>CM060352.1:75571592-76236119 GCA_030545235.1 Helianthus tuberosus
GCTTCTGCACATGGGGCCGTGCCTAGCGGACACGGGGGCGTGGTCAACTAATGCAGACAAACTGCAATTAATGAAGAAAGAGAAGGAAGGTGGACACGGGGCCGTGCCCGAGTCTCTGTTCAGCCTATATATAGGGGTGCTTGGCTCATTTGCAAACCATCCCTTGGCACACCACCTCTCTCACACTTCACCCACCACCCACCACCATCACAACACCATCATCCATCGTCCATCGTAGAGTGTGTGAGTCGTCTCAGGATCCAAGATTGATCGTAAGAGTTCTTGACAATCAAAGGCCATGTTTGCCTAAGTCTCTTACATCACTTGGTGAAGACAAGTGTCTAGTGTAATACTTTTTATTTTTAATTTTTTCGCACTTTTTACTTGGTTATGTATTAATGACTTTAATAACTAGTTTGTTATGTTGAAGGTGATTCTTCATTATCGTTTGTCCGTGGTGTCTTGGCATTATTTTACTGTCTATATAAAATAAAAGATTTTCACCATTCATATCTCCACGTTCTATATGGAGATATGTTGACTACCTGGTCGGGGGCTAAGGGAACGGTTTGGTAAGAGTCTTGCCTTGTTCAGTGTATAGATCCTGCAAGGACCTGGGTCAAATTTAGTAGGACCTCCTTCAATACCCACCGGTATTGGATGGCGGGGGTTCAAATTCTTTGATCCCCTCATATGTAAGCTACTATTAATACTTTAACCCGGCTACTTAGGACTGTATCCCTGCTGACTCAGACTACTTAGCCGAGGGCAACGTCACCTTCAAAAGAGGGGCCTACCACAATATGCATTAATAACTTAATTAATTATCTTCCAATAATCCGACCCTTTAGGATTGTATCCTTGCTGACTCAAACTACTGCGTTGAGGGTAACGTCACCTTCAAAAGAGGGGCCTACTTTAATAACTAAGATAATCTCTTAAAAAGTTCATGTCGCAACGCCCGATCCCAGGTTCTCCGGGAACTGGTGGCCGCGAGCCAGTTTCGGTGGTATCGCGTATTGTCTAATTTGGCAGCGGAATTTTTCATCAGGACCGTAGTTAGGAAATATTTTATCAGAGTAAAACACCACCATTTATATAACATTAAACATATGGGATTAACCCAAGTTCATAGTACATGCTTTTTCATAGGAATAAATCCTATTTATTTAATAAAAACATCTATTTTATTTTTAGGTAACTTTATTGCCACTTTTCCAAGCCTTCAGTGCTGTCCAGCTGGCTTCTATTTGGCTTTCACAGTTTGTTACCTGAAACGCGTTTTAAAAACATTTGTCAGTGGGAAATACTGGTGAGTGAATCCCAGTTTAATCAAGTTTAAATAAAAATCCCATTGTACAGTATTAAGGGCGATCCCGCAATTATATTTGTTTCCAAGACATAACAATTAACATCCGTGGTACTGTCGAACCCGACTTGTGGACATGTTACTCCTTGACCAGGTGGTAACAAATTTTGTATACAAAACCCCAACATACTCATCATAATTGTATTCTTACAAATACTCAATAACTGTTATTCGCATGGAAAAGTATTTAAGGTTTTGTAAAAACAATTAACAAAAGGTTTACAAAAAGCGGATCAACTCACATTGCTGTCTTAGATTTTCCGTAAGGGTTTCCTGGTGATAATCTAAAATTTTACACAATACACACGCGTTAGTATAATAACCCATTTTAAGATTAGCAATACCCTCCCCGAGACGGCATTCCAATGACTACGTCGGGCAGAACCACGACAGCCATTAGGGAACCCTAGATCAATCGGGCAGCGTATCTAATACGTATCCAGGGATTATAATACTTACAATAGAGCAGAACTTCGCTATTTAGGGAGGTATAATACCCGCTTATAAAGCCTACTATTCAGAATTTAGAGAAAGAAATGAAAATGGGACGAACAGACTGAAGATCCGAGGCCATCTATTTATAGTTGCTTAGTTTGGCTTTGTCGCGGCCCGCGTAACATAGGGGCAGGGCCTACACGGCCCGCTTTTACCTCCGGTCAATGCATAGCCCATCCGGATCACTATGTAGGCTTTACATGTGTTGGGCCACGTGGCCGCACCGGGCTGCGCCACATTTTGGATCTCACGCGGCCCGCGTAAACTAACCAGGGGTCTTACGCGGCCCGCCTGAACTTAAAAATCAACGAAATCAGGTCTTAACCTTTATACCACCCGTGTGAGGGTTGAGGTGGGTCCTACGGGGCCCGCCTCAGCTTATATTTCCTTGTTTTTAATTTATTTTTAATGCTATATTGTATTTCGGGCTCGGTTTTCACATACGGGTATATTTTGGGACATATTGGGGTAATTTAAAATATATTAGGGTGTCGGTTTATTTAGGATTGTTATATCCTCCCCACCTTGTTTTAGAGCTCGTCCTCGAGATCTACTGGAACAAGTGTGGATATTTCCTTTGCATTTCAGATTCAAGCTCCCATGTGTACTCAGGTCCTCTTTTGGAGTCCCATTTCACTTTGACCAGAACTAATCTCTTATGTTTGAGATTCTTGACTTTCCTGTCTTCAATCTTTAGAGGCCTTTCTACAAACTTGAGTTGTTCATTTACCTCTATATCCTTAAGAGGTATTACTAGTGATTCATCAGCTAAACATTTCTTGAGATTAGATATATGAAATACATCATGTATTCCTGCCATTTCCTCTAGCAGTTGTAGCTGATAGGCTACAGGTCCTATTCTTCTAATAATCTCAAAAGGTCCAATATACCTGGGACTTAGTTTTTCTCTTTTGATGAATCTTACTTCTCTTTTCCAAGGAGAGACTTTTAACAATACTTTATCTCCTACTTGAAATTCCAATGACTTGCGTCGGTTATCAGCATAACTCTTCTGTCGATCCCGTGCTGCTTTCAGTCGTTCCTTGACTTGAATAATCTTGTCGGTTGTTTCATGTATTATCTCAGGTCAAGATAGTTGCTGTTCCCCAATTTCTGCCCAACAGACTGGGGTTCGGCACTTTTGTCCATAAAGTGCTTCGAATGGTGCAGCATTGATACTTGTGTGATAACTATTATTATAAGAAAATTCTATTAAAGGTAGGTGATCATCCCAATTACCTCCGAAATCAATTACACAAGCTCTAAGCATGTCCTCCATTGTCTGAATTTTTCTTTCGCTTTGTCCATCCGTTTGAGGATGATAAGCTGTGCTTAGATTCAACTTGGTTCCCCCGGCTTTTTGGAAACTTGACCAAAAATGAGAGGTAAAGCGACTATCCCTATCAGAAACAACTGATAAAGGAATTCCATGTAATGAAATAATTTCATTTACATACAATTTAGCTAGCTGTTCCATACTGAAAGTTTCCTTCATTGGTAGGAAATGAGCTGATTTGGTTAGCCTATCTACAATCACCCAGATTGTATCATTACCTTTCTTTGTTTTGGGTAACTTAGTAACAAAATCCATTGTTATCAATTCCCATTTCCACACTGGCATTTCTAATTGCTGTAACAAACCTGAGGGTTTCTGGTGTTCAGCTTTAACTTGTGAACAAGTTAAACATTTAGAAACATAGGCTGCTATGTCTTTCTTCATTCCTATCCACCAGAAATTTTTCCTTACATCCTGGTACATTTTATCATTTCCTGGGTGCATCGTATACTTAGACTTATAGGCTTCTTCTAATATACGATGACGTAGATTTCCTAATTTAGGTATCCACATTCTCTTTTTATGGAATCTCCAAATTCCATCCGTTCCTTGTTCTAATTCCTTAATCATACCTTTTAGTTTTTCAGCATCATCCTTGATTACTGATTCTTGTGCTTTTCTGATTTGATCATTTAAATCTACTTGTAGATTTAATTTAAGAGAACGTACCCTTTTTGGCTTTTCATGATACTTTCGACTTAAAGCATCTGCTACTACATTTGCTTTTCCTTCATGATACTGGATATCACAATCATAGTCACTAAGCATCTCCATCCAACGTATTTGTCTCATATTCAACTCCTTTTGCCCGAAAACATACCTTAAACTGTTATATGGTAAACTTACTACCATAAAGGTAATGTCTCCAAATCTTAAGGGCAAAAATTATAGCTCCTAGTTCTAGATCATGGGTAGAATAGCCCTCTTCATGATTCTTCAGTTTTCTAGATGCATATGCTATAACCTTTTGGCGTTGCATTAATACACATCCATAACCTAACTTAGAAGCATCACAATAGACTACAAAGTCTTCAGTTCCTTCTGGTAACGCTAATATGGGTGTATTAGTTAATCTTTGCTTAAGAATTCTAAAAGCTTCTTCTTGTTTTGGTCCCCATTCAAACTTAATGGATTTACAAGTTAACTTAGTTAAAGGAATGACTATTCTAGAGAAATCTCGAATAAATCTTCTATAGTAACCGACCAATCCTAAGAAACTTCTAACCTCGATTGGTGATTCAGGGGTTTTCCATTTAGTAATCGCCTCGATTTTTGTTGGATCCACATGAATCCCTTCATGATTCACTAAATGTCCAAGAAATTGTACATGTTCTAACCAAAACTCGCACTTTGAAAATTTAGCACAAAGCTTTTCTTTTCTTAATAGACTTAAAAGTGCATGCAAATGCTTTGCATGTTCCTGTTTACTCTTAGAGTACATTAGAATATCATCTATGAAAACAATTATGAATTTATCCAAATATCGCTTACATATTCGGTTCATCATGTCCATAAATGCGGCTGGGGCATTGGTTAAACCAAATGGCATGACAGTAAATTCATAATGACCATACCTTGTTCTAAAGGCAGTCTTAGGAATGTCCTTTTCCTGTACCTTTAATTGATGATATCATGACCTTAAATCGATTTTAGAGAAAAATCAAGCTCCTTGCAGTTGATCGAACAGATCATCGATTCTCGGTAATGGGTACCGATTCTTAATCGTGACTTTGTTCAGTTCACGGTAATCAATGCACATACGCATTGATCCGTCCTTCTTTTTAACAAATAAAATCGGCGCTCCCCATGGCGACGAACTTGGCTGTATGAATCCTTTTTCTAACAATTCATCTAATTTTTTCTTCAATTCCTGCATTTCTGTGGGTGACAAACGGTAAGGTGCTTTGGCAATTGGTGCTATTCCAGGCAGTAGGTGAATTCTGAATTCAACTTCTCGGTCTGGTGGTAGCCCTAGCAATTCTTCTGGAAATACATCTGAAAACTGGGACACTACTGGAATGTCTTTTAGTTCTTTTCCTTTAGTGTTAGTGATTATGGAAATCAAATACACTATAGAACCTTTTCTTATATAACTTGCAGTTTTCATCACAGAGATGAATTTAGTAGCTCTAGATGGTTTATCTCCTCTGTTCTTCTTCTCTAGTACGGATTAATTCATCTGTCAAGGTATTCGCTAGTTATACAGCTTCTTCTATAGTTTGAGGTCTAGCTACCTTGACTACATGTCTAATCTCTCCAATTAATCCCCAGATGTAATGGGAGATTAATACTGGTTCAGGTGATGCAAGGGTTGGTACTATTCTAGCATATTCAAAGAATGTAGTAGTATACCCCTTACTATCTATCCCGGTCATCCTAAGGTACAGAAATTTATTAGCTATCTGTTCCTTTTCATTGGGAGGGCAAAATTGTCACGACCCCCGACTCGGTTTGACCCGTTTCAGGATCCGTGGGACAGAAAATCCCGTGGTATTTATTAATTGAGTTAACAGCGGAAGTTTTCTTCAGGATCTTTTTAAAACTGCAAATTTCCCGATTATTTTATTTCACAACTCGGGATAAACCCCGGTAATTTACAACCATATGATTTCACGAAGAAATCTTTATTTTACAAAAACATGTTTCTTTATTTTATATTGAGCCACTTCCTTAAGCTTGTAGTGCTTCACGGCACTTTTCCTGGATCACAACAGATCACCTGAAACATGTTTGAAAAAGGTTTTGTTAGTGGGAAATACTGGTGAACCATTCTTTTTACAAAAACGACTCGTTTGTTATAATTTACAGTATTAAGAGCGATTACAATGTTTCCATATATCAACCAACTACCCACAGTATTTGTCACTCGAACATCCATTGGTAACCTCTGAGTCCAATGGTGTCTGTGACTATGGTCATATCACCCCTTGGCTACCCCGTTGTCCAATGGTGACGGTTATCAAGTAATGTATACAAAACCCCACATACCGGCTGTAATTTGGTGACTACAAAGACTTAATCCCTGTAATTATAACCTTGAAAATAAACATGCTTTTGAAATTAATTTTGATAAAAAGAGAATGACTCACATTGCAGATTTATATGAGCAGAGATTAGCCTACTGATTAGCCTTTTAACCTAAATTTAATAACATGCACACGAACTCGGTTAGTAACTAATACAGCATTTACGATAACTCACGAGATTAAACCTTCACATCGAATGACAAAGTGCGATACTTAAACATCCATCGTATTCACGATGAATGACAAAGCATAAACCCTAATGTGGGCAGCACTTAAACATCCATTGGATAGTTTAATCGATCGGACATTGAATCGTAGTAGCGATCAAGTTAATACCCGGTATCGGAGCAGCGCTTCGCTAATTATATATGAAATTTCGACTTCAGAGTGATATACTTTCGTTTTTGAAAGTTTGTTTCGACACCAGAGAATAGTGCATGCAACAAGCTATTTATAGCTGATTTTTGGGGTTCACGCGGCCCGCGTAAACCACAACATAAACTTTACGGGGCCCGCGAGGCCGCCTAGTTTACGAATAGGCTTGATTGGTCATCGGTAGGTTAGCCAGCTGGACACCACGTGGATCCGGAACACTTATCCGGTCAACACATGTTTGACGCGGCCCGCGTAAGACATAGCTTGTTTCTTACGCGGCCCGCCTGAGACCCAGAATTTTGTTTTTTCTTGTTTTTTTAATATGGTTTAGGGTTTCAAGGGTCCGGGTTTATAATTACGGGTATTTTTAGGAAAATTTTAAGAGTCCTTACATCCTCCCCACCTTATTTAAAATCTCGTCCTCGAGATTTATTGGAATAAGTGAGGATACTTTCGCTTCATCTCTGATTCCATCTCCCAAGTGTATTCAGGTCCTCTCTTTGAATCCCACTTGACCTTGACAAGTACTAACCGTTTGTGTTTGAGAAACTTCACCTTTCTGTCTTCTATTTGAAGAGGTTTCTCAACAAATTTTAACTTTTCGTTTACCTCTTTATCTTCGAGAGGTACTACCAAAGATTCGTCTGATAGCCATTTCTTGAGATTGGATATATGAAATACATCATGTACTCCAGCTAACTCTTCTGGTAGTTGTAAACGATAAGTAACTGGTCCTATAGGTTGGATTACTGGAAATGGTCCTACGTATCTTGGACTTAGCTTTCCTTTCTTACCGAATCGAACTACTCCTTTCTAAGGAGAAACTTTCAAAAGTACTTTATCTCCGACTTGAAATTCCAGTGGTTTGCGTCGATTATCGGCATAACTCTTTTGACAATCTCGAGCAGTCTTTAGCCTTTCCTTGATTTGGGTAATCTTGTCGGTAGTTTCTTGCACTATCTCGGGACCTGATAATTGACTTTCTCCTATTTCTGCCCAACAAACGGGATTCTGCATTTTCTTCCATACAATGCTTCGAATGGGGCAGCTTCAATGCTCGAATGATAACTATTGTTATAGGAGAATTCGATCAAAGGTAGGTGATCGTCCCAGTTTCCACTAAAATCTATCACACATGCTCTGAGCATGTCTTCCAGAGTTTGTATCGTTCTTTCACTTTGCCCATCTGTTTGTGGATGATATGCAGTACTCAAATTTAGTCGAGTTCCCATTGCTTCTTGGAAACTTGTCCAGAAATGGGAAGTAAAACGACTATCCCTATCTGAAACAATGGAGAGTGGAACTCCATGCAAAGATACTACTTCATCTACATATAACTTTGCCAACTTTTCCATACTAAAGGTTTCTTTCATAGGTAGAAAGTGAGATGATTTGGTTAATCGATCCACAATTACCCAAATCGCATCATTACCTTTTCTTGTTTTGGGTAACTTAGTAACAAAATCCATTGTTATGAGTTCCCATTTCCATACAGGCATTTCTAATTGTTGTAGTAGACCTGAAGGTTTCTGGTGTTCGGCCTTTACTTGTGAAAAAGTAAGACACTTAGAAACATATTGAGCTATATCCTTTTTCATTCCTATCCACCAAAAGTTATTTCTTAAACCTTGGTACATTTTACTGTTTCCAGGGTGCATGGTATACCTAGATTTATGGGCTTCTTCTAAAATCTTATTTATTAATTCTCCCTGCTTAGGTACCCAAATTCTTCTTTTGTGGAATCTCCAAATTCCATCAGCTCCTTGTTCTAATTCTTTTATTCTTCCGTTCATTCCTTCAGCATCATCCTTGATTGTTGTTTCCTGGACGTTTCTCAATTGTTCCATTAAATCTAATTGTAGATTTAATCTGAGAGCACGAACTCGCTTTTTCTTTTCATGATACTTACGACTTAAAGCATCTGCGACTACATTTGCTTTTCCTTCATGATATTGAATATCACAATCGTAGTCACTTAGGATTTCCATCCATCTCCTTTGCCTCATATTTAATTCTTTTTGCCCAAATATATATCTTAAACTTTTGTGATCCATATAGACAGTAAATTTACTTCCGTACAGATAATGTCTCCAGATCTTAAGGGCAAAAATTATGGCACCTAACTCTAAGTCATGAGTTGTATAGTTTTCTTCGTGCTTTTTCAATTGTCTTGAAGCATACGCAATTACCTTCTTACGTTGCATTAGCACACATCCTAATCCTACTTTTGAAGCATCACAGTAAACTTCAAAATCTTCAGTCCCTTCTGGTAAAGCTAGGATTGGAGCATTTGTTAACTTTTGTTTCAGGATCCTAAAAGCTTCTTCTTGCTTAGGTCCCCATTCAAACTTAACTGCTTTACAGGTTAGCTTAGTTAATGGTACAGCTATCTTGGAAAAATCCTTAATAAACCGTCTATAATATCCGGCTAAACCTATAAAACTTCTAATTTCCATTGCGGATTGCGGAACCTTCCATTTGGTAATTGCCTCTATCTTAGCAGGATCTACATGAATACCTTCGTGATTCACCATGTGTCCTAGGAATTGCATTTCTTGTGGCCAAAATTCACACTTCGAGAATTTGGCATAAAGCTTTTCTTTTCTTAACAAAGTTAAGAGTGCATGCAAGTGCTGACAATGTTCGTCCTGACTTTTGGAATAAATAAGTATATCGTCGATGAAGACAATTACAAATTTATCCAAGTACGGTTTACAGATTCTATTCATCATGTCCATGAATGCTGCAGGTGCTTTCGTTAGTCCAAAGGGCATGACTGTAAATTCGTAATGACCATACCTAGTTCTGAAAGCAGTTTTAGGTATGTCTTCTTCTTGTACCTTCAACTGATGATACCCGGAACGTAAATCGATCTTAGAAAAGTATCTAGCTCCTTGAAGTTGATCGAAAAGATCATCAATTCTAGGTAATGGGTATCGATTCTTAATTGTAACTTTATTCAATTCTCTATAATCAATACACATTCTCATCGAACCATCCTTTTTCTTTACAAACAACACAGGTTCTCCCCAAGGGGATGAACTAGGTTGTATGAAACATTTACTTAGTAATTCATCTAATTGTTTTTTTAGTTCTAACATTTCTGTGGGGGCTAACCGATAAGGTGCCTTGGCTATCGGTGTAGTTCCTGGAATTAGATGAATTCTAAATTCTACTTCCCTATCTGGTGGTAATCCTGGTAACTCTTCTGGAAACACATCTGGGTATTCTGAGACTACAGGAATGTCCTTAAGTTCCTTACTCTTAGTGCTAATAATTACAGAAATCATATATACTATTCCTTGCTTTCGTTCATAACTAGCAACTTTCATTATTGAAATGAACTTCATGGTTTTTCGCGGCCTGTCCCCTGTAACCATGATTACTTTTCCGGTAGGTGCACGAATTTCTATAGAATTCTTATCACAAAGGATTCGAGCATCGTTGGCTACTAACCAATCCATTCCTAACACAACATCGAACTCAGCTAATTTCATAGGTAACAGGTTTGCATGAAATTTATGACCTGAAAGTTCTATATCTTCTTTTTGCAAAACCTTATCTATACTAACTGAATTCCCATCTGCCGTTTCGACTGTAAAAATTTGCCTAAGGTTGGTCAACGGTAAATTAAGAGCTTGGCAGAATGAAGTATTTATAAAACTTTGGTTTGCACCATAGTCAAATAATACTTTTGCATATACGTTGTGAACTAAGAACGTACCAGCTATCACGTCTGGAATGAGTTCTGCTTCTTGAGTGGTTAGCTGGAATGCTCTGACATTCTTTTTAGTAGCTCCGTCGGCCGTCTTGGCTTTGTTGTCTGCTGGTTTGACCAATTTAGGACATTCTGTTTTGAAATGTCCTGCTTCGCCACAATTAAAGCAGATTCTTGTTTTCTTTCTGCAGTCTTCTTCACGATGTCCTACCGTTTTGCAAAAATTGCAGGTTATAATACATCTTCCATAATGTTTCTTTCTGCAATTCCTGCAGAATGGCGGAGTTGAAGATTGCCCTGTTCCTCTTCTCTTGAAGCTGCTATTATTACCCGTACGAAATCCTTGGGAAATTTTCTGAGCCAGTTCCGTTTTCCTATTTTCATCTCTTGTGCGTACCAGCTCGTCAGTTAGAGTGTTAGCTAATTCTACCGCATCGTCAATAGTACGAGGTCTCGCAGCTTTAACGATATTACAGATTTCACTAATTAATCCCCAAATATAGCGAGAAATGAGTACCGGTTCTGGCGAAGCCAGTGTTGGTACCACTCTAGCATATTCAAAGAATGTCGAAGTATACTCGCGACAATCTACACCCATCATTCGATGGTTTAGGAATTTATTCGCCATTTGATTTTTCATACTCAGGACAGAATTTTCTTTCTACAAGACTCTTAAATTCTTCCCAGTTCATCGCATAGGCCATACTTCTTCCTTTGGCTTGAAGTACTGTATTCCACCATTATAGCGCCCCTTCTTTGAACAGATTTGACGCGTACATAACCTTGTCGTCCTTGTCACATTTACTTATTGTAATCACTGCCTCGGTTTTCTCTAACCAACGCAGTGCCACGGTTGCTCCTTCATTGCCTGCAAATTCAGCGGGTTTACAAGCAAGAAATTCTTTGTAAGTGCAACCAGGCGTTGCAGCTTTCATTTTCTTAGGGAGCGGAGCCTGTCGTGAATCATTATCGTGATTGGTATGATTACCGCCTCCGTTTATGCTATTACTGAAGTTATCTTCAGAAATACGTTTGCTAGGAATGATTTTTTGAGGTTCAACAGGTTTCTGGGCAGCAGCAAGAATTGCTGAAATAGCATTGGCTATTCCTTGAGCAACAATATTTTCTATATCTTGCCTAGTCATAAATTGATCCTCCGGATGTTGCTCAGATTGATTAACCTCGTTTACTGGTTCATTATTAGCGTTTTCCATCTGATAATTAATATATATAATTTATTAGTATCGAATAAATAACAATTATACACAAAACAATCATACAAATTTCACAACACACATATAGCCAAAACTATCGATTTATCGATTCTTATTTTTATATTTTATAATATGCATCAATACACACTATTTATCTTACAAAGTTTTATTTGTAGTTATTTTACAAGATTATATTTTACTTTTATTATTATACAACCACATTTTCACAACCCTACTATCCCTCGTCAGTTAGTATTTCAGTAACGACGTTCCCTCTCGTCGTATTTCCAGGAGATCTATTCTCCTACTTCCCTGATCCTATTTCCCACATCCACCAGCTCCTCACCAAAGTGGCGGAGTTCAGCTAAATTTTCATTGCTCATTGGTGGGTTTGGTATAGGTTCTGGGTCAAACTGCGGGAGAAAGGAATAAGGACTGTTGAGAAGGTTTTGGAATTGCCAATCATTAGTCCACCACTCGTCCATTCCTAGAGGTGGGGTGTGGATTATAGGTTCTGGGATTACTGGTTCCAAGTTCATTGGTAATTGAGTTTCAGCAGGATAAGGGTAAAGATTATTATTGATAGGCCTGACGACATCACAGCTCGCCAATGCACGATCCAATTCCTCCTGAAATGGTAACTCCTCAATTTGTCTAGAGCTTTCCCCCATTTCTATCTTGGTTGGCCTAGAACCTTCCCCAAACTCCATTTCCATCTGCCTAGAACCTTCCCCGACTTCAATCCCCTTCTCTTTGTCTAAGGGATTTTCTATTTTGGGAATCTTCCTGGTGGCGGGTTTCCTCCTGCGCACACGCCTCCATCCCACAAATCTTCTCCTTTTCTTCGGCTTGGGTTTTTCCGGAGGTGGAGCGTTGAATTCCATAGGTTCTTCTATATCAGGTATATAACGATTAAAATCTCTGGAAACCTTTATTTTCACCGGATAGAGATTTAGATTTTGAAGGGCTTCAGATAAGTCATTCATGCTGTTTAGCATATATGTAAAATACACAAAATGCTAAGTTAAAATTTTATAACAAAATTTTATAAATAATCTTTAAATATTATTGTATACCATGTGACTAATTTAATACAAATACAACTGAAAATTACAACAGACCAGGGTTTACTTTTAACTTATTTATTTACTGGATAAGGTTTCTGGCTTGTAGGTGATAAGGGTGCTAAAACTTGAGTCAGAGTTTTTAAAGATTTGCATTTACTGCTACAGTGGCTAGCATATATAAACCTGCCCATTTTTCATCTAACTTGTCTTCCCATGGTGGGTTACTGCCTAGTTCTTGGGTTTTCTGATTAGCTCTCTTCTCTTTTTGTTGTGATTTCTTTAATTTCTCCTGACATTTCCTAATAATCACACTTCTTTTATTAGGAGAAAGTGGTTCCTCATATTGTGTCTTTTGAACAAATATTCCTTCTTCAGGATTTGCATAGTGTTTTGAGGAATTTGTTTGGGATGAACTTCCCTTCTCATTTGATGACCTATCTAATTTAAGATAGATGTTTGAAAGCTTTTGCTTACCCATACTGTACACAAATATTCAAATAATAAAACACATAATCACAAAATGGCAATCAGTAAAATTAAGTATTATCTAAATACTTAATTGGCTTAAATCAGTGGCTCTGATACCACCTTTTTCTGTCACGACCCCCTACTCGGTTTGACCCGTTCCAGGAGCCGCGGGACAGAAAATCCCGTGGTATTTATTAATTGAGTTAACAGCAGAAGTTTTCTTCAGGATCTTTTTAAAACTGCAAATTTCCCGATTATTTTATTTCATAACTCGGGATAAACCCCGATAATTTACAACCATATGATTTCACGAAGAAATCTTTATTTTACAAAAACATGTTTCTTTATTTTATATTGAGCCACTTCCTTAAGCTTGTAGTGCTTCACGGCACTTTTCCTGGATCACAACAGATCACCTGAAACATGTTTGAAAAAGGTTTTGTTAGTGGGAAATACTGGTGAACCATTCTTTTTACAAAAACGACTCGTTTGTTATAATTTACAGTATTAAGAGCGATTACAATGTTTCCATATATCAACCAACTACCCACAGTATTTGTCACTCGAACATCCATTGGTAACCTCTGAGTCCAATGGTGTCTGTGACTATGGTCATATCACCCCTTGGCTACCCCGTTGTCCAATGGTGACGGTTATCAAGTAATGTATACAAAACCCCACATACCGGCTGTAATTTGGTGACTACAAAGACTTAATCCCTGTAATTATAACCTTGAAAATAAACATGCTTTTGAAATTAATTTTGATAAAAAGAGAATGACTCACATTGCAGATTTATATGAGCAGAGATTAGCCTACTGATTAGCCTTTTAACCTAAATTTAATAACATGCACACGAACTCGGTTAGTAACTAATACAGCATTTACGATAACTCACGAGATTAAACCTTCACATCGAATGACAAAGTGCGATACTTAAACATCCATCGTATTCACGATGAATGACAAAGCATAAACCCTAATGTGGGCAGCACTTAAACATCCATTAGATAGTTTAATCGATCGGACATTGAATCGTAGTAGCGATCAAGTTAATACCCGGCATCGGAGCAGCGCCTCGCTAATTATATATGAAATTTCGACTTCAGAGTGATATACTTTCGTTTTTGAAAGTTTGTTTCGACACCAGAGAATAGTGCATGCAACAAGCTATTTATAGCTGATTTTTGGGGTTCACGCGGCCCGCGTAAACCACAACATAAACTTTACGTGGCCCGCGAGGCCGCCTAGTTTACGAATAGGCTTGATTGGTCATCGGTAGGTTAGCCAGCTGGACACCACGTGGATCCGGAACACTTATTCGGTCAACACATGTTTGACGCGGCCCGCGTAAGACATAGCTTGTTTCTTACGCGGCCCGCCTGAGACCCAGAATTTTGTTTTTTCTTGTTTTTTTTAATATGGTTTAGGGTTTCAGGGGTCCGGGTTTATAATTACGGGTATTTTTAGGAAAATTTTGAGAGTCCTTACAAGAATTTCCTTTCTACCATATCCTTAAATTCCTCCTATTTCATGTTGTAAACCCTATCACTTCCTCTTGATTAGAGGATAGTGTTCCACCATTCTAAGGTTGAGTTCTTAAATAGATTAGAAGCAAACATTATTTTGTCTTCTTCAGCACACTTGCTTATTTTTAAAACAGCCTCAATCTTCTCTATCCAGCGTAGAGCTGCAATGGGTCCTTTATTGCCCGAGAATTCTATTGGTTTGCAAGACCAGAATTCCTTGTAAGAACAACCATAAGGCATGGTTCTTCTTCTTTTGGGAATGGGCACTTGAAGTACGGGTCCATTGTTCACGCTGTTTTCTGGTTCAACTGGTCGCTTACTACTATGTTTACTTTTATTATTTGCTTCTTGAACTGTTTGAATAATAAATGGCATTGCATCTATGATTCCTTGTGCCGCTATATGTTGAACGACACTATTATCCATTTGGTTTCCATTGTTATTGATGCTCGGATTCTCATTAACCACGTTAATGTTACTCTGGTTATCATTATTCAGATTTCCTTGATTTCCTTCATCGGCCATCTGAATTTTAAACATTTACCCCATATTAATATCACAAAATAATATTAATATAGTCAATCACATGACACGCATTTTTGCCAAAAGCGTCGATCATTGCGACTTTACTCTATTCATATACTATTATGCATCTATTACATACCAGTACTGAAATAAAAATTACAATACCAACTGAAATAGAATTACACTAATAGTAATAGGCATCCATACACCATGGTTGTAGAAATCGGCCTAGGCGGCCGATTAATCGGCGCCTAGGCGCTAGGCGGTCATCTAATGCCTAATTTTGAGCTAGGCGGTCAATTAATCGGTCATGGTCAAAAATCGGTCAAAATCGGTCCTAGGCGGTCAAAATCGATCCTAGGTGGTTAAAAATCGGATTAATCGGACAATATTAGTCGGTCAAAATCGGTCCTAGGCGGTTCTAGGCGGTCCTAGGCGATTAAAATCGGTCAAAATCGAACCATACTATCTGAAACTTGAAGTATTTATGTGAATTTTGAAGTATTATTTTTATATTATTGGGTATATATATATAATTTTGAAAAAATACATATAAAAATCCCATTCCGATTAATCTCGATTAATCCCTAGGCTGTACCTCACCGCCCGACTAGCGCCTAGCGCCTTCTACAACATTGCCATACACACATATTTTATTTTATTTTGATGTTATTATTATTACTATTACCGTTCCCACCATCACATTCACGGATACGGATTTATCCAAAAATCCATATTGCGCTCGTCGTACTTTCAGACGAGTCGCTCTCCCACCTGTCGCATTCTCTCACTGTTCTCTAAAATTTCCTCACCAAATGTCCTAAGTTCTTGTACATTTTCTGCACTCATTGGGGGTGCAGGTTCTAGGACTGGGTTCGGAATCTGGGGTGCGGGTTCTTGGTGTGGGGGTGTAGGTACCTGGAATCAGTAAGGATCATCTAAAATTTCCATAATATATTCATCGTGGAAATAGGGATCTAAAGGGTCCAAACCTAGATAGGCTCCTACGTTCTGCATGGGGGTGTCTTCATGTATCGGGTAGCATTGCACATAGTTCCTAACTTCATCCCACCAGGGATCGTAATTTGGGTCTAGGGGGTTTGGTGCTGGTACCCTAGGGATTTCTTCTGGATTAAAGTCATGCATCTCTACTTGGTTTTCAGGGTTTTCTATCTCCATTGGTTGATTAGGGATTGGTGGTTGTGGTTGGGGTGCTATTATTTGCTCTAGATTAGGGTCAGCTGCAGTGGTGGCTAGGATGTGGATGTTGGTTATACCCCTATTTATCATATCCTGGGCATAGGCATCTGTTTCTCTCTTGGCTGCTGCTATTGCTCTCTGGTCTTGTAACTTTTTCATACGCTTCCTACGCTCGTGTGCCCCTCGACTGAACCATCCCCTCTTTTTCTGAGGAAATGGCTCTTCTGACTGAGCCTTAAACACAAAGATTCCTTCTTCCGTATCAGCAGAGTACCCTGAGAGGGCAGGCTAAGAAGAGGAGGTGCCTTCGCTTCTAGGTGAACCAGACAATTGACGGTACGCATCTGATGGTCCTTGGTCGCTCATACTGTAAACTAATAGATAGTCAAATAACACATAACAATAAATACAGTTATGCACGTATTTCCGTAATTTATTTCCTAACACTTTACATTTTGATGTCAGCAGAACACCTCTGTGGCTGAATCAGTGGCTTAGATCTGATACCACCTCCTGTCGCAACCCCCGATCCCAGGTTCCCCAGGAACGGGCGGCCGCGAGCCAGTTTCGGGGGTATCGCGTATTGTCTAATTTGGCAGCGGAATTTTTCATCAGGACCGTAGTTAGGAAATATTTTATCAGAGTAAAACACCACCATTTATATAACATTAAACATATGGCATTAACCCAAGTTCATAGTACATGCTTTTTCATAGGAATAAATCCTATTTATTTAATAAAACCATCTATTTTATTTTTAGGTAACTTTATTGCCACTTTTCCAAGCCTTCAGTGCTGTCCAGCTAGCTTCTATTTGGCTTTCACAGTTTGTTACCTGAAACGCGTTTTAAAAACATTTGTCAGTGGGAAATACTGGTGAGTGAATCCCAGTTTAATCAAGTTTAAATAAAAATCCCATTGTACAGTATTGAGGGCGATCCCGTAATTATATTTGTTTCCAAGACATAACAATTAACATCCATGGTGCTGTCGAACCCGACTTGTGGACATGTTACTCCTTGACCAGGTGGTAACAAATTTTGTACACAAAACCCCAACATACTCATCATAATTGTATTCTGACAAATACTCAATAACTATTATTCGCATGGAAAAGTATTTAAGGTTTTGTAAAAACAATTAACAAAAGGTTTACAAAAAGCGGATCAACTCACATTGCTGTCTTAGATTTTCCGTAAGGGTTTCCTGGTGATAATCTAAAATTTTACACAATACACACGCATTAGTATAATAACCCATTTTAACATTAGCAATACCCTCCCCGAGACGGCATTCCAATGACTACGTCGGGCAGAACCATGACAGCCATTACGGAACCCTAGATCAATCGGGCAGCGTATCTAATACGTATCCAGTGGTTATAATACTTACAACGGAGCAGAACTTCGCTATTTAGGGAGGTATAATACCCGCTTATAAAGCCTACTATTCAGAATTTAGAGAAAGAAATGAAAATGGGATGAACAGACTGAAGATCCGAGGCCATCTATTTATAGTTGCTGAGTTTGGCTTTGTCGCGACCCGCGTAACATAGGGGCAGGGCCTACGCGGCCCACGTTGACCTCCGGTCAATGCGTAGCCCATCCGGATCACTATGTAGGCTCAACATGTGTTGGGCCACGTGGCCACACCGGGCTGCGCCCCATTTTGGATCTCACGCGGCCCGCGTAAACTAATCAGGGGTCTTACGCGGCTCGCCTGAACTTAAAAATCAACGAAATCAGGTCTTAACCTTTATACCGCCCGCGTGAGGGTTGAGGTGGGTTCTACGCGGCCCGCCTCAGCTTATATTTTCTTGTTTTTAATTTGTTTTTAATGGTATATTGTATTTCGGGCTCGGTTTTCACATACGGGTATATTTTGGGACATATTGGGGTAGTTTAAAATATATTAGGGTGTCGGTTTATTTAGGATTGTTATAATGCAAAAGTACGGAAATAATAAAGGTTACACTAAACACGAGTCGGGGCCAAGTGATTCATCTTGTCTATCTGTTTTTACTTTTATTTATTTTTCAGCATTTTAGTTAGTTTTTATTTTTCTAGTTTAAAAACATTTTTCTAACTTTTGATTTGATTAGACGTTGAGGATAAACCGGTAATAAAAGTTCTTGTGTCCTTGGACGACCACGGTATCTTGCCAACACTATACTACGCTCACGATGGGTGCACTTGCCCATATGTGTGTTTGGTGTTAGTAAAATATCGTGTTTTATAAATTTAAAACTTGACTAACGTGTAAAAATGGCTTAAAATATACATTAAAAACTAATAACACTCACGCACATCAAGTTTTTGGCGCCGTTGCCGGGGACACAAGGATTTTAAGAAAGTTAGGAATCGCCTAATCTTTTTTTCTAATTTTTCTGTTTTTTTTTAGGATTTTCTTAATTTTTCAGCTTCTGCAGAACTCAGCACGGGCCGTGCCCGCTGAACACGCCCCGTGCCCAATCATTGGAACTGGCAATCCTGTTTTAAGTTAGACAGTAAGCTGAACACGGGGCCATGCCCACTCAACACGCCCCGTGCCCAAGATTCGGTTACTGAAAACAGAACCGTAAGATCCCGACGGTTGGTAATTTCTGACACAAACATGAGAGATACTGATATTTTTTTTTACTTTCGGCACTCTTATGGTACATGGTGTCAAATATGTGGTGGCTCTCATAAAGAATTAGAATGTTATTTTCTAAATTATAAGCCCCACTATATTGACCCATTGTTTTCCTGTAGCCTTAAGAGGGGCGAAAGTAAAAATAATCCCTATCTCTCCCTCGAATGCTCTCAACCGGATCTTCTAGGAGAAATGCTTCTTGATGAACTATTTCAAATGGAAGATCTAATTCTTAATTGGTTAAAAGAACTTAGGATAGATTTCAATAATTTATCTCAAGACGATAACCAAGAAGAATTGTTGGGATCACATTCATATAAAAACAACTTCGTTGTTTCCGATGTTACCTCTAACTCTAGCGAGGACTTGAGCGATAGTCGTCCCTGTGCCGATTGTGCCGTAAAGGACTCTCCATCGACTTCGTTCGGTGCATACATAGACCTGAGCGATTCGGCATATACCTTCTTTAACGAGAGCCCCGGGAAAGGGTTGGACTTGTCCACCTACATTTAGCATAGGAATCACCCTCACCAACAACCTCTTGCGTTCTCGTCTTAATCTAGAGCAATTAAGGTATCTTAGGCACTTTGGGGTTGTTCCATCCAGTAAGGAACCGCCCGATCGGGATAAGTTCCTTAGAAATAGACAAACTTCATAAACAGCCTTTCGACAGGGGGCCGTGCCCAGGTCAACACGCCCCCGTGTCCACCAAAAGATTCCTTTCTGACTTTTTGTCAGAATACGGACAAAATGTGTCAGGATCTTGCTTGCACACGGGGCCGTCCAGGGACAGAGATTAGAGAGGATCTTCTCACCTACCATCCTAGGTATTTTCTAAAAGAAGGTTCTAACAACCATCTTGTCATTTCCTCTTTTATCCATTGCCTTCTTCTTCATCTTTCTTGCCTCAACACCTCCATTGAAGCTTGAGATCACCATGATCCCAAGCTTTATTGTGATGTTTGTTAGATTTTTGTCCAAGGAATCTTGTTAAAAATAAGTTGTACAACATTGTTTTAAGTTATTTCTGCTCAAAAATGCTTCACAAGTTGGAAAAATAATTTAAAACTCCAAGATTCCTTGTTCCAAAAATCTGCAGAAAGGTGAACACGGGGCCGTGCTCATTGAGCACGGGGCCGTGTCCGGAGTTACTGTTCCATTAAAATGAACTATTTTTGGTGTGTTTTCATAGAATGTCTAGTCAAAACAGTGGAACCTCTTCTGCGCACTCCAGAAACAGTCGAAGGGAAAGAAGGTCATCAATTGAAGCAACTCCCGTACGCTACGTAATGGCATTACGTGAGGCTCTTGATGAGATGACGTCGGTAGAGGAGGTCCTAATAGACCGTATAAATTATCTTACGGTGGGGTTGGAAAACAGTTTTCAAGAAATCAACCTCTTGCACCAGAGGTTGAACATTCTTGTGACACCTCCCATGGAACCAATCCTCCCTGAAGAGGATTGGAACTTAGCACTTGGAATCAACAACCCGACCGGATGGGACGACATTCCAGCGGAACCTCCTCTTGAAGATCTACAAGAAGTCCCGGTGGAGGTTGCACCCCCCTCAAACCAACGCCAATGAGCCCGCCTTTCTTCTCCCAAGGGAGGTAGAGGAGTGGCTCGCCGACGTGTGAGGGACACATGCCCGGAGAAAGAAGTTCTTCAAGCCGCATCCAACCACGGGAAATATCTCTTTGGAAATTTTGCTAGTAGAATAAATTTTAAGCTAGAACTTCTTGGTTTAGATTTCTTGTGCTTCTTTGACCTATTTATCTAGAATTTTAACTTTTAGGATTATTATGTAATTCTATCTATGTTTTAATGAATGATGGTTTTAGCTAATTTGGTGTTTGGATGATGTTGTAATGGATAAAACACACTCGGGATGGTAAAGGATAACAAGGGAAACTTGAACCAGCACCCCATGCACAAAAACAGAGCCACCCAACAAATTTTTCTTCATTATAGAAAGTTCAGCACGGGCCGTGCCCGCCCAACACGACCCCGTGCTGCACAATCTGCAGGAAATGCCCAGTTCAGGTAACTGGACACGGGGCGTGCTCGCTGAACACGCCCCCGTGCCCAGGCTTCTGTTTCTTTTTGACAATTTCTGTTACTGGCGATCTGAACACGGGGCCGTGCCAGGACACCACGGGGTCGTGTCCAGACAGCCAGTAACACAAATTTTTGTTTTTTCACACCTTTTTACACATTCAATCAACCTAAAAACTTATTTTTGGGACACATTGAGGACAATGTGTAATTTAAGTGTGGGGGGATGCTAAAACCTTGAATCTTGCAAGTCCTAATCACAAGCCTTACACAAAACTCTATTGGAACCGCTAATCACCCCAAATGTTTTTTTTCAAAAAATTTTCATTTCTTTTTACTTGTCTAGGTTTAATTTGGGAATTTCAAGTTCTAAAAAGGATATATTTTTACAAATTTACAACTGATAGCGTCGTGATAAAAAGAACCAACATAAGAAAATTATGAAACGGCATGACAAGCTTAATTAAAGAGTTTTGCTTCGACAAGCCCAAAAACCTTCTCTTCTACCCATTCCATTTGGGAGTGTAAAGCCACATTATAAAGAGTTTTGCTTGAGGACAAGCAAAGTAAGTGTGGGGGTATTTGATGTGCACAAAATGCAACATATAAATTACATCAATTGTGGCATAAAACTAACCCTTTTTTAGTACTAATATTGGAAAAAGTGTATTTTTGTCTTCCTTTTGTATTTTCATGATTAAATGAGCTCAAATGAACAAAAGAAGCAAAAAGGCAGCTAAATCTAACATAAATACAAGAAAAGGAACAAACGTGGCATGCCCAGCCTCCCCGACAGCATCTTCCCAAGCAAAACAAGAGAACAGAAGACTGAACACGCCCCGTGTTCAATGAGCACGGGGGCGTGCCCAAGTGTCAGCTGAAAAGACAAAGCTGTAGAAGCTTATATCAACCACCACGGGGCCGTGCTCAGCGGACACGGGGCCGTGGTCAACTCTAAGATTCGCAGAATCTGGGGAAATCTTGATAGTACAGATAAGCTTCTGCACACAGGGGTGTGCCCAGCAGACACGGGGGCGTGGTCAACTAATGTAGACAAACTGCAATTAATGAAGAAAGAGAAGGAAGGTGGACACGGGGCCGTGCCCAAGTCTCTGTTCAGCCTATAAATAGGGGTGCTTGGCTCATTTGCAAACCATCCCGTGGCACACCACCTCTCTCACACTTCACCCACCACCCACCACCATCACAACACCATCATCCATCGTCCATCGTAGAGTGTGTGAGTCGTCTCGGGATCCAAGATTGATCGTAAGAGTTCTTGACAATCAAAGGTCATGTTTGCCTAAGTCTCTTACATCACTTGGTGAAGACAAGTGTCTAGTGTAATACTTTTTATTTTTAATCTTTTCACACTTTTTACTTGGTTATGTATTAATGACTTTAATAACTAGTTTCTTATGTTGAAGGTGATTCTTCCTTATCGTTTGTACGTGGTGTCTTGGCATTATTTTACTGTCTATATAAAATAAAATATTTTCACCATTCATATCTCCACGGTCTATATGGAGATATGTTAGCTACCTGATCGGGGGTTAAGGAAACGGTTTGGTAAGAGTCTTGCCTTGTTTAGTGTATAGATCCTGCAAGGACCTGGGTCAAATTTAGTAGGACCTCCTTCAATACCCACCGGTATTGGATGACGGGGGCCCAAACTCTTTGATCCCCTCATATGTAAGCTACTATTAATACTTTAACCCGGCTACTTAGGACTGTATCCCTGCTGACTCAGACTACTTAGCCGAGGGTAACGTCACCTTCAAAAGAGAGGCCTACCATAATATGCATTAATAACTTAATTAATTATATTTCAATAATCCGACCCTTTAGGATTGTATCCTTGCTGACTCAAACTACTGGGTTGAGGGTAAAGTCACCTTCAAAAGAGAGGCCTACTACAATAACTAAGATAATCTCTTAAAAAGTGCAAAAGTGCGGAAATAATCAAAGGTTACACTAAACACGAGTCGGAGCCAAGTGATTCATCTTGTCTATCTGTTTTTACTTTTATTTTATTTTTCAACATTTTAGTTAGTTTTTATTTTTCTAGTTTAAAAAAATTCTTCTAACTTTTGATTTGATTAGACGTTGAGGATAAACCGGTACTAAAAGCTCTTGTGTCCTTGGACGACCTCGGTATCTTGCCAACACTATACTACGCTCACGATGGGTGCACTTGCCCATATGTGTGTTTGGTGTTAGTAAAATATCGTGTTTTATAAATTTAAAACTTGACTAACGTGTAAAAAGGGCTTAAAATATACATTAAAAACTAATAACACTCACGCATATCAATCTTCTAATTGAAATAGTTCATCAAGAAGCATTTCTCCTACAAGGTCCGGTTGAGAGCATTCGAGGGAGAGATAGAGATTATTTTTACTTTCGCCCCTCTTAAGGCTACAGTTAAACAATGGGTCTATATAATGGGGCTTATAATTTAGAAAATAACATCCTAAATCTTTATGAGGGCCTCCACATATTTGACACCACGTACCATAAGAGTGCCGAAAGTAAAAAAATATCAGTATCACTCATTTTTGTGTCAGAAATTACCAACCGTCGGGATCTTACGGTTCTGTTTTCAGTAATTGAAACTTGGGCACGGGGCGTGTTGAGTGGGCACGGCCCCGTGTTCAGCTTACTGTCTGACTTAAAATAGGATTGCGAGTTCCAAAGATTGGGCACGGGGCGTGTTCAGCGGGCACGACCCGTGCTGAGTTCTGCATAAGCTGAAAAATTAAGAAAATCCTAAAAAAACAGAAAAAATTAGAAAAAATGATTAGGCCGTTGATTCCTAATTTTCTTAAAATCCTTGTGTCCCCGGCAGCGGCGCCAAAAACTTTATGCACGTGTGGTGTTATAGATTTTTATATATATTTTTAGCCCTTTTTACACGTTAGTCAAGTTTTAAATTTATAAAACACGATATTTTACTAACACCAAACACACATATTGGCAAGTGCACCCATTGTGCGCGTAGTATAGTGTTGGTAAGATAACGGGGACGTCCAAGGACACAAGGGCTTTTAATACCGGTTTATCCTCAACGTCTAATCAAATCAAAAGTTTAGAAAAATGCTTTTAAACTAGAAAATAAAAACTAAAAAATGCTGAAAAATAAAAATAAAAGTAAAAACAGATAGACAAGATGAATCACTTGGATCCGACTTGTGTTTAGTGAACCTTTGATTATTTCCGCACTTTTGCACTTTTTAAGAGATTATCTTAGTTATTGTAGTAGGCCCCTCTTTGAAGGTGACGTTACCCTCAACCTAGTAGTTTGAGTCAGCAAGGATACAATCCTAAAGGGTTGGATTATTAAAAGATAATTAATTAAGTTATTAATGCATAATGTGGTAGGCCCCTCTTTTGAAGGTGACGTTACCCTCGGCTAAGTAGTCTGAGTCAGCAGGGATACAGTCCTAAGTAGCCGGGTTAAAGTTTTAATAGTAGCTTACATATGAGGGGATCAAAGAGTTTGGACCCCCGCCATCCAATACCGGTGGGTATTGAAGGAGGTCCTACTAACTTTGACCCAGGTCCTTGCAAGATCTATACACTGAACAAGGCAAGACTCTTACCAAACCATTCCCTTAACCCCCGACCAGGTAGCCAACATATCTCCATATAGACCATGGAGGTATGAATGGTGAAAATCTTTTATTTTATATAGACAGTAAAATAATGCCAAGACACCACGGACAAATGATAAGGAAGAATCACCTTCAACATAAGAAACTAGTTATTAAAGTCATTAATACATAACCAAATAAAAAGTGTGAAAAGATTAAAAATAAAAAGTATTACACTAAACACTTTTCTTCACCAAGTGATGTAAGAGACTTAGGAAAACATGGTCTTTGATTGTCAAGAACTCCTACGATCAATCTTGGATCCCGAGACGACTCACACACTCTATGATGGATGATGGATGATGGATGATGGTGGTGGATGATGGTGCTGTGATGGTGGTGATGGTGGTGGGTGGGTGAAGTGTGAGAGAGGTGGTGTGCCAAGAGATGGTTTGCAAATGAGCCAAGCACCCCTATTTATAGCCTGAACAGAAGCTCGGGCAGGGCCCCGTGTCCATCCTCCTTCTCTTTCTTCATTAATTGCAGTTTGTCTGCATTAGTTTACCACGCCCCCGTGTCCGCTGGGCACGACCCCGTGTGCAGAAGCGTATATGTATTATCAAGATTTCCCCAGATTCTGTGAATCTTAGAGTTGACCACGGCCCCGTGTCCGGTGGGCACGCCCCCGTGGTGGGTGATAGAAGCTTCTACAGCTTTGTCTTTTCTATAGACACTTGGGCACACCCCCGTGCTCATTGAGCACGGGGCGTGTTCAGCCTTCTGTTCTCTTATTTTTGCTTGGGAAGATGCTGTCGGGGGGTTGGGCATGCCACGTTTATTCCTTTTCTTGTATTTATGTTAGATTTAGCCGCCTTTTTGCTTCTTTTGTTCATTTGAGCTCATTTAATCCTGAAAAATACAAAAGGAAGACAAAAACACACTTTTTCCAACATTAGTTCTAAAAAAGGGTTAGTTTTATGCCACAATTGATGTAATTTATATGTTGCATTTTGCACACATCAATAAACGAGGACGTGCAACACTTATCAAGAGAACCTTCCTCATAAAATCTATTAAACAGGCTGACGAAGTCTGCACGGAAACCTGACCAACACTTTTTGATGAACTTGAAGTTGAAGCCATCCGGACCTGGTGCACGATCTCCATCACATTCCCGTATTCCTGCCTTAATCTCATCTGTTGAGAATGGTGCTTCCAACATGCTTGCCTCCGAATCAGAAATAGTAGCTAATTTAGGACACACCAACTCCAGCCTCACTGGCATAGGCTCAGTGAACTGATGGAGAAAAAAACTCATATAACGACTCCTTTATAGACAGTGGATTCGTAACCCAAACGCCATCAATCATCAACCCGTTCAATCTGTTGGTGCTAATATTTGAGTTAATAATATGATGGAAGTATGCTGAATTCTCATCACCATCCACAGCCCACTTCGATCTAGACTTCTGACGTAAATCCAGTTGCTTAATTTTATCAAATTCTGCTATATAGTTTTTGCACTCCGCTCTTTCCAACAATTCCTCCTCCATCAACATTCTTTCTTCCGCCAGTCTTTCAATCCTAGCTAATCGCCTCTTTTTTCCACCATAAATACCTTCCCTTCTTTCTTTCTCTACTTTCAGCCAAGACTTAATATTGTTTTTCAATCATCTAAGTTTTATAGCAAGAGCAAGATCCGCCGAACCCAAAAAATCAAACATACCACATTTTTGCAACACGAAATCCAAAAAACCAGGATATTCAAACCAGGAATTAAAGAACTTGAACGGTATATGGCCAAAATATTACTGTATTGTTGACAAAACAATAGGCCGGTGATCCGATGCTTCCCTTTCTAAAGCAATAACCGCTGCGTTTGGCCAACGCTCCCTGAATCCGAGACATACCAGGAACCTATCCATCTTACTCAGCTTTGTCCCGTTGTCCGATATATATGTGAAGCTACCTCCTCCCATGTTATACTCCACTAATGCAGCCGATAGAATAAACTGATTAAATGCATCAGCATTGGCTTCAACAAACTCTGAATTCATTCTTTCATTGATATCTCGTACTTCGTTAAAATCCCCCATCAACACCCAAATATTTGTAATGAATTCCTAATACCCAAAATCTCTAACCATAGAGCCCTCCTACCATTCGCATCGTTTGGCGCATAGACATTTACTAGATTAATCCTACACCCAGATTGAACCAAACTACCCGAAACCACAATAAAATTTCTATTATGGATTACATTTACACACCTAAATACTGCTGGACACCAAATGCAAGCTAGTCCCCCAGATCTAACTTGATAGTTAACTACTGCAACTCTGAATTCGGCTCTGCCCCAAAACTTACTGAACATAAACGAATCAGAATCCTGTAGCTTGGTTTCCTGTATAGCTAGAAAATGAATCCCGTAGCTCGTCTTCAGCCCACGAATCCAGTCAGATTTCCGATCACTCCGCACCCATCTCAAATTCACAGAAAGACAATTCATCGGGAACTAGTGTTAACACCTTCTTAAGCAATCAACTCCTCTATAGCGGCCACGAATCCATCCAAATTAATCCCTATAAGCGACCCAATTCCCATCGTTGCTTGAACCTCAGGGTCGATGATCCGATGCTGATTTGGATTTACATGAGCTGATCCATCACCCAACTCTGAGTACGTATTTACTCTGTCTCCCATATGAACATTATCGGCCGAAGAACCTCTGTACTGCACAGATATGGTGGGGTTTTCCTCATCGAATCCATATTTGTCATTTACCGGCGTATTTAGATCCAGTGGTACATTCAGTTTGTCCTATAAATTACAAAATAATCTCTGAGTGGGCCCTTGGGTTGAACCTAACGATGGTGGGCTGAGTTCATTTCTATTTCTTTTGCCTAAGTTTACGACAGGCGTTGGGCCTTCATTGACCACAGAGATATTGGGCCTACAATACTTCCTTCCTGAATTCAAATCAGCTGGCCCACATTCATTTTGAGAGTTAACTTTTAAAACATCTCCATCATCAATATTATTGGAAATGTGTAACTGTCCTTCCACCTCCCCATGCAAGTTTGTTGTTTCCATACCATCATTAATGCCCAAAGACTCTTGATTAGCTAAAGACTCTTGATTATCCGACGACTGTTCATGTACCCCTGGAGCCTCCTAAACGTTGTCAGCCGGAGATACATCCTCATTTTCCGGTGCCGGAATTTGATCTTCATTCATGTTGATCTCTCCTTCCTCCAATTCCTCAACTTCATCCATTCTGCCTGGTTCCATGTCTGGATCCGATTCCGAAACTGACTCTGAACCACTGGATTCATTCGATATCTCGTTATCAAACCTCGGAACCCACCTCTCTGGAGCTTCCGAGACCCAGATTGCAATACTCTTGTTGTTCCACTAAATCACCACTGATTCCTCAATCCTAGACATTTGGGATGTCAGAACCTTAACCGTATCAAACGAGTTGTCCTCCTCTTGCCACTGAAAATTTGATGGTTGAACTATATCCCCGAACAATCCACCGATTCTATCAAACAGGTTATTGTCTCTGATGAGGAAAGGTACACCGGAAAATCTCATGTTAACGATCCGACTGAACGGGATATCTTCCCCATTCCAAATGTTGAACTTAGAGAAAACCTTCGAAAAAAATGTAACATGCTGCTCTAGAGACTCTTTTGCTGATGCATTATCTTAAAATGTAATAATAATAGTTAACCCGCCGACATACGACAAACCGAAATCAAACATACCTTCTTATTCCATTAATCTTCTAATATTCGTTAAGGACCAGCTGTCTATTACATAACCAAGAACTGATTTACCAATACAATGTAGTGGATACAAAGATCCTCTTCCCTCCACAGTAACAATTTTTGCACCTTGACAACTTGTTTCCTTCCTGCCTCTTAGTAAATCTACATAAGAAGTTCCATTCTGAACAAACGAAGGGCCATTAGGTCCCTGTCCAGTCGGTTGAACCTTAGAAGAGGACTGGTCACCACACATACCACCACTCATACAGTTACTGAATGGTTGGTTGTTCTCCTTTGGCCTCCATTCACTCCGACCAAGGAAATTCAGAGCATAGTTAAATCTTTTATGGTCCTTATCGTATTTTGCTAATGACACACTTACCTTCATGTCAAACATTTTAACAGTATACATCAATACTAGTGTTTCCTTCATATTCTCTACTCCAACGTAGCTTACAAATCCAAAGCATTTGCCCCGAGCGTCTCTCTTTCGAGCCACATACACATCTAATATGTATCCGTACGGCTGAAAAGCTCTCCACAAAACATTCCTGGTTACTCGATCGGAAATATTTTGTACTAAAAACGTCCATTCTACACCATCACCTTTGCTTCTTTTGTTCTTCCGGTATTGCACATTTGACCACGGTCCACCATCATCCTGATTCCCCTTTCCATCGTTCATCGAAGCCATTTTTTAAACCACAAAAAACCAAGGAGGCGAATGGATTAGACCTAACCCGGTTAGAGAGAACGGTTAGATCTAGAGCAGCCCCACTGAGCTGAACGATTAAACCCCGCTCACTAAACATGTTAGGTGTTCATCGTCAGGCACTCGAAGCGTTTTCCGGGCGGCGAGAATAAGTCTTTTACCAAATTTTATTTTACATATATATATATATATATATATATATATATATATATATATATATAGGGTAGGGTTCATGCGAGAACCACCCTTATTGCGAGAACCGCGAGAACCAATGTGAACAGGGGGCAATTTTGTAAATACCAAACAAATTTTAAAATATCTTCCTCCACTATCGGACTTCAAACATAAATTAAATTACACTTAATAAACACTTTCACATCCACACTCATAATTCTACACTCAGAACTCAAGAACTCTACACTCAGAACTCGATCACATCCAAATCTTTCCACATTTCTTAACCTGATTATCTCAACAATTCGTCGATTACAATCGATTACATAATCTTCTCGAATACATCTTCAGTTCGCCATCATCATCGTCGATTACAATCGGTTACATAATCGTCTCGAATACATCATCAGTTCGCCATCATCAGTTCACCATATCGAAGCATCTGGATTGAGATTTTATCTCAGATTTGAGATTTTACCAGCAAATATTTCATATTTCGTTATATAATCAAGGTTAGTTCCCCAAATTTGTACAAAATTAGTCGTATAATCTATATTAGAAACATAATAATTAGGGTAACATTGTGGATTTTTAATCCGTTCGTAATTAGGGCAACGTGCCAACGTGATTATAAGAATAGATTGTTCAATGAGTGTGTCACTACGAAGGTATCGCCAGGAATCCATTGCCGTCGGTATTAGGTGTACATATGTATAGTTATGCACATGTGCATATCTTACCATAATAGATTTGTTAATGATTAATGTTATATATGGTTAGTGATAATACGAATTTTGATTTGGTACAGGTTAAGGTTTATTATTGAAGCAAGCTTGCTGATAAGGTGAGTCATGTTAATGCACATGTGCATAGTTATGCACATATGTATGGTTTACTAGATTAAGTTAATAAGGGTATGCATATGGATGCAAATGTGCATAGTTATGTACATATGTATACTTTGACAGAATGGGTTATTAAGATCATTCATGCTGATGTACATGTGCATAATTATGCACCATGCACATGTGCATAATTTGCCAGAATATATTAATAAGGTCGTTTATGTTGATGCACATGTGCATATTGTATATGGTGATGATAAAGTTAATGTTAATGCACATATTCATTGATAAGTTATGTTTATTTCTTTTTTTGAAACCAAGGGATGAAAGGTCAATTAAAATGCCGGATGGAATAGAATATGATTACGCGACGGTTAAACAAAAAGGTAAAAAAGGTTGCTTAATGTTTGATGATCCAGATGGGAGTTTATGCACATGTGCATCCCTTTATTAAATTCATGTTAAATGATATCATTTATGTAAACACATTAAATATATCGTGCAGGTGCGCAAGAAGAAATAAACACAAAAAAGGCAGGAAATTAAGCGAACTCATGATGAAACCTCAAAAAAAGAAGGTTATGTGATGAAACACAAAAAAGGAGGTGACGGAGTGCGTGCGGTAAAGAACAAGAAGTTGGCAAGATCAACGGTAACTGCGACAGTTGATACTGATGACCATATGGTTGTATTCAGATTCAACATAAGGTATCTAATATAGCGTGCCATTAGGTGTAGAATGTACAATAGTTGTATTTTTTCCTGTAGTGTAGAATGTACAACACTTGTAATTGTTCATGTATACATAAAAAGTAAAACATATAACATTCTAATTAATAAGGTATATGGCGTGTTTACGCACGTGTTCAACATTTATTCGGTGATGATTACGGGGCGCTGGTAATGTGATGCACATGTGCGTAACATTATGTACTCATGGTTAACAGTTTATTTGTGATGATCATGGATTGGTATCAACATAATGCACATGTGCATGATTATGTAATATATGAAAATAAAAGTAATGAATGTAAAAATAACATTTATTTGTTTAATGTTTATTATTGATGATTATTGGGTGTTAATAATGTGATGCACATGTGCATAATTATGTACTGTTGGTTAACAGTTTATTTTTTGATGATTACAGATGGTTGGCAACATAATGTACGCATGTGCGCAAGAAGAAATAAACATAAAAAAGGCGGGCAATTAAGTGAACTCGTGATGGAACCTCAAAAAAGGAGGTTACGTGATGAAACGTAGAAAAGGAAGTGACGAAGTGCGTGCGGTAAAGAACAAGAAATTGGCAAGATTAACGGTAACGGCGACGGTTGATACTGATGATCATATGGTTCTATTCAGATTCAACATATTCAACATAGTGTATCCAATATAGCATGCCATTAGGTGTAGAATGTACAATAGTTGTAGTTGTTCTTGTAGTGTAGAATGTACAACACTTGTAATTGTTCATGTATAAATAAAAAGTAAAACATATAACATTCTAATTAATAAGGTATATGGCGTGTTTACGCACTTGTTCAACATTTATTCGGTGATGATTACGGGGCATTGGTAATGTGATGCATATGTGCATAACATTATGTACTGATGGTTAATAGTTTATTTGTGATGGTTGGCAACATAATGCACATGTGCAGGAAGATGGTTGGCAACATAATGCACATGTGCAGGATTACATGATGTATGAAAATATAAGTAACTTATGTAATAAACCAATTGTTTGTTTAATGTTTAATGATAAAAAAAAGAAAAGGATTAATAATTAAACATGGATTATGGTGTATTGGCAAAATAATGCACAAGTGCATTATTATGGTATGATTGTAAATAAATGTGATTTACTTGATGAGAGAATAATGAGGCATGTAAGAGTAAACTATAAAAAAACACTTTAAGGATATAAAAATGAATCATGTGAGTGTAAACTTCGAAACACATATAAATGTATAATGCCTTTAATCTCAAAGCGTATGAATTGCAACTCTTGTTGATCTAAATTTGTAGATGTTACTTATATAAAATTATTCATAACATTTAGCAAGGTGCTACACCACAATTACATCCACCAACAGAAGGAAAACTCATACAGGAAAAAATAAACAAAATACTATACTGGAAATACATCAAAATTGTTCCAGGCCGCCCAAGTTAAACTCACCTCCTTCGATCTATTTTTACCCATAACTAACTAATGTTCTTGATCTCCTCGACTACCTTCTGCACCGACAATTGACTTTGATTAAAAACCATCTTGTTCCTCATTCGCCAAACGCTCCAGAGGAAGATAAGGGACACCACATAAATTGCCTTTTTCTTTTTTGCAGACCCTTGGACAATATTATGATATTCCAGCAAATCTTTGAGACTGAAAATAAATGCAGCCGGGCCTTTGCACCAGTGAGTAATTACGGACCAAACTGTTTGAGCGAACTGACATGAAACGGAAATATGTTCACATGTTTCTGGGGAATCGCTGCAGAAAACGTAGCAGTTTGAATGTGTTTGGATGACTGTTGCATTAAGTGCCACCTTCGTTGGGAGTCTCTCGACTAAGGCTATCCACCTGACCAAACCAACTTTTTTAGGTGTCCAATTATTCCAAACAAATACCTGATCGGGAACCTCCTTATTATATGTTTGTATCATAGACTTCAAACTCCGAACAGAAAAGTCTCCCGACGTGCTCAAACACCAAACTCATAAATCTTTTCAAGTCTCTCCTAGTAGTCATTTCCATTAATTACAAGCAGGCCTAGATCTGGTCCCTCACAAAGAGAGCAATAGCATCACAAATTTATTGGGACAATGTAATATCATGAAACTTTGGAGGAGACCTATCAAAATTAAAGGTAAATCAAACAAGAATGTTGAAATTTTAATTTGTCAGGAAACATTTGGTCAGCCTGGATATGGAGCTATAGATACCAAGGTGATCAACTCACCTGTTAACAAAAGAAGACAAATTGGATCACAAGAACAATATGGCCAGAGTAAGTATTAGAAAGTGGCACAAAAAATTGAAGAAGATGGTAGCCTATCCTCTCAAACAGAAGCCATATGACAGTTGCAGAAACAAAAAAATGGAAGAAGATGCAATAGCTGTATCAACTAAGTATGTCGCTTATGGACACACAAATCCTCTCTAACGGTTTTAACATTGAAAGTCGACTTATTTTTTCGAGTGCAAACCCCACCCATATTGACCCGTCTTCATTATGGTGTCTCTCAGCAACACCAAAAGCTGCATAAACTCCACCCATGCCTCACCAATTGTTGGATTGCTATTCCATTGCCAATCCCACACAGTCACCTCCCTTCTTTTTGTAGTTGTCCGCACCCAAGCCCATTTGTTTGCTGCCATCCTGTACATAATTGGATAGTCATCCATAAGGCACTTGTTCATAAAATATACATCAACGACATAGTCTAATTTTCAACATAATGCACATGTGCATATAATTTAATACAATATCATTTTACAATCAACATAATGCACATGTGCATATAATTTAATACAACATCATTTACAGTAAATATAATGCACATGTGCATATCATTTAATATAATATCATTTACAAAGTATATACATAATTTGCAGTAACATAATACCTTTAGTCACAAATCGAATGAATTGCAACTCTTGATGTTCTGTATTTGTAGGTGCTATACCAATCGAAGTAGTGTCAAAAGATAATGAACGATCAGATACATTGATTATAAGACAACATTTTCTGATGTAGACATAGATTCAAGAGTCTAAATTTCAAATCCATGAATAGAATGTTGACTTACAACAGTTTTAGACATAAATCTGTGACTATCAACGGGATTGGCAGCAGATGGACCACCAAAGTCGGCATCAGATGTTGTATGAGGATGATATTCAGACAAAGAATTAAGAGGATCATCAGATATACGAGGATATACAAGTGATGAATCAGGAGACGCCATATGTCGCTGTAAACACCGTGTAAACTACAATCGCCGTGAAAAATGTGAACGCCGACTATCTATATGCCGTGAAAACCACCATACATGGCTCTTCGCCGCCGTGAATGCATCTCAGACGAGTGTGAAAACCATGAACTGGTGAACTTCTGGTGAACTTCTGAAACCCTAGAATGGAGATAACAGTGACATAAGGAGAAAAAAAAGAACGCGTGTTTTGGTATAAACATAAGATAATTACAAAAATGCCATGTGTTCACACTGGTTCTCGCGGTTCTCGCAATAAAGGGTGGTTCCTAACAGATCCTTATCCTATATATATATATATATATGTATTTGATTTTTTAAAAATTTAGTTCTGGTTCTAAATAAATTTACATTTGGATACCAAATTTTATTTTACATATAAATAAATTATATATATATATATATAGGGTGGGGTTCCGCTACAAAGTCCATTTTTCCTAAAAAGTGTACAAAGTCTTAAAACACCACAATTTAAGCCATAAAACACACTTAAAACCCACAAATAACATATTGATGATCACTAAAACACAATATCCAAACCCTAACATTCCTAAAAAATTTCAAACACACCATCGTACAACTATGAATATAAAACACAACATGATAATCAACATAAAACACACTAATGTTAGTCATTCAATAATTAAAGCCTTATCATTCAAAACACAATACAAAACCCACAAATATGGTGTTTTAGTAATCTCCACCATGTTATTTGTAGGTTTTGAGTGTGTTTTATGGTTGACATTATGGTGTTTTATAACTTTGTACACTTTGTAGGAAAAATGGACTTTGTAGCCAACTCCCACCCTATATATATATATATAGGGTGGGGTTCGGGTAGAAAGTCCAAGTTTCCTAGAAAGTGTAAAAAGTCATAAAACACAATAATTCCAGCCATAAAACACACCTAAAACTCACAAATAATAGAATGAAGAGTACTAAAACACCATATTCAAACCCTAATAGCCTATAAAAACTTCAAACACACCATCGTAGAACTATGTATATAAAACACAAAATGCTAAACAACATAAAACACAATAATATTTGTCATTCCATAATCAGAGCCTTAACACCTAAAACACAACACAAAACCCACGTACATGATGTTTTAGTAATCTTCATTATGTTATTTGTGGGTTTTTTGTGTGTTTTATGGTTGACATTATGGTGTTTTGTGACTTTTTACACTTTTTAGGAAATTTGGACTTTCTAGCCAACTCCTAGCCTATATATATATATATATATATAGAAACGGGATCAGGAGAAAACGCTTAAAAGTGTGAGAACGGTGAGAACGCTTCCTGGCCCAACACGTGTCACGCCGCTTGGAGAAGGGCGGAGGGGCTTTTTTGTCCTTTCATCTTCTGCTTTTCCAGTTCCGTTTTTCCGAATATTGTTTGAATTTTTGGCGTTAACCAAATTCAATAATTAATGGTGTTTAATGGTTTCATCGTATTAACATTTTGGCGTTTATGGCGTTTATTCAAATCGTATGCCATTGTAACCCAGGGGTCAGGAAATCTATTTGAATGGCGTTTTTCAAGGCGTTTTAAACAAGTTAGCCTATTGTTCTATTATTTTTTATAAACATTTTGGCGTTTGGGTTATCTTGGCGTTTTACAATTGTTGGATTATATTTCAGCCACAGTAAAAAAAATACAAGCGAAGAAAATAAATTAAAAATCCTAATCCGATCTCTCTTCACAATATTCACTGTCATCAGTCTCTCTGTTCTTTAATACTACAAGAACTGACACAAAAAATATGGCGTTTTATGTAAAACTTAACAAACCCATCGGTTTGATTATTTTCCCTACTCGTCTATTGTAGTGGCTTTTTTGTGGATGTTTGGGGACATAGATCTATGACATGTGGGTTGGTTTTTTGTTTTTTTCTTCATGTTGATCTTCATCTTTATAAGCATCCCACTCTTCAGTGTCATTGATCTCTTCTCCTCATCCAAGCCTTCTTTAAGAACAAAAAATACAAAATGCCATATGACTGGCATCAGTATCTTTTTCTTGAATTTTTGTCCATCTCATGCAGCAAAATCTTACTGAGTTACTGGCCTCCGCTAACAATTCATTCAGTGAAACTTGACGAATAACAATACTGAATATCCAAGAAAGCATATTAGTCATCTTTGATTTTTTTTTTTTTTTTTTTTTTGCGTTTTACAGTGAGCGGTATTTAGTAGTACTGGCGTTGTTGTTTTTTTTTTTGATCAAATGGAAGTTGCTGATACGTATCATTTTATAGGATCTATTTTTGGCGCCTAAGTTAGTCGGTGCGTTATTATAATAAAGTATTCATTTTTTCAGTTACTGTTTGTAATTATTGTTTTTGACAAGCTTTATCTCTGAAGTCTGTAACACATTCCATCTTTCAAGTTTGGCGTTTTAGATTCTAATATAATAAATTTTCCCTATCTTCAGTTTTTCTGATTTGAAGTTACTGTTTCTAGTTACATTTTTCAAGTTTGTTTTTTATTTTTTATTTTTTATTTTTTTATTTTTTTGGGTTATTTATAATACTTTTTCAAACTAATTTTGTTATAGTTTGGGAATTTTTTTGGGCGTTTAACGGGACGGTATCGTTTAAACAAGCATTTTGGCTGTTTTGGCGTTTTTATTATATATGGCGTTTTATTATACAACAATCAACTGAAAAGGAAAATAAAAAAAAGAATACTTAAAAAAGTTTTTTTATAATACTTGTCCAAAGTAATTTTATGATGGTTTGATAAACGCCAAAGGTGTAAGACATTTGCCTTTTTTGACGTTTTTATTAGATATGGCGTTTTTATTAAATAACAATCAACTGAAAAAGAAAATTAAACAAAATAAATTTTGATATTCCCAATTTTCACTGTCACCAGTCTCTTTCTTTTTTTGAAGCATCTTCACTGGCTGTTTCGACTTTCGTATGAAATCAGCCTCTTTTTCTATAATTTTTGTCCATCTCATGCAGCAAAATGTTATTGAGTTTACACCTTTTCAGCCAAAATGTTATCTTTTTTGGCGTTTTACCGAAAAAAAGAACGCCACCAAAAAAACCATCTTAAAACTGTAAATTTGATCATGCTAAAATTAATAAAGTGTTGATGTATGGTGATGGATAACATTGTTAATCCTTAGTTAAGAAAGATAACTGACAATGTTGTCCACACCATACAGCTACACTTTATTGACAGCAATATATTTGATGTTGGGTTTTCTGGCATTAATCAGTCGAATGGTATATATTAAATATGGCGTTTGGGGTTTTTGTGTGTGTTTTTTAAATGAAGGTCTGAGTTGTTGTATATATAGGATTTTTGGTGGTTTTTTTAGGCGGGATTTTACTATAATTAAGTTTGGCGTTTTATATCTAATGGCGTTTTCAGCAGAATGCTGTGTGATTTTTGTTTTGGCGTTTTATTTTCATGAGATGGCATTTTGTTTGGAGTAGTCAAAATACGCTTTTACCCTTAATGAAGCGCGTCTACGTAATAAAACTGATGTTATTTACGAAAATGCCACCGCGCTAATCACCATTCTCACACTTTCTACCGTTTTCTCTAAATCCCGACCCTATATATATATATATATATATATATATATATATATATATATATATATATTTGATTTTTAAAAAAATTAATTCTTGTGCTAAATAAATTTACATTTAGATACAAATATGTAAGCTCTTTAAATTAGGCGCTATTCATGGGGTGCTATCGAATACTCGTGGTTGCCTACCTTTTACTTTTGCATTAAACTGACACCATTTCATGTTTTACTACTTTATTAGTTTTATGTTCTTTCGTTTTGTGGTTGTATATTGTTGACGTTCGTTTTCCTTTTATAAATTAAAGAATGGTGCTTTTGTTTGTAATGTTGTTTAAAATTATGTACACTTAATATAGATTAGCTTTGTCTGTGCGTTGTTCAACGTAACCCATCCATCGGGCGGGTATTAAACTAGTTTACATTTAGATACAAATATGTAAGCTCTTTAAATTAGGGATGAGCTCGGTAATGGTGCCGGTACTGAATATACCGATCCCAAAAATCACCAAAATTGGGTACTAGTACCGGTACCGAAAATGCTCATTACAAAGGTAAAATTCCGGTACTATAAATTAGGTATCAGACCCGTTTTGGTTACATGATGTGGTACCTTGGACTCATCTTTACTTTAAATTACGAATAATAACTTACATAATATATATTGAAAAAGTGAATACGTTGATGTCCACACCTAAGTTTAAACGCGAAACTTTTAAAAGTACGTCGTATTGATTAACTTACATCAAAACTACTTCACTTGGTTTAAAAACATTCTAAAATCATTTCAATTAAACTCCTAAAATATAAAACATAAACCCATAAATTATCTTCAAGTCTTTATATAGTGTACGTCATGTTCTTCTTTGGACTCATAATAGTTCTGTGCATATTTTTTTTTCAAAATCCACAATCACCACATACATATTATTTCGTAGACACATGGAATCGGCACTCATTTAAACCACAAGTTGTTCAATTAGTCCTCAATTTTGAATGTATCCTAATAACTATTGTGCCCATGTTCGACAACCAAGATGTTAAAAATAATACTTCTTATTATTTCACTTTTATATATGTTTGATACTTATACTTATGTTTTATGTCACATGTTCACAATAATGGGCTTGGTACAAGTTATGAGCTGTGCGTACAGGGTTCACGTCTGGGCCGGGACACGTTCCGACGCGTCCTCCAAATACTAGTGAGCTGATTGTGGGCTAGCCGGTTAAGGATTTCATCGTGGGCTGTAGCTGATTAAAAAGATCCCTCGTATGCTAGCTGCTATGGAGTCTATATGGGCTACTGGAGTCATGTTACGTTGATGGGCTTATGGACTTATAACTGACAATGGGCTCAAAATAATAGGATGATATAAAAGGGAGGAGTGGTTCATTTGTGTTTTTTGATCTCAGATAATTTTAGTGAGTCCACCTAACACATTCTCTCAAGAATGTTCGCTCAGTAGATCTAGGGTTTCGATTCTTAGTTAGAGTTGTTTTCTTGCGTTAGATTTCTATATCAGATTATGTTAATCTGATTGTGTTTGTTCTTGAGAGTTTTGTATTGTTTAGTCTCGATATTTATTGTAATCGTTTGAGATTCGTGTGATTAAACAATGGAGTTATTTTTGTATAGAAATCTTGAAGGGTTTTATTGTGATTTCTATTGAATCGTGTTTAGATCTGATTAGAACTCCATGTTTTTGACATGGTATCAGAGCCCGGCTCTGTTTCACTTTCGTTGACACTTCTTGTTCTTCCGCTGGTTTTGAAGGTGTCTAGGGTTTCTCAAGGTAAACTTGCTGTAAAGCAAATCAATAAAGAAAAACTTAAGGAGTCATTATTATCAGATTGGGATGAAGTGTTTAAAGAATTGGAAGATTCACATTATCTTCAGGCTATTAATGATATTGAAGTTGAAGCTTGGAAAAGATGGAGTATTCAGCAGGAGAAAGAAAAGAATGAGGTGCAGAATGGTGAAGTCAAAGATCAAGCATATCAACAAATGAAACTTCATGTTCTGAACCTGCTCAAAATGTGAAAAATCAAAATCTGAAAATGTCAAACTTTTGAGAGATGTGGAAAGTTTGACATTAGAAAACAAAAATTTTATAAAATTAGACCATGTGTAGTGGTAACAATTTATAATGCCCCCACCATGGGGCATTATGTGACATGTGGCATCCTAGTCACACTTGGGCATTATAGTAAAAGTGGTGTAGTGGGCATAATGCCCCCTTCCAATTATTAAAAAAAAAAAAAAAAAAAAAAGGAAACAAGTTGCTGCAGGTCAGACCACCATACTCCTAATTGGATGGAGCCTTCTAAGTCAAACATGATGTCAGACAAAAGCATGCACATGGGCGTTTTAATTAAAACGCGAATCCACTTTTTTTCGAAAATAACGCCCCCTGTAAGGGGGGGGGGGGGGGGGGTGGGCGTTATTGGGCGTTTTCGGGCAAAAAAATTTTTAAAAAACGCCCCATTACGCATGGTCTTAGAAAATGATTTGAAAAATCAAATAACATTTTAGAAAATGAAAATCCAGTTTTAAATAAAAATGATTTTGAAAAACAAAATATAATAAACTCGCATCTAGAAAAAATCACAAAACTTGAACAAGATGCTGAGATTGCTAAAAATAAAATTGAAGAATTTGGAAAATAAATTGAAAGGGTTTGTTGCCTCGTCCTTAATGCTTGATAATATAGTTCAAAAACCGATCAATAAAAATGAAGAAACTGGGGATGATGAATATGAATTTTGTAACCGTGGTATTGGGTATAAACCGTCAGGAAAGGGCAAAACAAAAACGGTTGTACGAGAAAGATTCAATTTACTTTACGTTGTGATCCAAGCGCAATACTTATATAGGTTACATTGAGTTCAAGCAGATATTTCGAAACACGTGTTTTCATATGCTCAACACATTACCTAACACTTGAATAAATCTATTCGATACTTGCGATGTCCTCACGCCTCAACGCGCGCGGGCCTTATTACTAGTTTTCTTTTAAAAAACAAACGAAAATCAAAGATTTATTGTATAAATTCCAAAAGTTTGAATGAGATCTCACCGGATCTTTTAATCCGACAATCCTTCAACCAAAAAGAAAAGATTGAAATTTTTGTTTCCATAAACAAAAATCTGGAACCTGGTCACTAAATCAACACGAGTTCACGTTTTAAGACCGTGGGGTATGGTGGGGTGGAGGTTTGGGGCATGGGTTGACACGTGGACTTCGAGGGGCACCGCTGGTGAGTGACGTGTTGGGTCGGTATCACGTCCACGACGCTCGTTACAAGTGCTAGCTCTTCCTCGTGCGTCCATGAAGCCATTTATCAAGTGTGGGTAGCGGGTTCGGGTAGGTGGAGTGAAGGGTTGGGGTAGCGATGTGGACAGGCGGTGGGGGGTTTTATAGTAGTTGGGTGAACCGTTTGGCTCGGCCAAACGGTTATTTTTTAAATTTTAAACCTAGCCGTTATAGCCTAGCGAACCTAGCCAATGAGAGCCGGCCACGGAAGACCGCTAGGCACGCCCAACACCCGGGCTGAAACCCCCGCCCAAGGGGCCACGCCGAAACTCAAGCTCACCCGGGGTGATGACTTGGGCGTTTGTACCCAACCCACGCCCCATACCCCATAGTCTAAGAAGGACCAAATCATAATTTAATCAGACCAAATCGGTTCTTTTTCGGAAACTTATCAAACACCAAATCAAGTCTAAGTAGGACCAAATCATAATTTAATCGGACCAAATCGGTTCTTTTTAGGAAACTTATCAAACACCAAATCAAACTTCGAATTTAACCATGCTAATTATCAAATCCGTACCTACTAAATCCCTAGAACCCTCACACCCATTCGAATCACCCTTAAAGTGTCGTGTTTCGCGCTGCCAAGTCTCGCCGGACAAGTTCGTCGTCGCTGGAGCACCGCCACCCTACCAATCTACTTGTGGTCTATGGAATCTTGGTGAACTTGTATTGCACCATGCCGGCCGTTTATTCTCTTCGACACAAGGTATCGATACTAACAGTTATTCTATAAGCTTTTTGATGATCTTTGCAATGCATTAAGAGTATAAATATTGAAGATAAATGACATTAAGAATGTGTTGATAAAATTGATCACAAACCAAATGCATGCATCGTTTTTTTATGTGTGTGTATTGCATAGTGATGTAGGTGTGTATGCTTAATTTGTTTTTTTTTCACACCTTGCGTCTCTTACATTTTCAGCCAAAACTAGTTTTTATTATTAAACATAAAAATATATTATGAAGGTTTCATATCAATAATAATAGGATTTTTTTATATATATAAGAAGAGGAAGAGATTCAGCATTTTTTTTTTCTAGCCAACTTAGTATTTTTTTTAATCAAAGGTTATTATACTTTAGTTCATTACGAAAGTTACACTACAATACTGTTTATTATTATTTATGTTTTTCAAATTTATTATACATACTCTTAAAAGACATAGTCGATGGATCTCACCTTCACCACGTGTCGAGCAAAGCCCCTAACCCAAGCCCCCCACACCCGACAGCCTAAGCATTAGTAAAAGAGGTAGTTATATGTTATTTTTTTTTTTGTATAAAGTAGTAAAAGTCATGTTAGATATTGGTCAGTTGTGGTCAGAATCTGAAATCCATAGTAATGTATTTATGTCGTTCTTTAATATTCTTTGTTAGTGTGTGTACGGTTGTATGCTAGATATGGTGCCAAAGAAGAAAGCATTTATTTTTTGGTTTCATTGTTTTGGATGTTGTGTGTATTTTGTTTATTGAATGTTATGCACACTTTGTATGTTTCCCGTTGTCTTTTGTTATTCGTTTATTCAAGAGGCATGATCCGGACAGGGAGATTTGGAAAAAGATCAGATTGCCAAATATATAAAAGAGTACCTTATGCTAGGTGCCAAGGTGGGAAAGGAAGTACCAGTTGATTTTGTTTGTTTGTGTTTTGTAATCTAGGATCTTGCTAGCAACCTATATACTGTATAAGTTGGGTGTTGAAACCGTTCAAAAAAAAAAAAAATTGATCTTATGTTTCCTTGGCAAACACCATCCAAGCGTAGGTGACCTTTTGGGTAATGCATAACATATGCATGTGTCGACCAGAGCATTATTCATGAATAAAATTTTTAAGCGTTCAAAAAAAATTATTTGATCTGATGTTTCCTCAACAAACACCTTCCGAGATTAGGCCTTTAACTACCTCTAATCATGTAGGTGACCTTTTGGGTAATGCATAAAATATGCGCGTGTCGACAAGAGCATTTTTTTCTACCATAGCTACTGAATTATCCAATGCAGTTCCGTCATCAGACCAAACGTTGTCATGTGCGCCTACCTTAGATGTCGACGAGAGCATTTTTTCAATAAGCGCTTTGATGATCTTTGCAATGCATTAAGAGTATAAATATTGAAGATAAACGACATTAAGAATGTGTTGATAAAATTGATCACAAACCAAATGCATGCATCGTTTTTTTTATGTGTGTGTATTGCATAGTGATGTAAGTGTGTATGTGAAGAAACACGGAACTAATTTTAGGTTGATTAGTTGGGTTTATGTTTCGAACATGAGGGTTAATCTCCTTAATCTTTCCTGAGCTTGAGTGTGATCCTTCCTGCAAAACAATAACACATCGTTAAGCTCGTTAAGAGGGGAATATGGGGGTTTCCCTCTTAACCACTCTCCGGCGTGAGAATAAGTAACTGTTTTAAGGAAATTAAGTGTGTGTTAAGAGTGAGAGTAGAGAGAACGGAATGTTTAACATGTGTATAAAGGTCTCTATTTATAGCCGGAGTGGTGTAGGAGGAGATGGGCTGATAGGCCTTGGGCCCGAAGTCGACAACAAGGAATATCTTTTTTGTCTCTCCGGTGTCGACCGTTAGTGACTTCTAGAAGATCTTCAGTGCTGGCGCACCTTGATTGGAGCCACGTGTTCGGGTTGTCGACCCTGTTGTCCTTCTGACATCAGCAGGTGAGTGGAGAACGTGGGGCAGTTGTCGCCGCCTCCTGATTGGTGCCACGTAGGCGTCCTTGTGTACCTTTTGTCTCTTGCATGATCATTAATCGTGGAGCACGATAGGGTACAGCCTGCCGGACGCTGATTGGCTCGTTCTTCTGCCACTTGTACCTTTGATGCTTCCTGAAATGGCCCCGCGCCACTACCCACGCGCGACCTTTGATAGCTGGGAGCGAGGTTCTGGGAGTGAGGGCTCTTATTCAGGATGCTAAGTGTGAAACCTGATGTTATGTCTTGCTTGGACCTCGCGCGAGGGTTAAGTTTTCTCTAAGGAGCTCGCGGGGTCTGCTAAATAATCAGGTTAGTGAATAAGGAGTATGGTTCAGTACGCGACCTGATTGGTCTGCGCGGCTTTTTAGGACCATACGCCTTCAAGTCCCCCCAGTCCAGTGCTGCTTCCATGCGCGAAGTGAATGGTTGGAGCTCTGGACTCAGAAAAAAGAAAGTGTGTTGGTCTTTTAAAGTGTTTGTTAGGTCTTGGTAGACGGCGCGCGTGCAAGTGGTTGTCGATTACTACGGTGCGGCTACCAGGCTTGCCTATTGATAGTTGTTGCTTTTGAGGGTTAGCGTGCAAGCTCATTGGCTAATGATGTATGTGGCGCGGTCTTTGCTAACTTCTGCATGAATTTTTATAGTAAATTTAGGCGGGAAAACCCTCGAATTTTGAATTCTGACAGGTTGGTGCAAATGTCGTTGATGGCGACGGCTGAGTTGACTGCTGACACGGCGATCATCATGTTGTCACTGACGGTTCGGCTCTCTGTCAGGCGAGTGAGGACCACGCGCGCGTGTTAACCGTCACTCTGAGAATCCCGCCTTACGAGGCGATTGCTGATTGGATACGCGCGCGGTGATATCGGCACCTTTACCCATCGCATTAAATGCGATGGGTATATATACCCGACGATAGGAGAGAGAATTGCACATTCGTTTCTTTGCATTCTCTCCCTTCTTTCTTTGATCTTCATCTTTTCTTCAAATCTTCAAAGATTTCATAGGAGATCTTCAAGTTTTTCCAGAACTCGGTGAACCTTCATATTCAAATATTCATGGCTGAAGAGGAATCAGTGCAAGTCGGAGAAGGTCCACTCCCGGTTCTTAAGTGGGATCAAGGACTGTTCGAACAAATCACGAGAGGGTTCCAGTTTCCACTGGAATGGGACGCACGTTATCCCCGGCAAGGTCAGACTGTCGCCGACGCACCACCGGGGTACATAACGTTGTTTGAAGATTTTTTTCCTTCAACGAAACTTCCGGATGCCGGCGACTGAATTCATGGCATCTATTCTACATTTCTATGGTTTCCACATTTCTCAGATGAGTCCGGTAGGGATGGTGAGAGTTAGGTACTTCGAATTTTTATGCCGATCTCAGGGGATGGAACCCACTGTTGAGAAGTTTCGGGCCTTCTACCAGTTAATAAGGAATATTGGGTTCTATTCCTTCGGTAATCGTGGTGCTGCTAAGAAGATATTGATAGGCCCTCCTAAGAGTTTTCACGACTGGAAGATGAAGTTCTTTTTCATCAGGGAGGATGTGATACCGATCTGATTTTCGTGAGTCGCATAAGATTGAGAATGAGGAACTCCCAATCCCAAAAGGGGCTGACTGGTACATGAATTTACTTGCAACACCCAATCGTATTTTTGGTGAGCATGTGCTAGTCGCGGCGCAGATGAGTGATAAATGGCCGGAGACCAGTGAAGAAGTACCAGTTCTGAAGTTTAATGGCGAAGGTATGTGTTATTTCCTTTTTCTTTTCTTGTAATGTACCTGCGCCTGACTGTTGTTTTTTATCGCAGAAGCGCAACTTTATCAAGCAGCCTTTCCCACTTTTGGTGGGTCTATGGGCGTGCGCCCACTACGATCTGGAGAGCCTTACTGGTATGAACAGATAAAGGGCAATTTCATCTTTGCCAATCCTCCTTCCGCGACTGAAGGTGCGCTACTTCCCAAACCGAGACCCTTGCGCGGCGTGACTTCTGCTGGAAAGGAAAACTTGTTTCTTTCCAGCGAGGAGTCCGTAGGCTCGTCGCAAGAAGAGTTGAGCTCATGGTCTAACATCTTTGCAAGTGTGTTGCGCAACTTGGGGATAGACCTAGAGGAGAGACCAAAGAAGGCTCTTACGAAGAAGAAGACCAAGAAGGTGACTGTTGACACTGGTGCGACCAGTAAGAAGGGCGGAAGTAGCCGCGCCACTGCTGCGACTCATGATAAAGGTACTCTTCGATTTCGACAGAGTAACCTTGAGGATTACGTTATCGCTAGTGACTCACTAGAGGGTTTGTCCCGTATAGGTGAGAAGAAGAAAAGCAGTGTGGCTGCATCTAAGAGTTCTGGGAGCGCTGGGTCTAGGGCTCCTGAGTCTGGCGCGACTCCGTCGTCAATCCCAGTGGATGAAGAAGAAGAAGAAGAAGAACGTGAAGAAGAAGAAGCTGCCAAGCTAATAACAAGGAAGAGGTCGTGAGAGGAAACTGCTGCTGGGGCCAAACCTGCGCAGAAAGTTGTAGGCCCGGTGATAGGGAAGCAGAGTAGCATGCGCTCTCTTTACAAGTTTTCACCAGGTTAGTGATATGACACTTGTACTCTTTACATTTTTCTTCCTTATTAAAATTCCTAACCTTTGTTTTCTGCAGAGGCGCTGAAGAGAGCCCCCGAGAAGGTTAAGGATACTGGGCTTGAGAAGCCTAAAGAGCCGGCGGCGAAGAAGACCAAGTTTATTATCAAGCCTCCTATGACAAGTGAAAAGGAGGTTGAGAAAGCCATTGAAGAGCATGCGGGCGATGTGATACCTGAGAAGGAGAAGGCGGGGACCGAGGCTGCTGCAACCACCCAGTACTAAGAATGCAGTGTGACTTAGTTTAGACTCTTAGCTTGTTTAGAAAAACAAGTTAGCAGAAGGTTTTGGCTTGTTAAGAAAAACTTTGGTTTTTCCGAGTTGAGTTTGACGTTTTAGCTTGTTAAGAAACACAAGTTGGGTTGAATGTTTTAGCTTGTTAGGAAAAATAATCCAATGAGGATTGGTTTGATTAGTTTTGAGCTTATAGTTGTACTTTTATTGGCTTGGCGCAGTTCTCTCTGTTTACATCCTTTTAAAACTCTTTAAATCCCCATGACCGGCTTTGAAGTACCTTAACAAAAAAATTTAGATTTTAGTTATGACCCAACTGAACTGAACCTTCTTATGCACACCATTAGAATTACTAACAAGTGTTGTGTTTTCCGTTATATCGCGAATTTGGTTTTGGTTATGGCTCAAAACCGAACCTCCCCGTATATAGCCCTAAACTCACCAATCTAAGTGATATGTTTCCCGCTGCATCACGCGGATAAACGACTAGTGTGGCTAAATATAGATAGTCAAATTGCAAAAATGAGTAAATGGTTAAGCCAAAGTGAAAGAGATGTTCGACATAAAATCCGATATTATATCATTTTCTCACTATCTCTTTTAAACGACAAACACTTGAATACTATAAGGTTGTAAGCGAGTCGTGTCAAACCAAACTAGGATGGGTTCAGGCTCGGGCCCGGTTCGTTTAAAAATTGAGTCGAGTCACGGCTAGTTTATTTTAACAAGCTAAAATTCTAGGCTTTGGCTCCGTTCTTCAAAAGCTTGAACTCGTGGCGCATTAAGCCGGTTCATTTATATAAAAAAGTTTATATTTTTTGTAGTTTTACGCAAAATGATATACATAAAACCAAAAAATATTAAAAAAGTTTACCTTAATCGATACTTCTTTAAATCAATATTACCAATTAAAAATATAGTTTACTAATTACTTTGGAACACCCCAAATTTTAAATGAAGGATTGGACTTTTATATCTTAACTAGTATTAAGGTCCTCGCGTTGTTGCGCTAGGAGGGGTGTAAAACCGTGCCAAGTTGCATTGATACGTGGTTAAAAGTCTGTAGTTTCTCGTATTTGAATTTGCATTTTTATGTGAATTTGAGTTCTCGAATCTCTACTTTGATACGGTTTGTGTTTTGCAGGTGTAGATGAGTTTAAAGAGCGTTTTGGGAGCTAAACCGGGCTTTGGGTCGGAGCTAAGAGAAACCGAGTGTAAGAAACTTAAGAAACGAAAGTTTTTGGTCGAAAGCGCGTCGGCGACTCACCATAGCGCCTTCGCCAACGAAGTACATGACATCGGAAGGGGGTTTACAGTAAACTGTGATGTCAATTACCCTTGTGGTGTCGCCAACACGACTTCCTTGCGCCGAAACGCCCTACCTCGGTCAACTCAGCGCAGATCACTCAGAGTTTGTGTTTAATACGGATTTTTGGGTCTTGAATGTTATATTTCGAATAAGGAGGGTTACACAATCATTCCCTGTTCATCTTTTATCATTATTCAAGTCTCAAACACAATCCAATCACCAAGTACAACCGAATTAATAAACGATGCCGTATTAGAATGAGGGATGTGAAAAGTAAAAAAACTCAAACAATAACTACTTTAAAGTAATAAATAAATACCATTCATAATTTTGTAGAGTATCATAATTACTCTACAAATGATTATGTAGGGTAATTTTGATCTTGTAGGGTAATTTTGTAGAGTTTCATAATTAATCTACAAGTGATCTTGTAGGGTAATTTTGATCTTGTAGGATAATTTTGTAGAGTATCATAATTACTCTACAAATGATTATGTAGGGTAATTTTGATCTTGTAGAGTAATTTTGTAGAGTTTCATAATTAATCTACAAATGATCTTGTAGGGTAATTTTGTATAATATCATAATTACTCTACAAATGATCTTGTAGGGTAATTTTGATCTTGTAGTGTGTAATTTTGTAAAATGATCTTGTAGGTTAATTTTGTAGAGTATCATAAGAACTCTACAAATGATCTTGTAAGGTAATTTTATCTTGTAGGGTAATTTTAATCTTGTACGGTAATTTTGATCTTGTAGGATAATTTTGTAGAGTATCATAATTACTATACAAATGATCTTGTAGGGTAATTTTGATCTTGTTGGGTAATTACGATTAAAATAATTACGAAAATGCTACCGCGTTTTTTTATCTTTTCACGCCTTTCGTACGTTTTGTACGATAAGGCTATTTGTACAGGATCTTTACCCCAGTGGCAGAGCTTGACCAAAAGTTCCGCGGGGGCAGAAAGTTTTGGGACTTCAACTTTTTTACCTATCGTTATGTTTCAGGTTATATGTTCGGGTCAGGTCAAACCATCATAATTCCAAATACTAAATTTGAGTCCTCATGTTTCATTTATATAAAAACTAGTTTCAAACTTTATTTAAACTCACGTCAAGTTTAATAATAATTATAAAAAATTACTAATAGATGCATTCTTCACGGTTTTTTTACTCAATATGAAAATACGTAAAAAAATTGGACAATAAACTTGGTAGGGGCAGGAGATTTTTAGGCAAAATAATTGAAAGAGGTGGACCTATATAATTTTAAAAATTTCGAATGAAAAATCAGAAAAATTACTCTACTAACCGAAACATTGGCGGGGGCAAGTGCACCCCTTGTACCTTAAAAGCTCTGCCCTTGGTTTACCCTACGATTTTAAACAAGTTGCATATATCAATACTAGTTTAAGTATCTGTGTGTTACATGGATGACTTCACACCAAAATATATTATTTACCAGCGTTAACATAAATATTTTAATAAAAGAAATGTTCTGTTACCAACATAAATATTAAATTACACTTAATAATTGAAATAAATGAGTACGAAAAAATAACAACTCGTTAAAGACTTCTTCATACACGACATTTGTTGTTTTATCTGTCAGTTTGTCGTCCTTATCTAATATCAGTAGTTTGACCCCATCTCTGGTTTTTGCTCTTGATAAAGCGACATACAACTGGCTAGTAGTGAAAACAGATTTTCCAAAAAAAGTTTATATTTCAAGTAATGAAGCTACTGTATTGACATATCAGTTAACAAGACTTCAAGGAAGATAAAAAAAGTTTAAACTTTTTGGGTTTACGTTTCGGGTATAAGGTTCGATTAAACATAAAACATGTATATAGTTTCGGGTAATTGGGTAATCGGGCCGAATATCATCTAATCTCATACCAATCCCTTATCCGCGAAAACTTTTTTTCTAATCTCGTACGGCATACATGGGATGCTTCGCGTATACCCATCGGACTCAAAACTTTTTGTCATCCCTAGAATTCATAATCAAGGCAAAGAACGCCATAATACCATATATTTTCATGAGAAGCCATCCTAAAGGTGGCGTCCACTTGAACATACAAAAATAGAGCACACCCACATTACTTATTGATATAAATGGGGTTTAACATGTTTGTAGTCTAGCTTATAATAAAATACTCCAAATAATGACATATGGCATTCTCTCCTTCAACCTCATAAATATTATCTTGTTGTGAAACTAGCCTAATAGCAAAGAAGAAGAAGAAAATAATAGGGGGAATAGATCTAATATTTCATTGATTGAGATATCTATTACAAGAGATACAAAAGACTATATATAATTGAGGAAAACTTGTGGAACAAGCCTAATCTATTTTAGGTGTTGATAACCACATTAATAATAAATATATTCATAACACTCCCCCTTGGTTATCAACATAATACGCTTGATGCTGCCTCGTTAAAAACCTTGCTAAGGAAAACTCGGTGGGACAAAACCACAGCTAAGGGAAAAAGAGTACAACGTGTAATGCGCATTATCTCCCCCGGATACTTCTGGATCAGGTATGTTGCCTCATTAAAAACCTTACTAAGAAAACCCATTGGGATAAAACTTAGTTAAGGGAAAAAGAGTGCAACTTGAATAAATCTCCCCCTCATTATAATATGTATCATTTAAGTAAAGTGTGTTCATCATCCTCGAAAGTTGCTCAAAACTTTTGTAGAACGATTTGTTGTTTGATGCCTTGAAGTGCAATCCTTTATATTGAGTAATGTTGTAAAATCTTCTTGTGAGACTTCTAGTGCTTCCTCTTGCGAACAAATACCATAAGATCCAAGACTATTTGTGTTACATTCTTTATATCTACAAGACTAACAGAACTAGCTTTCATGGGTTAGTAAAATATAGACACATATCATTCTTACCTTTAGGGTATCGACATATCTGTTTTACCATTCAAATGTCTCCTCATTGGACATGTGCTATATCATGTTGATAAATTCAAATAAAAAATATATATTATCATACATAGCTAGAAAGTTAAGTTAATGCATAATTGCACTTTAGCCATGGTACTTTTGAAATGAGAATCTCTACTTTGGTAGGAGATGATAATAATCATTTCTTATAGAAAGTGTCTGAACAACCTTTAACATACTATAAGGTTGAGCTCTCTACATACTAAAATGTCCCACTAACATCTTCTAGATGTAGTTTGATAGATGAATAAAAGTATGATTACAAATATACTCGAACTGCAAGTCGAGTAATAATTAAACTGTGCTAGGGTCATTAAAAAAATTCCCCTACTAAAAGTTCGCCAGTTTCTCTTGATGATGCTCAGACATCATCACTGTAAATTGCGATTATAGTGAACTTTTAAGAAAGAACATTTGATAAAGATGGATAATATTATCAAACTTATATTGCTTTTTATCAGAATATATCATGAGTTGTACAACACTCAACTTGACTATTTTAGTTCATACTATCTTTAACTTTATAAAGATACATTCATGAGAACTTGAAATCAATGCTTCAGGCATTTGCAATCATATACATACTTCTTTCAACTTTGAAAAACAATGTATGTGCATTCACTATTTAGGAGTTCAATTACATATACATCCTCATTGATTTCTATATCATATGCAAGGATGTCTTGAATATTTAATTTATATTGTACCATGCTTATACATTGTACATTCAGATGCCATAATAACTAGGCACAAGTTTTCTATGTATAGTTATTGGTGCACAAGAATTACATCCTTAAGATGTTTCAACTAACCTTATAAGCATTTAAATGCTTTACGATACTCATCAGGAGTTCCAATTATATTCAATGTATTCAAATATGAACTTGTGTACAATGTTCATATCGTTCTCGAGAACTCATTTTACATGATTTTTGATAATTCAAATCCTAGAGAGACTTTCATGTAAACTTTTAGTATCAAGTGATACATAACATTCATAAGACGCATATCAATTCTCTCTTTATATTACCAGACTAATAAAATATTGGAAAGACATTACATCCACCACTAGAGAATATGTCTCATTATAATCAATCATGGGTTTTTGCGAAAATCCTTGTGCACCGTATTTGCCTTATCTCATTTAATTTGATTTTCACATGATTCGCATAAAAGCCCCATTAATATCCAACATACTTTACAAATTCAGTTGTATGGGTTGTTGGTCTGAAAACTTTCCATTTCATTAGAGAATTTAAATCTGCCATACTTTGCGTCTTTCCATTTTGGCCAATCATTTATGTATTTTCATTCATAGGCAGGTCTTAAATCTTGATCCTCGTCATTTCATCATTTCAAGCGCTACATTATATACAAAAGTATAACGACGTCGATTTTTATTTCGATTCCATACATATCTTAGACATGATACAACTTATCGAAATCTCTTTATTTTCAGGTACCTGAGGTTCTTCTTGAACCATCATGTCTACTATCTCTTCAAGAGATTTTATTACTATAACCTCGACTTGACCATCTTAATTACTTGCTCCAATTTTTGAGGAATTTTATTATTGGAATCAACTAGTCTACCATGCTTTAGGCATGCAATAGACTCATTACAAAACATGTGGTTGTCCTCTTGGGACACAAATATAACTGGAGCATAAGCAGTTGATTATGTGACTTACTTAGTCACTTTATTTAGGTCAGTGAACTTGTCTGGTAATTTGTTCTTTAATATTGGTAAATGAATTATACTTTAAACTTCTAGGTCATAGTTTATAGTATGAGGATCAAGATGACATGATAATTCATTTCACTTTTCAACTGCTTGTTATCTCCCCTAATGTTGGGAACATTCATTCACTAAAGTGAAAACCAATGAGCCATAAACAAATTTCTCACTAATGGCTTTAAGTATTCAATCATAGACGATTATTTATACCCAACATATTCTCAAAATTTGTAGAAGTCTCATCTTTGTGTGGTGTGGTGGATGGGTTTCAATATATGTCGCAAAACCAAAATCTTTGATGAGACATCTTTGGTTCCTGACCAAAAACCAACTGTATGGGGAGAACTATAACATATTGGCTTGGTGTGAATTAATGGTACTATATGTAAAATTACATGTACCTAAATAAACTTTTGCTCCTCTCATGATCATTGTCTTTGTAATCAATAGTAGACGTTTGGTTATCATCTCAACAATAACACTTATTCCAATGATTGTAAATAACTTGGAAATCATATTCATTATTACCAAATAAATATACTAATCTGGATTAATATGCTTGCTATCACATTAGCTAAGCTCCACAATCACACAAGCTTCAGGTTGTGGATTTGATTACCATTTAGACGATGCATCGATTTAAAACACTAAATGATATCATGTTGGGATATGCATATCCCTTAATCACTTCCAGAATATTTAGGGATACACACCCTTAATTGGCAAATACATAATTTCCCTTAGAGAGCAAACATTACATGTTATCAGTTAGAAGAATCTTCAAGTTTTTCATTATGTTTCACATCATCATTGACTCGGTGTGGTCTAACCGGTCATGCCAATAAAGTAAATAATCATGATCCATAAACCTCTGGTTTATGATCGTATATGTATCACTTGCACTTATGCTAGTACAAGACGTAAGAAACGAGATAATTATGTATATCATTTGAAACTATCATGTTATATCACGGTCATTATTTCCACATATCATTCTTATATTATCACTCCCTTATTTTGCCACTTGTGGTGGTCAATCTCATTATTAACTTGGCTATTGTTATAATTTCTAATGGTCGATCTCATTATTACAATGACCATCATTGCAATTTTCTCAAATATGTCTATGATCATGACATTTTTAATGATCGTTATATAATCACATTCACTTGAGAGAATGAAGTAAAATCTAAGAATTTTCATAGATTTTCAGTCACACGGTATGAAACATTTAAAACTATTTATACTCTCTTAATGATATTGCTACTTTAGGAGCATATCTTACGTGTGATGAAAGGAAAACCTTTATCTAGTTTATCCTTTAAAACAATATTTTATTCACGTGATATAGAAATCATTTAAATAATAAAGTGATGTACGAGTAATAAATCTTACGACTTTCTATAAATTGATAATAAGATTAGGGAGTGTGACACTTCGGGTGTCATATCTTAGCATATTTATACCCTTTATGATAACGATGATAAATCTCAACTTTATTTAGTTGTTTTCAATATTATCTAGTCTAGATAATAAACGATTGCACATAAAAGATATATAAAGCCACAATAGTGATAATATACACAAAATTAAATTGTGCCAAAGGTAAATATGACATGTCACCATATAAAACAAACTATGCTAAAAACACTAAGATATAAGATGTTTTTCTTTCATCAATCATAAGCATATAAATACATACACATATACATTGAACGACTTTTATCATATGCATACAAACACATCTCCATACATACATTTAAAGCATACCTTCAAAACTTTTACCATGTAACAAGATTTTAACCTTATTAAATAAGGAAAAAGAGGTATTGTGTGTAAAACCTCTTTTGGATGTTTAGGGTATCTCTAAGAGCACAATTATGATCATGAATGAAAATAAGTCATGACCGAAAATAAGGCTTTCTGGTTTATTGGCAATCAGATGTATATTATTAATAAGTACAATTATACAACAAATATAACAATAATCTAAGTAGTGTATAAATTCTAGCATATGATAGAATTATGTAAAAACATATGAAGTTAGTGAATGAAGCGTGTGTAAATGGAGATCTATCTTACATTCACTTTGTCAATATCATATTTATATCAATTTATCAAGATTCAATTTAGCATGTAAATCGACAAATAGGGATACATATTGGAGTACAAAAACTTGATAAATAAAGCGCAATAATAATATGTGTTTAATCTGATAATATTCAAATAAAACTTATAAGAATACTTAAATTTAACTTCATAAATAAAGCGTAAAAAAATATCAATAGTCATGAGCGACTAAATAAAAGTAGTAAATGTTAAATTATGTGCATGGATGGTGAAATCTTTTGACTATTAATTGTTGTATTTACTAATCTAAATTCAAATAGTATATGATTGCAAGTAATGTTATGGAAAAAACAGAAAATAATATATATATCCTAACCACTTCTCACTTATTTATAGCACAACCAGTTAATTTGTAATTGTTACGTTGTCATTAGACTAATTGGATGTTTAAACTTCATATTAAAAAGTTAAGTATGGTCGTGGAGAACCAAATTAATCAATAAAAGCTGAGTCTATTTGTTAATTATTTACTAGATAGTTGTAAAAGATTAGCGTATGAAGTTTCAGTTTAAATCCAATAATAATAACAATTTATTTAATTGATAAAAGAGATCTAACAAGGAAGGGTAAGAAATTAGTTTCAACACTATATACCTTTATTTATATGATAAAAGCTACCATATATAAAGGGTTTAATATCAAAAGAATATCAAATAATCAATTAGAGAAAGTAAAGTTTTACAATCAAAATTTTCAAGAAACCGTTGTGTTTCTCATCTATGATTAATTCTTTTGATACGTGGAGTTTTTATTTCTGTCAAAATACGTTTTGAACATAATTAAATATAATTTTATTAATATTGATTTCAAGCTACAGTTTAGATCCAAAAGTTAAATTTATGTTATTTGAAAATTCCTTTTCAAACCATCAAGGTGATACGTAGGATGGTTTTTGGATGTTAACAATAGTCATCCAAGAAATCAATACCATAAACTAATACATGGTTAATAAATAACGAAATCCCATGAACTAAATTAAAACTTACTTGTAACATAGTTTGATTGGGCATCTTATGATATCATGATCCAAGTCCAAGAGTAATTCGTGCTGATAACGTGTTGTGAAACTAGCCTAATAGCAAAGAAGAAGAAGAAGAAGAAAATAATATGGGGAAGAGATCTAATATTTCATTGATTGAGATATCTATTACAAGAGATACAAAAGACTATATATAATTGAGGAAAACTTGTGGAACAAGCCTAATCTATTTTAGGTGTTGATAACCACATTAATAATAAATATATTCATAACATATCTATATTTGTTTAATATGTTTATTTTAATATTAATAACTAATAGATATCATTTATTTTTATCCTTGTCTTTATCTAAAACTAATAAATAACTTCAATTAATGCCACCTGGTATTTTCTCCTTCAATCTTTTAATAATATTATTTATATCTATATCTAATATCTAATAAATTATTAATATCTCTTGAACAAATATGAAAAGAATTAATTCACAAATATTAAACTAATCAAAAAATAAAAAATAAATTGAAACCATATCGTGTATTATGCATATAATAAATAAGTATTTAACCGTTAACTAGAGTTTACTCTATTAATATATAAATTTTACGAGTTATCGCACCGCAACGCAACGTGCGTGTGTGGTTCAACATTTTTTGTATATTTTTTCTCGTTTTACTAGCCCGTCGCAACACATCTATTTTTCTCCGTTTGACAAGTTTGTCCCAACGCGCGGGTCCTGGATTGACTTACTTATTTTTTCTATGTTTTACGTTCAGTTTAATTTCTATGCAACAAGCGTGTGTGATTCAAAGATTTTACGTCTGCTTTTCGCTCGGCGTTATTTTTTCTGTTTTTACGACCTTTTCCTGCGTTGGTGGTCGCAGAACAGTGGTAAAGCATTGATACTACTTGACACAGTTTTACAACAACGCTGCAACGCATGGCCTTAATAGTCGTTCATGTAATAAATGGGATTTAAGATGTTTGTAATTCATGTAGGCATACTCTATAAAGTAAAGAAATTCATATATATATATTAATTTATATTACTTGAATGAATAGTACCTTTTTTGTCTTTTGTAATTTATTCTTTTATATTTTTTTTTTGCTTTACATAATAAACTTAAAAGAGTTTAAATTTTTTATTAGATTTTGTTTTACGTTTTTTTCGGATTTGATCGTTTTAGCATGGTGTATGCTGATCACATTTGGTTTATCAGGTTTTTTTACCCTCCCGACTTTCTAATACGTGTTGATATAAATTTGACTTTGTCTGTGTTTTACGTCACATGAGTCACTTGGTGCTAAAAATTCGTGCTTTTGTTTACATCGTTTTCCGGTTTTGTTCGTCGTTTAGTTGTTACTTAGCACGGTTTTACTCTCCTGCCCTGCAACGGTGGTAGCAGATTTTGCGACCCCACCCCGCAACGCGGGGTCTTATGACTAGTTCTAAAATAAAACTCATTCTTTTTGGAATTTTAAACTCTATTTAGTTTGATATTCTATTTCAACGATATCATGGGAGGAGGGGTGGTTTACTAGTGATAGTTTCTATCACTCCCACTATCCAATCAAATCATGTCATGTCAGCACCCAATATTCTATCACTAGTGATAGAAATGTAGGGGGTGGTATCACTAGTGATGGAATTCTATCACTCCCAATTTTTTTTTAATTTTCATTTTAAAATTAGAAATTAACAATAAAACACTAAAATATAAATTTCATTAAATGGACACGAAACAAGTGTTTGGCATAACAAGTATGGACACGAACCCAAAAGCCCAACATGAAGCCCAACATGAAGGTTCGTCAAATGTGAAAGGTTCGTCAAGTATGAAGGTTCGTCAAGCAATAAAGAAGCCAATTTCAACGCGTTATATATTCCACGCGTTAAAGTCATGGCGGCGGCGGTGTTCCGTTTTGGTTTCACGCGTGATGGGGGTGGTATAACGGACCACCCCGTGTCCCCTTAAGTAGTAACGATTTTAAAGTTGGCATCCGCGATGACTTTTAAAGTCAAACTAATGCTATTAAACATGAAAAAGAATCCATAACTCCAAAGAAAAAGATTATATTAAAACAATGGACTAGCAAGATGCTTTTTTAACGAACAAAAAGAAGTTTTATTCTTCCAAAAGAAACGTCAAGGTTAATAGAACGTTAACTCGGGTTACATACATACTCCAAAAAACATATTACAAAGTTACACACCAATCGCCCCTACATCGAAATTACACTATGTTTGTAGTGTTGCTATGTGATCTTTTTATGCATGAAGACTTTGATATTTTGTTTTTTGTTGGTTGGTTTAAATGGGTTGCTTATGGGCACTGTTGTTGTTGTTGTTCGATCTGCTCATTCTTTAGGTAAGGTAGGTTTAGCGTGCGCGGTGCCTTATTTATGTGTCTTCTTGTTTGTGTTTGGTGTTCATATTGTTGTGTTATTTTAGAGTAGGTGTTGTTCACAATTTTTGTGTTATTTAAGAGCAGGTGCTATTGTTTACATGATGTATGTGTGTAGGAGTATATCGTTTTGTATACATTGTCGTATGGGCAGTCCACATAACTCGTTGAAAGTCTTTCTTCGTCTCATCTACGTTGCCGTCTTTATTCTTCTCAAACAGTTCATTTAAAGAGTATTGAAGCAGTTAGTTAGCTGCTATGGACAATCCACGCTCAATGTATATTTTTTTTAGTATTGATGATAGACTATTCTATTTCTTATAACATGTTATGCGCCTAACAAAATTGATCTTTTCTAAAACGTTTGATTTGACCCGCACCCGTTTTTTAAAAATCCATTATGATGTGTACCAAAATTATCATTTTTAACGGCCCGTTCTGACTCGACCAATATGACTACTTTTAAAATGGCAAATAACATTTGATCTAAATTCTCTCCCTGTAGTGGTGGTGTTGCTGAAGGTAGTGAGTTGTTTTCTTCGGCAACTGGTTTTGGGAAGAGATCAAGGGGGCGACCACATGGTTCTTTGAATAAGCAACATTTTGTTGCTTTAGGTACATTGTTATTATGTTTTTAAGTGATTTGTTACATGTGTTTTGACATTAGTTAAGTTGTTTAGTTAGTTAGTTGAATGAGATGAATATTATGTTGGGATCTTTGTTTAGATTTTGATGTACTTTGTTTATGGTTGGGGATCTAAATTTCTTGGTGGGATGGTAACTTTGACTCATAGAAGTCTATGGAATACAAGGATGTCAAAGTATTGTTTCAGATGTAGTAATGCTAGCGAATTTGAGTAAGATGCGAGTTCTTTTGTTTTTGTTTTCATATATGTTGTGGTTTAATTTGGATATTTTTTCTAGATATACAATAGTAGAAACATTCCCATATCCTAATCGATACCTGTTGATAGCCGTGAGTGGGACTTTAAACCAACAATGAACCTAGGTAAGTTTTTGTTATTTCAGTTGTTTTATGTGACAACTGTCAAAATTTCAGGTATCCGTACAACTATTAAACCATGATTAGTGCTTAATGACTGTGCTAAATTACAATTGATCACTTGAATTGCTTTCTGATTAATACCATATACATACATGTGCAACACATGTTGCAAATGACATATCATTATTGCATGAGAACTTCACTGATTCAAATGATGCACGAAACATAGTTAGCACAGTTATCAGATAAATCAGAAATATGCTGACGGAGTTCAATACATAGACAGACAGTGTGTTGAGACACAGAATGAGCCAGAAACCAAGTATTACACTAGTATATTGTGTAGGAAAGTAAGGATCACAAAACTGCCTTCCTAGTGATAGTTTAAGTGCCGGAAAGTGCCTAAAACTCACCTAAAGTGCTGAATTCAGCAAAATTCGGCAATAATCAGCATTTAATCACACTAGTATTATGTAGAAATATGGTTAAATGGTCCTGAATGCTTTCCTAAGTGTCGGGAATCAAAAGTGTCACAAAAGGGTACATAAAGCACACTAAACTGCATAGTTTAGCACCTTAACAAACCGGTAATCAACCGAACAACCGGACACTACCCGAAACACCAAATTTTCACTAAGAGCGTTGTTTTAACATTACCAAGCTAGTTATGGTCCCCGAACATCATAACACCTCATAAAATATCTAGTAACTAATCCTAACTACATACTTGATTTTTAACCTATGTAACTAACTTAGTTACAAACCTAGTCTACATACCCCCCCCCCCCCCCACCTATGAAATCGACCAACATGGCCCCCACTTAGAGATTTCTTTCAATATTATATTAGATTATGTTTCTCTATTAAGAGCATAATATCCATGAGTTAAAATGTTAAAATGGACTATAAGTAAACATGCAAGACCATAACTCTCATTCTACACACACTAAAACACACACAACTCTCTCCTTCTTCCCCTTGTGCTCCCGGCCGAAACTCAACACACACACTCACCATTTTCGATCATCCCTCATACATTCCAAGTTTATACAAGTGTGTTAGAAGGTGCACAAAGGAGCTAGGAGCTTGTAGAAGTTGAAGGACCTCTTTCATTTGCTTTTATCCATCTCTTAACTTCACTTGATCATCCCTATCCTTAAGCTAGTGGTAAGAACCTTGATCTTGCTATTTTACATCTTATATTTGTGGTTAAAAGATGTTACATAATGATAATCTTGAAGAACACTAAGAATCACAAGAAAAGAACTTGAACATAAGCTTGAATACATAAGAAATCTTGATGAATATGTGTTGTTATGCTTGATGATTGTTGTTCATACATGTTTATGGTGTTGAACATCATATGAGACTTGCTAGATTGTGATTAAACACATGATCTAGCAAGTGAGAGGATAATCTTGTGAATAATCAAGATGATCATCCTATTATGTGAACATGAACTTGAAAACAAAGATGATTTTGTGTAAAATGAAGATGAATACATGTTATTAGTCTTGAACATGGATGATTTTAAGGATAGTTTTCTCAAGAAACCAAGTTTAAATTAAAAGATTTACATAACTATGATTTTTAAAGAAACCAACCATGTTTTAGTGTTAAATCAAGTGTAGAAATGTGTTGTTAACAAGAAAAAATTCAAAAGATTGATTTTTAGAAAAATCATTTTACAAGTTGTGAAAGTCTAAATTCATCAAGAATGTGATTTATAGATAAATAACCACACTTTAAAGGGTAACAAGGCCTACTAAGAACACTAGTAAGTTACTACAAATTTTTACAAATTTTCAAGTTCATGAAGTAGTAGATTATGCTTGTTTTTGGCAAAATTGGTAAGTAAAGATTGTTTGTTGTTGATTGTGAATTAATTATGTTGATTTTACAAAAGAAAATGATATACCTTCAAGGTATGGAAACCTCCATTTTTAGGGAAAACTATGGCAAAAAAATTTCTAAAAATTAAACACTTAGAAAAATATTTCCAAACAAATATTTACAAATGTATTTTAAACCATGAATTTTTCACATAATGTTTGCCATAATTTTTGTTACAAAAATATAAATATTGGAGGTTGCTTTTTATAAATAAAAGTGACTAAATATGTATTTAGGAAAATATATATTTAGAAGTCACCATGTGTGTGATTATTTGTATATTATGTGTATTAGTTATATTATTTTAGGACTTGAAATAATATAACTCACTAAAATACCAAAAACTACAATCCAAAATATTACCAAAATTCCAAGAATATGAATATACACCTTTACACAAAATATTGGTGAAACCGAACCAAGTAATATAACTTACAAAATATTCCGGAAAAAGTATATTTTGGTATATAATATTTTGGAAACCAAGAGAACAAAAATATGATTTTTACAATTATTACAAGAATATATCATATTTTTTTGACAAGGGAAAAATATATTATTTTTGGCAAATATAAATATATTTTTTTTTCTTGAAATTTTTAAAAGATATATTATTTTTGAAAGAAATATATATTTTCTTAAACAAACATGAAATACAATATTTTTGGGATGAAAGATATATTTTCTCAAATAAATATGAAATATATCATTTTTGAAGAAAAATAAGTTTATATATATTTTCTAAGTTAGACTTGAAAATATATTATTTTTGAAACTTATATGAAAATACAAATATTTTTGCCAAAGGAAAATTATAAATAATATTTCTTAAAATATATTTTGGAAATATATATTGGTGAACTTTTATTAAAAATAATATTTCGGAAAAAAATAATACGAAATCAAGTATAAGAATACTTAATGAATACAATAAAAATACGTATTCTCATACGTACAAATACACACCGGAATACGACCCCAATACATGGCAAAAATATACAAATACAAGAATACGAATACACCCATCCTTGGGAAGGAAATACATGTATAATTACGTGGAAAGTGTCAAGTTAATATATTGTTTTAACAATTATTCCAAAATGTAATAAATATAATTTAAGTTAAAATATTTATTATTTTAACAAATAATTATAACATGGAATAATATTGAAGATACAAAGAACGTAACTCGAAGACACTAACTAATACTAAATCAAGGCACGACCCGCTCGTCTAATAGACATTGGTACGTTGTAGGTAGTCGTGTACGCCAGGCGGAGCATTGAGTTACGGTGTTTACGAAGAACGCAAGACTGTGAGTTCATGTCCCCCCTTTTCTTTTAACTATGTTCGGTTTTATAACTTCGGGGGTGAAGTACATGATACTAAATGTTTACAAACAATTACAATTGGTATGGTTAGCTAGGGATTGCATAGTAGATCATGTGAATGGGTAGGCGCACTTCTAAGACCATTAATCCTCTTGTTAGGACCGAGGGGCATTAGTGATAGATCTATTTGGGTGTAGCGAGCCCACACCCATGTGGACCGGGGTTTGGCCCATGAGGTGACTATGTCTTACAGCCGGAGGCCCGGTACAAAATTTGCTAGGTTTGAGCCTACCTACGGCGTTGCATGCATGTTAATGGCCTTGCAAACCATTAATTGATCTGTTTCCTTGTTTTGCTTTCATACCGGGATTTACAAAACATACATACATACATACATACATACAATGATTACAAGGTTTCATTCATACACACAAACAAACACATGAACTCGCTCAACTTTTGTTGATGTTTTTAAACCACATGTATTTCAGGGAATTAAAAGTGGATCTGGCGGGAGTTTGGATGTTTCAAGTTGCATTAAGAATAAAGGATGTCATCCAGTGTCTAAGGGTTTGGTTAGTGTGACAACTGTGCTCTGTAATCGATGTACGATGTAAAAAAATGTCAATTATTAATAAAACAATGTGTTTTGGTGTTATTATGTGTGTATTTGTGTTTGATGATTTTACGATTTGATTCGATTCCGATTTCAAGCTTTAAATCGCTTTCTAGAAAGTTGTACGCAAACTGGTGCGTAAACGCAGTCAATTTAACGCGACAAACACTTCAGAATAGTGAAATAGGCTTAACATACCTTAAATAACCTTCACATAACTTAGAAATAAGTTTTGGATAGTTTGGTGTGTCAAAATCAAGTTTGTTTGATCGCATGGACTATTTGTTTCAAACTGCGAAACTATACCGATTTGTATAGTAACGAACATTCCGAAACTTGATCATAAGTTAAACATACCCTAAATATCCTTTACATAGCTTAGAAATAGGCTTTGAGGGGTTCGGTATGCTAAAATAAACTTATTTGGTCAATAGGGACTAAAAGCATCAAAAAGTGCATAAGTTTGCATTTTCGCGCATATCATACGTTCTGAATATATCCGGACATCCACAAATTTATGTAATAATTAAAATATATTATATTAGTTATTGGCATGATAAAATTCCATTCGTCGCTTAATTTGGATCGATTTTGCGTTCGTTATGACTTCCGTCGTAATTAACCGAACAACGCAACCGTACGACCAAACAAACTGACATCCGAGATGTTTTCAAGCATATTTCATATTCCCTATGCTTTAATGTAATTGTGGAATTTGAAAATGGGCTTGATGAGTGTTAGAAGTGCCGAAACGCGACGAAACAAGCTCAGGGGCTGAAACTGCCAAACTTTGAAAGTTGCTGATCTGCAGGGTCCTTACGGACCATATGGACCTTGGCTTACGGTCCGTAAGCTTGTGCCAGCAACACATTTTTTTTTTAAACTTCTATTTCAGCTGCTGTCTTGGTTTTTATTTCTGGTTTCTGCATTTGGTGGGCTGGTTTGTGTGATGAACAAGTCCTCCAATCTTTCCCTAACATTTGTATGGCCTTGATTATTCCTTGATCAACACACAAACACTTGGAATGATCTTGTTAACTTGCAACAAGTATAAATAGCCAAGCTCTCCTTCGATTTCTACTCACCCTTGATCTGATTTCTCTAAGTTGAAGTTATAATACTTCATACATGAGATTTTAAGAACAAGTTCTCCCTAGCTTGGACCCTTTGTAAGCTTCTTTCGTTCTTTTATCGATTTTCGAGCGCGAAAGTCAAACAGTGTTTGACTTTCTGCTTTGACCACGAGTTGGTCAACACGAAGTTCGTTTGAACTTCGCAACGTGAGTGTAATCACAATGGTTATAGTCCCTAGTGACTATACCTACTGATTACCACGTTGACTAGGCGTACTGACGAGTCGTAGTTTCGGTCAAAATGCGCATTTAAGCGTATTTTGCAACCAAACTACTCTTGGGTATCAAAACACTTTGTTTTGATATCAAAACATGTTTTCTAACTTAGTTAAACATGTTTCAATATGTTTAGCTCGTCACTTTTAGTTTAGTGCTTGTTTAGAGTCGTAAGTCAAGCGGTCTAAACCACTGCTTGGACTTTCGAACTCGACCCGTTTGGTTGATCTTTAGGATCCGACCAAGCATGTTTAGTGACCATAGTTGAATAGGGAATAACCTTCCGAGGTTATACCTTATGGTCACCTAGTTTAAGTAGTTGTATGATAGGTAGTTTATTTGCCTTAGGTAAATGACCAAAATGCCCTTTTCATGCATAATTGGATTTTAAGCACATGTAACTTAACTTTTGTCACCTAAACTGATTATGCAACATATTTAAACATGTTTAGGCATATAATACTTGTCATAGGACTAGTTAGACGTCTCGAACGCGTTTTACGCGAACGATTATTAGGTGTTGCTTGAGTTTCCTTGGTTTGATTGAGCTTGTTGAGTTCTTTAGATTGAGGATACTTTGCACTTCGATGTGAGTACATAGTTCCCCTATTTTACTGTTTTCAATTGTTTTGGGGTGATTCATATGTGTTAAATGTTTTTGAGGTTTAAACGATGGTTTAAAAAAATTGGTATGTTTATACAAAATTAATAATGATTTCGATAAAGTGGACAAACTTGTTGGTTGTAGTTACATAACGAATGACATTCATTAGCATTGATCAAGCCGACCAGTATTAGGTTATGGTACCATAGGATCTAACAAATCCCGTTATCAGACTGCATCCATGTTATGTGTGGGTTATGTGGGTAACGACTGAATCTGTGATTGTTAACTTACCCTTTGGTGGTTTGTTAATGCGAGAAGCGAGATAGTCGAGTCACGAAGGTTTGGATGTCATTAGCGAGACGACCAAAAGTAGTTTCACAATTAAAACGAGTTAAACAATTTTGGGACGAGTTAAACGATTTGAAACGACTTAAACGAGATAAACGATTGGTTTTGGGTAGTGATTAGATAATGGGACGGGTGTAGCATGATAAAAGCATGGTAGATACGCCATTGGTACATCTTATATATAAATGCTTTTATCATATTATATTCCGTGTCATTATTTAGTTCACTTGGGGAAATGATTTCGAAACGATGTCACACAACGAGGTTTTCGAAATGATATAAACCATACGAGTTTTTATTTACGAGTTTTTACGAGATGTTTTACGAGTTGGTTTACTGAAACAAATGTTTTGGGGTTAAGAATCATGGCTACGAGATTTTATAAACTATAACCAACTTGATTTGAGTTGGTTAATTATGTTGCAATACACTTTTCAAAACAAGGTTTGTACTTTTGACTCTTGTAGTCTAATGAGGTACTGCAACATATAAACGAGCCATGAATCCGATACTCTTATATAACCTATGTGCTCGCTAGCATTTCTTTGCTGACTTTGTTTTTACATATGTTTCAGGTGGTGTTGCATGATGTTGATTGCTAGGAAGCATGTTCACTTAGGATCTGGACGTGGCCTTAGTGACATAAAAACAATGATAGACGATATGTAACTTGTTTGTTTGGTTTTAAGACAATGTAAATTATTTAATAAATCAATAAAACAAAACTTTTGATTACCATGGTTGTGAAACAATAATTCTGTTGCAACACTCCCCGACGTTTTCGCCGCGGTTTTGTTGTTTTAACGCGGTCGGGGTGTGACAGAAGGGTTGGTATCAGAGCCAATAGTTATAGGGAATTAGGTTATTAGCAATGCTTTGACCTAGACTATAACTTTCTAGGACCCCAACGCGAGTACACTTGCGTTTAGATTTTAAAACAATAATGTCGCCTATCCTTAGGTGATAACCACAACGAGAACACAATAACAAATCCGCTTTGAAAATTAATCATCTATCATTGGATGATTGATTATAAGGTTTTGAACCCTCTGAGTTTTCAAAATCTCGTCAAAGTTTGGGTCTAAATAATGTGAACACGTGCAAACTGGAAGAGTGAATGCCTGTACCCTGAGTTTTCTGTCTAAGGCTAGAGTGTTCGTACAAATCCGCAGTATCGGACCACCACTCTTACCTGGGAACTCTTGGGGTGAGTGTTCACTTATAGGCAATCATGTCTTCAGTTATACCTTATATTGACCCATTTACTTTAATTAGTCATTGCGTGTCGTTTGTTTGTTCGAGATAACAAACGAATGATCGCCTTCCTTCTATTTTGTCGATGTTTTCAATACCTCTTTTGTTTATCCGAATGTCTATGCCAATGTGAATCCCGCTCGTGGATGAGCGTTCAATCTGAATGCAAACGAGGCTCGAGCTGACAACCTCGTTGTCAATGGTACATTTCTTGTTAACGGTACGTTCCTTGTTAACAATCAACTTGCATCTGTTCTTTTCGATTCTGGTGCCGATAGGAGTTTTGTTTCATTATCTTTTGAGTCTTTGCTTGTGATACCTAGAACTAAACTGAGGAAACCCTTATCTGTCGAAGTTGCTACTGGTAAACCTCTTGTACTCGATTCTGTTATTCGTGGTTGTCAATTGAACCTCGATAACCATCTTTTTTCCTATTGACCTCACACCAATGCAACTTGGGAGTTTTGATATTATCGTAGGAACGGATTGGTTAACCAAACATCATGCTGAGGTGGTTTGTTTTGATAAGATCGTTCGTATTCCTCTTTCGTCTGGTGATGTCCTAGAAGTTCGTGGCGAGAAACCATCTGTTGGTTTGAAACTTATGTCATGTACGAAAGCCCAAAGCTATTTACGAAAGGGATATGTTGCTTTTCTGGCACATGTCACCGAGGAGAAAGACGAGAGCAAGAGTATTCAGGATATTCCGATTGTTCGGGATTATCCAGAGGTGTTTCCTGATGAACTGCCGGGTTTGCCTCCAGTTCGTCAAGTCGAGTTACATATTGATCTTGTACCCAATGCTAACCCGATTGCGAAAGCACCTTATCCTCTTGCACCGTCTGAGATGCAAGAATTATCGAAACAGCTTCAAGAGTTATCTGATAAAGGATTCATCCGTCCAAGCTTTTCACCTTGGGGTGCTCCTGTCCTCTTTGTAAAAAAGAAAGATGGATCTTTTCGAATGTGTATCGATTATCGTGAGCTTAACAAGCTTACCATCAAGAATCGATATCCCCTACCTCGAATCGACGATCTCTTTGACCAGCTGCAAGGTGCTACCTGTTTTTCCAAGATCGACCAGCGTTCTGGGTATCATCAACTTCGTGTACTCGAAGAAGATATTCCCAAAACTGCTTTCCGCACGAGATATGGGCATTACGAGTTCACTGTCATGCCTTTTGGTTTGACAAATGCTCCAGCCATTTTCATGGACTTAATGAATAGGGTCTGTAAACCTTATTTGGATAAGTTCATCATTGTGTTCATCGACGATATTCTCATTTATTCGAAGTCTCGAGCAGATCACGAGCAACACCTTCGTTTGACTTTCGAACTCCTGAAGAAGGAACAACTTTTTGCTAAATTCTCCAAGTGTGAATTTTGGCTTAAAGAAGTTCAGTTTTTGGGACATATTGTCAACGAGCAGGGTATTCATGTGGATCCATCCAAAATTGCTGCAATTAAGGATTGGAATACACCAACGACACCCACATAAATTCATTCTTTTCTTGGTCTCGCTGGTTATTATCGTCGGTTTCTTTCAAATTTCTCGAAGATCGCGGTTCCACTCACTGCTTTGACTCAGAAGAATAAGCCTTTTGAGTGGGGACCCAAACAAGAAGAAGCATTCCAAACGCTGAAACAAAAGCTATGTGATGCTCCTGTTCTATCTTTACCCGAGGGAAATGATGATTTCGTTGTCTATTGTGACGCATCGAATCTAGGCCTTGGTTGTGTTCTCATGCAACGGGGTAAGGTCATAGCTTATGCGTCAAGACTGTTGAAAGTTCACGAGAAGAACTACACAACTCATGATCTTGAGTTAGGTGTTGTGGTTTTTGCTCTCAAAATCTGGAGACACTACCTCTATGGCACGAAGTGTGTGGTTTTCACAGACCACAAAAGTCTCCAGCATATTCTTAATCAGAAGGAGCTGAACATGAGGCAACGATGTTGGGTTGAGCTCTTAAACGATTATGATTGCGAAATTCGTAGTTGATGCGCTTAGTCGTAAAGAGCGAGTCAAGCTTCATTTTGTTCAAACTCTATCTGATCTTCAAACTCGTGTTCTTCAAGCTCAACAATTTTGTGTTTCACAAAATTTGATAGGTAAGGAATTACCACGTCAACTTGAGCTTAAACTCGAAGCGAAAGGCGATGGTTTACTCTATTTCAAGGATCGTTTATGGATTCTGAAACAAGACGATCTTCGCACCTTGGTAATGGACGAATCTCATAATTCTCGATATTCTATCCATCTTGGTGCTGATAAAATGTACAAGGATCTTCGTACTCAGTATTGGTGGCCTGGTATGAAGAAGGATGTTGCTTTGTACGTATCGAAATGCCTAACTTGTCTCAAAGTCAAGGCTGAACATCAACGACCATCTGGCTTTCTTGTACAACCAGAGATACCGGTTTGGAAGTAGGAGAACATTGCGATGGATCTCATCACTAAGTTATCGCGTACATCTAAAGGTCATGATGCTATTTGGGTTGTCATCGATCGATTAACGAAGTCAGCTCATTTTATTCCGATTCGCGAGGATCTATCTGCTGATAAACTTGCAAAGATTTATGTTGATGAGATTGTATCTCGACATGGTGTCCCTTTGGATATCATATCCGATCGTGATGCTCGATTTTCATCTCATTTTTGGAAAACCATGCAATCTGCTTTAGGAACCCAACTAAATCTAAGCACTGCTTATCATCCCCAAACAGATGGACAATCTGAGAGGACAATTCAAACTTTGGAGGATATGCTTAGAGCATGCGTGATAGACTTTGCTGGTAATTGGGATTCTCATCTTCCATTGATCGAGTTCTCTTACAACAATAGTTATCATGCTAGTATCAATATGGCACCATTCGAAGCTCTCTACGGTCTAAAATGTCGTTCACCTGTCTGTTGGAATGAGATCGGTGAAGCTCAGCTTACTGGACCTGAGCTCATTCTGGAAACAACAGACAAAATCAAGAAAATTCGCGATAATCTTGTGATAGCTAGAAGCCGTCAAAAGAGTTATGCGGATGTGCGACGTAAGCCTTTGGAATTTCAAGTCGGAGACCATGTCCTACTCAAGGTGTCACCTTGGAAGGGAGTGGTGAGATTTGGAAAGAAAGGAAAACTTGCACCACGATACGTTGGACCATTTAAGATTGTTGAAAGAGTTGGAAAGGTTGCCTATCGACTAGAGCTACCTCCAAAGCTTGGAAATATTCATCCGACCTTCCATGTGTCCAATTTGTGAAAGTGTTTAGCTGACGCTAATTTTCACATTCCACTCGACGAAATTCAGGTTGATGAAACGATGCATTTTGTTGAGAAACCTGTGGAGATAACGGACCATGCAGTCAAGCAGTTGAAGAACAAACAGATTCGATTGGTCAAGGTTCACTGGGAATCCAAACGTGGCCCAGAGTTTACTTGGGAACGTGAGGACCAAATGAAGGACGAAATTTCCTAAAGTAGGGGAGACTACGACAACTGTGTTCTGTAATCGATGTACGATGTAAAACAATGTTAATTATCAATAAAACAATGTGTTTTGGTGTTATTATGTGTGTATTTGTGTTTGATGATTTTACGATTTGATTCGATTCCGATTTCAAGCTTTAAATCGCTTTCTGGAAAGTTATACGCAAACTGGTGCGTAAACGCAGTCAGTTTAATGCAACAAACACTCTGGAATAGTGAAATAGGCTTAACATACCTTGAATAACCTTCACATAACTTAGAAATAAGTTTTGGATGGTTTGGTGTGTAAAAATCAAGTTTGTTCGATCGCAGGGACTATTTGTGTCAAACTTCGAAACTATACCGATTTTTATAGTAACGAACATTCTGGAACTTGATCATAAGTTAAACATACCCTAAATATCCTTTACATAGCTTAGAAATAGGCTTTGAGGGGTTCGGTATGCTAAAATAAACTTATTTGATAAATAGGGACTAAAAGCGTCAAAAAGTGCATAACTTTGCATTTTCGCGCATATCTTACGTTCTGAATATATCCGGACATCCAAAAATTTATGTAATCATTAAAATATTTTATTTTAGTGATTGGCATGATAAAATTCCATTCGTCGCTTAATTTGGATCGATTTTGCGTTCGTTATGACTTCCGTCGTAATTAACCGAACAACGCAACCGTACGACCAAACAAACTGACATCCGAGATGTTTTCAAGCATATTTCATATTCCCTGTGCTTTAACGTCATTGTGGAACTTGAAAATGGGCTTGACGAGTGTTAGAAGTGCCGAAAAGCGATGAAACAAACTCAGGGGATGAAACTGCCAAACTTTGAAAGTTGCAGATCTGCAGGGTCCTTACGAACCGTATGGACCTTGGCTTACGGTCCGTAAGCTTGTGCCAGGAACACAGATTTCAGAAACTTCTATTTCAGCTGCTGTCTTGGTTTTTATTTCTGGTTTCTGCATTTGGTGGGCTGGTTTGTGTGATGAACAAGTCCTCCAATCTTTCCCTAACATTTGTATGGCCTTGATTATTCCTTGATCAACACACAAACACTTGGAATAATCTTGTTAACTTGCAACAAGTATAAATAGCCAAGCTCTCCTTCCATTTCTACTCACCCTTGATTTGATTTCTCTTAGTTGAAGTTATAGTACTTCATACCTGAGATTTTAAGATCAAGTTCTCCCTAGCTTGGACCCTTTGTAAGCTTCTTTCGTTCTTTTATCGCTTTTCGAGCGCGAAAGTCAAACAGTGTTTGACTTTCTGCTTTGACCACAAGTTGGTCAACACTAAGTTCGTTTGAACTTCGCAACGTGAGCGTAATCACGATGGTTATAGTCCCTAGTGACTATACCTACTGATTACCACGTTGACTAGGCGTAGTGACGAGTCAGTTTCGGTCAAAATGCGCATTTAAGCGTATTTTGCAACCAAACTACTCTTGGGTATCAAAACACTTTGTTTTGATATCAAAATCTGTTTTCTAAATTAGTTAAACATGTTTCAACATGTTTAGCTCGTCACTTTTAGTTTAGTGCTTGTTTAGAGTCGTAAGTCAAGCGGTCTAAACCACCTCTTGGACTTTCGAACTCGACCCGTTTGGTCGATCTCTAGGATCCTACCAAGCATGTTTAGTGACCATAGTTGAATAGGGAATAACCTTCCGAGGTTATACCTTATGGTCACCTAGTTTAAGTAGTTGTATGATAGGTAGTTTATATGCCTTAGGTAAATGCCCAAAATGCCCTTTTCATGCATAATTGGATTTTAAGCATATGTAACTTAACTTTTGTCACCTAAACTGATTATGCATCATATTTAAACATGTTTAGGCATATAATACTTGTCATAGGACTAGTTAGACGTCTCGAACGCGTTTTACGCGAACGACGCGTTAAAGTAGCGTAAGCTACCTTAATGGGTCGTAACGGGTAGAAAGCACTTAGGTTAGGTTCCGATTTAGAATGTAGGCTTTATTAAACCATATTACATGAGTTCCAATACTCATTTGGTTTACAAGACCTCATTCTGTCCGATCTTCCGATTTAGGTGTCGATTTATTTACTAGTGATTCGATTATTAGGTGCTGCTTGAGTTTCCTTGGTTTGATTGAGCTTGTTGAGTTCTTTAGATTGAGGATACTTTGCACTTCGATGTGAGTACATAGTTCCCCTATTTTACTATTTTCAATTGGTTTGGGGTGATTCATAAGTGTTAAATGTTTTCGAGGTTTTAACGATGGTTTAAAAAACAATTGATATGGTTTATACAAAATTAATAACGATTTTGATAAAGTGGACAAACTTGTTGGTTGTAGTTACATAACGAATGACATTCATTAGCATTGATCAAGCCGACCAGTATTAGGTTATGGTACCATAGGATCTGACAAATCCTGTTATCAGACTGCATCCATGGTTATGTGTGGGTTATGTGGGTAACGACTGAATCTGTGATTGTTAACTTACCCTTTGGTGGTTTGTTAATGCGAGAAGCGAGATAGTCGAGTCACGAAGGTTTGGATGTTATCAGCGAGACGACCAAAAGTAGTTTCACAATTAAAACGAGTTAAACAATTTTGGGATGAGTTAAACGATTTGAAACGACTTAAACAAGATAAACGATTTGATTAAACGATTGGTTTTGGGTAGTTATTAGATAATGGGACGGGTGTAGCATGATAAAAGCATGGTAGATACGACGTTGGTACATCTTATATATAAATGCTTTTATCATATTATATTCCGTGTCATTATTTAGTTCACTTGGGGAAACGATTTCGAAACAATGTCACACAACGAGGTTTTCAAAATGATATAAACCATACGAGTTTTTATTTACGAGTTTTTACGATATGTTTTACGAGTTGGTTTACTGAAACAAATGTTTTGGGGTTAAGAATCATGGCTACGAGATTTTATAAACTATAACCAACTTGATTTGAGTTGGTTAATTATGTTGCAATACACTTTTCAAAACGAGGTTTGTACTTTTGACTCTTGTAGTCTAATGAGGTACTGCAACATATAAACGATCCATGAATCCGATACTCTTATATAACCTATGTGCTCGCCAGCATTTCTTTGCTAACTTTGTTTTTACATATGTTTCAGGTGGTGTTGCGTGATGTTGATTGCTAGGAAGCATGTTCACTTAGGATCTGGACGTGGCCTTAGTGACATAAAAACAATGATAGACGATATGTAACTTGTTTGTTTGGTTTTAAGACAATGTAAATTATTTAATAAATCAATAAAACAAAACTTTTGATTACCATGGTTGTGAAACAATAATTCTGTTGCAACACTCCCCGACGTTTCCATCGCGGTTTCGTTGTTTTAACGCGGTCGGGGTGTGACAGTTAGTGTGTCTTATCCTGGACGAGACACATCTTCCAAAGCCTGGTTTTATTTAGAGTCTTTTGATGAGTCCTTATGGAACTCTAAACAATTCGTATGGTTTGTAAAAAATTTGAATTTAAAGTCTATGTTTCAAACAATGATGTTTGTGATGTTTTTTAAACTTATTTAATGGATGAGCATTTATGGTTTTATCATATAGTTGTTGTTGTGATTGAATGCAATGATATTAAGCAAGTCACACATAATTATGCTTCCGCAAAAGTCAGGGTGTGACATTTTAAGCATTTTTATTTCTTTATCACAACTGCCTACTGATGGTTTTGTCTTCGGAAGCAACAGTTGTTGTCGACACTCAGACTCGGTGCAGTCTCTTCTATTGTACCCACCGTGGATGTGTTGCTAACTGCTGATGGGGCGGTTTGCCTTCCAAAGATCTGCATCCGGTATTTTATTTCGACCATATTTGCTTTCTTATCATGGTTTTTGTCCATGGCTTTTTCTCTGATCAACCTATGGAGTCTTCCATCTTTATAGTTACATATTTTTATGGAAATATTGTGATATATTTTTAAATAAATGATAGACATATACGATGAACGGATTGCATCGGTTCCAATGAATTTTTGAAAAGGTTAGGTTAATGCCGATTGATAGTAAAGTGTTTTAAATTACTATTTGCAATCATTTTTTAGTTTGTCACCCCAAATTGTTGTTAGTATAGTACTTTATATTGTGACTCTATTTGAAACAATTATAGAGTAGTTTGTAGTTGAGTTAAGCTATGGATATTATATAAATCTGTTAGAAAGGGTCTCTAGCTTTAGTTTCAAGGACATGTGATTTAACATGTCGGTCTCATGAAGGATTGTTGAGTAGATGAAGAGATAAAGATATTTTGGAAGGAAAAAGAAAGCATCATTTGTTTTGTTGAGTAGGTTATGGATATTATATAAATCTGTTAGAAAGGGTTTCTAGCTATAGTTTCAAGGACATGCAATTTAACATGTCGGTCTCACAAAGGTTTGTTGAGTAGATGAAGAGAGAAATATATTTTAGAAGGAAAAAGATATTTTGGAAGGAAAAAGAAAGCATCATCTGTTTTGCAGAAGGTTTGCGTGAAGAAGTATAAAATAAAATTAAAACTATATATATAGGGGAATGTTCATTGGGGAACACTAAAAAAGTGGGGAACAGTGGGGAACCGACTCAAACGAACTCCGATTGGACTCATTCCAGCGGCGTTGGAACCGGCTCATCGAACCCTAACTAAGATCTTTTAACCCTAAATCCTAACTCCTAAACTCTAAACCCTAAAGCTAAAAAATAAGGCTAAAACCTAAGTTAAACCGTAAAATCTAAACTATAAACCCTAAAAGCTAAACCCTAAAGCCTAAACCTAAAGCTAAACCCTAAAGCTAAACCCTAAAACTAAACCCTAAACCCTAAAGCTAAACCCTAAAGCTAAACCCTAAGGCTAAACCCTAAAGCTAAACCCTAAAAGTCAAACCCTAATATATTTAGGGTTTAGGGGTTATGATTTAAGGTTTAGGGTTAAGAGATCCTAGTTAGGGTTCGACGATACGGTTCCAGCGCCGCTGGAGTGAGTCCAATCGGAGTTCGTTTGAGTCGGTTCCCCACTGTTCCCCATTTTTTTAGTGTTCCCCAATGAACCTCACACTATATATATATGTATCAACTAAAAATACTATAAAATCTAAACTAAATTAATATTTTTAATATATTTTATAATTTAAGTATTTATATTAAAAGTAAAAATAGGTGATGATGTGAAAAGTGTAAGGATATATAAGGGTGTTTGTAGGGTTGGAGGTAAAATTGAGGTTTTTAAGCATCTATAATTTATTACATAATTCGGGTCTTAAATCCAGTCGAACCGGTCCGACCTTTGACCCCGTAAGGCGACCGGGTTGACCTCCGGTCCGGTCCTAAAAACATTGATAAAGCCCCTAGGGGCTTTAGCACGCCACGTCAACGCCAATTGCATAAAGGACCCACTGTTAACTAGCTTGCTGTGGGATAAAACCCATGTCATAATTAATCAATCAATTATTTTAATTTAATTTTGTTTTTTAGATTATAAACATAATAAATTTATAACAAAATAACTTAACAAAAAAACAATTAAGACAAAAATTACCATAAAACTTGAATAAGAAAGAAATTACAAATAAGAAATAAAAAATATAACATTTTAAAATTTTATGTAACACTATTAATTAAATAATAACATGTTTAGAATAAGAAAGAAATTACAAATAAGAAATAAAAAATATAACATTTTAAAATTTTATGTAACACTATTAATTAAATAATAAAATGTTTGTGTTAAGCAACCCGCATAATTCACGGATTCTTAAACTAGCATGTAATATAGTATTAGAAGGGCAACTTAGCTGATTTGCCACGTCCCTTAAAACATAATGTTCTCTAAAGCTACAAGCTTAAAAGATGCACATTGTAATATTTATACATATAATAAAAGAAACCACTTTGAGGACACTTGTCATCATATTAGGCCATGTCTTATGGATAATTATAATTTTAATTTAATCTCTTCTAATTATATATATATATATAGAGTAGGTGTTGGGTGGAAAGTCCATGTTTCCTAGAAAGTCTAGGAAGCAATAGTAATTGGACATGTGTCATTGTTGTATTTTAACTAGAAGGGCAAACATGTAATTTCATATATTAATTTTATTTTTGGTAATTATCTCAAATAACTTATATTCGCAGGATCATATGTGTAACCGATTACATGCATGATTTTCGGGATTATAGTTTTTTTTAATCCAAATCTCTTCCAAATATCACGAACACAAATCACATATCTATATATTATAATTTCGATCATTCTTTTCTTCACCAGCATCGTCCATATTCAATATTTTTTCAGCGTGATAAACCATGGCATCGAACACAATTGTTGATGGTGGAGATGGTAATTAAAGTTACTTTTGTAGTTTTTTGCACTGTTTGTTATAATTTTTCTGCAAATCGTCAGCTTGTTCTTGATGCTGTGTTTTAACAGCCACAGAGGTTGAGGTTTTAGTGTTTAGTTTACTGTATAAGGTGACTGATGTTTTGTAATCTGAAGATTAATTTTTTTTTATTAAGATATTTCATTGTTTCTTTTAAAATCCATATTTTTAATTTATGTGCCAAACCATCATATTTGTTATTGGTGTTGTGTTTTAACTGTCATACAGGTTCAGCTTTTTTTGTGTTTAACGGTAGTGTGTTTTACCAGTTATGTGTTTTAACAGATATTGAGGTTGAACTCAATATTTTTTTATAATCTCATTGAATGTTGTGTTTAAATAGTAATGTGTTTTAACAGTTATTGAGGTTGAAGTCAAATTTTTTTATTGTTCCACCATGAATGTTGTGTTTTAACAGTAATGTGTTTTACCAGTTATGTGTTTTTAACAGTTATTGAGGTTGTAGTTAACGTTGTTTATAGTTTATGCTTGAATGATATGTTTTAATAATTATGTGTTTTACCATTTATGTTTTTTAACAGATCTTGAGGTTGAAGTCAATTTTTTTTATAATCTCATTGAATGGTGTTTTTAAATAGTAATGTGTTTTAACAGTTATTGTGGTTGAAGTAAATAATTTTTTTATTATTCCTCAATTAATGTTGTGTTTTAACTGTGATGTGTTTTATCAGATATGTGTTTTTAACAGATATTGAGGTTGTAGTCAACGTTGTTTATAGTTTCTTCTTGAATGATGTGTTTTAATAGTAACGTGTTTTATCAGTTATGTGTTTTAACAGATATTGAGTTTGTGGTGCCCGTTTTTTATTTTTTTTAATTGAATGGTGTGTTTTAAATTGCATTATTTTGTTTTTTTCCATGGTTACTAATTGCATTATATGTTTTTTTACATTGGGTTTTACAAATGTGATATAGGCTAATTTTTTGTCATGTGTTGTAGATGCACCCACTTACCAATTACGAGGTATTGAACAAGTCTCTCCAAATTCTGGAACAAAGAGATATATTCCAGATTCACCCTCTTCGTTGACGCCAGCAGAGGGCATGTTATTTGACTCTGTTGATGATGCTTATAACTTTTACAAAACTTACGTAGAAGCTGGAGGGTGGACTGTAAGGAAGGGCACACAGCATGAGAACCGTGGTATTGTTATAAACAAGTATTTTTATTGTTCAAAGGAGGGTCAAAAAGATTTTCGACCGGTCGATACTTTAGTCGAACAGCCGTCTGATAGGTGGGTACGTAGGGTCCCCTCCAAAAGGACCGGATGCCAAGCTGCGATCATAATAAAGCTTACCGATGCCAAGAAGTATTTGCTGTATCATTTTACAGAGGCGCACAACCATGATTTTGTGCACGAAGAAGATTTACATCTTCTCAAGGAAAACAGAGGTATTAATCGTGCACACGAAGAGATGATAAACAAGATGTCACATCTCAACATTGGTCCTGTTCGTGCATTTAACATTATGAAGGAAGTGTATGGTGGGTTCGACAAAGTCGGTGCGACGAAAGTCGATTTTAAAAATGTCAAGAAAGAATTAAATATTTTTATCGGAGAGTTTGATGCTGAAATGTTTGTGAAGCGACTGATGCGGAAAAAGGAGTTTTTACCGAACTTCTCGTGTGAATATGAAACGACAGACGAAGGTGTGTTGAAGTGCATTTTTTGGGCCGACGAGGATATGAAAAGGAATTATTATATGTTTGGAGACGTTATATCGTTTGATGCCACGTACAAGCGTAACAAGTAACGACGAGATTCATTTTTTATATATTCATTGTGTTTTAAAACCTACTGTGTTATAAATACAGCATTATATATTTGTCACCGCTGCTTTGTTTGTTTTGCTGGTATAACATGATGTTTGTCCCTTTCACTGGGATTGATAATCACAATAGGAACGTCACACTTGGTGCTGCAATTCTCGGTTCTGAAACGGCAGAGACGTATAGCTGGTTGCTTAAGGCGATCAAGAACGCATATGGGTACGCGCCTCCCGTAATCGTTACTGACCAAGACCCTGCGATGAAAAGGGCTATAGCGGATGTTTGGCCTGAGTCTAGGCATCGATTATGTATGTGGCACATCATGGATAAACTCACTACAAAGGTCTGTTTCTTATATGACAGGTTTTTCTTTTTTTTACATGTGTATTTTTTACTGTGTTTTAAATTTTGCTTTATAACATACATGCGTATAATGTTCCCCTAGGTCGGGGCTGCCCTGTGTTCAAATACAGATTTCAGGAAAAGATTGTCTGCAGTTGTTTGGATTGATTCTCTATTGCCCGAAGCGTTTGAGACTGAATGGGCAGCTATTTTAAATGATTTCGGTTTAACCGACCATGAATGGCTGACGTACATATACGGGCTACGTGAATCATGGATTCCAGCTTACTATCGTGAAGAAGAAATGTCTGGTCTTATGCGGACATCATCTAGGTCCGAAAGCGAGAATCACTTTTTCGGCAAGATTAGCAATCCAAAGTGCACGTTGGTTGAATTTCTTAGCCACTTCGACACAGCTGTTGAAGCACAAAGACACGAGCATCGAAAAAACGATCATGACACTCGATACACCAACCCTGGAGAGTGGAGTGATTTTGTTCTCGAGAAGCAAGCAGCTCAGATATATACCAGAACTATATTTTTTGATGTTCAACTCGAGATTATTCATCGTTGTACCAGTGTCAGATTAGATCACATCGGTGATTTCATTAAGTTTTTTATAAAGGATCTCGATCAGCCATGTTCTTCGTTCTTCGAGGTGATATTTTGTTTTACTTAATGTATACATTATTTTTATTTTTTTTAAATATCCATCTTTTATATGAACTGTGTTTTATGGATACTAAATGTTATTGGTTATGATACGCGAGGAGGATGTTACTGTTAAGTGTAACTGCAACAGGTTTGAGCAGTTTGGATTGTTGTGCAGTCACATTTTTTGTGTGTTACGGATTCTTGATGTAAGGGAGTTTCCGAAACAATATATATTGAGGCGTTGGACGCGTGAAGTTGTTCCAAATAGTTCCCCCGGGTCCATTCTTACGGATGGTGGAGATCCAGATCGTAGTGAGGAGGTTAACCGTTGTGTTCGTGAGATTAGTCACGCAACTGAGTATGTCGTGAACAAGTTGATTTCAAAATTTGATCAGTTGTCTGCTTTTTGGGATCATATTAAGCAGTTTATGTCAGTCGCTGATGAAGCTCAAATAAATGCACCTCCAAAGACACGACGTAATCGATTTGCTGAACTGCAGGGAGTTGCTCCAGAGAGCACAGCCACTATCCGTGTTCCAGTTGGTACCAGGTTCAAGGGTTGTGGTTCTCATAAACGCCTTAAATCTCAAAAGGAGCGAGCCATAAGTCAGTCTGGAAGTAAACGTCATCAATGTTCGTTATGTAAAAAATATGGACATAACAGAGTAACGTGCTGGAAATACACCGTGGCTGCGTCTGAGGCAGGTGCTTCGCGAAATGCTGAAGGTAATGTAGATACAATTGTTGAAGGAGACGCTGCTACAGTGGGTGAAGGTGATGCTCCTGGATCAAACGATGCTGATGATGTGTTTTACACATCTGGAAACGATGCAGATATGGATGATGAAGACGCTGCAGAGTAGGATCCTTTTTATCAAAATTTAAAGTCTGTTGCTGAACTATTCAAATTTATGTTTTATTTTTCTCGTGTGTTTGTTTTGGATTTGTTTTTCTTCATTTTAAGACTTGTTTGGATTTGTTTTTCTTCATTTTAAGACTTGTTGGATTCGACATTTTATGTTTTTGTTGCTTTGTGTTTTAGGGTTAACTTTGTTTTTTAAATATCCTCCTGTGTTTATATGATGCTTGATTTGTTCGTGGTTTTGTTATACAGTTTAAGTTGTACCAAAAGTGTTTTAACTTTGTTTTAAACTATAGAAAGTTGATGAAATTGATAGGCTGGTATCCAGATCACAGTATTTCAACTTTATTTAAAGTATTACAATGTGTTTTAATTTCCTGAGAAACCATCAGAATGTTTTATGTAATGTGTTTTATCAGTTATTAATTTTGTTTTTTCCTGATGTGTTTTAGCATGCAGGTTTTTCCCATATTACAGACTGGTTTCCAGATCACAGTATTTTCATAATCTATATAGGCTGTGTTTGAAGAGGTAATACATTAATACAATCTGTATGTATTATGTAGATCGAAACCAATTAACATTTTTGATATAAATTCACATTGTTAAGGGGGTTCAAACTGTTATACTTGTAATTTTTATAGACACCAAACACAAAAAAAAGGGTAATGTACACACTAAACAAATTCTAACTTATAAAAACCAAAAGATCTGAACATTCTGAACAAAATGTTAAAACTGTTTGTTGTAGAACATCCCACATTACTTCAAACAAACCACCGGCAAGAAAAGTGTTTTACGAAAACATCCCATTTCAAGCTAATTATCCAATCTTTCAATGATTGCGTCGTAGGCTTTTGCTCCTAGCCTCTTTTTTTCATCGGCCGACAACTTGTTATATTTAGCAACCTCAAATTTAACAAAACCTTTGTACTCGTTTGCTTCACTTAGGAGCATCTTCGTAATGTACTTTTGCCTGAGATCATCAATTTCTTGGCGCTGCTTGTATGAAATCTCACCCGCATCAGTGCACTCGTTCGAGAATCCGCATTCCCAACCTTTTCCAGCTACGCCCTTGTAGGTTTCCATATGGCGCATCACGAAAACGCCACAATCGATTACATTATTTTTTGTACGCCATGGCATCTCCAATCGTACCGGCTCAACTTTACCGATCAACCCGCCCGCTGGATGCCCATTTTTTTCCAAGTACACTGATAAAGCATCACGCTGCATGATAAACATTTTAATCAGATTTTGTTTTAAACTAAATTCATGTAAATGCACCACCGTTATTAACAAAGGTAAATAATTTAAAATTTTGAGGCAGTGTGTTTTAAGTTCAATATACCATCATTCAGTATCAATTCTGTTCTAACATCAAAATTTAACATTCTGACGAAGTGTGTTTTAAGTTAATATTATTTGTTATTATGCATTGCCACATTACACTGTGTTTTAAAGTATCAATTGTGTTTTAACAGTGCTGATAACGTATCATGCAGTATCCATTGTGTTTTAACAAAGGTAAACGCACAATGGATTATAAACAAAGGTAAATAATTTAAAATTCTGTTGCAGTGTGTTTTAAGTTAATATTATTTAAGTTAATATTATTTGTTACTATGTATTGCTACATTACTCTGTGCTTTAAAGTATCAACTGTGTTTTAACATCAACCTTTAAAAATCTGATTACGTGTGTTTTAAGTTAACATCATTCAGTATCAAATGTGTTTCAACATCAAACTTTATAAAACTTTATGAACTATTTTAAACTTTTTGTTATTTGTGTTGTAACAAAGGACGTTTGTAGTTTATATATAGAGGGGCGTACCAATTTGTCTGGCCGTTTTTTGTATTTGGCTTGCATTGAGATATCCTTAGCGCTGTTGTCCAAAACCTCTACCTTCATGTCCCTTAGATTAAAACACACGCAATAGAAATGTGCGTCGTGTAAGACTGGTACAAAGACGAGAGACTTGTCAGGTATCTTTTTCACATCAGCAGAAATTAAAACCGGTTCCATGTTATCTTCGAATATTTTTGCTCTGGTTTTTGCATTTTTTATATAGTCGTCTTCATTCTGCATTTCAAAGTCATTGTGTTAAACAATATTACAAAAGTTGTACACTTTTATTACAAGTTCATTATGATCAGCCTTACCAACATGTTTACTGAACAGAAGATGCATGCAATGCTCCCCCTTTGCTTGAATTTTTCTTCATAATTCAACAAATCCGCCCATGCGCTTATTACCAATACGTGCACTTCGATACCCGGCATTAATGATTCGAGCGGAGATCTCATAACCGGCACTCCTCTCTTAGTCCTAAACACAACATCCCTAATGTATACAAATGTGTTTTAATCAATGTGTTATCATATTGTGTGAAAATGTACAAACAAGTGTCATAAAAATGGCATTTTTGTAACATACCACATTGAACCCCAGGCTGAAAACATGTATGAGCTGACCGAGACCTCAGCGTTTTCAAGCTTTGCCCTAATCTCTACTGCCCGCTTCACGTATGGAGACCTTAGAGCATCGGTCAACTCTGCTGGTCTCTGCGGTCTTAAATCCCGCTTTCCAAGGTCCAACTCGTGTATAAGCTGCCCACGTCTAATCGAATATTCATATTCCTCCTGTGTTTTTTGGGAGATCGGTGTGACGGCGAGTGCGGTCTGCTCCACTACTGTAAGCTGAGTCATCGGGGTGGTTGTCTTGTCAACCGTCTTACATATCTCTTCTACCAACGAAGGTGTCCACTGGGACAACTGTGACATATCCACATTCTCCTTATCTGCCTCTTTTTCTGGTGTTTTATCCGTAGGAGTTTGTGGTTGTTCAGTTGGCGTACATGTCGATCCAAACTGTTTCAGTTTCTCAGTCCACAATGTGTGTATCTCTTTTATTTTCTCGCTTTCGGGGTACAATTGGAAACCTTCAGTAAAAGTGTCGTTTATCCTTTTAACACACTCGTCGAATTGATTCAAGAACACTTCCAACATTCCTGCATGTACCTGATTTAGATCATCCACAAATTATCATTGTCTTTTTTCCCAAAATGCAATGTGTTTTTACCAGATTGAAAATGTGTTTTACCAATCATTATTGTTTTTCTTTTTATTTCAATGCTTAATGTGTTTTAAAGGTTAAGTGTGCTATTTTTCCCAATTTTCAATGTGTTTTACCATTCTGAAAGTGTTTTACCAATTGGAAAATGATTTTTACCATTCTGATTGTGTTTTACCAATCAGAATTGTCTTTTACCAATCAGAATGTGTATCAAAGGTCCAGCGTTCTATTTTCTCAATCTTCAATGTGTTTTACCATTTGTATATATGTGTTTTTTTGGTATTCTGAATGTGTTATAAGGTGTTGCATGTGCCACATCTCAAAAAATTATTTTTAAGTAATTTCTTATTTCAATGTAAATGTTTTCAATTATGCTTGTGTTTAGTAGAATAAATTCGAAAATTATAAGATTACCTCGTCGCTTTGTGTCGCTTGTGGTGTTGATCCATATTGAGATACCATAGGTGAGGTAATCCCGGGCTGACTTTATTGTGTTTGGCCCCACTCGCCTGTTTCTCTGTAGTATTTCTCTATATCGGATGTATCAACAACAGGATCTGTTTCCGGGCCAACATCTACATACTTGCGTTGATCAAAATCTGCATGGAAACCCGCATTAATCGGAATTTCTTCGACAACAGGCGCAGTTTCTGGGCCACCTTCAACAGGCGCAGTTACCGGGCCACCTTCAACATCAGTTTTCTTCTTTCCAACCTCGTCGGTTTTCGCCCGCTCCTTTTCAATTTTTTTTTTCGGTACCTCTGAGACCGGAGGTTTACCATGCGTTTTACCGGCCCGCTTCACAACAGACTTTTTTCTTTTTTCTTGATCACATTTCCTAATGTGTTTTACAGTCTTGGTTTCATCTTTCTTTTTTGATTTCACATCTGTTGCTTCAACTTCTTCATCAGACTTTTTTGCAAATGGATACCTTTGTTCCGGTTGCAACTCATATGCATCCACTAAGATTTGATCAAATCTGACCGAGTCCAACTTCATACTAACTGCCTCGATATCGTCATCAGTGATATCTTCGATGAGATGAGTTGCTCTTGGTTCATCTTCTTTGTATTCCTTTTGGTCACGTATCAACGCAGCCTGTAAAAAACGAAGAACTGATGTCAGATGTGTTTTTAGGGTTTTATATACATGAGATTGTGTTTTATCACTTATAATGCTGTTTAACAAAACTTCGAATGTGTGTTGATGGTTTTTCCTATTACACATTACATCACATTGTGTTTTTTGATGATCAGATTTCATCATAATGGTTTTCACATGCATGTTTTGATTTTATTGTTGCATTAATATATTGAAACAATATTAATGTGTTTTACCAGCAAACATATGTGTTTTATAGCACACTCATAGTGTCTGATTTAGAAAATTATATATGTATTTAGATCATACCAACAGCAAAGGCATTGGTCCAAGAAAGGGTCACCGTTCGATCCAGACACCTGATCATGTACTCACACCAGTTAAAACTTCTGATATCCTTCCCTCGATGCAAGGCTGGTAAAAACTTCATATTAATTGATGAATTCGTAGTTGTCTCTCCGAGCAGTGTGTTGTAGAACAACAAAAAGTTCAACACAAAGATTCTCCTGCTCTCTTGTTGGCCCTGCATGTATGTTTTGAACTGAACAGGCGTCAAACGTGCAGGAGGGTTTTCGAATTGTCCTTTCCATTCTGCCACAACCTCGTGGAAATCAGCCCTTGCTCTCTGTACTTCCTTTATTTCTTCATTCCCTCTTGGTACGCCGAACACATCGTGCACCAATTCCTCTGTTATTTGAATGTGGTGGCTACCGCAATTCAAGACCCGTGTTTTAGTGTCGTAGTTATTTACCAACCACCAACTCAGAGTTGAGGGAATTGGACCCATTCTAAAGCTAAGTATTGACCCGAAACCTATGTTTCTGACTGCCCCCCTTGATTTTCGTTTAAAGATTCCATCAACTCCCCCATGTGCTTAAGAGCCAATCGCAAAGTTAGTTTCCCATCTGAGAGTGGTATGTAATTCTTGACCGTTGTTGGCCTCTTGCGTGTTTTTGAGTCTTTGCTTGAACTAGAATCTGGTGGTCGTTGTGTTTTTTCAACAACTTGTGGGCTAGCACCCGACCTCGTTTTTTTCCAAGGTGGGTTGTCAAAATCATCATTCAGAGTCTTATATTGTGGAACCTGACAAAACACCAACATACGAAGCCGATCAGCAAGTCAGTTTATTCAGTAACTGAAATTTAGTTCATATTTTTCAATTTACCGTGTGCTACTTCTTTACGCTTATTGACTGTTGATATAACCGCAGATTTCTTTTCTTTCGGTTCGATTCCAGCCTTTTTGTCCTTCCTCTTCTTATCGGTATCGATACCCTTGTTGCTTGCGTCGGCTGATTTAAAGCCCATACAAGTTGTTAGTATTATGCATTGTGTTTTACATCATCAATCATATGGTTTCACGTTTGTTCATCTAACTTACATATTGGCATTTCACTATTTTCGTTGGGTTCCGACTGTAAATCGTCAATTGTACCCATTACGTTCGGAAACAGTTGTGCAATGTCAGACAGAAGGGTGCCAGCAGGCGGTTGTTGTGCGCAGTCTACTTTGTTGTCTACCGTTTTTGTAGTTTTGTTAACAGGTTGTGCTGTTAGTAACAAAAAAACACAACTGATCAGACAGATAGCCATATAAGTTACCCCCCACCCTTCACTACCACAACTAACCGCACCTAGTAAAGGCAATGCTTCGTCTGTGTCTGATTCATCCAGTATAATTGGTTTGTCAGGTGGGTTTCCGGGTACCTTTGAAAGCCATTTTCCTTTTATCCTCTCACTCTTTCTCCGTTTGACTGGAAAACACTTGTTTAGGATTTATAAAACTCAATCCCCAGTCCCATATTCCCTTTATAAACTTAAAAAATCAAGTATAATTGTAAAACACACATGTGCCAGTTAATGGTAAAACACATTTATGAGAAACACCCAGTAGGACATCTATGTTTTGTAAAATACAATCCACAAACCCAACTTAATCATCTTTAAAACCTAGGCAAACTGACCTTTAAACACATATGTTTAAAACACATTTTAGGGAAAAACCTTAACTTAACATAAAAGGCATTTGTTTATGAAAAACCCATTAACAACCTGACATTAAAACACATCAGTTTAAAACGTGCACATAAAAGACATTTGTTTAACACATGTCCATAAAACACATTTGATTAGGAAAAACCGACTAACATAAGGAGGTTAAAACACATATTTTTTAAAAACCAACCCATAAAACACATTTGGGCCAAACTCATTAACAACAAAAAATTATAAAACACACAAATTAAACCTACATCACCTGACCATAAAACACATTACCAACAATCGGAAATCATACAGACATTTGTTATTTAAAACACATACCTACGGTTCTGGAGCCTACAATTTTGCTTCCGGCGACTGTGTTTTCACTTCCGGCAACTTCAATTCTGCTCGCATCCATCTTGTTCAAATCCTCCTTTTTTTTGAATCTCTTCCCTGCAAACATAAAACACTTCAATGTAGAACACGATTGAACCCTAATCGCTTACTAAAACACAGAACACAATATCCGTTTGATCTTACGTATATAGAAGTTGGGAAATCTCTTATCTTCATCCATGATTTTAGGTATTTTTGGTATGATTTTTGAGTGATTTCGTTGTGGGTTTAGAGAGAAAAAGTGAGAGAGAGGGAAATTCGCGTGTAATAAGGAGATGTGACATGTTGACGGTTATTTTTGATTGAATTAAAACACTGTTATGACGAATTTGCCCCTATTCATTTAAAACAATCTATTAAATCTAGTTAAGTATTACAAGATTGCCATTGATTTAATCTCAACCCTTAAACACACCAATCTGATGGACCAGATCGCTTCCTAGACTTTCTAGGAAAAACACACTTTCCGTGCGAACCCTACTCTATATATATATATATATATAGGTAAAGAGTAAAATACAAATGCGCTTATCGTACGATACGTACGCGATTATCCCAACCGTTCGATCAGGTGCAGATCTGGTGCGAATTCAATACATATTGCATATGAAAAAATGGTTAGCATGGGGTAGTGTGAAAAATGGCATGGGGTGTGTAGATGGACAAAATCGCATGTGGAAGATTTGAATATCGCATGTGAAAAAATGGCATGGGGTAATGTGAAAAATGGCATGGGGTGTGTAGAATCGCATGTGGAAGATTGAATATCGCATGTGAAAAAATGGCATGGGGTGTGTAGAATCGCATGTGGAAGATTTGAATATCGCATGTGAAAAAATGGCATGGGGTGGTAATGTGAAAAATGGCATGGGGTGTGTAGAATCGCATGTGGAAGATTTGAATATCGCATGTGAAAAAATGGCATGGGGTAATGTGAAAAATGGTATGGGGTGTGTAGAATCGCATGTGGAAGATTGAATATCGCATGTGAAAAAATGGCTAGCATGGGGTAATGTGAAAAATATCATGGGGTGTGTAGAATCGCATGTGGAAAATTGAATATCGCATGTGAAAAAATGGCATGGGGTAATGTGAAAAATGGCATGGGGTGTGTAGAATCGCATGTGGAAAATTGAATATCGCATGTGAAAAAATGGCATGGGGTAATGTGAAAAATGTCATGGGGTGTGTAGAATTGCATGTGAAAAATTGAATATCGCATGTGAAAAAATCCTAAAAGGAACGAAGGGAGGTTGGGGAAGAAGATTTTCAGGTTTTTGAATTTGATTTAGGGTTTGATTTTGAACCATCATCGGTCAATTACAGAGATTTATGACCTCGCAATGACGTTTTTAACCTTCCTGATATGATTTAGATATATTAAAATGATTAATTTAATCATTTAAATTAGTTTCGCCCGCGTTTGATCGATTGAAAATCGTACGGCTGAGGGCATCGCGTACATAATGTATGATAAGAGGTATTGTACGTTAACCGGCCTATATATATATATATATTAAACCTATTAAGTCTAACCGCTTTCTAAATCGATATCCACCGTCGGATCATGCTGAGATGAAATCTCAGCCATTTAAACTCCCAAAAATAACCCCTATGATGGCGGTTCAGGGGGGTTCTCGGCAGTTTTTTTGGCTAGCATTTTTTATGCCGACATTCCCACGTCCATCCACGAAACTAGGGCAGATGATTATCAACTGAACAATTTTCTCTTCCAAAAATAACTGTAAATTGGGTCCTAGAATCAATCTCCATCGTCGGATGAAGACGAGATCAAATCTCAACCTTTCAAAATACATGAAACCTTCTAGAAGGGGAGGTTTCTACATGGTTAGAATGTTTCAGTTTTACTTCTTGAACGGTTTTCTTCCTCCTTTTTCCCCAACCCACGATTTCACAACCACCACAATTTTGATTCATAAATATCATCTTTGTTCTCTATCCATTTACATTCGTAAGAAAATATTATCCGATTGGTCACTGCCACCACCAAGGCAATGATCGCCACCTCTCAATCGACGATCTCTGCCGCTCAATCGGTAGTCACGCAACCCAATCAACCATGAAAGCCATCCAATCCACGATCTCTTAACCACCATCGGTTTTGTCACACCCCAACCGATGGCGGAATCATCGGGGCATGGCACTGAGCGAAACAGATTGTCCAGAAGTTTACATAACAATTATCAATACCATTCAATTTAAATAATACGTCCCATACCGTATCTCAAATAGTAAAACAATTATTACAGACAAAATCTAGGCAAATATTATGTTCCGACAACTCAGATTTAAATAGACAACAATTGTTTATCTGCTTCTAGAGACCCTTAGTTTGACCACTACAGACAACTATTTGTTGGCCTCTAAAGCTTTATTCTAGCTTCAAATTCCTACCACATATGCGTCCTAAGCACCTGTCACATTCGTTAAAATAAAGTCGATACATAAAGTGTAAAGGTGAGCATACAAGTTTGTTAATAGCATATAGAGTTCGAATTCGTTTACGCATAACCAGCACGTACACATAGTGAAATGAAGCACGTTAGTTATCGACATAGATCCATCGATACCAATGACTGCGGGTTGACTGCCCGAGGCAGTTCGCAATACATGATTACCACCGTAATCCATGCAAGTAAAAGATCCTTAACAACCCCCGCGTGAACGGGTGCGGAGTCCAAACTATAGTACTATCGTTGCTAAGGCAGGTAGACAGCATTCCATGTGTAAACATAACAAACAAGCATTCATAAGCCACGTATAACATGCATTAATGGTTAGCGTTCAAATAGTATTGAGTAGTGTGATCGTGTAGTTTAAATATTCGTAACTTATGTAACACCCAAAAGTGCATAAAGCGAAAAGGGATCGAGTATACTCATAGCGATTGAAGGGAGCGCTTAGCGAGTAAGGTTAGCCTGAATAGATTCGGTAGCATAACGATAAGTGAAGCGTAAAACAAAAAACAAGTGTTGGAGAGTCGGACAGCTGGTCGATCCGACGGCTGTCCGTTCGGTTGACAGTCCGTTCGGACCGCTGTCCGGTCGGTCGGTAGGCCGATCGGATGGCTGTTCGAGTGGATTGTTTCTTTCCTATAAGAAGTATGTGTTTGTGTATGATGGCTTGACTTTTGAAGTTTTCGTTGTAGTATTTGAAAACTTTGAAGTATCTTTACCTTTCAGGTCGTTCGATCGGCCGGCTATCCGATCGGTTAGGTACTTCAGTAAATAGGTTCTCAGCAGGATGTCACCTGATCGGACGGCTGTTCGATCGGGTGGCACTCCAAACGCGTTGAACATGTTGAAAATCGACTAAGTATTGAAGCATAGTATCTCATGATCCGAAGAGTAATCCAATCGGACGGTAGTCCGATCGAACAGCAGTTCGTTCAATACTCTCTTCAATGAATTGCTCAAGTGTGGGACCATGTGCTAGCCGATCGGCTGGCCTGGTCGATCGGCTGACTGTCCGTTCGGACAGCAGTCCGATCGGTCAGCCTTCTGACCTGGTCGGCCTGTTCGTCTAACACTTGGCTGTTCTGGTTTGTTTGTCGTTATATCGAGGTATTTTGACAACGAGTCGAACCATAGAACCCTCGTTCTTATTTGTTTCCCCGGCTCGGGCAGGAATCACCCAAATTCGGCCGGTGAACTGTTCGTCTAACACTTGGCTGTTCAGGCTTCTCCACGAAGTGTAATGTTTCGTTTACTTGCAGGTCATCGAGAGAAACGTGTAAATCATGGTCGGCTAGGCACTTTCGGAGGTCTGACACGTGGAAAGTCGAGTGGACATTACTAAGTTCCTCCGGTAGTTCGAGTCTGTAGGCGACTTTTCCGATCCTTTCCAGAATCATAAAAGGTCCAACATATCGAGGCGCGAGTTTTCCCTTTTTGCCGAATCGGACTACACCCTACCAAGGTAATACCTTTAGGAGTACGTAGTCACCAACGTCAAATTCACGGGGCTTGCGCTTTTTATCGGCGTAACTTTTATGTCGATCCCGAGCTTTCACTAGGTTGTCCCGAATTTGGAAAATTTTGTCTGTCGTTTCTTGCAGTAGCTCAGGACCGATTAGTTGCGAGTGACCGATCTCGTGCCACACAATAGGCGATCGACATCTTCTTCCGTATAATGCCTCGAATGGTGCCATTTGGATGCTAGAATGATAGCTGTTGTTATACGAGAATTCGACTAACGGCAGGTATTTATCCCAATTACCACCGAAGTCTAAGACACACGAACGAAGCATGTCTTCAAGAGTACGAATCGTTCTTTCAGTCTGACCGTCGGTTTGAGGGTGGAAAGCGGTACTTAGATTAAGCGATGTACCGAGTGCCGTTTGAAACGTTTCCCACAGTCACGAGGTAAACCGAGCGCCACGATCAGAGATGATGTCACGAGGCGTCCCATGATTACAAATGATCTCGTTGGTGTAGATTCGGGCTAATCGTTCTACCTTGTAGTCCTCTCGTATCGGTAGAAAGTGAGCTGATTTTATCAAACGGTCAACAACAACCCAGATGATGTCGTGACCTGATGACGTGTGCGGAAGCTTCGTTATGAAATCCATAGCTATACTTTCCCACTTCCACATAGGAATCGGTGGTTGTTCGAGTAAGCCAGAGGGTCTTTGATGTTCAGCCTTTACTCTTGCACAAGTTAGGCATTTTCCAACGTAGAGGGCAATATCCCTTTTCATGCCGGGCCACCAGTACCTATAGCGAAGATCCTGGTACATTTTGTCGGCACCGGGATGAATAGAATACCGGGATTTGTGGGCTTCGTCCATCAGAATCTGTCGCAAATCGGTCCGCTTAGGGATCCAGATTCGGTCCAGTAAGTGGAATATCCCATTGGATTTGCTCACAAGCTGGGCTCCATCGTGGTTGATTCGTTCTTTCTTCAGGGTGCGTTCGTTAAAACAAGCATGTTGAGCATTGCGGATGACGGTTTCGAGATCGTGTTGGGCTTGAACATTACGAGTGCTAAGCAGATAGCTCCGTCTGCTAAGTGCGTCGGCAACAACATTTGCCTTGCCTGGGTGATAACGGATCTCACAGTCATAATCGTTGAGAAGTTCTACCCATCGGCGTTGACGCATATTAAGTTCCTTCTGATTAAAGATATGTTGTAAGCTCCTATGATCAGTGAAGATCGTACACTTGGTACCATAGATGTAGTGTCGCCAAATCTATAATGCAAAAACAACCGCGCCTAGCTCGAGACCATGGGTTGTATAGTTCTTCTCGTTGATTTTGAGCTGACGAGACGCGTAGGCTATAACCTTGTTCTGTTGCATGAGGACACAACCGAGGCCAAGGTTGGAAGCATCACAGTAGACAATGAAATCGTCGTTTCCGTCGGGCAATGTGAGAACTGGAGCATTGCAAAGCTTATGCTTGAGGGTTTGAAAGGCAGTCTCTTGTTTGGTTCCCCAGACAAAAGGCTTGTCTTTATGCGTGAGAGAGGTAAGCGGCACAGCAATCTTCGAGAATCCTTCGATAAATCGTTGATAATAGCATGCTAGTCCGAGAAAGGAGCGGACTTCAGACGGGTTCTTAGGCGTAACCCAACTCTTAACAGCTTCAATCTTCGCAGGATCGACGTGAATGCCTTGACTATAAACAATGTGACCCAGAAACTGAACTTCCTCCAACCAGAATTCGCACTTGGAGAACTTGGCATAGAGTTGGTTCCCCTGGAGTAACTCGAGAACCAAACGTAGATGTTGCGCATGTTCGGCTTTCGATTTGGAATAGATCAAGACATCATCGATGAATACGATGACGAAACGGTCGAGATATGGTTTACACACGCGATTCATCAGATCCATGAAAACCGCTGGTGCGTTGGTTAAGCCAAAAGGCATGACAACGAATTCGTAGTGACCGTATCGGGTGCGAAACGCGGTTTTGGGTATATCCTCCTCTTGTATGCGTAGCTGATGATAGCCTGAACGTAGATCGATCTTCGAGAAAAACGTAGTGCCTTGTAGCTGATCAAACAAATCGTCGATGCGAGGTAGGGGATAACGGTTCTTGATAGTTAACTTATTCAATTTCCGGTAGTCGATGCACATCCGGAACGACCCATCCTTCTTTTTTACGAAAAGGACTGGAGCGCCCCATGGAGAGGTGCTCGGGCGAATGAATCCTTTCTCAAGTAATTCCTGGAGTTGGTTTGAAAGTTCACGCATTTCGGACGGCGCGAGTCGATAAGGGGCTTTGGAAACAGGTTTTGCTCCAGGAATGAGGTCAATGCGAAAGTCGATATCACGACTTGGAGGCAAACCTGGAAGATCATCAGGGAATACATGAGGAAATTCACGAACCAAAGGAACGTCTTTCACTTCCTTCTTCTCTTTCTTTTCCTTCTCCGCTACTATAATGTTTGGCAAGAAAGCTTTGTATTCCTTGCGGAGATACTTGCTGGCTTGGACACATGACATGAGCTTGAGCCCTTTTGAGGCAGTTTCACCGTATACACACAATAAGTCACCATTTGTGAGCGAGAATCGAATCATCTTATCGTAACACACAACTTCAGCATGGTTTTCGCGTAGAAAGTCCATGCCTACTATGACGTCAAAACTTCCGAGTTGCATCGGAATAAGGTCGATTGGGAAGATGCGATTGTTGAGCTCAAGAGTACAATCACGGATAACGGAATTAACGGCGACGGTTCTTCCAGTAGCGACTTCTACATCGAACGTCGAGGAGAGATGGGAGCGTTTACGATTAAGGAGCTTCTCGAATTCGAACGACACAAAGCAATTATCGGCTCCAGTATCAAACAAACATGATTCATAAATACCATTCACAAGGAACGTACCATTAACCACGTTGTTGTCGGCTTGGGCTTGACGCACGTTCATGTTGAAAGTTCTGGCGCGTGCGGCCTGTTGTTGCTGTTGTTGCTGGTGTTGCTGCTGCTGAGGCTGTTGCTGCTGGGGCTCTTGTTTCACTACCCTGTTTGGGCACATGTTGGCGAAATGGTTCGGATCGCCACATGCGAAGCAGGCTCTGGCTTTGACCACGGGTGCCGGAGGAGCTTGTTGACCCTGTGGGGCGGTGAGTAGAGCTTGATGAGCAGGAGCTTGTCGAATACGGCAGTTGGCAGTAAAATGGCCGTACACATTGCAATGAGCACAAAAACGGCAAGGAATTGCAGTTGGGTGATGGTAGGTGCAAGTAGGGCAGAGCGGATGTGGCCCAGTGTATGCACGCTTAGCAAGAGGTGCATTGGTCAAAGGCGCTACCACTTGGCGCTGTTGGGCTGGTACGGATTGAACTGGTGCAGTAGTGATCGCACAGTTCTTGTTGCTGGAGCTGTTCTTTCTCTTCTTCTTCCTCTTGTTGCTTGATGAGGTGGGTTCAGCAGTTGGTGCGGTAGTGGTAGCTTGATGCAGATGCTTCGAAGTCTTATCCCAGACACCAGCCTTAACCCGCTTGTCGTTGATTTCAGCGGCCAGTAGATAAGTTTCCTCGATCGTCGTAGTCTTAGCCGCTTGCACGAAATCAGCAACGCAGTCGGGCAGGGCCCGAATGTATTTCTTGATTGCCATGTCTGGAGTCTTGACTTGATCAGGACAGATAATGCAGAGCTGCTTGAAGCGAGCAGTGAGACCAGCATTGTCACCTTCCTTTTGCTGTAGGTGCCAAAATTCATCTTCTAGCTTTTGACGTTCGTGAGGAGGGCATAATTCCTCTAGCATAACTTCCTTGAGCTCGTCCCATGAAAGACCGTAGGCTGCATCGTTACCTCGCTTGTTCCTCTCGGCCGTCCACCAGTCTAGTGCATGGGACTGGAAAACGCCGGTAGCATTCAGAGTACGGAGGTCATCAGGGCAACCACTCTGTCGCAGAGTAACCTCAATGGAATAAAACCAGTGGAATAGTGCAGTAGGACCTCCCTCGCCAGTGAATTCTTTTGGCCCACACGACTTGAATTGCTTGAAACTAAAGGTCTTCTTGGTAGCTTTCGGAGCTTCGGTTCTCGATTCCTCAGACGATTTGCTAGCATTCTCATAAACATCACTCACGGCCTTTGCTACGCTTTTAGCGATGATGGAAGCAAGAAGTTTGTCCCTTTTTTCTTGACGAGAAAGTGCGTGACGGGATCCAGACGACATTGTCTGCAACAGGCATCGTCACAGGACTCGACACATGTATTCGGATCTCACCTCACACGTTTACTACTACTAAAGCTCAGGAACACATATCATGTAGACACATAGACATATAACCATGTAGGACACAGAATCACATAAACACATAAGCACGTAGAGCACATAATCACTTTATCCCATAAGCACAGAATCACATTATCACATAAGCACAGAATCACAGAAACATTTTCAACACAAGAGGCAGTCAGAATACAGAAACCTATTATTCAAAGTTCGCGAGCGTTCGAATATAGCGTGCGTGTTTTAGTATATCGAATAGCGTAGTATAAGCGTACATCGTAGCATAAGGTTGTCCATAATTCAGCGATTTGTTAGCGATCTGAGATAGAAAAGCAGTGCGAGTCGTTCGTGTCGGTCGAAATGAGAGCGAAATCGAGCAAGTTCCAAAATTTAAACACATAAACAGGTAACACACATATAAACTCATAAAATCGACGAATCATCAGAGTCAACAGTTGCGGGCTCAGAATTTGAAACATGTAAAAATCGGGAGATAGACTGTCTGCGGCTAGTAGACTTCGACTAACCAAAGCGATTCAACTATTCGCAAGGACTTGTCGTCTACGTTTGACTTTCAGGTCTGTGTCTTTGCCTCGATTCTTGGGCGTTTGGCACACATCCCGTTAGTCGTGTCGTGACTTCAGGTCGTTGGAGTCCGTTTAGACTTTGGTGGGAGTTTTGTAAAATGAGCGGAACAAGTAGTCAAGGTTAGGGTTTCACCCCTAGCTTAACAACTTTGTCCCTGTTTTAATAAAATAGAGGAGATTATTCATCAAAATATGGATTTCACTCCTAATTTGGTATAATTTCCCCCCGTTGAACAAGCATTCGTTTTGAAAAAGAAAGAAGAAATCACTGATAAGTTGATAAAACAGCTTTAATTCGAGCAATTTAGTCAAGAGTTTGTGGTTTTCACACCTAATCTCGACTTTATCGCCTATTTATCACTGATAAGTTGATAAAACACCTTTAATTCGAGCAATTTCGTTCGATCGGCCGGCTATCCGATCGGTTAGGTACTTCAGTAAATAGGTTCTCAGCAGGATGTCACCTGATCGGACGGCTGTTCGATCGGGTGGCACTCCAAACGCGTTGAACATGTTGAAAATCGACTAAGTATTGAAGCATAGTATCTCATGATCCGAAGAGTAATCCAATCGGACGGTAGTCCGATCGAACAGCAGTTCGTTCAATACTCTCTTCAACGAATTGCTCAAGTGTGGGACCATGTGCTAGCCGATCGGCTGGCCTGGTCGATCGGCTGACTGTCCGTTCGGACAGCAGTCCGATCGGTCAGCCTTCTGACCTGGTTGGCCTGTTCGTCTAACACTTGGCTGTTCTGGTTTGTTTGTCATTATATCGAGGTATTTTGACAACGAGTCGAGCCATAGAACCCTCGTTCTTATTTGTTTCCCCTGCTCGGGCAGGAATCACCCAAATCCGGCCGGTGAACTGTTCGTCTAACACTTGGCTGTTCAGGCTTCTCCACGAAGTGTAATGTTTTGTTTACTTGCAGGTCATCGAGAGAAACGTGTAAATCATGGTCGGCTAGGCACTTTCGGAGGTCTGACACGTGGAAAGTCGAGTGGACATTACTAAGTTCCTCCGGTAGTTCGAGTCTGTAGGCGACTTTTCCGATCCTTTCCAAAATCTTAAAAGGTCCAACATATCGAGGCGCGAGTTTTCCCTTTTTGCCGAATCAGACTACACCCTTCCAAGGTGATACCTTTAGGAGTACGTAGTCACCAACATCAAATTCACGGGGCTTGCGCTTTTTATCGGCGTAACTTTTCTGTCGATCCCGAGCTTTCACTAGGTTGTCCCGAATTTGGAAAATTTTGTCTGTCGTTTCTTGCAGTAGCTCAGGACCGATTAGTTGCGAGTGACCGATCTCGTGCCACACAATAGGCGATCGACATCTTCTTCCATATAATGCCTCGAATGGTGCCATTTGGATGCTAGAATGATAGCTATTGTTATACGAGAATTCGACTAACGGTAGGTATTTATCCCAATTACCACCGAAGTCTAAGACACACGAACGAAGCATGTCTTCAAGAGTACGAATCGTTCTTTCAGTCTGACCGTCGGTTTGAGGGTGGAAAGCGGTACTTAGATTAAGCGATGTACCGAGTGCCGTTTGAAACGTTTCCCACAGTCGCGAGGTAAACCGCGCGTCACGATCAGAGATGATGTCACGAGGCATCCCATGATTACAAATGATCTTGTCGGTGTAGATTCGGGCTAATCGTTCTACCTTGTAGTCCTCTCGTATCGGCAGAAAGTGAGCTGATTTTGTCAAATGGTCAACAACAACCCAGATGATGTCGTGACCTGATGACGTGTGCGGAAGCTTCGTTATGAAATCCATTGCTATACTTTCCTACTTCCACATAGGAATCGGTGGTTATTCGAGTAAGCTAGAGGGTCTTTGATGTTCAGCCTTTACTCTTGCACAAGTTAGGCATTTTCCAACGTAGTGGGCAATATCCCTTTTCATGCCGGGCCACCAGTACCTATAGCGAAGATCCTGGTACATTTTGTCGGCACCGGGATGAATAGAATACCGGGATTTGTGGGCTTCGTCCATCAGAATCTGTCGCAAATCGGTCCGCTTAGGGATCCAGATTCGGTCTAGTAAGTGGAATATACCATTAGATTTGCTCACAAGCTGGGCTCCATCGTGGTAGATTCGTTCTTTCTTCAGGGTGTGTTCGTTAAAACAAGCATGTTGAGCGTCGCGGATGACGGTTTCGAGATCGTGTTGGGCTTGAACATTACGAGTGCTAAGCAGATAGCTCCGTCTGCTAAGTGCGTCGGCAACAACATTTGCCTTGCCTGGGTGATAACGGATCTCACAGTCATAATCGTTGAGAAGTTCTACCCATCGGCGTTGACGCATATTAAGTTCCTTCTGATTAAAGATATGTTGTAGGCTCCTATGATCGGTGAAGATCGTACACTTGGTACCATAGATGTTGTGTCGCCAAATCTATAATGCAAAAACAACCGCGCCTAGCTCGAGACCATGGGTTGTATAGTTCTTCTCGTGGATTTTGAGCTGACGAGACGCGTAGGCTATAACCTTGTTCTGTTGCATGAGGACACAACCGAGGCCAAGGTTGGAAGCATGACAGTAGACAATGAAATCGTCATTTCCGTCGGGCAACGTGAGAACTGGAGCATTGCAAAGCTTATGCTTGAGGGTTTGAAAGGCAGTCTCTTGTTTGGTTCCCCAGACAAAAGGCTTGTCTTTATGCGTGAGAGAGGTAAGCGGCACAGCAATCTTCGAGAATCCTTCGATAAATCGTCGATAATAGCATGCTAGTCCGAGAAAGGAGCGGACTTCAGACGGGTTCTTAGGCGTAACCCAACTCTTAACAGCTTCAATCTTCGCAGGATCGACGTGAATGCCTTGACTATTAACAATGTGACCCAGAAACTGAACTTCCTCCAACCAGAATTCGCACTTGGAGAACTTGGCATAGAGTTGGTTCCCCTGGAGTAACTCGAGAACCAAACGTAGATGTTGCGCATGTTCGGCTTTCGATTTGGAATAGATCAAGACATCATCGATGAACGGAATTAACGGCGACGGTTCTTCCAGTAGCGACTTCTACATCGAACGTCGAGGAGAGATGGGAGCGTTTACGATTAAGGAGCTTCTCGAATTCGAACGACACAAAGCAATTATCGGCTCCAGTATCAAACAAACATGATGCATAAATACCATTCACAAGGAACGTACCATTAACCATGTTGTTGTCGGCTTGGGCTTGACGCACGTTGATGTTGAAAGTTCTGGTGCGTGCGGCCTGTTGTTGCTGTTGTTGCTGTTGTTGCTGCTGCTGCTGAGGCTGTTGCTGCTGGGGCTCTTGTTTCACTACCCTGTTTGGGCACATGTTGGCGAAATGGTTCGGATCGCCACATGCGAAGCAGGCTCTGGCTTTGACCGCGGGTGCCGGAGGAGCTTGTTGACCCTGTGGGGCGGTGAGTAGAGCTTGATGAGCAGGAGCTTGTCGAATACGGTAGTTGGCAGTAAAATGGTCGTACACATTGCAATGAGCACAAAAACGGCAAGGAATTGCAGTTGGGTGATGGTAGGTGCAAGTAGGGCAGAGCGGATGTGGCCCAGTGTATGCACGCTTAGCAAGAGGTGCATTGGTCACAGGCGCTGCCACTTGGCGCTGTTGGGCTGGTACAGATTGAACTGGTGCAGCAGTGATCGCACAGTTCTTGTTGCTGGAGCTGTTCTTTCTCTTTTTCTTCCTCTTGTTGCTTGATGAGGTGGGTTCAGCAGTTGGTGCGGTAGTGGTAGCTTGATGCAGATGCTTCGAAGTCTTATCCCAGACACCAGCCTTAACCCGCTTGTCGTTGATTTCAGCGGCCAGTAGATAAGTTTCCTCGATCGTCGTAGTCTTAGCCGCTTGCACGAAATCAGCAACGCAGTCGGGCAGGGCCCGAATGTATTTCTTGATTGCCATGTCTGGAGTCTTGACTTGATCAGGACAGATAATGCTGAGCTGCTTGAAGCGAGCAGTGAGACCAGCATTGTCACCTTCCTTTTGCTGTAGGTGCCAAAATTCATCTTCTAGCTTTTGACGTTCGTGAGGAGGGCAGAATTCCTCTAGCATAACTTCCTTGAGCTCCTCCTGTTATGGGTGAAATTCTGAGCCCATATCCTGAAGCATATCCTGATTTAATGTTAGTTGTTTATGATCAGGATACCGGACCAGGATATTGGTAACATCCTGGGGCAGTATCGATCAGGATATCAGACCAGGATATTGGTAACATCCTGATGTAGTATCCTTGCAGTTACTAACGATTTTCTTTTGTAGCAAGGTACCAACGTTAAAAGACTTGATCTACCTGAAGATTCGCTCAAGGTGGTTGAAAAATGGACGTTGATGGTGGAAGAATGGGTCTTGTAACGGTCAGAAAGGCATATTCCGCGAGAATATCGGATGTTGGTTAATGTTGTTGACATTCTAACGGTTATATGAGCTGAAGACCCGGTTTTGTAGTCAATAAGCACGTGGAAAACAAGTAGAAAGAGTCCCCCAACGTTCAGAATGGAATATTCCCAGCATCTCGGAATAATAGGAGAGTTAGTTTGTTACTTGTAACTATAAATAGGAGGCCAGATCAATAGGAACACACACTTGACTCTCCACTCTCGAACTCACACTTCTTTTTTCTTTCTATCACGCACAAACACTTAACACTTGTAATCGTTGTACCACTTAGCATTGATCTGCGCCATATCCTGCACTGTATCCTGATATTTGAAGCAATAGAAGAACAAGGCAGCTGCGATTGTCAGCTCCCGAGGTTTTATGCCGGCGATCTAGATTGATCAAGGGCTTTCCTCGTACATCTCGTGTCACCCTTTACATTTTTGCTCATTGTTTGATCACAGATACAGCTCTATATCCTGAGCCGTATCCTGAAACTGTTTTCGCAAATTAACAAACCAACATATTTTTTACAAAGTATTACTAGCACACTACCTCACAAAACTAATTTGATCACTTAATTGCTTCGGTAATTTTTGACCAAAACAATTTGGCGCCCACCGTGGGGCAAGTGGTGCTATTTTTAATCAATACTTTGTTAAAATCATTACCAGATTTTCTGTTTTCGAGGTTCTTTTCAAAACTATTTCTAATGGCTTCTTAATCGAATTTGAGCTCTTCTTTCATGTCTGTTTCAACCTCTGCTGCTGGTGGTTCATTACCTCCTCCACCTTCACAAGTTCAGACTTTTCAGAGGAGAAATGAAAGCCATTCACCGAGAGAAATTCCTGCTGCTCAGAATGTTTCTAGATCCGGAAATTCAGGGAGAACCCATATCCTTGCTTCTAATAACGAAATTCTGTCTTTGTTTGGTAGTATACAGGAACAAATGAAGAGGCAGCAAGAAACTAACAAGACGATCATGAAGGATATACAATTCTTGAAGTCAAACTCCAGGAAACCTGTGCAGGATACAACTACTCCTCTACAGCCCAGGATGCTGATCTTTAGTTCAGCAACATTTACCGAGGATAATCAAGGCAACATGATACTGAGTCAGTCCCGGAGCAACATGCTGGAGATACCATCATCTGCCAGGATATCGACCGTGAGGGATCCAGGATATGGCCCAGGATATGGTCCAGGATATGGTAACATGTTTACCAATATCAGTATCCCTGCTACTAATAATTCTGATTCTTTGCAGGATATAGGTGTAACACCAGTATTGACCAGGGAACTTCAAAAATTGAAGGATATAATATCAAGTGTTCCTGGAGTAGTGCAGCCTATACCGAAAGTATCCCATGTAGTCACAAGATATCCCGATTTGCTCATCCAATTTGTGATGCTGAAATTCCAAAAAGATTCCAGACTCCCAGCATAAAGTTGTATGATGGGATGACATATCCTGAGGAGCATATTGCCCAGTATAGGGAAATGATGGAAACAAATCCAATCCTACCAGAACTTAAGGAAGCATACTTATGCAAAGGCTTCGGTTCAACTTTAACAGGATCGGCCTTAAAATGGCTTTTAAATGCTCCACCTTATTCAATTACGTCATTTTCTCATTTAGTTAATTTGTTTATCAGTCAATTTTCTTGTAGCAGGAGCTTTGAGAAACTAACAAGTGATCTTTACAGGATAACACAAGGATCACAAAAATCCCTAAGGGATTATGTTAACAAATTTAGTAGAGAATCCCTGGATATCCTGAATCTTGATATTGCTACGGCAGTACAAGCGTTCAAAAGGGGGTTACGGAAGGATCGTCAATTTTATCAGGATCTTGTAATGAATCCTTGCAGGAACTTGGACGAAGCTCGAAACAGGGCCTTGAGATATATCAGGCTGGAAGATGATAAGAAAATGCAAGAGAGGATGAATGCATCCTCAACATATGAATCAACTAACAGGAAGTCAGAATCTTCATACAAACCATATCGTTCTAAGCCATATGGCAGGAATGACGGCAAGAAAGTGAATGCTGTTGAAGATGAGGATCCTGAGGAGTATCCTGAATTGTCGGGATATTGTTTTTCTGTTAATATACCTGAACTAATGTATGCTATGCAGGGTTTAGGAGACAAAGCGAGGTGGCCTAGGAAAAACCAACAAAAAGTTGATTGGAAGGATAAATCCAAGTGGTGTGCCTTCCATGAGGATTTTGGACATGTTACGGAGGATTGCATAGCCCTGAGGAAGGAAATAAGCTACCTACTAAGCAAAGGATATCTGAAGGATCTTCTGGGCAGAAAGAAGAATAAGGGTCAGGATATTGAGAAGAATCCTGAACGAGCAGCATCACCTCCCGCCGACGCCAAGATAATTAACTTTATTTCAGGAGGGTCTGATATCTGCGGAACTTCTTATTCTGCAGCCAAAAGACATGCAAAGGAGGCTAAGGCCAAAAGAGGAAATAAGCCAACCAGGATATCGACCCTGACAACTGATAAAGAGATCACGTTCGATAGTGATGACAGGGATACTGTCCAGGATCCTCACCATGATGCTTTGGTAATAACTTTATATGTTGCTAACCATTTTGTACGCAGGATATTGGTGGACAATGGCAGCTCGGTCAACATCATCTAATTAGAAACCTTGGAGAGAATGAACATCCCCGAGATGGAGATTACCTCAAAGTCCACTGTGCTTGTAGGGTTTAGTGGAGAAGCAAAGAATACTGTTGGGGAGATAAAACTGCCCGTATATGTTGAAGGGGTTAATTCGATACAACGCTTCTGTGTGATGGACTCCTTATCCTACTATAATATCATATTGGGCAGGCCATGGATCCATGATATGAAAGCTGTACCGTCAACTTATCATCAGCGTATCATGATCCCTACTCCTTGGGGGGTTGTCAAGGTGGAAAGTGATCAACAAGAGGCAAAGGAATGTTACTCATCCTCGATGAAATCCTCAACCAAGCCTAATGCAGCATAGCAATTAAAGATGCAGGCCCAGGATATCGTGGAGGCTTCAGAGCAGGATGTAAAGAAAATTATCCTAGATCAGGATAATCCAGATATCTCGGTGCTCGTAGGAGCCAATATCCCTCAGGATATTGAAAATCAGTTAACTAACTTTTTGAAGTGCAGGATGTCAACATTCGCATGGAAGCATGAGGATATGACAAGTATTTCTAAGGATATTATAACTCACAAGCTTGGAATTGACAGGTCTTTCAAGCCTATCTGGCAAAAGAGAAGGAAGTTTGCTCCAGAACGAAACGTAATTAATCAAGAAGAGGTTGAAAGACTATTGAAGTCCAAGATGTTCAGGGAAGTCAAATTTCCCAAGTGGCTAGCAAATGTGGTCGTGATTCAAAAGAAGAATGGGAAATGGAGAGTTTGTGTAGATTACACAGACTTGAACAAAGCATGTCCTAAAGAAAACCATTCCCTCTGCCTCATATAGACTCAATGGTGGATGCCACTGCTGGTCATGAGATGTTAACCTTCATGGATGCATCCTCAGGATTCCAGCAGATCCAAATGGAACCTTCAGACCAGGAGGATACTGCTTTCATGACACCAACAGGTATTTACTGTTATACTGCTATGCCTTTTGGTTTGAAAAATGCAGGTGCAACGTACCAGAGATTGGTGAACATGATGTTTAAAGACAAACTGGGGGACACCATAGAAGTGTACATTGACGATATGGTAGTCAAATACAAGAAGGATGAGGATCATCTCCAGGATATTAAAGGAGCATTTGATATCCTGGACCAGTACAATATGAAACTAAATCCTGCCAAGTGCCATTTTGGAGTGGGGGCAGGAAAATTTTTAGGATGCATGGTGACTGAAAGGGATATAGAGGCAAGCCCGGAGCAGATTAAAGCTATAGTGGATATCAAATCACCTTCCAACATGAAAGATGTACAAAGACTGACGGGGCGAGTAACGGCATTAAATAGATTTGTCTCAAGATTCTCAGAAAAATGTAAAGAATTCTACGATATCCTGAAGAAGAATAAGAGGTTTGAGTGGGGAGAAAAGCATGAAGCAGCCTTACAGGAATTAAAGCAATATCTTTCAAACCGCACCTCTGATGATGAAGCCCGAGGATGGTGAACCATTATTCCTGTATCTTGCAGTATCAGGGAATGCAGTAAGTGCTGTTTTGGTTAAGGATCACGAAGGTCAGCTGTATCTTGTTTATTATGTTAGTAAAAATTTGTTATGTTAGTAACAGTTTATTACATGCTGAAACTAGGTATTCCCACTTAGATAAAATGATACTAGCCCTAGTTATGGCGTCAACGAAACTTAGACATTATTTTGAAACACATAGGATTCATGTTAAAACCAACTATCCTGTTAAAAATGTGCTTAGGAAACCAGAGATGTCAGGCAGGATGGCTAAGTGGTCAGTAAAGTTAAGTGCTTATGACTTAGTGTATGAACCTAGGAATGCCATAAAATCGCAGGCTCTAGCTGACTTTGTGGCTGATTTCAGTAGTGACATTCAGGATGAAGTAGACCTAGAAGCAGTGTTGCAAAAATCGGCCTAGGCGGCTACTTACTGACTAATTTTGAGCTAGTCGGCCAATTAATCGGAGTCGGTCAAAGTCGGTCAAAATCGGTCCTAGGCGGTCAAAAATCGGATTAATCGGTTAAAATCGGTCCCAGGCGGTCCTAGGCGGTCAAAATTGGTCAGAATCAGTCAAAATCGGTCAAAATCGAACTATACTATCTGAAACTTGAAGTATTTATGTGAATTTTGAAGTATTAGTTTTATATTATTGGGTATATATATATAATTTTGAAAAAATACATATAAAAATCCCAATCCGATTAATCCCGATTAATCCCTAGGCGGTACCTTACCGCCCGACTAGCGCCTAGCGCCTTCTACAACACTGCCTAGAAGTCCAGCAGTTAGGAGAATCCTCAGGATCATGGACATTATATACTGATGGAGCATCTAATGTTAGAGGAATAGGATTGGGAATACTACTAAAATCGCCACAGGGGGACATATTACCCCAGGCTATTAGGTGTGAGTTCCCTGCTACTAATAATGAAGCAGAATATGAGGCTTTAATTACAGGATTAGAGTTAGCTAAGAATATGAGTATCAAGAATTTGCAAGTGTATGTTGATTCTTTGTTAATTACTAACCATTTTAATGGATCCTATGCAGTTAAGGGTGAGAAATTAATCGAATACCTCGATATTCTCGAAAAATTAGCTGGATATTTCGATGTTTTTACACTTGAACAGGTACCAAGGGAGGATAATGCTGAAGCAGATGCCTTAGCAAATCTGGGATCATCGATCAGGATACCAGAAGGAACCCAAATACCAATATTACATGTCTTATATCCTGCAACGAATCCTCGGGATAAAGAAGTAGCGGGTATTCAGGATCCTGGAGCAGAGCATCCTGAAGAGGATCCTAAAATCCTGGACGGCTCCAATCATGAGATATCTCAAAGAAGGACACATCCCTGGAAATGAAAATCCTAAGGCATTTAGAGATGCGGCAAGGCTAAGGATGGCAGCATATCAGCAGAGAATATCCAGGGCATATAACAAGAATATTAGGACCAGAAGATTTAAGGTTGGAGATTGGGTGTTAAGAAAGGCTTTTCAGAATACTACTAATCCTGCCGATGGCAAGTTAGCTCCAAAATGGGAAGGACCATACGAAGTTGAATCAGAAGCAGGGAAAGGAGCATACAGACTCAAGAATATGGAGGGGGATATGCTACCGAGATCTTGGAATGCTATACACCTTAAGCTCTATTTCAAGTGAGTTTAGAATTTAATTTCTAACTCAGGATGGTATGAATTCTACCTTTTTTAAATATGTTTGGTTTAATTTGTTCTTTGTAACCCAATACTGACTTAAGCATCGGAGGGGTGTTAGTCAAGCTAACACCCACCTTAGTTTACTGTTGTTTTGCAGTATATGCTTCAGGATATAGCTCCAGGATACACACTCTGGATACTTTAAAAGATTAGAGGATTGGCCCCCTCTCTCACGTTTAAGGGATCCTGATCCCTTCACAGGTTTAAAGGTATTCACCTTTCTCCCGAATTGGGTTTAAACACCCCGCCTGGAGCGCAAGTTATCCAGGGATAGTTCAAGGTGGCGGGACCAGTTCATGTAAAAGTGGCTGACAATTTCGTTACTGTTGGCTATACCCTGGATCCTAAAGGTATATGAGGATTGATCACCCTCTCTCACGAAAGGGTATTTTCATACTCTCTAAGGTTTAAAGGTTTTCACCTTTCTAAGTCTTGGAGTTTATACACTCCCGCCTGTAGCGCATGAAAATTTGGGATTTTCCCCAGGATTAAAGGTTTTCACCTTTCTAAGTTTTGGGGTTTCCACACCCTCGCCTGTAGCGCACGAAACGTGGGTAAAATCCCCAGTAAAACTCAAAGACTTAAAGGTTTTCACCTTTTCAAGTCTTGAGGTTCTTATACTCCGGCTTAAATGCCTGGAAAATGGGTTTAGTCCCAATAAAATACAAAGTTTTTGGATAATCCCAAAGTATATTTTCAAAAAAAAAACATAATCATTTACAAGTCTACATAAATTTTTGAAAAAAGATTGCTAAGTTTAAACAAGTGGTTGAAGAATTGCTAAAGGATCATATCCTGGTACAACATACTGGTCCTGCACAGACAGGGGACATCCGTGATAGAACATGACGTATGCTGATACTATATCCTACTGGGGACATTTATGCTGGAGTAAGAAGGAAACCTATGCCAACACTATATCCCACAAAGGCATTGTGAGGAACTCAAAGGATCAAGTTTGAGCATGATTCGCCAAGTATCCTGGACTGGGGACATCTTCGTCGGAAAAGTTGCAAAAGGATTGAAGTTTGAGAATAGGGTTACACTCTATTCCTGGTATGATCTTTCCTTTGTAAACGATATTTAAATAACTTGAGTTTTTAAACTATGTTTGACCAAAGCTTAAGCATCCTGATTAGGATATATTCTCGGGATATATTCTCAAAATGTATTTTCAAAATATATTTCAGGATATTTGGTTGGAATATTTGGGACATGATGCTTGGGTTAAAAACTGAAATTGTGTTCTAGTCAAATAAGTGTTCTCAAAACCAACTCTGTAAAATAAAAATAAACTGTCCTCTTTCTCTGAAAACTTTATCTGAATTGTTTGAGTTATAAAAACCCTATTTGACGGAAGTCTTAATAGGATATTTGCGAGTATACTGATCAAGAGATTTTCATAAAAAATAATAATTGCACTAAGTTTGGAACACTGGAATTCAGACTAAGCAATGCATAGCACATAACAACATGTAAGGCTAAAAGGCTAGTTTATTATTAATTGTATTCTTGGTTTCATCTCAAAAAGAGACCCATCCACCAAGAACACAATTAAGTTTTTAAAGCATATTTACATAAACAGTTGAAGGCTTCGTCCTAAAAACACGAGAACCCATTCGCCTTCAACTGTTATATTGTTCAAAATAAACCATACTGATTGATGACCAAAGGCTTCATCCTGAAGTTCAGGACCCATCCACCTTTGGCCATCGTATTGTCTTAAGTGCAGGAAATATAAATTGTTCTAAGTACAGGACGACCAGATGATTCGGGCCCTACAAAGGAAAATGCAGGTATCATTAGAGACAAACTAACCAGGATACAGGTTCAGTATATGTGTACGAGATACCGGATTTGGATATTTACCTTATTAAGGAAGGAGTTCATGGGCTCGATGGATTCCATGAAGCCAAGGTTATGATAGCAGAAACATTCAGCAGCAACAGCGAAGGGTTTAGAGCTGGTGCCAACAGATGGTTCCTTTTTTACCAAGACAGACTTGGGGTAACTGTCAAGCTCCTCAAGATCGAAGACTACAGGGACCTTAGCAGAGTCTACAAAAAAGGGAGTAGTTTCAATCTTATCATATTATGTGCTGACTAACCAAACATATGCAGGAATGTTCAAAATGGATATCTTTACCGGACGTATTGGATTGACTGAAAAATATATCTGTTGGAATTAGGATATCCAACAGTTATATTTTTGGGGACAATTGTTATGGGTGAAATTCTGAGCCCATATCCTGAAGCATATCCTGATTTAATGTTAGCTGTTTATGATCAGGATACCGGACCAGGATATTGGTAACATCCTGGGGCAGTATCGATCAGGATATCAGACCAGGATATTGGTAACATCCTGATGTAGTATCCTGGCAGTTACTAACGATTTTCTTTTGTAGCAAGGTACCAATGTTAAAAGACTTGATCTACCTGAAGATTCGCTCAAGGTGGTTGAAAAATGGACGTTGATGGTGGAAGAATGGGTCTTGTAACGGTCAGAAAGGCATATTCCGCGAGAATATCGGATGTTGGTTAATGTTGTTGACATTCTAACGGTTATATGAGCTGAAGACCCGGTTTTGTAGTCAATAAGCACGTGGAAAACAAGTAGAAAGAGTCCCCCAACGTTCAGAATGGAATATTCCCAGCATCCCGGAATAATAGGAGAGTTAGTTTGTTACTTGTAACTATAAATAGGAGGCCAGATCAATAGGAACACACACTTGACTCTCCACTCTCGAACTCACACTTCTTTTTTCTTTCTATCACGCACAAACACTTAACACTTGTAATCGTTGTACCACTTAGCATTGATCTGCGCCATATCCTGCACTGTATCCTGATATTTGAAGCAATAGAAGAACAAGGCAGCTGCGATTGTCAGCTCCCGAGGTTTTATGCCGGCGATCTAGATTGATCAAGGGCTTTCCTCGTACATCTCGTGTCACCCTTTACATTTTTGCTCATTGTTTGATCACAGATACAGCTCTATATCCTGAGCCGTATCCTGAAACTGTTTTCGCAAATTAACAAACCAACATATTTTTTACAAAGTATTACTAGCACACTACCTCACAAAACTAATTTGATCACTTAATTGCTTCGGTAATTTTTGACCAAAACACCTCCCATGAAAGACCGTAGGCTGCATCGTTCCCTCGCTTGTTCCTCTCGGCCGTCCACCAGTCTAGTGCACGGGACTGGAAAACGCCGGTAGCATTCAGAGTACGGAGGTCATCAGGGCAACCACTCTGTCGCAGAGTAACCTCAATGGAATAAAACCAGTGGAATAGTGCAGTAGGACCTCCCTCGCCAGTGAATTCTTTTGGCCCACACGACTTGAATTGCTTGAAACTGAAGGTCTTCGTGGTAGCTTTCGGAGCTTCGGTTCTCGATTCCTCAGACGATTTGCTAGCATTCTCATAAACATCACTCACGGCCTTTGCTACGCTTTTAGCGATGATGGAAGCAAGACGTTTGTCCCTCTTTTCTTGACGAGAAAGTGCGTGACGGGATCCAGACCACATTGTCTGCAACAGGCATCGTCACAGGACTCGACACATGTATCCGGATCTCACCTCACACGTTTACTACTACTAAAGCTCAGGAACACATATCATGTAGACACATAGACATATAACCATGTAGGACATAGAATCACATAAACACATAAGCACGTAGAGCACATAATCACTTTATCCCATAAGCACAGAATCACATTATCACATAAGCACAGAATCACAGAAACATTTTCAACACAAGAGGCAGTCAAAATACAGAAACCTATTATTCAAAGTTCGCGAGCGTTCGAATATAGCGTGCGTGTTTTAGTATATCGAATAGCGTAGTATAAGCGTACATCGTAGCATAAGGTTGTCCATAATTCAGCGATTTGTTAGCGATCTGAGATAGAAAAGCAGTGCGAGTCGTTCGTGTCGGTCAAAATGAGAGCGAAATCGAGCAAGTTCCAAAATTTAAACACATAAACAGGTAACACACATATAAACTCATAAAATCGACGAATCATCAGAGTCAGCAGTTGCGGGCTCAGAATTTGAAACATGTAAAAATCGGGAGATAGACTGTCTGCGGCTAGTAGACTTCGACTAACCAAAGCGATTCAACTATTCGCAAGGACTTGTCGTCTACGTTTGACTTTCAGGTCTGTGTCTTTGCCTCGATTCTTGGGCGTTTGGCACACATCCCTTTAGTCGTGTCGTGACTTCAGGTCGTTGGAGTCCGTTGAGACTTTGGTGGGAGTTTTGTAAAATGAGCGGAACAAGTCGTCAAGGTTAGGGTTTCACCCCTAGCTTAACAACTTCGTCCCTGTTTTAATAAAATAGAGGAGATTATTCATCAAAATATGGATTTCACTCCTAATTTGGTATAATTTCCCCCCGTTGAACAAACATTCGTTTTGAAAAAGAAAGAAGAAATCACTGATAAGTTGATAAAACAGCTTTAATTCGAGCAATTTAGTCAAGAGTTTGTGGTTTTCACACCTAATCTCGACTTTATCGCCTATTTATAACTGTAACTTCGAGTGTAGTGATAGTGCAGCATAAACGAGATTAGCGAGGAAATAAGCTAGTACATGATCCCTACTGGATATGCACAAATCGGTCTGTTGGTTCCTAACTATAGACTAGGTTTCTAAGACACTGACCCGGACAAGGTCGAGTCTTGCCTAATTCCCTATAGTTATGGCTCTGATGCCAATCTGTCACACCCCAACCGATGGCGGAATCATCGGGGTATGGCACTGAGCGAAACAGATTGTCCAAAAGTTTCCATAATAATTATCAATACCATTCAATTTAAATAATACGTCCCATACCGTATCTCAAATAGTAAAACAATTATTACAGATGAAATCTAGGCAAATATTCTGTTCCGACAACTCAGATTTAAATAGACAGCAATTGTTTATCTGCTTCTAGAGACCCTTAGTTTGACCACTACAGACAACTATTTGTTGGGCTCTAAAGCTTTATTCTAGCTTCAAGTTCCTACCACATATGCGTCCTAAGCACCTGTCACATACGTTAAAATAAAGTCAATACATAAAATGTAAAGGTGAGCATACAAGTTTGTTAATAGCATATAGAGTTCGAATTCGTTTACGCATAACCAGCACGTACACATAGTGAAATGAAGCATGTTAGTTATCGACATAGATCCATCGATACCAATGACTGCGGGTTGACTGCCCGAGGCAGTTCGCAATACATGTTTACCACCGTAATCCATGCAAGTAAAAGATCCTTAACAACCCCCGCGTGAACGGGTGCTGAGTCCAAACTATAGTACTATCGTTGCTAAGGCAGGAAGACAGCATTCCATGTGTAAACATAACAAACAAGCATTCATAACCCACGTATAACATGCATTAACGGTTAGCGTTCAAATAGTATTGAGTAGTGTGATCGTGTAGTTTGAATATTCGTAACGTATGTAACACCCAAAAGTGCATAAAGTGAAAAGGGATCGAGTATACTCACAGCGATTGAAGGGAGCGCTTAGCGAGTAAGGTTAGCCTGAATAGATTCGGTAGCATAACGATAAGTGAAGCGAAAAACGGAAAACAAGTGTTGGAGAGTCGGACAGCTGGTCGATCGGACGGCTGTCCGTTCGGTTGACGGTCCGTTCGGACCGCTGTCCGGTCGGTTGGTCGGTCGGTAGGCCGATCGAAGGCTGTTCGAGTGGATTGTTTCTTCCTATAAGAAGTATGTGTTTGTGTATGATGGCTTGACTTTTGAAGTTTTCGTTGTAGTATTTGAAAACTTTGAAGTATCTTTACCTTTCAGGTCGTTCGATCGAACGGTCGTTCGATCGGCCGGCTATCCGATCGGTTAGGTACTTCAGTAAATAGGTTCTCAGCAGGATGTCACCTGATCGGACGGCTGTTCGATCGGGTGGCACTCCAAACGCGTTGAACATGTTGAAAATCGACTAAGTATTGAAGCATAGTATCTCATGATCCGAAGAGTAATCCAATCGGACGGTAGTCCGATAGAACAGCAGTTCGTTCAATACTCTCTTCAACGAATTGCTCAAGTGTGAGACCATGTGCTAGCCAATCGGCTGGCCTGGTCGATCGGCTGACTGTCCGTTCGGACAACAGTCCGATCGGTCAGCCTTCTGACTTGGTCGGCCTGTTCGTCTAACACGTGGCTGTTCTGGTTTGTTTGTCGTTATATCGAGGTATTTTGACAACGAGTCGAACCATAGAACCCTCGTTCTTATTTGTTTCCCCTGCTCGGGCAGGAATCACCCAAATCCGGCCGATGAACTGTTCGGAACGGAGTTTAACGTTTAACCCGTAACCGGTTAACCTCGTGGGTAGAATCCGGACCTTGAGCCATACAACCTCCGAAGTGATTTGTAAATCGGCACAAGCTCCGTTTCTACCGGTTCGAAGGCATTGAGTGTAAAAGAGTTGAAAGAAAGTTGGAAAACCATCTTTCAATCCTTTTTCACCGTGTATATGTTTAGATCTACTAAAGATTTTTGTTTGTTAATGTGGAAATCGGCTAGATCCAAGCTATTCTTGGTGGATTGAGGCCAAATCATGAAGTTCTTCAAGAACCCATGATGACATCATCCTAGAACACTTGATTCTTGATGATTTCACGGTTAAAAGTTAAGATTTGAAAGATAGAAAGGTGCAGGAGTGTGTATAGATCAAGAAAGTACAAGATTTAGGATGAAATCTTACCGGAATCGAGAGGAATCTGCGAAAAGATGAGCTGGGCGTGCTGGTCGGTCAGAGGTTTCCAAAAGTAGAAAGAATGACATTGACAGGGGTATTTATAGGATGCCAAAAGGGGTAAGTGCCGGCCGATCGGCCAGGCAGCTTGATCGGACAGCCTGTCCGATCGGGCAGCAGTCCGTTCGGCTGGCTGTTCGATCAGCTGGGAGCCTGATCGATCAGTCGCACGTTTCGAGTGTTTCGCGGGACGATTTTTTATATTTCGATTTCGATTGCGAGCGGTTCGATTCGATAGGGTTTCCTAGTCAAATTACTTTTAGTCCCAACTACTAATTATCATAGTTTCGATTTAGATTTGGATTCGAGTTCGATTGCGTTTCGAGTCGTATTGTTACTTCCTATAATTCACAATCGTAAGTCGGTTAGATAGCGATTGACACACATCGATTTCAGCAATTGACAACACTTACTCCACATAATACAATTAAAATAAAGAAATTCCTACAAGTCAAATTCGTATAATCGGTCGTTGACTTTGACCTTGACTTTGACTTCGACTTCGACTTGTGAAAACACGGGGTGTTACAGGTTTGTCGTCCGCCGTTGGAAGTAATTGTAACTCCAATTTCAATTTTGATTTTGCTACTTTAGTTAACAATTTTGAGATGAGATAGTTCGTGTTTGTGGTCTGGTTACAGGCGATAGTATTATGTTCGGTTTATGATTCTCTGAAAGTTATCAGTGAGCCGACGCTAATTTGAAGGTACCATTCATTGTTTTAATGTGTCGATTGAATTGAAGCCATTTTGCCACCACTACAAGTTATTCACATTGTTTTTGTTTTTTACATTTAGGAAAAATCTGCATATCAACATGTGAAGCCATCTTGTCATGCTACAAACCATTCTAATGGTCTTCATCATGCCCAGTTATCAACCTCTATAGACAGTTATGTAGATATTTAAGATAAAATATCTTACAAAAGTTGGTATAATTTGTTTATTTGTTACCTTTGGTAAACCACTGTTACAAGTTGCAAGAAACGTGATTTGTGGATCTTTTCTATGTTAAAGAAGTATGCGCTTAGTGCAGGTTTTGGTGGTTTTGAAGTGCAACTTCTTGAGCACAATGTGCCAGCCATGATTCAAAATTTTGCAAATATTTCTGCTTTCAAGGTACATAAAACTATATTGATCAAGTAGAGGTGGCAATCTTGACACATTTGCTTATAGACTGGTCAAATCGAGTTATGTTTATCGCGGACGGGTCAAGTTGGTAAAATAAAACATTTGTTTAAAAGGAAATGGGTCAATTGGACTAGCAAGTTGAAAGTCAAAAGCTTATTTCAGTGCATATAGCCTCCTAAATTATTTTGATTTTAAGAAGCTACAAATTTCCTCTTGTAGGAATATTGACCTGGTAGAAACCTTTCGTCGGAAGCGCGCATTGGAAGCCTTTCGGTTAGATTCTACAAAATGAGCAGGCAGTTAAAATTTACTTAATATTATGTTCCATGTGAGAATGGATATTGCTAACACCAATTTATATGCATTGAACTTACTAAATGTTTAACTAGCTCTTTCAAAAAAAAATGTTTAACTAGCATTTATTATGTAGTGAATGTGCAACTTCTTTCATGTAACCATCTAATTTCCAAGCTTACAATGCATTATTAGAGGCTCATGACAGAATCATAGCACTTGATCTTTCTCATGGTGGGCATCTGCACTTGGTTTAACAGGTACTAAAATTTCATCTCATTCTCATCTAATACTATGCCAATTCTACTATAATCTGATTTTTATACTTTTATCATTTCAGATTGATACAAAAAATATCTACGGTATCCATATCTGTTGAGACCATGCCTTACAAATTGAATGAGAGTACCGGCGAATTGGCTATATTGATTATGACCAGGTGCTTTTAATCTTTTACCATTTGGATTTTATATGTGTGTATATATTTATCTATTTGCTATATTGAAATTTTAATAGCACTTGATTGGTGATTCTCAAATTGTAGTTGGAGCGAGCATTTGACAGTGAGGTTGATTAATATGCTTTAAAAGGAGATTGCGGAGGAAATAATTGTTTCTCTAGATATAGTTATAGTTTCTTGTACTTCTCCCTTTTTTGGAAAATATTTATCACATGAGAAATTCAACATGTTCTGTATTAAATTTTAGAGGTAATTGCGGTTTTGGTCTCTTTGGTTTAGTGCTTATTATTATATCTTACAAAATCCAAAAGTCTTGCAATTGACATACTAAAGTTTCTATTTTATTGCAATTTAAGTCCATTAGACTCTCATGGATTCACACTTAACCAAAAGTAGCATCAGTTTCAAAGGAGATGCTTCTTAAAATTTAACAATTTTGTACCCAAAAAACAACCAGCAACACCAATGACTATGACGTTAACAACACATGAAGCACATTTAACACCACAAACATTAAAATACGAAACAATGTCTTGACTTAAAACACGGGAAAAAAATACAACCTGAATTTGGCCATGCAAGGAAGGTGTTCGAAAAAATGTCAGGCGATGAAATCCGAGTTAAAGTCAATCTGTAAGGAAGGAAAACACAATCACAATCGAATGATGGCAAACTTAAACACAATCACAATACGGATGTACCTAAGTAAACAAAATATTAAACCAACAATCAGAAAACGAAACCCAAATTACGAACCTTGTAATTGGTGAAGCCCATATTCAAAGACAAATTAACAAACCAAGAGCTGCATCACAAAATGTAAACAAAAATAGACTAAATAAATTACAAACATTATGTATGAACCAAAGCAATCAGAAAAAGAAACTTAAATAAAAAAGAAAAAAAAAACCTTGTGACCGATGAAGTTGATCTTCAAAGATAAATCAAAAAACGCCTATATTCACACATGGATAGCTTTACGTGGCTAAGTCGTGTGTAACGTCTTGTGGTGGCCTACGATTTTATGTGAAAAATAGTGGAAAGCACAAACAATGAATAAAAAGTTAATAAGTCATTTTTGTAGTGTTTGGATAATGTGCTCAGAAGGAGTTTTTGTTGTTTGAAAATAAGAAAAAGAAAAGTTAGATGGTTGTGACTTTTTCAAAAAGGAAAAAGGGAGATCGAAAAGAAGAAAAGGAGAAGCAATCCCAAACACCCTCAATATAGATTATATTTGTTTGTTACGTTGTTAGCGTAACCCGTCCACCGGACGTGTATTAAACTAGTTAATTATAGATAATCCTCCTACTAAATATTATTTAGTTTAATTATTACTTTTATATTTATCTATTTACTTCAAATTCAAACTTAGTTATCTAATTTGATATTAGAGTAAATTACGATTTTGGCCCGTGTGATTATATAACTTTTACCCTTTTAGCTCAAAAATAAATGTTTTAACATCTGAGCCCTCAACGCCTTTTTTTCTAACCATTTTTGGACCCCAACGTCTTTTTTTCTAACCCTTTTGGTAGGGGCCAAAAGGGTTAGAAAAAAAGACGTTGTGGGCTCAGATGTTAAAAGATTCGTTTTTTGGCTAAAAGGGTAAAAGTGATATCACCACAGTAGCCAAAATCGTAATTTACTCTTGATATTAACTATATAAAGGGTTAAATTTATTGAGACTTTGTTAACAAATTTCACTACAATATAATAATCTATTTATATCAATATAAATATATATTTATACTATATAATAAAACATTAATGTGTAACACCTATCATTCATTGTAAGCATTTATAAATCAATTTGTAGGAAAATTGGTACCAACATTTTATCACTCAAATAGATCTCGATTTGCTTCTTGAATAACATATCTTCTTTTCAAGAACCATCTTCACAATCACCATATCCATCGCGTATCGAGTATTATCCATTAGTATATTGAATGATATGATTTTTTTTTATTATTGGTATATAAAATTAGATTTATTAAACCAGTGTAATACATGTGGTTTTTTTATAGATATACCTTTTTATTATTTACTATACAAAATTACATTTATTCGACCCATGTAAGATGAGGTTTTTTCAGATATAACTTTTTATTGTTTGATATATAAAATTAGATTTATTCAATTCGTACAATACACGGGTGAAGGGGTATGGTCCCAGATCTCGCGTCAGCATGACCGCGAAGGACCATTACCCTCATCAAAAACCTCCAACAGCAATAAACTCACATGTGTCTGCATGGGCACATGCGAACACAGCGGTCCAATCTGTCCAGTGATGAGAAGACTTACCTTAAGGACGGAAACTAATGTAACGCATAGCGATGCGGCCCCGCACCGCATCCTATGAACATTTTCGTCACGACAAGGGATCTGGACAACAGTAACAGTCACTCAGCAGGCAATGCGGCATATCACCGCATCCCGCGTAAATCATGGATGGAACAACCAACGCGGGAACAACATCAAGGACCGCAGGCAGCGATGCGGCTTGGCACCGCATCCTGCCTACAAGGCAAGTGGGTCTGACACCACAGTGCAAGTGGCACTGGGAACAGTCGCCTACCAGCCCACGTGTATACAACAGTCTGACACCACAGCAGGACGTGGCATCACCACAGTATCCGACAGGTCTGACACACCTGCAAATAGCTGTGCGATGTCAGGCTAGCTACTCAACTACCCTCCTCCACTCCTCGGCTATAAATACTAACCCCAAACCAGGTTTGAGGTATCACTTCTCAACTCTCTCAATACTACTACTATCACACTTTGCTTCCCAAGCAAACTACTGATTCTCATGCCGGAGAGTGGTAACAAGGAGCACCCCCCACCCCACCCTCCTTGTTGCGAGTCATGGTTTGTTTCCTTGTGCAGGAAACCCACCACCAGATGATCCAGCCTGCGATCCTCGGAAAGAAGGGATTAACCCTCTTGACGAGACCAGTGAGTTAACCTACCTGGTTAACCATTGTTTCATCATTGGCGCCCACCGCTACTCTTAGCACTTATTCCGACCATCCCTCTCTCTCCAAAGATCATGTCTGATCGTCAAAACAACACTACCGGGGATAACCTAAACCCCATAAACCAAGGGCCTGCGGGAACCATTCCCTTAGGCCCAAATGCGGAACACATTGGCACATCAACCCCCGGGGCGCATCCCTTACGTTTGGACACGATTTATCACAGTACGCTCCTGTGATACCTACAGGCATGAACCTTCATGCCTGGTACGACCAACAAGCAGCTATGCTGGCTGCAACATACAACAGAGCTTGCGCAGAAGCACAAGTATCTGTGGGTCCTACCCCAGCACCGCACACCCCTGCGGGCCGTACTTTACAGTACGACGGCAAGGCCCCAACACATCCGGCCTCCAGAAGCAGGCACGAAGATCGCGGTTCCTCTTACTGCGATGTCCGCACACTTGATGAGGACGACTCCACATATGGGTCCCGCCACAGGAGCCATATACAGAGCCGACTAGGCCCGCATGGCGAAACTAGGCGACAGTCTACAGCCCACCGCGGTCTAGGCATTCACAGCCGACTGGGACCCAGTCCCACCGTGAAGGGCAAGGCTATATCGATCCGGACGATGGTACATACCGTGCGGAATCCCATGCCACCAGCAGCAGACCGGGAGGACGCAACTACGTTCCTCCCACTCACCCCCGCACTACGTACCTCCGCGCTGCAAAGAATCACCGCGGCCGAGAACTCCAAGTTCGTTCCAGAAATCGCCCACGCCGATGTCCCCACCACAAAATTCCCATTAAACATTGGGAAATACAACGGTTCGACCGACCCAGATGATCACAACAACATCTTCGTCGGCGCCGGGTGCAATGGTAGATGGGACGAACCCACCTGGTGCCATTTTTTTCCCACAGACCTTAACAGGTCTGGCCAGGGCATGGTTCGATTCTCTACCACCAGGGTCACTGACCTCATTCGAGGACTTACAAGAAAAATTCCTCGCGCACTTTAGCTAACAACGACGTCATGAACATCTGGCGCAGGGATAACGAATCGCTTGAAGCATTCGTTGTCCGTTACAATAAAGAATGCTTAGAGATAGGCGATGTTGCCGACCAAATGGCGCGTAACCATTTCATCGTTGCCGTTAAAGACGAGCAAATGGTTATGAATATCTCTGGCAAAGATGGTTTGCCTAAGAAGTGGGAAGATGTCATGGCTGCGGTCAAGACATACGCCCAGACTCAGCGGTCCCTAAGACCGCACATGTCAAAGGCATAACCTCAGGCGGAAGGCCAGTCTTCCCGCCAAGAACCGAAGCGCAGCAATAAGCGCAACCGGGACACATGGAATCGTGGCAGCGATTCCAGACCATATGTCCCACGAAGCAACCAGCCCGACGCAAGGGCTACAATCAACGCCCAGCGTGAAAATCGGGCGTCAAAAAAGGAATCTCGGGACCGCAGCTGGACCGAGATTAACCAGTCGCCAAGCGACGTCCTTCTCATGGACGCACAATTCCTGCGACCGGCCCAACCTATGAAGTCTAAAAAGAACCAGGATCTCGCACTCTACTGCGACTATCACAAGGACCATGGCCACACAACAAACAGCTGCATCAGTCTCCGATTGGAGATTCAGCGAGCCCTAAAAGAGGGAAAACTGCAACACCTGTTGACAGGCGCACAAAAAGCTACCAAGCGCATCACTCCCCACAACGAGGGCACCTCCACGGGAAAGAGGACCATGTACGTAGCCTCTACCCACATGATCAACGGAGGAAAAGGAAGGCTGTGCAAGGCAGGAAGAAGAACGGAGAACGACTGGAAAGACGAACAAGTCGTCTTTCCAAAAGTCCGCGGCGGCCCGCGCGATAGACGCGCCGTGGTTATCACAGGCCACCTGGCTCACTACTGCACCGAGCGACTATTCATCGACCCGGGCAGTACATCTGATATTATATACGAGCAATGCTTCAACCAGTTCGATCAAGAAGACAAAGATCGACTACAGCCAGCGGACTACCCGTTGGCTGGGTTTGCAGGGGAAACCGTATTCCCCCTGGGCCAGATTACCTTTCCTGTGCGCCTCACCAACGGGAGGCACACAAGAACAGAGGAGGTAAACTTCATGGTTTTACCGCACACCTCCAAATATGACATACTTCTCGGGAGAGAATCCCAGGGCGATTTCAACATGATCACATCCGTCCCTCACTCTGCTATCGGTTTCCCAACCGAGACGGGGGTCGCGATAATATACGCCAGAAGGGAAGTTTTGTCTACGGACGACCTGCGTCCAGCCAAGGTAGCAAGGCCCACCCCCAACACGCAACCAGAAAAATGGGTGCTTAACGCAAGGCACCCAGAGCAAACGGTCATGTTGGGCCATGCCTTGACACCTACCATCAGAGCGCGCCTGAAGCAACTCCTCTTCAGGAACCAAGACATTTTTGCGTGGACACCCGCAGACATGACAGGGGTACCACGCGACATAGCGCAACACTTCTTGAATACCATGCCAGGTATCAAGCCAGTGATCCAAGGCCAACGCCACCTTGGATAAGCAAAAAACGCGGCGATGGAAGAGCAGGTGCAGGAGCTGCTCTCCGCAGGCATCTTGCGGGAAGTCAAATACCAGACTTGGTTATCCAACCCAGTCATGGTAGAAAAACCAAGCGGGGGCTGGCGCATGTGTGTCGATTACAAAGACCTCAACAAAGCCTGCCCAAAGGATTGTTACACACTTCCGGAGATCGACGAAAAAGTCGATAACCCTGCACCATTTCGATGGAAGTGCTTCCTCGATTGTTACAAAGGGTACCACCAGGTACAGATGGCAATCGAAGATGAAGACAAAACGGCATTCCACACTCCTATCAAAAGTTGATGAACGACACTTTTCGCGGTCAAATCAGCAAAAGTGTCGAAATCTATATGGACGACCTGGTCGTCATGAGCATGGAGGAGGACACCATGCTCAACGATATCGAAAGAACATTCCAAACTCTGCAAAGCGTCAACATGAAGCTTAATCCAGGGAAATGCTCGTTTGGAATGGAAGAAGGCAAATTCCTCGGATTCATCGTAACCAAAGATGGATTCAAGGTAAACCCGGAAAAAGTTTAGGCGATCGAACGCATGCCATCGCCCTCTACGATGAAAGAAATGCAACGACTAGCCGGCAGGCTAGCCGCACTAAACAGATTCTTAGCCAACCACGCGGCTAAGTCATACCCTTTCATCAAGACCCTGCGGAGCTGCCTAAAAAAGGAACAATTCCAATGGACCGTAGAGGCCGAAAAAGCTTTCCGGGAGATGAAAGAGTGTTTGATCCAGCTCCCAACTTTAACCGCACCACGAAGAGATGAGCCACTTATTCTATACTTGTCTGCCGTGGACACCGCGGTAGGCGCGGTACTCATAGTGGAGCGGGAAGGAGTCCAAACACCCATCTACTACATCAGCAAAATGCTCAACGACCCAGAGACAAGGTACTCCATCATGGATAAATTGGTACTGGCACTAGTGCACGCATCGAGACGTTTACAACGTTACTTCGCAAACCACGTCATCACAGGGTTAACTAACTACAGGATCGGCCCGATCCTATCCAAACCCGACATCTCTGGGAGGTTAGCAAAATGGGCAATTGAGCTGGGCGCACTTTCACTGAACTATAAGCCGCGTCTCGCAATCAAAGGCCATGTCTTGGCTGATTTCATTGCTGAAGTACCAGCAAACCGCATTCAAGAATGCGAAGAAGAACAAAATCCTACATCACCACCATCCTTCGCAGAAACCTGGGCACTATATACAGATGGTGCGTCCAACGAAGATGGTGCTGGTGCAGGTCTACGACTTGTCAGCCCCGATGTCCAAGAGCTAACATACGCAATCCGCCTCGATTTCAAAAGCACGAATAATGAAGCAGAATATGAGGCCCTACTGGCAGGGCTGCGTTTGGCAGTCAAACTCGACGTCAAACATTTGGAAGCACATGTCGACTCACTACTGGTTGCAGGGCAGATACGCGGTGACTATGCCGCAAAAGGGGATATCATGATCCTCTACCTCGAACAAGCCTTGCAACTGAAATCACGGTTCACCTCCTTCAATATTCGCCATATCAACAGGAGTGACAACAAACCTGCGGATGCACTATCAAAACTTGCATCCACCAGCTTCCAACACCTGGCAAAAGAGGTACGCATCGAGATTCTGCAAAATCCTTCAGTACCCCTGCGCCAAGTCAATGTCATCCAGTACGGTACAACATCCTGGATGACACCGATAATCGCATACTTACAATCAGGTGTTACTCCCGAAAGCAAGGCAGAAGCACGCAAGCTACAATACAAAGCGTGTCATTACCAAATGGGAGACGGTATCTTATACCGTAAATCATATCTGGGGCCACTCCTACGATGCGTCAACCCCAAAGATGCCATATACCTTATCAAAGAAATTCACGAGGGAATATGTGGCATACACGCAGGCCCACGCATGGTCGTGGCCAAAATCATGAACGCCGGGTACTATTGGCCCGGCATGCACCTGGACGCAGTCAAAGTCTTACGCAAGTGTATCAATTGCCAGCGACATGCTCCCAAGACCTTGCGTCCCAAGAACAACCTGATCCCCGTCACCACCGCATGGCCATTCCAAAAATGGGCAATCGATGTGGTGGGACCATTTCCAGACGCACCCGGTGCAGTGAAATTTATCATAGTGGCTGTTGATTACTTTACAAAATGGGTAGAGGCAAAGCCACTTGCATCAACCACCGCTATGATAACAAGGAAATTCGTGTGGGAACATATCATCTGCCGTTTCGGTCTACCAATGTGCATCGTCACCGATAACGGTACCAACTTCGCCGCCGATGACTTTCAAAAATGGCTAAAAGAGCTAAACATTGAACACATATTCTCCTCAGTGGCGCATCCGCAAGGAACGACCAAGTCGAGAGTATCAATAAAAGCTTAGTGGAAGGCATCAAAGCACGGTTGGGAACAGCCAGACGCGGCTGGGTTGATGAACTCCCAAGTATTATATGGGCTCACAGGACAAGCCCAAAAACAAGTAACGGTGAGACACCCTTCAGCCTGGTCTATGGCACTGAAGCGATGATCCCCGCGGAAGTAGGCCTTCCCTCACCTAGAATGTTGGCTATCAACAAGATAGACAACAATGAGGAACGCAGGGTTGACTTGGACCTCTTGGAAGAAAGGCGCGAAAACGCTGCCATCAACGAGGCCAAATACAAAACCAAACTTGAAAAGTACTACAATGCACGCGTTCGCATTTGTACTTTCAACCCGGGAGACTACGTCCTTCGCGACAATGAAGCATCTAACGCAGAACGCCCAGGGAAACTTGCGCCTAAGTGGGAAGGACCCTACCTCATCCAAGAGGTCCTGGGCAAAGGTGCGTATAAACTTCAAACACTTGAAGGCGAAACTATCGCACGCACATGGAATGCACAACAGCTTCGACGCTGTTATATGTAAGCCATGTTTTTTACATTCACCATGTAACCTATCAGGCCACAGGCCATTTGCAAATAAATAAATAGACGATTCAATGCAATATTGTTTATTTATTTCTATTACCAATGCGTGTTCCACTCTGAGGTATACACAAAAAACAGATTAGCAAAATCTTCATTCGTGATACCCACACAAAGTGGCAACCACACGCAACTATTATAATAGGCCAGCAATGGCAACACTGTTTGACCGACCAGAGACAATTCTTCATACTTGCATATCACCTAGATATGCAAAAGGCAATTACAGATTTAGTGTTACTCACTGTAACATTAAACTCATACAAATTCAAACATGCAAGTAGTAAAAACACTTGTACAAATTGAACAGAACAATTCTTTATATTCAAAAAATTCCTACACCTGCGCGGTGCACAGGGAATTTACATAAAGTTTTTTAACATTTACATAAGGAAACAAAAAAAAAGGCACGCAGGCCAGCCTAGTCTTTCTTTATGCCACTGGAACCTTCGCCATCCTTGCCCACCACAGAAGGTTTTTCCTCATCCTCTTCATCAGCGTATAACACTCGCAAGCGGTCCACATAGTCCTCCGCTTCTAGACACTTTTCAAGATCCTCAAGACCGGAAAGGGTTGTGCCGTTAAATGCCGCAACCGCAGCATCAAGAAGCGCTTCAGTATCCACATCGTGGAACCCGGATCGCTCATCAGTATATCCGCCCTGGGCTACACCATTCATATGGCTAATACAGCGATTATAGCCAGCTTTAAAACCAGCATCCCGGGCACGCTCCTTAATCTCATTTACACCTGATACATTCTCAGGTGCGTCAAGGATGGCAGTAACAATCTGCGAAACAAGAATACAAAGGTTATCAAAGGCAACCCTATAACAAAAATAACAAAGGTAACGGATGCTTACATGCCCGATCCCGCGCATACGCATCCATTCATGGTCAGCCTTGAGCAACTTAAGTGACGAATCAAGGCTATCTCTAGCCTCCTCAGCCTCTCTTGCCCGCGCTTCAACCTCATCAACGCGGGCAGAGACCTCCTCAATAGTGGCCCCCCGGGTCCGCACTTCAGCCTGTTAACAAAACAAAAACAAGTATACAAAAATAATCAACATACTTGTGAGATGTACAAATTCAAAAGCAAGAAACTTATACCTGGAGGCCCAAGATAGTTTTGGTTAAATTGGTGCGGTCAACATTCGCCCCTTCAAGAGCCTTTGCAGTGCGGGCCTCCACCTCCTTGGCCTCTTCAAGAGCCTTGGCGAGGCGAGTTTCCGCCTCTTTGGCCTCTTGGGCAGCCGCAACAGCTGCTGCTTTCTCTTTAGCCAGCGCAGCATTTGCTGCCTTAGCATTGACAAGCTCCTGGCGAACACGAAAGAGAGTTTCATTCTGTTTGGCCCAAGAGTCTTTCCACGCCTTGCGCTCATTAGAAAGTGTCTCGCGCTCATTAGAAAGAGATTCTTTCCAACTCTGGCGCTCAGTGGAAAGCAGTTTGGCAAGGGTACGAACCTGTTTAAGCTCAGCAGTTGCAGCCCACTCTTCAGTCTGCTTATGCTTTTCAAACGTAGCCCTATCCCTTTCAAGCTGCTCGGCACCCTCACGTGCAGCCTTCACCAACTCCTCAGCCTCTACACGCAAGCGCACATTTTCCTCCTCCCTGCGCCCCAACACCTTATAGTTTTCCATAATGGCATTGGCCATTACGGAACTCCCAACAAGCATGGAGGAGAGTTGGTTAATCTGGGCTTCAGTTGGTAAGGCACGGGCCCGGTTGACTTCAAATGGGGTGCCCAGACCACCCAAAATCTCCCTACACGCGGAGGGATCAGCAGAAATGTCATCCCCTTGCATCACAGACCATGGAGGGCGGTGATAAGCCATGGCCTGATCTTCCATATAGGTGCGGTAATAATACTCCAATTCAGACTCTTCAGGCTGAATGGGAGTCTCTACGAAACCCGCACCTCCGAAACCGGAACCAGAAGCCTTCTCAAAAGCAGGAGACTTTGGCTTTTCAGTATAAGCAAATTTCAAGTTCAGATCATCCGCATCCTCTGGGGTAATGACATTGTCGTGGGAATCCACCGTGTCATGGATCTGGGCCGCAGACCCCTTCCCTGTATCCTCCTCCCGCACAGAGGGCTCAGGCGTAACAACCTTATGAACCCCCGCATCCGCAGCAGTGTCATGTGGGGGAGGAGGAGGAGGAGCATCAAAGATGGAGAACCCTTCATCTTGGGGTTCTGCAATCAAAGCAAAAACACTTTAAACTACAAGTATAAATACAAAATATTTGACCAAGTAATGCATCACGTACCAGGAACAACCGCAGGCTTCCTTTGTCCCACAAAAGCCATGCGTCTGGTCTGAATCTTCGGCTTCTTTCCCTCACCAGCATCAACAGCTTTCCCCGCTTTCCTCTTCTTCTCATCAGCAGCTTTTGAACCCGCAGTGGTTCCACCTGTGGCCGCACCAGCACCTGGAACACCCAAGCCCTCAAGGGTGTCAGATACCACCACGTAATCGGTATATCTGCGGAAATGAGAACGAGAGATACCTGCTGCATGCGGAACCAAAGGCGGAACAACAGGAGCCTCATTTTTCTTCTTGCCGCGACCCCGCACGGGTTTATCCACTTGTTTCTTTTCTGCATGTTTTTTGGGGGCACCCTTTGACTCAAACTTACCAAGGGCCTCAAGAGTACTTGCATGTAGAATATCAGCAACATGAAAATTATAAGGCAAGAAAAGAAGGCTATGAATTATACCTTTGCCCTGCGACAGGGGTGCATTCATTGCCTCGCGTGTAGGAACGCGGAAGTTATGAAGAATGGTCAAATTAAAACCTGCACCTTCAGCAGTCTTGACAATATCAACCTTGCCAGTAAAGGTTGGATCAAATATCTTCCACAGCTCAACAACTTCTTCTGATAATACACGTTCAAATCAAATAAGCAAACAAGGGAATAATAAAACCGCGCAAGAGTAAGAACACTTACCACCAGTTTTCTCCCACACAACAGGCCTTGAATGCTTATCGGCCCTAGTCAATAACATCCGCAGCATCCACATTTCAGTGTTCTTCAACAACCTATGCTCAATAGTCCTCAACCTTGGGAACCACTCCGCATTCTCCGCATTAGGAATGGCAATATCCTCCGCAGGGATAGGCTCATTAACATTCCGCAAAGTCATGTTGAGAATAACCGCGGCAGCTTTAACATAGAAGAACTTGCACTTCCACTTTGTAATACCCTTGGGAGGGGTCATCAACTTGGTACTTCCGTACCGTTCTCTGAAAGAGAAGAACCCGGTGTTCACCAACAACTGATAAAACCCCCGGAAATTATCAACGGTAACTGGCAAACCAAGGGCACGAAAAGTCGATTCAAAGTGTCTAATACGAATAAACCCAAAAGGACTCATTTGGGAGATATGAACCCTGTAATACTCCAAACACTCAGCAACAAAAACGGTCAATGGTAAACGAAGGTTACCATCAACGAAAGAATCGGCCCACATGGTCACGTGACCGGCTGGAGCACAAGCACCGGTATCACCGTCTTGGGGGTAAACAGGCCCAAACTCGGAGGGCATCTGTGTGCTAATCATCAGTTGGTCGAACGACGCCTTCGACCACTTCAAGGGTGGTAACCCACCACCAGGGGCACTACCACCATCATCTTCGTCTTCACCGCCCACCGGAGAAGAAACTTCAGGGTTTTCACCCTCCACATTGTGTGGGTTAGAAGGTTCAGCCATCAGAAATATGAAGAAAAGAAGTATCGAGTTACACAAAAACTCAGAAAACTCAGAAAGTTGCCGGAAAGAAGACAGATTCACCGGAGAAGACGAAGAGAGCACACCCCTTTTCACCGGAGAAATTTTTCAAATTTTGAACAAAGTGAGGGGAACCCAAACGGTTTCCCCTTATATACTCATCGCAATTAATGCGATGGAGTAACCGACTTACAAAGTTCAAAAAGGGCCACTTACGTTTCGCCACGTGTTCAGCGACTTTTCAGTTGACGGTTATCACGCGCGCGTGGCCGCCCACGCGCCTGACAGAATTGACCTTTACACTACTTGCTACAGTGCAGTTATGACCTCGGTCAATGCAAACGTCCTTTCAGAACATCACATGTCAGAATTCTACCAACTTTCAACAACCCACACGTGCCATCAGCCATGTAGACAACACAAAAGCGACAAACATTATCCAAACTTAAGCGGCATGCGGTTTCTCTGGTTTACCGCACCATAACCCATACCGCATGTCGTTTTTTACATACCCCTCAAAAAAGGCAAAAATATATATCTTTAAATTATATAAGGGGGTATAAGCAATAACAGCACATACTGTCACACCCCCAAAATCCACCATGCGGAGTTCCACCGCTTGGAGGCGTGACGTGACCAGGATCGAGCCACCAATCATACTGAACAACGTACTTAAGTAAATAAAGACAACCACAATACTATTGGTGACCAAAAGCTAGCTAACCAAGTTTTTAATTAGACAGCGGAAGCATAAACGTAAGGTTTAAAACATAAGTTCGCAGTTCATAAGTTTAAAGTCCAACACATAGGTTTAATAAGTTCATAATGTTTTAAACATTAAACACTGGACATAACCGTCCGCACACCACAACGACTCCTTCCTCGTGCAAGCTCCAAATGTTTAGCGACCTGTAAGGCATGTAACAACGAGTCAACAACAAAGTTGAGTGAATTCACAGTTGGTTGTTTAGTTATAGCATTCGTTTCGTAAATCATCTGTTCGTTTTGAAAACCATGTATCGTATAAGTTTGCATCACGGTCTTTCTGACATGTTTGCGAAGATTAGTGGGGGTTTCCCATGTGTTACTAGACCACGCGTATCGACTGCTACGAAAATGTAAGAGGTGCCCTAAGTCAATGTCTATCAGCATTGCCCTTTGCCCATAGTCCATTAGTACACGCCCGTCCGACTGGCACGGTGTGAGGTTTGTTAAACCTAATAGCGCTATTAACTAATGACCCGCTCGCCATAGGCCTCGGCGATTAAGTCGATAAATGAGGGACTTAAAGTGATAGAGTTGATGGTCTTATGATCGTGTACGTAGGTTTTACGTACGTGCCCTTCAATCCGAGGACAGTAGTAAGTATGAGTGTACGTAGGTTTTACGTACGTGCCCTTCAATCCGAGGACAGTAAAAAGTAGTTTAATAGTAATGTTAGTACAAGTAGTTATTCAATCCCATTCCCAACCCCTGGGAATCCCATGCCTTAGAAAGAGTGTGAACTCACCTCGGTTTGCTCGGTTAGGTTCTCAAATATAGTTAACAGTCAAGGTCGGTCAATCACGTCCTAATAAGGTACGGATAACAATCAGTTTCTCATGCATAACACGTATCCTACGTATGGTTTATTTGCACATTACTTCGTCCACATAACAGGTACACACTTTAACGATTTATGACCATATAAACCTCCCATCCATTCCCCACTCATAAACAAACATACGATATTGCACGTAACACACATAACATGTTAGATCATTCACCGATAGCATACTCGACATTTAGACACGCAAATTACAGCTTATGTCATTTCAGCATAAATATTCAAAACCGGGCTGTTTTCGGACATTTTAATAAAATAGTTACAGGTCACAATAAATTCCCAGAAAAATATATGACATGTGAAAAAGTCTCGTTATGTTCCTGTAAAATTTTCAAGGTCTAAATGTTTACAGATTTTTCATAAAAATTTCAGCAATGAACAGTGGTCTGATTTGTTACCATTTTACCCCTGCCCATTGTTTATTTTATTCCAGAATCACCGAGTCTCTGAATGAGGTGATTCCAGTTGGAGAATTTCAGTTTACTCGCATATTTTCTCCAGTTTAAATTTCGTAAATTAAGTCCCAATAACCACTTAGATATAACAGAAAACGTGACCTGCACTTTCAGCTGAAACTAGACAGCCCAGCGCGCTGTTACGAGAAATTCCATTTAAAATAGTAAATGATGTCGAAAAATTATGATTCCAGAGCCGTTTGAACGGTATTTCGAAAAGGTACGTTTTAGACTTCAGAAAATACATTTTTCGCTGAGTTAAACTCCGGTTACAGCCAACTGAAGTTGGCTGTAAAAATCAAACAGCTTCTGTTTCAGCTTTCTATCAAACGTTAGTGAGTTATTTCGGTTCCGATAATCATAATAAGCGAAAACCCACCCATGCACAGCAGAATAACAATATAAATTTCGAGTAAACAATGATCAAGTGCCATGCATGTCTTATACAACATCTATCCAACAGGTTTACATAAATTTTAAGTTTCAAGAACATGATTTTTGTTTATGATTAAAGGTGTTATAGTGAGAATAAATAAACAACAACTTGTAACCATTAAAATGTGAAGTGAACAAGGGTAAATCAGAATCTTACAACTAGCTTTCAAGCTAGGGAAGAACACTTTGAAGATGATGGTGAAAATGATGATGAGAAAGCAAGAAACAAGGCCCTTTGAAGCTCCACAAGTTGCAAGCTTCCTAGAATCACCTTCTAAGCTTGAATGAAGCTTCAAAATGGAGGAGGATGAGGGTGATATGGTGGTGGTGATGGCAGCCCAGGTCTGGCCGATTTTGAGAGAGAGAGAAGTGAGAGGTTGAGTGAAATGGTGGAGGTGATATTATGTGAAGATCTAGGAAGATATAAAGAAGATCTCTAAATATCTTTTGCACAAAATCAAGTAAGGATCCCATCAAATCTTAGGTGAAATCTAGTAAGATATGTTGAAGATTTGGGTGGGTCCTATGGGACCGAATTTGGTTGGGGGGGTTAAGGGTAACTTTGCAACTAAATTGTAAAGACTAGTTAGATTTCAAGTAATAAACTTCCATATGTTAGTTAGTTGCTTTTTAGTGGGTGTTAGGGTGTTCGGGGATCACGACTAGCCATAAAATAGTAAAATAATGTCCATGACAAAAATTTAGTGTTCCGGGTAATGTCCGGTTGTACGGTCGGATACTGTTCCGTTAAAGTGTTTAATTGTACCGTAAAGTGTCTTATTTATATATTTTTGTAACGCAATTTATTCCTAACACATAGGAAAACATACCGGACTTTTTAGTAACTTTTCTGTATACTACTAGTATGCTAACACGCACATGTAAGTATAGTTCAGTAATCAGAGAGCAGTTAAATATTTCAACACAGTCACCAAGCACTTAAATTATTATTAAATAAATTGTACGGAATACATGTAAATTGAGGGTTGTCACATTCTCCCCCTGTTAAGAGAATTTCGTCCCGAAATTTAGCGCGTGGTTACTGAGGAAGCTAGTTAAGTTGCGTCGTTATCCTGATTTTCCTGGGGTGTCACATCATCCCCCCGTTGATTTGGAATTTCGTCCCGAAATTCTGCAGTAGCTTCAGCCTCAGTAGTGGTTGCGTTTTTCTTAAACAGTTGGGGATACTTGAGTTTCATTTGGTCTTCTCGTTCCCAGGTATACTCTGGGCCACGACGAGCATTCCAACGAACTCGGACCAGAGGTATCCTGGTATGCTTGAGGATCTTAACATCTTGATCCGTAATCTCTATTGGTTCCTCGACGAATCGCAGCTGTTCGTCGATAGTGAGTTCCTTCAGAGGAACTATGAGGGTCTCATCTGACAGACACTTCTTCAGATTCGACACATGGAAAACATTGTGAACTCCGCTGAGTTCTTCAGGTAGATCCAACCTGTAGGCGACTTTGCCAATTTTCTCAATGACTTCGAATGGTCCGACATAACGCGGATTGAGTTTGGCTCGTTTGCCAAAGCGGACTACACCTTTCCAAGGTGAGACTTTGAGTAGCACTCGATCCCCAACCTGGAGCTCGAGTGGTTTTCTTCCCTTATCAGCATAGCTTTTCTGACGGTCACGAGCTGCCGCCATTCGCTGTCGTATCTGAGCAATTTTCTCGGTGGTATCTACCACAAGTTCTGGTCCAGTGATTTGGCTGTCACCAACTTCTGCCCAACAGAGAGGTGATCGGCATTTGCGTCCGTATAATGCCTCAAATTGAGCGGCTTGGATGCTGGTGTGGTAGCTGTTGTTGTACGAAAACTCCACTAGTGGGAGGTGCCTTTCCCAGCCATTACCAAAATCGATTACACATGCCCTAAGCATGTCTTCAAGGGTTTGGATGGTGCGTTCAGATTGCCCATCCGTCTGCGGGTGATAAGCGGTGCTCATATCTAAACGTGAGCCAAAGGACTTGTGCATTGCTTGCCACAGTTCAGAAGTAAAACATGCGTCACGATCAGATATAATAGAGGTTGGCACTCCGTGCTTCGATACCACTTCCTTTAGGTAAATGTCTGCAAGAGTAGAAAACTTATTTGTTTCTTTGATAGCCAGAAAATGTGCAGACTTTGTTAGTCGATCTACGATCACCCAAATGGTATCGTTTCCGCGTTGAGATCTGGGCAGGCCGGTAACGAAATCCATGGAAATTTGCTCCCATTTCCATTTCGGGATCTCCGGTTGTTGAAGTGGGCCTGATGGTTTCTGATATTCAGACTTGACTCTCGCACAAGTCAAGCACTTGCTGACGTAGGTTGCTATGTGGGCTTTCATGCCAGGTCACCAGTATGTGGTCTTTAAGTCGTGGTACATCTTATCCGAACCAGGATCTACTGAATGACGAGACTTATGTGCTTCATCCATCACAAGCTCGCGTAAGTTGCCATAGAGTGGAACCCAAATACGCCCTGTTACATAGTAGGCGCCGTCTTCATTTTGTTCTAGCCGCTGCCTCGATCCTCGTAGGGACTCAGCCCTGATGTTTTCTGTTTTCAATGCTTCGACCTGAGCATCGCGAATCTGAGCGGGAAGGTTAGATTGGATGGTAAGCTGTAGAGCACGTACACGCCTAGGTATGGTATCCTTTCGACTGAGGGCGTCTGCCACCACATTGGCTTTGCCCGGATGGTACCTGATCGCGCATTCGTAATCGTTCAAGAGCTCAACCCATCGGCGTTGACGCATGTTTAACTCCTTTTGCTTGAAGATATGCTCGATACTCCTGTGATCGGTGTAAATGGTGCACTTGGTACCGTACAGGTAATGTCTCCATATCTTAAGCGCGAATACAACTGCTCCCAGCTCCAGATCGTGAGTAGTGTAGTTTCTTTCGTGAACCTTGAGTTGGCGTGATGCGTAGGCAATGACCTTGTCACGTTGCATCAATACGCAACCAAGTCCTTGGATGGAAACGTCGCAATAAACCACGAAATCATCGGTGCCTTCAGGAAATGAGAGGATAGGCGCGCTACAAAGTCTATCCTTTAGATGTTGAAATGCGGACTCTTGTGCATCACCCCAACAATAGATGACACCCTTCTGAGTCAGTGAAGTGAGAGGTTGCGCAATCTTGGAGAAGTCTTTGATAAACCTTCTGTAATATCCTGCCAAACCCAAGAATTGGCGGATTTCTTTTGGTGTGCGGGGTGCAGGCAAGTTCTTGATTGAGTCAACCTTGGATGGATCAACATGAATCCCATCCTTGTTTACCACATGGCCTAGAAAGTGGACTTCGCGAAGCCAGAAGTCACATTTCGAAAACTTGGCATACAACTGCTCATTTCGAAGAAGTTCAAGCATAAGTCGCAGATGCTGCTCGTGTTCTTCCTGACTCTTAGAATAGATCAGGATATCGTCAATGAACACAATAACGAACTTATCCAGGTAAGGCTTGCACACTCGGTTCATGAGATCCATGAAGACCGCTGGTGCATTCGTCAGCCCGAATGGCATAACCAGGAACTCGTAATGGCCGTAACGAGTTCTGAATGCTGTTTTGGAGACGTCCTCATCTCGGACCCTCAGCTGATGGTATCCTGATCTCAAGTCAATCTTGGAGTAATAGCTCGACCCTTGCAGCTGGTTGAATAAGTCGTCAATACGTGGAAGAGGATAACGTTTCTTCACAGTCACCTTGTTAAGTTCGCGATAGTTAATACACATTCTGAAAGTACCATCTTTCTTCTTCACAAATAATACTGGAGCTCCCCAGGGCGAAGAGCTAGGACGTATAAAACCCTTTTCCAAGAGTTCTTGTAGTTGTGTGGACAGTTCTTCGTGTTCTGATGGAGCTAGACGATATGGTGCTCGAGCTACTGGCGCTGCTCCAGGAGCTAGCTCGATTTGGAATTCAACTTGGCGGTGAGGCGGGAGACCAGGTAATTCCTCAGGAAATACCTCGGGAAAATCGCGCACAATAGGAATGTCTTCAATTCTCTTTTCTTCCGTTGATGTGTCAGTAACGAGCGCTAGAATGGCAGTGTGGCCCTTTCGTAGACATTTCTAGGCCTTAAGGAAAGAGATGATGCCTTCGACAGCACCACTCTTGTAGCCACGAATCACAAGAGGTTCTTCACCAGAACGAGGAATGCGGATAATTTTCTCCTTGCAAACAATCTCCGCTTGATGATGAGATAGCCAATCCATACCAATAACAACATCGAAACTACCAAGTGTGATAGGAATAAGATCGATAGAGAAAGTCTGACCGGCTAAGACGAGATTACATCCTTTAACTACGTGTGTGGCTTCAAGACTTTTACCATTTGCTAGCTCTACCGCGTGTTTGGTGTTCAAAAGTGTTGGAGTGCGCTTAAGCATTTGTTCAAAAGCAGGGACCGAATTTGGTTGGGGGGGTTAAGGGTAACTTTGCAACTAAATTGTAAAGACTAGTTAGATTTCAAGTAATAAACTTCCATATGTTAGTTAGTTGCTTTTTAGTGGGTGTTAGGGTGTTCGGGGATCACGACTAGCCATAAAATAGTAAAATAATGTCCATGACAAAAATTTAGTGTTCCGGGTAATGTCCGGTTGTACGGTCGGATATTGTTCCGTTAAAGTGTTTAATTGTACCGTAAAGTGTCTTATTTATATATTTTTGTAACGCAATTTATTCCTAACACATAGGAAAACATACCGGACTTTTTAGTAACTTTTCTGTATACTACTAGTATGCTAACACGCACATGTAAGTATAGTTCAGTAATCAGAGAGCAGTTAAATATTTCAACACAGTCACCAAGCACTTAAATTATTATTAAATAAATTGTACGGAATACATGTAAATTGAGGGTTGTCACACATACCCACGAGCACACGGGGAATATGCGAAGATGACACACACCAACCCGCACGGGTGTGTCAGATACTCAGAACCAGCATGGTTCTTTGGACTGCGAAAACCGCTTCTCAGGATGCGGTAAACCGCACTCCATGAAAGCTTCTTCAAGCTTCAAAACGCTCATTTTCGGTTCACAACCACGGAGGGAACGCAAACAGCTTCTCCTTAAGGAAAAGGACAAATATGCTGAACAAACCGCACATCAGCAACCCTGTCTACTGAACCTTCAAGAGCTACGTCCAGGCTACAAGACTTCTAGAAGCGAGTTCTTTGCTGCAAACCGCAACCACTCGTGAGTAGTTACTACGAACCGCAACTATGCGAACGGTAGCTACGGAAGAGCCACAACTAAAGCACCATGCGGAGGAGCAAAGCTACTTCAAGGAAAACTGATTTTCAACTAAGTATCAAGGAAAGTGGCTACAAAACGAATGCGGAAGAGTTTCAACCAACTTCCCAAGTATCCAAGGTGATCTCCTCCGGCAACACCACTTATAGAAACGCTACTTCCCACAAAAGCGTGAAGGAAAGTAGCTCCAGAACAGTGGTAACAAGTCTGCTTATGACTAGTTACCCACCTATGGACCGCATAGAATAAACAATGGTGGGCACAACCCTGCCTATGACCATGTTTATCTGCCTATAGTCCAGATTCACATTGTTCGACCAAACACGGCCAACAATGGCGCAACTACCCCACGCTCCTTAAACGAACATGGCCAACAAGGTACGGCAACGAGGTAACCGCAAAGAACATGTGGTTACTAGAGAGCTAAGCCTCGGAGGACGTGCGGTTACTTAAGAGATAAACCGTAGAGGACGTGCGGTTACTAGAAAGCTCAACTGGAGAACACGAATACCCCACAAAACAGGGATCATCATTGCATGTCCAGTTGCTAAACATAGAGCTTGAGCAAAGTACTTACAACTTTGCACTAGCTGACGCAGAGGTTACAACTAGATTGACGAAGACATACATATTCGGTCACGATCTCAAAGGTTGGTTCGAACCCTGCTAACACCTTCAGTCACCGTCTCAAAGGTTGGTTCGAGACACCAACAGGTGGCTGATGACATCAAGAAAAGGTAGACTAAGAGTCAAGTCCTTGGCTGAGAATTCCGCATCAGACGGAACTTGCTCACCAGACACCCTTCTCAAAGGAAGGAACAATCCACTCGAAAGGCCTACTACTTAAAGAAGGTGCCATCTGCATGGCCCATACTTAACCTTCTAGACAACATAGTCCAGTATCCCTCCCACATGCAACTTGCATACGGAAGGAACACTAGACTGGGGGGACTTGAAGGGGTATGGTCCCAGATCTCGCGTCAGCATGACCGCGAAGGACCATTACCCTCATCAAAAACCTCCAACAGCAATAAACTCACTTGTGTCCGCATGGGCACATGCGAACACAGCGGTCCAATCTGTCCAGTGATGAGAAGACTTACCTTAAGGACGGAAACTAATGTAACGCATAGCGATGCGGTCCCGCACCGCATCCTATGAACATTTTCGTCACGACAAGGGATCTGGACAACAGTAACAGTCACTCAGCAGCCAATGCGGCATATCACCGCATCCCGCGTAAATCATGGATGGAACAACCAACGCGGGAACAACATCAAGGACCACAGGCAGCGATGCGGATTGGCAGCGCATCCTGCCTACAAGGCAAGTGGGTCTGACACCACAGTGCAAGTGGCACTGGGAACAGTCGCCTACCAGCCCACGTGTATACAACAATCTGACACCACAGTAGGACGTGGCATCACCACAGTATCCGACAGGTCTGACACACCTGCAAATAGCTGTGCGATGTCAGGCTAGCTACTCAACTACCCTCCTCCACTCCTCGGCTATAAATACTGACCCCAAACCAGGTTTGAGGTATCACTTCTCAACTCTCTCAATACTACTACTATCACACTTTGCTTCCCAAGCAAACTACTGATTCTCACGCCGAAGAGTGGTAACAAGGAGCACCCCCCACCCCATCCTCCTTGTTGCGAGTCACGGTTTGTTTCCTTGTGCAGGAAACCCACCACCAGACGATCCAGCCAGCGATCCTCGGAAAGAAGGGATTAACCCTCTTGACGAGACCAGTGAGTTAACCTACCTGGTTAACCATTGTTTCATCAACGGGGTTTTTTTAAGGATATATATTTTTTATTATTTAGTATCGAAAATTACATTTATTCAACCCGTGTAATACACATATTTTTAAAGATGTGACTTTTTTATTAGTTGGTATATAAAATTACATTTATTCAACCCGTGTAATAAATGAGGTTTCTTAAAGATGTATTATTTTATTATTTGATAAACAATATTACATTTATTCAACTCGTGTAAAACAAGCGGTTTTAAAGATATAACTTTTTTATTTGGTATATAAAATTATATTTATTCAAACTGTACAATATGATTCTTATAGATATAACTTTTTATTATTTAATATATAAAATTATATTTATTCAACTCGTGCAATAAAAGAGGTTGTTAAAGATATATTATTTTATTATTTAGTATATAAAATTCATTTATTCGACCCGTGTAATACACGAGGTTATAACCTAGTTACTATGTATAACAATAGAGTAAATTACAAGTTTTGTCCTTTATGTATGTCCCAAATTGCAGGCGCTGCCCTTTGTCTTTAAAATTGATGAGTTTTGTCCTTAATGTTTGCAAATCTTGCACGTTATATCCTTTAGGGCAAACCCAATTAATTTTTCCAGTTAAATAAGAACATGTGCAGGTCACATGAGGGTAAATATGTCATTTTACCATATTGTTTAAAAACCCATTTTAAAGAAGGAAAAAAAATTATATATCAATATTAGTCATCTCTTTCTCTCTCTCTCTAAACAATAAAAACTCTTCCTCTCTACTCCATCTCTCTCAACAATCACCACCGGTCCACCACCTTCTTCCACCGCCACCACCTCCACCACCATGCTTGCTCTCTCTACCTCACTCTACAGTATGCTTGCCCCACAACCGGATATAGATCCGAATCTGGATCAGAGTAAAACGTCACTCTTCCTCTCTCTACCTCTCTCTTTCCACCATCTCTCTCTCTTTCTCTCTCCAGGAACCGGATCTGCGATGGTGGTTACAGATCTACTGGAAGTTGATGAAGGAGATCAAAAATGGGGTTTTCATGTGCGAAACGTGTTAGGTCAAATTGAGGGTTGGAGGTTGATGAAGGAGATGAGATCAGGTGGGGTTGATGCAGGATGGTGGCAGATCTGGCGGTGAAGAAGACGTGTGATGCTGGCGGTTTGGAACAGTGCAACGGCCGGAGAGTCGATTCACTGGGCAACAGATAAAACACTTTTGAAACTTTCATTGCTAATAACTATTATTTGGAATTTGGTGATTTTAGAATATGGGAATTTGGAATTTGTACGCAAATGGGGCATTAGAAATTTGATGATTTTAAAATTTGGGAATTAGGGTTCTTAATTATTTATTAAAGGGGGGGGGGGGGGGTTGTTTGTTCAGATGATTTGGGGATTTTTTTGGTTGTTAAGAGATTTGGGGATTTTTTTGTTGAATCATGTTATACTTCTCATCAGATGTAAGAAGGCAGGTGGTGTTTTTAGAGAGAGAATGATATAGAGAGAGAGAGGTGAGGGAGAGTGACTGGTTGTGGGGGCGATGTAGAGTGGCGGTGGAGGACCTGGAGATGGAGGTGGAAGAAGGTGGTGGTGGTGAAAGGAGGTGGTGGTAGTGGTAGAGAGAGGAAGAGAGAGTTAGATGTTGTAGAGAGAGAAGGTTTTGTTTAGAGAGAGTTGAGTTAATATATATTATTTTTATTTTTTCTTTTAAAATATTTTTTTACATAATAGGGTAAAATGTCAAAAATGCCCTCATGTGCCCTGCACATGCCTTCATTTAACCAAAAAATCTAACTGGGTTTGGCCTAAAGGACATAACGTGCAAGATTTGCAAACATTAAGGACAAAACTCATCAATTTTAAAGACAAAGGACAGCGCCTGCAATTTGAGACATACGTAAAGACAAAACTTTGTAATTTACTCATAACAATATAAACACACCTTTTACACTCAGCAAGAAAGCAGTAGTCAAAGCACACCACACGGATCGTTATCCCAAACACCTCAACCACCGTCCATTCATTGCAATATCAGATGGCTATCATTCTCTCCCAACCTCTCCAGTATCATCAAAAGCTTTTATATCCCGCCTTCATCCAAAAATCTTTGATAAAATCCTGCTTCATTCCTATCCAGAATTCAAATCAAATCAAATCTCGATTTCGATCCAAAAATGTCAGGCCGTGGGAAGGGAGGAAAGGGATTGGGAAAGGGAGGAGCAAAACGACACAGGAAGGTTCTTCGCGATAACATTCAGGGAATCACGAAGCCGGCGATTCGAAGATTGGCTCGCAGAGGAGGTGTGAAGCGTATCAGCGGGTTGATCTATGAAGAAACTCGTGGAGTTCTCAAGATTTTTCTTGAGAATGTTATTAGAGATGCTGTGACTTACACTGAGCATGCTCGCCGGAAGACTGTTACGGCGATGGATGTTGTATATGCTTTGAAACGACAGGGTCGTACTCTGTATGGTTTTGGTGGTTAGGTTTAGGGTTTTGAGTTTCGGTTGGGAAGTTAGCGTGTTAGTTGTAGACATGGATCATTTCTATCTTGTTCTTCTTTGTTTTAGGTTAGTTATCATTCTCCATCTCGGGCCATGGTTTCATGTTAAAAATTCTTTGAATTAAATTTGAAATCAGTTGAATTTCTTTGTCTTAAGCTTTCTTTTCTGTTTTTAAGCAATTGCATTGATAAAAATGTATGTAATAATTGTTCAGTTGAACCGGTTTTTATACCGTATGGGATTTTGATTAGAAACGATTCAACCGGGTGTACCGGGCTGTTCAGCTGGTACAACTGAGCAAGTTTGAACCGGTTTTTAAAACATTGCAAAAATGGTTGTACAGGGCTGAGAAGTACACCCATTCAGGGCTGGAATATCTTTTGCTTTATTGAAACATGGTTGTGTTGAAATTTTCTTATAAAAGTTATGTTAAATTGACAAATATAGGGGAATCACGCTTGAAGATTTCAAACTCATAAAGTTGCATATGACCAGTGGTAATTTCTCTATAACTCTCTCACCAGTCAATTTATTGTCGTTATGGATGTTGTTTCTCTTATAGTTTTGTTTAAAAAGTGTCAAGTATCTGATTCATAGTAAATTTAAGCATTTATGCCTGTTGAAAACGGGGGATAGTTGAACTATTTACTTGTAAATAGAGGTGGCAATCTTGACCCAAAGGCTTTCAAGTGGGTTAGTTTGGGTTGCTTTTAAAATTATATGGGTTAGTTTGGGTAAGATATTTTAACTAAACGGGTCACAACGGGTCAATTGAAATTCCATCTTGTTATTTTCAGGTCAAAGCGGGTCGACAACTTTAAAGAAATGGGTCGATGTGGGTTAGCACCTTAAAGATGGGTGACATGTTCGGAGAATTCGGTTTCGTTTCGATTGAGTTTTGATTTTTAGTTTCGTTTTAATCGTTTTTTTTTTGTTTCGTTTTGGATTGGTTTTGATCTATTTAGTTTTTTGTTTTGTTTAAGTTTGGTTTTTTTTTTGGTCTCGTTTTGGTCGGTTTTGATTTTTTATTTCGTTTTGATCCATTTTTTTGGTTTCGTTTCGGATTGCTTTCAATTTTGTTAGTAATTTTATTTTTCATTTTGGATCGGTTTCGATCTTTTCAGTTTTTTTTTGTGTTTCGGTTCGGTTTTTTTTTTTTTTTTTTTTTTTTTCTGTTTGGTCGTTTATTCGGTTTCGTTTCGGTTCGGTTTTGAGTTTTTGTTTCGTTTTGATGGTTTTTTCGGAATCGTTTCGGATCAATATCAATCTTTTCGCTTTTTTGTTTTGTTTCATTTCGGTTTTGTATTTTAAAGTAAAATCTCTCTTTTTTTTAAAGAAAGCAATTTTTAACCAACCCGACCCGAAACCCGTTCTGACCTGGACCCGCTTCAACCCGAACCCGTTCTGACCCAAACCCGTTCCGACCTGAACCAAAACAACAATTTTTGTAATTGACCTATTTTGACCAGAACCCGTTTCGACCCATGACCCGAACCAACCCGTTTGCCAGGTCTATTTGTAATGAATGAACTATAAAGCTATGATAATTTATAATTGTTGATCACTCTATACATTGTATAGAACCAACCTTGCAGTTGATGGAGAATCACTTTTTTGATAATTACCTTTAATAGTGGAAAAATGATGTTTTTGATTGCAACTTGGTAATTGTATTTAACGAGTTAATGTTAACCCGCGTGTTGCGGCGGGACGTTGATTATTTTTATGCAAAATTCTGCTTGCACTATATGAGATTATGCAAAACAAATTCATATTGCTTTATCTCCATTCTATATATATACACCACACGTCCACACTAACACGTTTTATTTTAAAATACAGAAAGTGTTTTAAGAAATTGCCCAAATTCTAATATCTAATCTAATTTAGAAATAGAAATTTAGGCACAACCAAGTTAACCAATATTATTTTATCTAACCATTAAATTTAGACCTAATCGAATCGTTATTTATATTTTGGTTTCACAATTTGAGCTTTCGTAATAGATCGAGTTAAAATCTAATTATGCCACTGGTTAATTTTTTAAAAGAATGCAACATACTTTACTTTATTATGTGGGTAAATTTTGCTGTAAATTACCCCAAATTAAATGTTGATTTGTTTATTTTCTTATATCAAAAGCATAAGACTTCATTGTTGGTTCAAAACAGTGTACTAAGCATTTGAGATTTGTGAATTATATACTACATAACTAAAAGCTAACACGCAAAAATTATGTGTGTGAAGCGTTGGCTCCGTTGAGTGCCAACTCTCGCTCCAACTCTTGATGAGTGCCAATTCCACTGCCTATGAATTAAGTCTATAAATATGAAATAAAATATTTAAAAAAATCTAAGGATATAGTGCATCCTATTGTCCGGTTTGATATGCCTGGAGACCGGTGTAAACCGCAATCCAAATCATTCATATAAGTTTAAAGATTTTGAAGCCTACTGACCAAAAGATAATAAATAGACCAACCATGAAACCAAATCGATGAACGGTTTCTCGGTTTTTAACCAAACGGCGAACACTCTACTTTTAGCCTAATATCATTTAGTATTGTTACTTTGGATATGATGATAAGTTAGTTTTGTTGTAGTTTCCACTTTCAAATTCGGCTAATGCATACAGTTCATAAACATTTAACCTAATTCATGTCTTCATGACAACACATTGTAAACAATTTTTCTTTTGACAAAAACAAAAAAGTATAAATTAATAAAATAAACAATTCTATCACTGCATAAAACTTAAAAAGCACTCGTATGGTGAAGCAAAGATCACACTCAAACTTCTTCATCCACAATTTCTTAATTCTTTATGCACAAATTAGAAAAAAAACACTCTAATTATTATTTTATTGGATATAATAAGGTTTCTTCATGTTCAAATCACAACTGGGTCTTATTATATTTGATTATTGTTTAATTTTACTTCCGTCAACATATATTGACCACCCCACAAACTCCAAAATTCACAGCATGATTTTCATACAAACTGTCAAAATCCACTATGTAAAACTAAGAAAAATAAAGTATAATAAGAAATATTCTACCTTTTTATCATCAACATCGTCGTCCCCATCATCCCTCAAACAAAATCATTGAATAAAATCAAACTGATTGTTTATCTACTCAAAATACTTTAAAAACACACACAATCCAAGAAATATACTTGATATGATCGTAAATGGTGGCCGGAAGGTTAATGGAGATTGAAGGAGTAAGAAATCGAATTTGGAATATCATAGACTTTGGCGATTCGATGTCGACGGTGGAAGCGGTTATTAATTATGATTATGTGGTTGGTACTCATTTAGATTATTCGGAACCGTCGCAATGTTTGGAAATGTTGATGTTTGGACACAAAGATTATGTGGAATTCATTAAGATTATTCAGAATCGCCGTAATTCGTTATGTTTGGAAATACTGGTTCGTTGATTTTTGTATATTGTGATAAAATATATGCATGTTTACATGTATGCATATGCATGTATTTGTCTATAAGTGAGATTCAATTTAAATGGAAATGGAAATTATATTTATATTTTATGTTAAAGCACTGAATAACAAACAGTCACATCGTTTCATAATTTCAACCCATAAGTAATATAAAGTATTTAAAATGACTAATGAATGGGTGGGATTATATGAGTTTAGTAATTCAGGAGGAATTCTTTAAACGGTGTGTTGTAAAGAGGCACGATGATTAAATGGATGGATATAGTGCCAATAGGGTTATACAATGTATAATATAAAAGGGTGCGAGTAAAATGAATTAAAAGGTGTGACTTTTAAACAAATTAGATATAATCAAAGTTGCTAATTGTATAAGGGTATAATTCCTGCAGCTTTTGATGCTGATTTGTTTTGTTATCAGTTCTAATTGATGGATGGTTATGACTTATTCAATAGGGTGGCAGTTCATGTCGGTGCGTCCGTATAACCCAACATGAACAATAACCGATCAGCTAATGGTGTCGAAATGTTGGGCGCCGCTCGGTTATCTAAACAGTTTAGATCAAAGGTGGCTGGATAAATGGGTTGGGCAGGGCAATTTCAGTTGCAAGAAGTATTTGCATAATTATACATTTTATTGTATTTAATAATCAACCACTGTGTGAAATCTTAAATCAAACTGCAATAGTTTACTTAGCATAATACGCATACGTCGGTTAAATTTGTAGCCAATTGGCCTTAAAAATTTAAACCTGCTGTATATTATGTTTTAGTCACTTAATATTCTCAAGTATTTGATGTTCCCACCCACAACAGAAAGTATACAAAATAAAACAATAAAGGGAAATGAAAACGGTTGAATTTGTGAGCTGTCTAATGCGTATGAGGTGAATGGTGATCTATAGATGGGCTATGAGGCTATCTAATGTGCATATCATTGATGAGAAATCCCTTGTAAATCAAAACCAAAAAAAATAAAAAATAAAATCAAGTTTTAAATAATTTATGAGAAAATGTTGGTGTTCTAGGTTTATAGCAAAACTAGTAATTTGCCCGCCGGGCGTTGCAGTGGCGCGCGGCCGGTGAAAACGTGTAGTAAGACAACAAACGATTCGTAAAACGCAATGTGTAAAAGACAATTAAAAAAAAGGTGTAAAACTCAATGCATAAAAGACAATTCGGGTCAATTTTGTGATCGTTCACAGAGATGCTCGTAAAACTTAAAACACTTCATACTTGAAAACAATTAGCACTCTAAAATCCTACATTCCCACACCTTCTAAAGCATCTTTTAAGATAATATCATAAAATAAGGTGCTAGTGGTCTAGGATTAATTTATTACTAGTAAATTCAAATATAATTAAAAGTAATGGGTGTTAGTACATTATATAACGTGGCCATACTCATTGAATTTAAATATAATTAAAACTAGGTTAGAACCCTGTGTATTACACGGATTGAATAAATGTAATTTTATATATTAAACAATAAAAAGTTAGATCTTTATGAACCTCGTATATTGTACGGGTTAAATAAATGTAATTGTATATATCAAATAATAAAAAAAGTTATATATTTAAAAACCATGTGTGTTACACATATTAAATAAATGCAATTTTGTATACTGTATAAATCAAATAATAAAAAAAGTTATATCTTTAAAAGCCATTTGTATTACACATATTAAATAAATGCAATTTTGTATACTAAATACTAAAAACGTCGTATCTTTAAAAAACTCGTGTATAATCGGGTTGAATAAATCTACCAAATAATAAAAAAAAATTACTTCCTTAAAAACCCCATATATTACACGTGTTAAATAGATCTAAAAAGAGTTATATTTTTAAAAACCATGTGTATTACACAGATTAAATAAATGTAATTTTGTATATTAGATACTAAAAACGTCGTATCTTTAAAAAACCCACATATAGTCAGGTTGAAAAATCTACCAAATAATAAAAAAATATATCCTTAAAACCCTGTGTATTACATGTGTTGAATAAATCTAATATTACATAGCAAATGATAAAAAGTTATATCTTTAAAAAATTCGTGTATTACACGGGTTATATAAATGTAACTTTGTATAGTAAATAAAAAAAATATATTTTTAAAACCCCCGCGTTTACATGAGTTGAATAAATATAATTTTGTATACCAAATAATAAAAAAATTATATTTTTAATAAATTTGGATAACATTTAATATTAATTTATTATTCAAATATTTAATATAAGATAAGTAGGAAAGAGAGGTATTTGTATTAAAAATATATTAAATTAACAATTAAGATTTAAGAATAATATTTTATTAAAGTATGATAAGATTTAATATTAATTTATTATTTAGTAGTATTAAGCCCCCGCGTTAGAGCGGTTGTCATAAAACTATGTTAATTAGTAGTAGCAATACTATACAATTGTCAGCGACCACCAACAACAGAAAAGCTCGTAAAAACAAAATAAATAAAAACGCGAAAAAATAACGCCAAGCGGAAAGCAGACGTAAAATTTTTGAATCACGCACGCTCATTGCTGAGAAATTAAACGAAACATAAAACTTAGAAAAAAAATAACTAAGTCCATCCAGGACCCGTGTGTTGGACGGACTTGTCAAATGCAGAAAAATAGATGTGACGCGACGGGCCAGTCAAACGGCAAAAAATATACGAAAAAAATGTTGAACCCCTCACGCACGTTGCGGTGCGTTAACTGATCACAAAATTTAGAACGAAACGAGAATTTGGAAAGATGAAAAGTATGGTGGACCAAAATTGAAAATAAAAAAAAGTTGTGATTAAATTGCAAAAAATGAAAAACTTTGGGTTAAAAGTAAAAAAAAACAAAGGGTCTAAATTGCAAAATTAAAGTTATTTATTAATTTTAGATAAAGATAAGAATAAAAATAAGTGATATCTATATATTGGTTATTAATTAATATTAATATTAAAAGAAATTTATTAAACAAATATAAATAAAATTTAATGTTAAAGGAGAGAACACCATGTGGCATTATTTTGAGTCTTTTATTATAAGTTAGATTTAATTAACATAAGATAAGTATAGATTTGAGAATAACTTTAATGAATGACGTGTACAAAAGTTGGTTTATTTTATTATAGTAGATAGATAGACTAATGGGGGATAATGCTAGACAAAAAACCCTCATTTTCTTAGAAAACTCTGGAAACCCAAATCTCCCCCCATTTTTACTCAACCTCCCGACATTTTTTTTTTAAAAAATAACACATGTAATATACATGTTTTAGAGTGTTTTGGGCAAAAAAAAAACAAAAAAGCGTCGAAGGGATTTTTTTTTAAAAAAATGAACAAATTTCAGTGCCTAACATGTGTTAGGCAAAAAAGACAGGAGTTGCTGAATTTTTTTTTTTAAAAATTATCTCTTCGGCACTTTTTTTGATTTTTTTGGCTCAAAACTCTTAAAAACATGTATATTACATGTGTTATTTTTTTCAAAAAAAAAAAAAATGTCAGGAGGTTGGGTTTTCTAGGGTTTTTTATATAGATAGGGTTTTCTATATAGCCCTACCCGACTAATGGGTGTTAGTACATTTATATAATGGAGCGATACCGATTGATTTCTCTCACGTCCTTGTGGCAATGCACATGTTGAATTTTGGTATTTAAAATTAAGTACTATAATACGTTTTAGTATTATCAATGTTGAATGTTATATATACAAAAATAGTTAAAATACTACTCAAAAAGAACACTTTCGGAAAAAAATGGCTGTTCTTTTTGTATCTTCAAGTGTGATATATGATTACAAGGCTTTTATTTTTGTATATTACAAAAAGAAAATGTGTTAAAGGTAAATATGATGTCACTTGTCAGCCTTATTTGAGTAATAAAGGAACCACCTCTTTAGACTATGGGGTATGGGGTGTGGGTTGGGTACAAACGCCCAAGTCACCACCCCGGGTGGGCTTGGGTTTCGGCGTGGGCGTTGGGCATGCCTAGAGGTCCTACGTGGCCGGCTCTTATTGGCTGGTTGGCTAGGTAGCCACGCCCCACCATACCCCAACAGGGGGGGGGGGGGGGGGGGGGGCTCAAACTCCACGTGCCAACCCCTGCCCCACCATACCCCACGGTCTTATCTCTTTCAACACCTCTAGCACTTTTTTACCAAACCACCTACCATACCTTCCCTTTAGCAACTTCCACCACATATCAACCATTCACCACCAACCCGAAATCACACCATCACGACACCCATTCACGATTTCGACCACCAGAAATCAACAAATATTTTAGAGATTTCCACGTAGAGAGAGAGTGTGTGCGTGTGTAGCCATGGTACCGTACGAATCTGCATCAAAATCATCAGTGTTGTACGGTACTCTCTCAGCTCCTCCTTCAATATCACATGCTAGACATCAACCAGGACCGACAATCAATGGCCGGTGCCAATTTCATCTACATTCAAGAAACTGTTACATATTTAAGAAGCTCCGGTGATGCCTCGTTGTTCGGGTCGGTTCCAACCAAACATCAAATTCGTTGTCGTATGCCTTCTCCTTCACTGGAGAAGTACGACGCCGATGGTTTCCTCCAGCTCATCTAGGGTCCCATTGGATTAAGTGTGTGTGAGAAATAAAAAAGGAGAAAGGGCAAACTGGTCATTACACAACATACGAAGGGCAATTTTGTAAATTTGCCGGTGCATTGTAGCACCGACTTTCTCCTTTAAGATGTTACTAGTAAACATACCCGTGCGCGTTGCGGCGCGGGCACATTGGAATAATCGAACGGATAACATGTATGGTACCTGTAACGACCCGCAAAAACAATAGTGAACCTGAACGCAATTGATTCTGCAACACAAAAAAACATCTTGAAGATAACATACGTACGAAAGTAGGCCACCATTCATATAAGTATGTAACAGATTTTGTAAAACCACATTAATTATTCTCTAAATCTAACTCAAAGTCTTAAGGCTCAAAACCCATACTTATAAGAATGGACGTGTAAATGTTTACCCTACTTATTGTAAACCACTTCAAACGGATAAACCTATAAGCACCACTTCAAATGGATAAGCCGATAAGCACGATAAAAGGGTACCAAAATCTGAACAAGGCTAAAGACATGATGGATGATTAAGAAGCCATATCCCAAACACCAATCACATAATTATAAACGATAATGGCTGGTATATTATAAACTCCACCCCTAAAGTTTTTATCAAAACTATACAGGATTAACCATACCGAAAGTGTGTTTCCATAAATCTTATCAGTGATGGGCTCGAGAGCAGGTTGCCCACTGCTGTAATTGAACTGTAGAAGTCACAACAATATGTGCCAGAAAATATTTATTAATGAAGCTGGAACTATAAACTGTATTAAGGTTATATACCAAATTTTAACACCAAATAAGCAAGAATGACTATATTTAGAGGAAACCAATTAACCATGGACTTTAAAGTAATGTCAATTCTGTAAGGATAAAAAAATACAGGCACTAAATATTCACCTTGGTGCCCTAGTCATATCCAGGACCACCAGAATTATGACTTGTACTCATTATAAAACCACCATTGCCTGCAAAATGCAACGAAGCTTATGAACAACGTTTAATATCAGTTCCCATTATACAAAAACATAACCAAAAAAAGAAATTTGCCTTTCTCTTCCTTATAATTGCAGATATAACGGGTGTTGATAGTATACCTTTCCTTCAATAACAATAACATAAAGTCTTTATCCAGCAAAGATAAACTTGATTCCCTAATAAACTATCACCAGAGACTCACTTGCCCACCAAAATTTTACCAACTCCATTACCAGCAGCAATTTTAATAATCAAAGTGCATTAAAAATCAATTAACCGATTAGCATATCAACGATACTTAATCAACTCATAAACCATATCGTTAACTACTTGTGCGTGCAAGACAAAAATAAAGTTCAAAACATTATAAAAATTCAACTCAATTTCGCAAAAACGGAATTCAAATGTATAGGGAAAACAACCAGCTAAATAACTTACTTGTTAGTCGGTAGAGAATGGCCGATTTCTCCGGATTAGCTATCGAACCTATTGAGGTCACCGGAAGATTTGCCAGAAAACCGATGAAATCGGGTTGCTTCTAGTCGCCAATGTAATTAGGCGATGCAACTAAAATCTCGTTGGCCACCACCACCACCAAGATCAGCCGAACGCCATAACCCAAGTTTTCACATCAGACAACCTAAATCACCGCCCTAGGGTACCAGAACCAGTAGGATGCTCTCAACTTTAAGATATGCACCATAGCAGAAGATAAAGTACGAACGAAGTTGGCACAAATGCGATTCACAATCATAAATGATAAATTTATATAATCAGCAAACAAAAACCACATCAACTCAATAACCTCATTCAGATAAAGACTAAATAAGGTTCGCAAGTCCATTACCCCTAATAAAAATAAATTAGGTTTAAAAGATACAACAAAAATTGAAGAGCTTAGATAAACGACGTACATGTGACATACAGGCAACTGCAGTGAAAAAACTGGCGGCACAAATAGTTGATGGGAAACGACAGTCGTTTGCGGATTTGGCGGTGAGGAAATGATAACCAAAATTAGCCTTATCCAATATATCTTGATCAAAAAAGAAAATTGTGATGTATCAAAGAGTTTGTCATTTGCATTAGTTGAATACAAATCCAGTTCAGAATCAACTCTTGAAGTAACAATTAGAAACACTTGCTGAAAACATAAAATCACCACAAATCAGAAAGAACAATCATTTTATTCACATATCTAAACGCAAGTAACTATGAACCACCCCTGGTTATCATGATTCTCAAGAATTTTTAAATTAAATTGTTGGTATGCACAAAAAAAAAAAACTATATCCAGCCAAAACATTTAACACAAATCTTTAGGTGAAGTCATAAGACAACCAAAAGTATTAGGACATAAGTGTTGCTTGAGATCTTTAGGTGTTGTGTTGTGCTAGGACATAAGTGTTGCTCGAGATCTTTAGGTGTTGTGTTGTGCTGACAACACGTGTCACACATAACAATAATTAAAGAAAAGTTATGAAGATAGGGAAAGATCGTTACCTTAATTGTGTCTCTACAAAGGGTTTCCGTTTGGCGATAAAGCATTGTGATTGTCTGATCGACGTTCGACGGAGACGTCGTTGGCTACAGACAAAGGCGAAGATCCGGAGAGGATATGACGTTCGTGGGTGTCGTCCGCTCCGCCACTTTACCGTCGCAACCGTCTTGGTCATATTCCACCGACGCGGCTGGTTCACGGCAAAATCTGGCCATCTCTCTTTCTCTGCTCTATAGAAACCCTAGTCTGATGGAGTGTGGCACAACGTGGACGACTAAAACGTATTTGTCGGTGGCGAGGCCACCGACTTTGTACTTTAAGTAAGTTAGTAATAAGTGCGAGAAAAAGGCACAAGTTCTAATGCACCCCCACCCGTAGCCATTCTCATCATAGACAAGTATTATTTAATTACATGTGTGGCTTCAACTCTCACTAAGAATAAAAGGGTATCAAGGGTTGCCGGTGCATCAATTGGGGTTAATCTAGGGTGTTCAAATTCTCACATCGTTTCGCTTGATTTAAATTTTTTTCAAAATCTTCAAAAATCCCCCCCCCCCCCCATCCCCACACTTGGGATGCATTGACCCCAATGCATGGTTTTAGGAGGATTTGATCACTAAACATCTTTCACATCACCCAAAAGCTCAACACTCAAACCACAAATTTCTTTTTGTATTTTTCATTTTTTTAATTTTTTATATTATTTTTTTTTCTTTTCAAACATCACACCGCCAACTCGCACCAACCCAACATAACATCACAACTCAAACTAACACCACCCAACCACCCGACCATAAACAAAACAAACTAACAAATACTCACAAAATATACAAGGAAGGAACACGACCTGGCTAGTAATAGCGTGGCTGCGGAGGTCCAAAAATGGAAGACATCATGTCATTCCATTCTCCAAATGCAAATGAACCGCTACTACTCCCACCTTGTTGCGGAGCTCCTTCTTGTTGGCGCGGGTCGATCCATTGTGAATGATGAAGCGGCGGGGTCGGATACGAAATACTAGCATCATAAGGTGGTAGAGACGCATAATCCTCATGTTGTGGATCCACAACCACCGGCCGCCCGGCGTGCCAATTTGCATGCATTCTTCTTGCTTGATCATCATTGTATGTTGATCAAATAACGTCCGCTCCGAACCCGACCATGACTCAAAAATGGGTGCCGGAGGACGTTGATTTTCGATAACCTCTTGCATTGTGCCACCATAAGCCCAATTTGGCACATAGGAACGCTCCGTATAATCGTAAAAGGCACCACCATAACCTCTACCTAGGCCCCCTCGGCCTCCATTCTCACCACCATGCGGCTCGTCCGTATAATCATCATCACCACTTGGAGCCTCCACATCACTTTCCAGCTCATCCCCTTCTCCCGGTAGAAGATCCCTTGCACCCACCTTTAATGCTCTCCATCTCTGCCCTTCCGACTTGAGTTTATGGTACCGTTTCGATTGTGTGTAAGTCCAACCAATCCCCAACTTGTCTAAAGTAAAAGGCTGATGCCTTTTTGGTGCCCCTTTATCCTCGGATGTGATTGCCTTTTGTTGCTTCATCAATCCCGTGATGATTCGGCAATATGCGACAATATCTCTCCCCAACTTGTTTCGGCAAATCCATAGGTGGTTCATGATCAAGTATCGGATTGGAAAACGCGGAGACCCATTAAGTAGCGAATAGAGGACAGGTACTTCCGGGTACCTCACCTGCTCCTTGTCCCCCATTCGCGGAATGACATTTAAAATGTAGATTGCTAGCAACAACTTCGCTTCTATCCTCAAATTCCTCCGGTATAAAACTCCACTGTAAGTACCGGGCAAAAACAACGCTGCTAACATATCATTCCAACGTGGATGCTTATCCGGTTTGTGAAACAAATCATCAAGGGTAGGGATCATGTACTCACGAGCATGTAAACTGTCATACTTCCCCAATTTCTTTAGCGTGTCAAATGACATCTCCACCGGGATCCCATTCACTTCACCTACCAACTTCATTTGCGATGGCTTTTCGTATGTGTTGCACTTGAGGGTTGCCATCCATTCTTGAATTTCAGTCATGAACAAGTTCTTACTATCCTTATCATAGAAACTAAGCGCCCCCTCCCATCCTAAAGCGCGGAATTTGGCAAACACACCAAACGAACTAAATTCAACCTCACGAACTTCTCTCTCGCAAATAAATGCGGCAACTCTGTTTTCAATCTATTCATACTGTTGTGAAAGAGTGTCGGTTGCCAATGCTCCGGTTGGTCTTCCAATGAACCCGACTCCCATCGTGGCTTTTCATCCGGATCCAACTCCATTTCTTCCTCGCTTTCATTCTCATCAACTCGACCCAAATATTGCCTCTTTCTCGGTTGTTGTTCCGGTTGCTTGCCCTTATCTTTAGACGAAGAAGATGAACTTGCTCCGGCTCTTTCTTTCGTTCGTACCATTTTCCTGCACACATTATGGCAAACAACACAACCAAACACAAAAATTAGACCCTTTTCACCACAATATCCCCACACTAGCTTGTTACTATGGTTGTAGATGCTAGTGAACCAAAACTTTTATAAATCTTTTTCAAAAATTGGGCATGGTGTCTCTACCATGTAGAGATTCCCAAAAGTTCACTACTTTACCATCAATCCTACATCTACAACCCATAACAATGTTCAAGTAACAATTTTTATGACCAAATGTAAGAACAAGCAAGTGGGTATAAACAAATAACAAAAACAACCTCAATCTTCATAATGCATCATCAAAATACAACAAATAAACTTCCATACCTTTGTTTGAAGATGCTAAAATACTTATGAAACAAAAACTTCAAAAACCCCCAAAATTTTCGTCACTAGGGTTTGTGATTCGGACCCGACAACTTCGTTTTTTCGCAAATCTCTTCTCAAAATCAGAAAGTATGTGAAAAATTAGCCAAGATAGACCTAAATTTCACTTGATTTGGCTAAGAATTGAGAGAGATATGAAGAATTGGAGGTTGAAGAAGGCTATGGAGTTCTTGTGGATTTTGTGGGTCTTGGAAAGTGATGGATCAGAATAGAAGAATGAAGGAGAATGAGTGGATAGGGTTTAATTCACGTGACCGATCGTTTGTTGTTTATTATATATATATATATATGTATTTTATTTACATGCTGAAACCGGATCGGCCCACCAGACTTCCAGGTGTACCGTAAATTACGGTATCACCGTAACTTACGGTGAAACTTGGAAATAAGTCCTCACCGTAACTCAGTACGTTTATACCGTAAAGCCCAAAGTTTTTCACTGCCCACCGTAAATTATGGTGCCACCGTAAATTACGGTGGCACCTGGGCATCTATGGTTCCGCTGAAAATTGTGATTTTTATATTTTTTTCAGTTTTTTCGATTTTTTTTAAATTTTATAAAAACATTTAAAAATTACCCTACCCCCTCGAAAGTCCCGCGTTATCCTCAACACAATGTTAGAGCAATTCGTGACCCGAATATCCCCACACTTGTTTCAAACACAAGATTCAAGCGAGTACGGTAAATGTGCAACTATACAAAACAAACAAAATGAAATACTACTATTTACACTATCAAACCTGGGCCTCTCATGGTTGTTCCTCATCGATCGGGCGTAAGATGTAGCCCTCTTTATCAAGTTCCAAGTTGTTGATGTCGTTCCCCTCCAAGTATGGTTTTAACCGGTGACCGTTCACCGTTTGTTGTTTCAGCGTTCGCTCATCTTGGATATCTACATCACCAAACCTCCCAACTCGCCGAACGACATACGGGCCTATCCATTTGCTTTTAAGCTTGCCCGCAAACATCTTGAGTCTTGAATTATACAACCAAACCTTTTGACCCACTTCAAAGGTTTTCTTCCTCAACTTTGCATCGTGTACCTTCTTAAGCTTGTCTTTGTAAGCCGATGCACATTCATACGCCTTGTTAGTGCACGGAATGTCTATTGACTTCGTCTACATTAAGTCTTAGGTCAATATGGGTCAACATAGGGTTTAGAATGTCGAAATCATGAAAAATGTTGACAGGTTCGCTTATATGACCATGTAGGTCTGGTTCGCTTATAGGACATTAGGTCTGGTTCGCTTTTATGTCAATGTGGCTGGTTCGCTTTTATGGCAGTTCACATAAGCGGACCACACACTCTATATATAGCCTGATCTTGTATTTCATTTGTAACATTTGGAGCGAACCTAGGTCATTGCTTGTGGGACGATACGCTGTCAAAATATTATCAGAAAGCAATAAAAAGATAGGAATTGAAAGGATCTGCTGTTGTAACTTCATATATGTTGATTCCGCCTTCATACATGAAGATGAGCTACTCTGACTGACTTTTCGGGTCAAGGAACGGTCCAACAAGTGGTATCAGAGCTTCAGGACGAGAAGTTCATACTACATCAGCTGATTCGACACTTTTCTCATCTTTCTACTCAATTTCTGTTTTATTTTTTCGGATTATACAAGTTTCTACGGACCGAATGATCTGAAATTCAAGCATATTGAGCGAAATTACCTGTTAATCAATCTATAACAGTATCAGACCTTAAAACACGGTTATAATCAATCAATTTCATCAAAAACGCGATCGGTTTACGAACAGGATTTTCAAACTCAGATCTGGAACGATTTTGCGGTTGAAATTGAACAATAATCATATCATTGTGATCGGAATTAAGTGTAGATCTTTCCTTGAAAGTATCAGATTGTAATTCGGACTAAAAATCGGTTAAAAACTGTGGTCCGCTTTTTCGATCATATTCTGAACCGCTCGAACGGATACTACGTGGTCCGCTCGAACGATCATTCTCTGGACCGCTCATACGAATTTTGTTGGTTCGCTCGAACGAACAAGTCTGGTCCGCTCGAACGAACAAATCTGGTCCACTCGAACGAACAAGTCTGGTCCGCTCGAATGAACAAGTCTGGTCCGTTCGAACGAACAAGTCTGGTCCGCTCGAACGAACAAGTCTGGTCCACTTGAACAGACATTGTCTGGTTCGCTCATTAGTACACTTTCTGGTTCGCTTATCTGAACCTGTTTGGTCCGCTTATCTGTCACGTGCATAGATTGGTTTTCTTTTGTGGTTCTATTTTTCGAAAAAAAAATCTCGAAAAATTTGTCTAAGTGTCATCGGTAATTCACTGTCACGTATTCAGTTCGTTTGAACTAATTGTTTTTGTTTGCAGGTGATTCGAGGTGATTTACAAGGCGCAAATATCAAGAAGAAGGTTTAAAATGTCAGGAGAAAGTGCTCATGATAGTTGGTGGAGAAGAGACAGTGCAAGATGGGAGATTGGTAAATTATATGAACCATTTAAAGAAGCACAAAGAGCTAATAGATGGAATGAAGAACTAGAGTGTTACATGGATCCACAGGGTAATCCAGTAGTTGATCCATCAAAAGTGGATTTTGATGCTGTAACCAATGTGTTTCCAAGTGAGGGCACGTTCAATACAAGAAGGCTTTCTGATAAAAGCTATTTGCCAAATTTGATGAAAAAGTTAAAAGAAGTTTTTGAAGAAAGTCTACCAAAGGTAGTAGAAATGAAGAAGCGAAAAGAAGAAGAATTGGAAAAGATGGTTGAAGATTTGAAGAAGAAAGCTTTAGAGGAAGTCAAAGTGGAAGCAGTAAAAACTGAGAAAGAGAAAGAAGCTGTTACTGAAAAACAGCAGGTTTTTGAGGAAGTAATTTCAAAGAAAGAAGAATCTGAAAAGTCTGTATCTGAGAAATATGAACCAGTGATTAAGAAAGAGGTTGTTCAGAAAGAGAAGAAACAGATTGAAGATATTCAGACTTTGAAAGCTGAAAAGAAAGCTGATGATGAACATATTTTGGAATTGCGCTTAAACTGTGAAAAACTAAAAACTGAAAATGTCAAACTGTTGAGTGATGTGAACAGTTTGACATTGGAAAACAAAGGTTTGAAAGAAAAAGAAAAAGATTTTTAAAATCAAATCAAGATTTTAGAAGATGAGAGAGATATTTTTGGTAAAGATAATCTTGGAAAACAAATTGAAATCAATTCTCATCTTGCTAAAATCATTCAGCTTGAAAAAGAAGATGAAAAAGCTCAGATTAAAATTAAAGAGCTTGAGGTGAAATTGAAAGGTTTTGAGAATTTTACATCACATGTTTCTCCAAAACCGATCAATTCTGTTCCAATAAGTGACAATGTCACAAATTTTGACAAAGTCAAAGTCAAAATTGAAGATTGTGATGAAATATCTGATGATGAAAAAGAAAAGAAAAGAAAAATATTTTTAGATTTACAAGAAAAATTTAAAAATACTGTTTTGCAATCTACTGAAACAGGTGAATGTTCTAAACAAAAACCTGTTAAGAAGAGTGTAGAACAGAAACAAAAAGTTAAAAATTTGAAAAATTTTAAAAATGAAAATAAAAGCTCATCAGATAAGTCATCCAATCATTATCAAAAATCATAAAAATCTAAAAATGAAAACTCACAAAATGTTGGTAATAAGTGGTGCAGGTTTGACCACAGTGCTTCAAAGCCAAATCCAGTTTTCAGGAGGAGTGATAATCACCACAAAGCTAGACAATGCTATGATTTAAGTGTTTGGTGTAATAGTGGTGAATGGTACGATAACAGAGTGTGTTACTCTTGTGGTATTCGAGGACACATTGCTGTTAACTGCCAGAATTGGAGTTATGAAACAAGAAGATGCTATAATTGTCAAATCAGAGGTCATATTGCCAGAGATTGCCCGAGGAGATCAAATAAAAGATTGAGGGTTGAATCTCAAAGAATGGCAAAGAAGCCAGTCAACGTCAAGCCCCATGAACAGAAGGTTCTAAAACCTAAAGTTCAGGATCAGACAATTCAAGAAAAGAAAGTTAAACTTTCACAGGGGCAGAAAGATAGACTGCGAAAGAAAAGGAAGAAGGCGAGAGAGTATCTGGAGAAAATTTTGTCTTCGGGTTCACTAGACAGATTGAATAAAAGTTCTGATAAATCAACTCACTCGACTGCAAAGTCAAGTAACTTGAATTCTTCAGATGCAAATCTGAGGACAAAAGAGAACAAGAAGAAAAAGAATGTCATTGGCGATGAATCTGGCTCATCCAAGTCAGACAAGCCACATTCAGGCAATGATTCTGGTTCGTTAAAACCAGAAGAGCCATCTGTTGAGGTAACAACTGTCAAACCCAAGGCTGGTCAGGTTTGGGTGAATTTGTTTAAATAGAAAAACCTGACTTGCCGGAGCTTCCAGGTTGGTAAGCGTGAAGCAGGTATCGGCATCATTCTTGAGAAATTCACAGGATGGTAACTGTGATATTTCGTTTTACAAGTGGTAAATCAGGGACATTAAGTTGTACTTGATTTTCTACAAGTGTTTGTGTTGATAGAATCTTGAACTGTTAAATCTTTTTAAATGGTTAAAGGAGAACAAAGTGATGAAGCATTCCCCTAACCTACAAGTGGTTTGAAAATTAACAAAACTAATTTTCCGGAAAAACCATTTTGATTAAAACAAACTTAAGTGTTTTGAAATCATAATGGGAAAATAGTTTGTTGACAGGGGAAGTTCTGATTGTTTATGCCAAGTGGATGGCGAATTGAGGCAATTTGAAATCAGTTGTCATGTTCTTGTATAGTTTGTTTTCAAATTTTCCCAGAAAATCAAAATTGAAAATATTTTGATTTTAGGGGGAGAAAATTTAAAAAAAAAAATTAGAAAATTTGAAAATGGCAAAAACATTGAAAAAGCAAAAATGAGTTTTGTGTTAAAGAAGAGGAAATGATAGTACATCAGTAGACGATCACAGCATGCTAAAGATATGTAATGTCAAATGTGATAAATGGTCTCACGGATGATGTGTCAGTAGGTTTTTGCACATTTAGTAGATTGTAACGAGATATAAACCTAAATTTCAAACTTGCTTATATCGTGGGTAACATCTCTCGGATATATGGGTAACCCCCGAAATCTTGTTTGAAAGGTTTCATATTCTGATATACTAGGTTTTTATACTCAGTGATATCTGGGGTATTATTCCGGGACTTCTGCTGAACGGTGGTTCTGACCTAGTCCTCGAATAATACTTTCTACAAATGCTTGAAACATAGCATCACCCTCAGCATAAATGATAAGACAATAAAATTGCTTAGCAATGCTGTTGTAAAAAAGATCCTCTAAAGGGGACACACCCACAAGTTGAGTCATGATCTCTCTGCTGAACGGTAGTTCTGACCTGAGCTCTCATGATTCTTCATAAATTATTAACCCCTTACAGATATCATTTGAGTTATAATTGCCTGTAAGACTGAATATTGAGATCTGGATACAGGAGTATATTCTGAGGTGGGACACGTGATTAAGTTTAAGTATCTAAGACATTAAACTCGTATCTCGAAGCAGTTGAACTTTGTGTGAAAATTTAAGTGGACCAATATACTGACAATCTATGTGAATCGTTTAGAACTTAAAATGTTAAAAGCTTAACGATGCTTGTGATTTGTTTCATAAACTGATATGATCCTCTTACACAAACTTTCAAAAATATTATTTGCATATATTTCTTTACTGCATTTCAGTCAAGATCAAAAATCCAAAAAGATTTTCGGAGTGTTTTAGCATAAAATTTTGAAAATTCAAAAAGATTTTCGAAAACTGATGTTGAAGAGCTGATATTCAAAATTCCAAGTGCTAAACTTGATGAACTAGAGGGTTGAGAGAATATATTGAAAACTTTGAATGTTATATCAAAATATTTTGAAAGATTGTGTGGTTAGTTAATCAAGGTCATTCATTTGAACTTGATGTAACCAGTATGTTTGTTGAATTAATGTTGTCTACCAGTAAGTTTATTAAATTCAATTGTTATAAATTTGTGAAACTTATGTTGAGGTAGAGGATGTGCAGGGTAACAGGTTTTGGATTTCATTATTCCCACGGAAGCTAAATGTTGAAGCTTGAACCAGATATCTCAAATTCTAGCATATTGAGAGGGGGAGTCAATGAAAGGGGAAGTCTGGATCAATAGTCAAAGGGGAGTTTGAAATTGGAGCCAAACTTGTAAAGATAGAGTGCTTAAGATGAGAAGATAAAGAGTTGATGAAAAGACCAAGATCGAAGACTCAGGTGCTGAAGATTGCTGAAGACTACGTCAACATCCAAGGGGGAGTCTGTTAGTGCACGGAATGTCTGTTGACTTCGTCTACATTAAGTCTTAGGTCAATATGGGTCAACATAGGGTTTAGAATGTCGAAATCATGAAAAATGTTGACAGGTTCGCTTATATGACCATGTAGGTCTGGTTCGCTTATAGGACATTAGGTCTGGTTCGCTTTTATGTCAATGTGGCTGGTTCGCTTTTATGGCAGTTCACATAAGCGGACCACACACTCTATATATAGCCTGATGTTGTATTTCATTTGTAACGTTTGGAGCGAACCTAGGTCATTGCTTGTGGGACGATACGCTGTCAAAATATTATCAGAAAGCAATAAAAAGATAGGAATTGAAAGGATCTGCTGTTGTAACTTCATATATGTTGATTCCGCCTTCATACATGAAGATGAGCTACTCTGACTGACTTTTCGGGTCAAGGAACGGTCCAACACGCCTCATCTCTAATCTCTTCGATCTCACTTAATTGCAACTTTCTCATCTTTCCCGCCTCATCATAATCTGCATTAACCGTCTTGATTGCCCAATGTGCCCGATGCGCTAACTCCAGAGGCAAATGACAACCCTTTCCATAAACCATCCGGTAAGGTGTTGTGCCAATCGGAGTTTTGTAGGCCGTTCGGTATGCTCACAACGCATCATCCAACTTACTCGACCAATCCTTCCTATCCGTTCTTACTGTCTTCATGAGGATTTCTTTGATTTGACGGTTGGACACTTCGACTTGTCCACTCGTTTGCGGATGGTAAGGTGTGGCAATCCGGTGGTTCACGCTATACCTCTTCAAAAGTTTCCCGAAATTGAAGTTCTTGAAATGCGATCCACCATCACTTATGATAACTCGCGGAATACCAAAACGAGAGAAGATGTTGGATTGAACAAATTTACAAACAACCGAATGGTCATTTGTTCGTGTTGCAATCGCTTCAATCCACTCTGAGACGTAATCAACTGCCACCAAAATATATAAGAACCCATTGGAATTTGGGAAGGGACCCATAAAGTCAATACCCTAAACATCGAATATTTCCACAACCAAGATTGGTTGTAATGGCATCTCATCCCTCTTCGATATACTTCCCATCTTTTGGCAATTTACACAGTTTCTAGCGAATTCACATGCATCCTTGAAAATTGTGGGCCAATAAAACCCAAATGAGAGAACCCGGTAACCTGTTTTATGCCCCCTAAAGTGACCTCCACATGCGGATGAATGAGCATGGGTCAAAATTTCCATCACCTCCGTCTCGGGCACACACCTCCGAATAACTTGATCTGGCCCGATCTTGAAAAGATCCGGTTCATCCCAAATATATTGCTTCACTTGGACCATAAATTGTTGTCGTCGCTTCTTGGTCCAATTATTTGGATAGCACCCGTGGCTAAGTAGTTGACATAATGAGCATACCACGGTGCAACGAAAGTGGATACGGCTAAGAGTTGCTCATCGGGAAAACTTTCATTTATTTCACTAACATCGTCAATTCCTTCAACTGGAATCCGAGAGAAGTGATCCGCTACTACGTTCTCACTTCCCTTTTTGTCTCGAATTTCCAAGTCAAACTCTTGCAACAACAATACCCACCGAATCAAACGAGGCTTCGCGTCCTTTTTCTCCATCAAATATCGCACCACACTATGATCCGAATAAACCACCACCTTGCTCCACCAAATATACGCACGAAACTTATCCAAAGCATACACCACCGCTAATAACTCCTTTTCAGTTGTGGTGTAATTGAGTTGCGCTTCGGATAAAGTCTTGCTTGCATAATAAATCACCATCGGCTTTTTATCAACCCGTTGACCCAAAACTGCACCAATAGTAGTGTCGCTTGCATCACACAATATTTCGAACGGCTTTGACCAATCCGGTGGTTGCAAAATAGGAGCTTTGACCAAGTGTTCCTTCAAAACAGTGAAAGCTTGCATACACTCATTAGTAAAATCAAATGGGACATCTTTTAATAACAAGTTGCATAAAGATTTGGTGATAACACTAAAACCTTTTATGAAACGTCTATAGAACCCCGCGTGTCCCAAAAATGACCTTACACACTTAACATTTTTTGGAGGTGGCAAAGATGCTATTACCCGTATTTTTGCCTTATCCACCTCCATTCCCCTTTCTGAAATTACGTGACCCAACACAATTCCCTTTTGCACCATAAAATGACTTTTCTCCCAACTAAGCACTAAATTTTTCTCAACACATCTCTTTAAAACTTTTTGTAATTCGTTGAGACAAGATTCAAAACTCGTGCCAAAAATGGAAAAGTCATCCATAAACACTTCAAGTGACTCTCCAACCATGTCCGAGAAGATACTCATCATACATCGTTGAAACGTTGCCGGTGCATTGCACAAGCCAAATGGCATTCGCCGAAAGGCAAAGGTGCCATATGGACAAGCCTTGATGATTTGTTTCACAAACCGGATAAGCATCCTCGTTGGAATGATATGTTAGCAGCGTTGTTTTTGCCCGGTACTTACAGTGGAGTTTTATACCGGAGGAATTTGAGGATAGAAGCGAAGTTGTTGCTAGCAATCTGCATTTTAAATGTCATTCCGCGAAGGGGGAACAAGGAGCAGGTGAGGTACCCGGAAGTACCTGTCCTCTATTCGCTACTTAATGGGTTTCCACGTTTTCCAAACCGATACTTGATCATGAACCACCTATGGATTTGCCGAAACAAGTTGGGGAGATATAGTCCCATATTGCCGAATCATCACGGGATTGATGAAGCAACAAAAGACAATCACATCCGAGGATAAAGGGGCACCAAAAAGGCATCAGCCTTTTACTTTAGACAAGTTGGGGATTGGTTGGACTTACACACAATCGGAACGGTACCATAAACTCAAGTCGAAATGGCAGAGATGGAGAGCATTAAAGGTGGGTGCAAGGGATCTTCTACCGGGAGAAGCGGATGAGCCGGAAAGTGATGTGGAGGCTCCAAGTGGTGATGATGATTATGCGGACGAGCCGCATGGTGGTGAGAATGTAGGCCAAGGGGGCATAGGCAGAGGTTATGGTGGTGCCTTTTACGATTATACGGAGCGTTCCTATGTGCCAAATTGGGCTTATGATGGCACAATGCAAGAGGTTATCGAAAATCAACGTCCTCCGGCACCCATTTTTGAGTCATGGTCGGGTTCGGAGTGGACGTTATTTGATCAACATACAATGATGATCAAGCAAGAAGAATGCATGCAGATTGGCACGCCGGGCGGCCGATGGTTGTGGATCCACAATATGTGGATTATGCGTCTCTACCACCTTATGATGCTAGTATTTCGTATCCGACCCCGCCGCTTCATCATTCACAATGGATCGACCCGCGCCAACAAGAAGGAGCTCCGCAACAAGGTGGGAGTAGTAGCGGTTCATTTGCATTTGGAGAATGGAATGACATGATGTCTTCCATTTTTGGACCTCCGCAGCCACGTTATTACTAGCCAGGTCGTGTTCCTTCCTTGTATATTTTGTGAATATTTGTTAGTTTGTTTTGTTTATGGTCGGGTGGTTGGGTGGTGTTAGTTTGAGTTGTGATGTTATGTTGGGTTGGTGCGAGTTGGCGGTGTGATGTTTGAAAATAAAAAAAAAATAATATAAAAAATTAAAAATATGAAAAATCAAAAAAGAAATTTGTGGTTTGAGTGTTGAGCTTTTGGGTGATGTGAAAGATGTTTAGTGATCAAATCCTCCTAAAACCACACATTGGGGTCAATGTATCCCAAGTGTGGGGATGGGGGAAAAAAATTGACGTACCATGCGAAGGATTTACCTTAGTGTCGCTAGGAGGTTGACCTTTGCTCTTCTTCAACACTGCCACATCCGTTGCCAATTGACCCATTTGGGTTGTTAGTGATTGGATGCTCTTGTCACGAACCTCATCCTTTTGCATCCGGACTTCATCGAGTTGATTCTATTTTTGCATGTCTTGTTGCATAGCCCGAAGCATATCCATGACTTCATTCCCGCTCGACGAAGGTTGACCCGAACCACTTTGACCCGTTTGTTGACATTGCCCTTGGTACCCATAGTTGTTTCCACCCTGATAATTGCCTTGATTTTATTGTTGACGAGGTGCAAAGTTACCTTGAGCTCCTTGAAAGTTTGGGTTAGCTTGGTTCGCCGCGTTCCTGTAACGGAAATTAGGATGTTTTCGTAACCCGGGGTGGTATGTGTTGGAGTTTAAATTGAAATTTCTACCACCCCCTCCTTGAATTGCATTCACTTCTTCTACTTGTTCATCAACCACCCCCACTACACAAACTTCCGCTGTATGGCCTATTTCATTGCAATTAGTGCACACGTTGTACACTTGGTTTGTGGTTTGAACATTGCCACTCTCTACTCAATGCAATTGGGGCCTTTGAATCACATTCCTTGCCCTTCTTGTAGATTGGGCCTTCCTCTTGGAATTCACCGCCATTTGTTCTAAAAATGCCCAATCGACATTTTCATAATTCGTACCGAATGTACCATTAGTGATCGACATTAAATCCCGTGCATCCTCCGAACTCAACCCTTCCTGAAATGCGTTCAACAATTCCCATAATTGGATCCCATGATGAGGGCAATTCCGTAACATCATATTAAATCTTTCAAAGGCTTCATGAAACATCTCCCCGATTGTTGTTGGAAACTCCTCAAACCTCTTCTTGCATCATTAGTCTTCTGAGAAGTGTAATATTTATCGAGGAATATTTGTTGCATATCGGCCCATGTAAAAATCGATGCGGAGGGTAAAGTGTGAAACCATCTCTTTGCCTTGTCTTCCAAAGAAAATTGGAAGAGAACCAACTTGACATCATCGGAAGAAAAACCTTGACCTCCAATGGTATTGCAAATAGAATCATATGTCTCCAAATGAAAATAGGGTTCTTCCGTTGCTAACCCTTTGAATTTTGGTAGACTTTGGAGAGCGGTTGTTCTAACTTCAAAAGTTCTTCCATCCGCATGATGAGGAATCACTACCGGCGAGGGATTGTTGGTGATAATAGGCCGGAAGTGAGCTTCAATTCCTCGTACAACCTCCCGATGATGTTTTTGAGGTGCACCCAATGGTGCTCGTGGTTGACCCATTTGCATAGGCCCTTGAGGTGCAAAGGGTGGTTGGTATTGGTATTGTGGCATTGGCAGTTGTTGTTGAATTGGTCTTTGAAATTCCGGTTGTGTATTTTGAGGGCGCACTTGTTGTAGCGGTGTAGGGCGTTGCAATTGTGGCTGTAACACCCCGTGTTTTCACAAGTCAAAGTCTAAGTCAACGACCGATTTCGCGCAACGTGACTTGCAGGAATTTCTTTGTTTAATACGTATTAATTGGAGTAAGTGTTGTTAATGATAATAATCGATGTGTGTTAATCGTTATTCAATCGACCTACGACTGTGAATGATAGGAAGTTGCAATGCGATAAAGTTAACAAATCAATAGTCAAGCTATGATAATTGAATCGACATCAAATCGCAACTCGAGCTACGTACTTTTACTTGTTATTATACGTGTGTGTGTGCCTTACCTGTTACCTGTGCATGTTTATTTATGCTGTGTTGAGATAATCAAGCGAACTCAATCGAAACTCGAAATCTAACTCGAAGTACAATCGAACTCGAATCGTGAACGAATTATGAAAAATGGTGGAAAATAGATTATGCGAGATATGAGTATTTGGGACTGAAAGTAAATTGACTAGGAAACCCTATCAAATCGAACCGCTCGCAATCGGAATCGAAATATCAAAAATCGTCGCGCGAAACACTCGAAAGGTGTGACTGATCGATCAGGCTCCCAGCCGATCGAACAGCCAGCCGAACGGACAGTTGTCCGATCGGACAGGCTGTCCGATCGAGCTGCCTGGCCGATCGGCCAGCACTTTCCTCTTTTGTCATCCTATAAATACCCCTGTCATTGTCATCCTTTTCCACTTTTGGAAGCATCTGTTCGACCAGCACGCTCAGCTCACCTTTTTGCAGATTTCTCTCGACTCCGGTAAGATTTGATCCTAAATCTTGTACTTTCTTGATCTATACACACTCCTACACCTTTCTATCTTTCAAATCTTAACTTTTAACCGTGAAATCATCAAGATTCAAGTGTTCTAGGATGATGTCATCATGGGTTCTTGAAGAACTTCATGTTTTGGCCTCAATCCACCAAGAATAGCTTGGATCTAGCCGATTTCCACATAAACAAACAAGGATCTTTCATAGATCTAAACATTTATACGGTGACAAGGATTGAAAGATGGATTTTCCAACTTTCCTTCAACTCTTTGTCACTCAATAACTTCAAACCGGTAGAAACGGAGCCTGAGTCGGTTTACAAATCACTTCGGTGGTTGTATGGCTCAAGATCCGGATTCTATCCACAAGGTCTACCGACTTCGAGTTAAATGATTAAACTTCGTTTCGAAAAGACCACCGACCGGATTAGGGTGATTCCTGTCCGACCCGGGGAACCAAGTAAGGACGAGGCATCTATGGTTTTACTCGCTGTCAAAATACCTCGATAAAACGACAAACAAGCAGAACAACCAAGTGTTAGACGAAAGGGCTGATCAGGTCAGGACGCTGACCGATCGGACTGCTGTCCGAACGGATAGCCAGCCGATCGGATAGCCAGCCGATCGACCAGCCAGCCGATCGGCTAACACATGGTCCCACACAACTAAATTATTTTAAGGTTTAGTATTGAACGAACTGTTGTTCGATCGAACTACCGTCCGATTGGATTACTCTTCGGATCATGAGATACTATGCTTCAATACTTAATCGATTTTTCAACATGTTCAATGCACTAGAAGTGCCACCCGATCGAACAACCGTCCGATCAGGTGACACCCTGTTGTCTGATCGAACAACGGTTGTGTTATTCGATCGATCAACTGTCCGATCCACTGCACCATACTTCATCAAAGTCTTTGACTTGTTGACCTGTCCGATCGAACACCTGTCCGACCCAAAGACTAAACATTGCAATTCATTCGAAAGCCTAACCGATCGAGTTGCCGCCCGATCGAACAACCGTCTGATCGACCGACCTGAAAGGTAAAGGTACTTCAATGTTTTCTAATGCTACAACGAAAACTTCAAAAGTCAAACCATCATAAACAAACAAATCCTTTTTAAAGGAAGAAACAATCCACTCGAACAGTCATCCGATCGGCCTACTGATCGACCGGACAGCCGTCCGAGCAGACTGGCAACCGAACGGTCAGCCGTCCGATCGGACTACCGTCCGATCGACCAGCTGTCCGACTCTCCAACACTTGTTTCCCGTTTTACATTTCACTTATCGTTATACTATCAAATCTATTCAGGGTAACCGTACTCGCTAAGCGCTCCCTTCAATCCATCAATCGCTGTGAGTATACTCGACCCCTTTTTGCTTTAAGCACTTTTGGGTGTTACATACGTTACGAATATTCAAACTACAACTATCACACTACTCAAACTATTTGAACGCTAACCGTTAATGCATGTTATACGTGGCTTATGAATGCTTGTTTGTTATGTTTACACATGGAACGCTGTCTACCTGCCTTAGCAACGGTAGTACTATAGTTTGGACTCAGCACCCGTTCACACGGGGGTTGTTAAGGATCTTTTACTTGCATGGATTACGGTGGTAATCATGTATTGCGAACTGCCTCGGGCAGTCAACCCGCAGTCATTGGTATCGATGGATCTATGTTGATAACTAACGTGCTTCATTTCACTATGTGTAGGTGCTGGTTATGCGTAAACGAATTCGAATCTCTATATGCTTTTATCAAACTTGTATGCTCACCTTTACATTATATGTATTGACTTTATTTTAACGTATGTGACAGGTGTTTAGGTTGTTTGTATGCCTAGCTCACTGTGAACTCGAGGCTAGGAAAGGTCTAGGATGCTCTCTGCGCTGTGATGAAATCAAAGCTAGGAAAAGAGGTCCTAGAAACCAATAAATAAATTATCTATGTTTAAATCTGAGTTGTCGGAACAGAATATTTGCCTAGATTTATCTGTAATAATTTGTTTACTGTTTGAGACGTGGTATGGGACATGTTAATTTAAATTGAATGGTAATGATAGTTGTTATGGAAACTTCTGGACAATCTGTTTCGCTCAGTGCCATACCCCGATGATTCCGCCATCGGTTGGGGTGTGACAGTGGCCCTTGCGGTATAATGTGTTGCACCCCAACCGGTAATCTACTCGTATCTTGAAATTGTTGGATCGGTTGACTTTGTTGACCCGCTCCTCCTTGAAGTCCCAAGTATCCTCCGTCGCCCCCATAATAAAAACCGTCCTCTTCATACCCCCTAAACTCATCTTCATAACCGTCATCATATCCATCCCCTTGAATACCCGAGGATTGCCCAAAAGGAAGAGTGGAATAATGGAAACCCGATTGGTTCGATGGTCAAAATGTTGAGGTAGCATGGGCAATGGTTGAATTGGGTAATTAGAGGATGATTGACCCGTGGTTGGGGGAAAGAAGTGTGATAATGGTGGAATGGTGGCAGATGGGCTAAAGGTAAGTCTGGGTTCGACTTGAGTAGTAATTGGTTGTGTGGTGTTGGATGGTGTAGTATCATGAGGTGGAGTAGGAATTGTAGTGGTGTTAGGTATAGTGGTGTATGGTGATGGTTGTGTGGAAGTAGGTATGAATGATGAGGTCGTTTGACCCGTTGTGGGTGGTAATTGAGATTCTTGCATGATGTTTCGTGGTGTAATGGGTGAAGTAGGTGAACCAATGATTATGTTCTCTCTTAGTAAAACTCTGTTTTGCCTTAGTGTTCTTTCGATTTTCGGATCAAATGACAATGGCGACGACTTTTGAGAGCCTCTAGTATGCATGCACCTGTAGAACCTGCACACTAAACACACCAGTGTAAACCCGAAAATAACAAAGCAAAACTAACAAACTGACACACGTTGCGCACAACTCCCCGGCAACGGCGCCAAAATTTGACGTGCTGTCGTAGTACATGCAAATTTAATCCAAATAACAACTATAGATAGTGGTAAATGGGTATCGAACTCAAGGAGTATGTGGAAAATGTGTTTATTTTATAGCTTTGCACTTTAACTAAAATTAACCTAATTTGCGAAAATTAAAGATCAATGATTTGGATCGTTATTTTAGAAAACTAAATTACTAGCTAATTGCAAAATCAAAATTGGATTTTTACTTCAAATTATGAGAACAATGACCATCTTAGGATTCAGTTTCTTTTAACAATTGTGCGAAATTCCAACTAGAAAGAGTTACATAGACATAACTCATGCATAAACAATTGTTGTGATAAAAGGGAACAAAGTACTCAGATTATATGAATGCGAGGTTGTTTCCCGATGATCAATAAATCAATATCCAACCCTAACCCTTCCCGTGATATCTCGATTGCCAACGGCACCAAGAACGTACGATTAAGACTAGAAATTGCTATATCAATTAACAAGCTACAAACAATTATGCATACACCATGATAATCAAGCAAACACAAGTTATCATTCTAGAAATAATGGAACAAACACACAAAAGTTTAGAGAAACCTTCACCTAAAATAATCACCACAAGTTTAGCCGGACATTGTTCGGTTGATCATCATAACATCCAAATTCAAGTTCATACAAATCAAAAACAAGAACCAAATGTTCAGAATTGTTTGGAACCAAGCAAGAACAGCCAAAATCGCCCTCAAAGTGCAGAGAAACTGTCCAATGATGAAATATGTGAAAAGACACCCCAAAAACTGATTAAATGAGGCAGTTACGAATTTCCTCGCAGCCTCCACCGTAAATTATGGTATCACCGTAACTTACGGTGGACAACAGACAGTTACGGTGAAAGCTTCCTGAGTTACGATGGAAGTTTGTGCAATTTTCAGGGCCACCGTAAATTACGGTGGCCACCGTAATTTACGGTGGAGCCCTGAATGTTGTGTTTTGTTTCTTCTTTCATCCCATGCACGACCCGTTCATCTCCAAACCGTCCAAAGCTGCATTTTATCCCTTTTAAGCTCCCGAACCGCACCTGAAACATAAGCAAACGTAGTTATCTAATTCAATATAATTACACGATTAAGTGAAGGATAAATTCATCTTTTAACATCATTAAGGGTTGTCCCATGGACCACCCGTCACACACATATTTTTGGTGAGAGTGTTAGGGGATCATATCAGCTGCCGACAAGCTACAAATACCGTTAAGCTTTGATTTCATACTAAGCATTAAACAATTCACAGTGATTGTCGATATACTGATCCAATTTTAAATTCTTACACAAATTTCAATCGGTTCAGGATACGAATTAGTTGTTTTAAGGCTTAACTTATACGCGTGTACCACCTCAGAATATACTCCCGTATCCAGACCACTATATTTAGTCTTACAGGTGAGTGCACACAAATGATATCTGTAATTGGGTTAGTGCGAGGCCATGAGAGCTCAGGCTATTGCTTCCGCAAAATCAGAGCGATGATGACTCGACTTTTAGGTGGGTCCCCCTTGGGGATCTTCTTTACAACGACACATGATTAGCATTTTTCAATGTTTCATCATTTTTATGCTGAGGGCGGGCTTTAAGATTAAAGCAGTGCAAAGTATTATACGAGGACTAGGCTATTGCTCCTGCAAAATCAGAAGTCCTGGTATAATACCCCAGATATCAAGACGTACAAAGACCTAGTATGTCAGAAATAGAGCCTTTCAAATAGGATTTCAGGGGTTACCTATATATCCGAGAGATGTTCCCCACGTAAAAGCACGAAATGATTTAGGTTTATATCCCAAACAAACTTACTAAATGTGTAAAAACCTATCGACATATCATCTGCAAGACTGCTCAACACTTTTAAACTATACATTTCTTTAGCGTACTACAACTGTCTAGCTGATTTACTATCATTTCCCCCTTTTTACACAAACTCTTTTTTTACCTTTTTCACTGTTTTTGGATTTTGAAATTTTATCATGTTTTTGTATTTTCTGAAAACTTTCTCCCCCTAAAAACAAAAACATATTTTTGTGTTTTTGGTTTTATCAAAATTAGAAAATAAACTGTACAGATGCTTGACAACAAGACGTAGATCACTTCTGATCGCCGTCCTCCTCGGCTTCACACTAAACAACCCTCTCAGAAAACAAATTTTTCAACCCATTTAATTTCAAAAGATAGTTAAATCTCTTTTTATCAAAAGGTTTTGTGTAAAAATTAGCTCTCTGATCATCGGTGTGTATATGATCAATTCAAATCAATTTCTTCTCGTAGCAATCACGGATGAAATGATGTCGAATTTCAATATGTTTCGTTTTAGAGTGATGAACCGGATTTTTAGTTATATTTATTGCTGCCTCATTGTCCACAAAGATTGGCGTGTCTAAGAACTGCAAACCACCATAGTCCCTCATTTACTGCTGGATCCAGAGGATCTGAGAGCAACAGCTGGAAGCCGAAACGTATTCAGCCTCACAGGTTGAGAGAGCGACTGTGGTTTGTTTCTTGCATTTCCAAGTAACAAGCCGAGTTCCGAAGAACTGGCACCTAGCAGTTGTGGACTTTGCATTAAGCTTACAGCCCCCGAAGTCAGAATCAGCATAACCAGTAAGAGAAAAGTCACCAGATTTAGGATACCACAAGCCGGTGCTTGGGCAACCTTTAAGATATCGTAAAATTCTCTTCACAATCATCAGGGGTGACTGTCTCGGACTTGACTGATATCAGGCGCAGAGGCATGTTGGAAACATGATGTCCGGGCGTGACGCAGTCAGATACATTAATGATCCAATGATCGACCGATAGTGCGTCTCATCCACTTTTTCACCAGCTTCATCCGGACATATTCCATGATTTAACGCCAGGGGGTTGAAATGGGCGATGATTCAGACATGTTGAACTTGTCCAACACATCATTCACATATTTTGTTTGGTGAATGAAGATTCCTTCGGGCATTTGCTCAACCTGTAACCCTAGGAAAAACTTCATCTCCCCCATCGAACTCATTTCAAACTTCTTCTTCATAACCTTCTCAATCTCTTTGCACAATTCATCGTTCGTCGATCCAAAGATTATGTCGTCAACGTAAATTTGCACAATGAGTAAATACCCTGCAACCTCTTTTGTAAACAAAGTGCTATCGACAGTCCCTCTAATGAACCCGTTGGCCAGCAGATGTTGGGAAAGCGTCTCGTACCAGGCTCTCGGGGCCTGGTGTAATCCATAAAGCACTTTGTCGAGTAGATAGACCTTGTCTTTGTGCACTGGATCGGTGAAACCCGGTGGTTGTCCGACGTACACTTCTTCTTTGATCTTTCCGTAAAGGAATGCAGATTTGACATCTAATTGGTAGACCTTGAATCCTTTCCAAGACGCGAATGCCAGGAAGATTCTAATTGCCTCGAGTCGAGCAACTGGTGCATACACTTCTGTAAAGTCGATGCCTTTTTGCTGACTAAAACCTTGAACTATCAACCGTGCTTTGTTCCGAACAATTACCCCTCTATCATCCCGCTTACACTTGAAGACCCATTTGGTCTTGATCAGTTTTTGATTTTCTGGTAGATCAACCAATCTCCATACTCCAAGCTTCTCAAACTGTAGTAGCTCTTCCTGCATCGCATTCACCCAACTATCTTCAGTTAATGCTTCTTTATATGTCTTTGGCTCTACCTGCGAAATAAAGCATTTCAATGAGAATTCTTCCTGTAAAGGAGCTACAGAAGAATAAAAACATGTAAGCCCTTTATTGATTTGTTCTCGAGTTTTCACTCCACTTTGAAGATCTCCAATGATTTGTTCTGAAGGATAATAAGACAAAGTTCTCGGCATGACTGTGTCTGGGACGCTCACTTCCGATTGCAGGTTTGTGATATCCTGATCACCCGTGTGATCCACAGCTTCTGAAGTTGCAACATTTGGTTCCTCGTCAAAAATCGGATCGGTTTCCGATTCTGAGTCGTCAGATTGATCAAATGTTGGAGCTGGTTCTTCTAGGGTTTCGTGTGCAGTTCCACTTGGACCGACCTCGTGATCATTTGCACCCATGGTGGGCTGAGAAACTACCAACGGTCTTGGTACTTGTTCTTGTGACATAGATTGCTGATGTTGGTATAATAATGCTAGTTCCTCATCACTTGGCTCAGTCGGAAACTGGAATGACTCCCAGAGTTTATCATAATCGAATAGCAATCTGTTTCCGGGAAGTTGTTCCGGAGCAGTAAACCTTTGACAATCAACATGCTGAACTTGTATAATCTTCCCCAAGCATGGAACCAATACTCTCTTCAATGGGCTCGCATAACCTACAAAGAAACCTTCGTTAACTTTTGCACCAAATTTACCATCTGGATCAATAAATGTGCAAGGTGATCCAAAAGGTTCTAAGAATTTCAAATTTGGTTTATAGCGATGAAGTAATTCGAAGCAGGTTTTCTTGTACTTCTTTACTGTAAGAACACGATTTAGCGTATAACATGCTGTAGCAACCGCTTCACTCCAAAAGAATATTGGCAATTTGGAATCAGCTAGCATAGTACGGGCTGTTTCGATCAGTGTGCGATTCTTTCGTTCTGCGACACTGTTTTGTTGTGGAGTATACGGTGCGCTGAATTCATGAAGAATGCCTTTGTCATTGAAAAATTCAAGCATACGGTTGTTTTTGAACTCCGTTCCGTTGTCGCTTCGAATTCTTCTGATCGGCAGTTTGTACAGCGTCTCCATCTTCTTGAATAAAATCATCAACGAATCAAATGTTTCATCTTTTCTTTCGAGACACATCACCCATGAAAATCTTGTAAAGTCGTCAGTGACCACAAGACAATACAGATCTCCACTTACGCTCTTCACATTAACCGGTCCAAAAAGATCCATATGGAGTCTTTCTAGTAGTAGTCTGATGGAGTTCAAGAGCTTCTTTGGGTGTGACTTCTTCGTTTGCTTCCCCTTTTTGCATTCTACACAACCATCATTCTGATGGAAATTTTTCAAATTAACTCCTTCAACAAGATCATTGTAGACTAAGAAATTCAATTTTCTCACATGGATGTGACCCATCTTACGATGCCACATTCTCGATTCTTTTTCAGTTGCTTTTGTTTTAGTTACAAAACATTTTGGTTTCTTGTCTGATGTTGTTGCGACGCTCATGTCTAGGACATACATATCGTTTTCACGAGGAGCGCGCATCAACACCATATCTTCTGGAATTTTAAAACCTGGTTTAATGATTAAACACTCATTTTTTGTAAAAATGTATTGTGAACGACTTGTCACAAATCTGCGATATGCTCAACAGATTGTTTTCAAGTTCAACGATGTAGTTCACTTTATCAAACAATACAACTCCATTGGTAAGAATTCCTTCACCAACGATTCTTCCTCCCTGCGTTCCTGCAAATCCAACATATCCTCCGTTGATTGATTTGACATCATAGAGCAATGCTAACATTCCCGTCATATGCCTCGAGGCGCCGCTATCCATGATCCACTTGGAGATGATCGACCTCGGAAGCCCCTGCACACATCAAAGACATTCACTCAAACAACGATGCCCAAGATTTCTTCACATTTGGAACACTACCAAATATAAGATCATGATTCACATCAACTTTTGGAATATTGAAGAGAACGTTTGGAACAACAGATTTTGACTTAGATTTTAGATCTCCCTCCTTGATTGGTGGGAATTCCTCAATCAATTTGTCCAATTCAAACTCAAGGTTCTCAACATCGGTCGTAAAAACTTTTGATTCAGATTTTAAAGCTTTTTCCATTTTCTTTTCTTCACACGATTGTTTAGGTTTCTCCACCCATGATTGATTTTGAAAAATCTTTGTTTTCGGATAAACCTTTGAAGTCTTTGGAGATTTTGAAGATTCACCAATCTCAAAGGTTGATTTTGGCTTGTCCTCGGACTTCAAAGATTCACCGCGTTTTAGAATACGCACGGGGGAAATCATCGGTGTTTTACCCTTAACATCATTTGAAGTTTTAGGTTTGGGTTTATGGAAAACTGGTTTTTCAATCCTCTTAACACACTGTTTGGCCATGTGCCCAATTTCACTGCAACGATAACAGACTCTTTTGTCGTATTCAACAAAAGTAGACCTGTTGGTCTCATCTTTCAACTTTTGAGCTGCATTGAAATCGTCAATTGCTTTCTGACTAAAGATATAATCTTTTTCATCTTCAGTACTAGGACCAGCGACAAACACTTCACATAATTTCTCTTTTGGCTTTACATCTTTCTTAGCCATTTTCTTCTCAAAACCGACACCTTTCTTTTTGAAATTGTTACCATGTCTTTTGTTGTGACCATTGTTACCCACCCATTCTTTCTTTCCCGGGTTGTTTGGTTGTTGTTTCACAAAAGATTTTTTCGGTTTTGATAGAAACGCGTTGTTGTTAACCTCTGAAATGTCAATTTCCACAAGCTTATAAACCTTTTCAACATTTTCCAGTTTTGCATTCTGAATCGGGTACTCAAAATCTGTATATAGTTTGTCAGTTCCGGTCATCGTGTAAGCCACAATGATCGAATCGTCATTCACAACTTTATCTGATTTTGGTATGAACTTATCAAGAAAGTTCCCGTCATCTTCAGAATCAGAATTGGAATTCTCCAAATGAGTTTTAACCGATCCGAAATCAGAGTTATCACTTTCTTCATCCAACACTTGGTCAACAACAGTTTTTATCACTTGTGACTCGTTGTCAGTGTCAGATGGAGAGAATGTAACATCAATGTTTTCTGGTAACTCATTCTCTACAGTTCTCAATTTGAGATTCAAAGCTGCTTCCACCCCATCTGGGTGTTTCTGTGTATAATGATTCCACAATGGGGGTGGAACATTGTTGAAAGCAGGTTTAGCATCAGGTAGTTTAGGAACAATTTGATCAATCACATAAGATGAAGCAATATAAATGATCAGTTTCTTATCAACTCTTTCTTTTTTAATAAGCATCAATTCAAGTTCCTTTTTAAAAAATGCGATTGTGTCCAAATGAATGTTAATCTCCATCTGCTTTTCCATGACAGTTTCTTTGAACAAATTAGTAGCTTTATAATTTTCTATACTTTCCTTTTGAATCGTTTTGATTGACCGTGATAAAGTGTCATAAGCTTCTTTCACATCATTAAGATCAAATTTTACGATGTCAGTATATTTCTTTAATTCTTGAAACTGTTTGTCTTTTTCAAGACAATCCATGCAGGGTTTTAAACAGTTTTCGCATGGTGTTACAGGAATTGGATCAATTTTTTCAAAAACCTTTTCTCCTTTATCAGTTTTAATTTCTAGTTTACCAAACCCATCAAACTCAGACTCTGAATTTTCTCCTGATTTGATATCCAGATTTTCGGATTTGAACTCGGACTCCTTTTCGACTGACTCCTTTTCGATTGACTCTGTTCGACAGACTCCGTTTTGGCAGACTCCGTTTCGACAGACTCCGTTTCGACAGACACTGACTCTTGAGTTTTGTCTACCTCTTTCAGCTTCACCGTCAACGCCTTGTCAGCTATTTCCTTCAGAGTTTCTTCATTCATCTCTTTAGAAACATCTATGATTTCTTCAACCGGAGCTTTTTCGACGTCATATTGTGGACAGAAACTAGTAGTTGGCTCGCTGAAGAATCCTGCAAAAGAATCAAACATGTTAGGAGGCATTATGGATTTAAAGAATTAGCAATAATCTCCTGTTCTGGTTGATAATAATAAACTTCTGCTACTGCCACTTCAAGCTCTGCCAGACTTTCTTCACTCATTACTTCTCTGACATCCTCAGCTTCAACAACACATTCTGGCTCTTCTATAATCTCCGCCATCATAGCAAGACCCTCACCAGGAACATATTTATCCCAACTAAAACCTTCCGGCATTTTCTCATCATCCTGATTAACCAAAACAACCTTTTCTGATTTATTTTCAATTTGAGGTCTTTGATTAAATGGTTGTTGACTAGTTTTGTGATAGATTGCTTGTCGGTAGTAGTCATTTGTGAACGGATTCTGATGATTGTTTACTTCCCTGTTTGGACACTCACGTTTGAAATTCCCTTTTTCTTTGCATTTGAAGCAAGTTACTTTTGCTTTATCAAATCCAAGCTTTTGATAAGGTCCTGAGAGAATGTTTCGTCCGGTTATTTCCATAAATCTTTGTGCTCTCCTCACTAAGCTCGCCATTCCCCATTTGATATCAATAAGCTCTAATTCTTCAGGATCAATTTGATCGTAATCCTCCTTTGTCATGTCTGGATTACCGATCCTTCCAGCAACTAGACTCTCATATGATTCAAGAACGGAAGCTAATAGTGCAATATGTTGCTTTGCAGCTGCTTCTGTAAAATCTTGACCATTTTTGATGTTTACAACAATATTACACTGTATCCCAGAAACGTAACTCTGATTATTTGAACTTGATGAACTTTGAGGAGACACATGTTCTTGAACCTTAGGATTTGGTTCGAAGCTTGTAAACGGTGAATGATTGTTGCTTGGTGTGCTTTGAGAAACTCCAGATGTAGGCTCAGCACTAAATGCTGTCTGGAATTTTGGACTTGGGGTAGATGTTGCCGATGAGCTTCCTTTGTAGTACAACTGAACATCTTGTTGTACATTAGCAGATTTCATTTTTCTGATTTTTTTAAGTTCAAGCTCATGCGATTCAATTTTCTCGATGAATGTGCTTAGATTGAAACCAACATATTCCAAGTTATTTTTCAAAACCAACAAATATGTGCCCCACTCATCATACGGTAAAGCAACTGCCAGCTTGTCAACCCATTCTTCATCTGTTTTTTCAATGCTCAAACGCCTCATTTCTACAACCAAATGACAATATCTCTCGATCAAATCTTTTGTGGACTCTCCCTTCATAGCAGTAAAAATATCAAATTCCTTTTTCAATAATGCCGTCTTGCTCTTTATCATCGAAACACTTCCAAGAAACTTGACTTTTAGTGAATTCCAGATAGACTGTGAATCATTATGATTTGGTAGCAATACCAAAATATCTTCTTTGATTTCTTGTTGCAAGATACTCATCATTTTCTTCTCGGCTTTAAAACTATCCTGCTCAATCAGAGTTAACTGATGAAGTGCTTTCTCAATACCCGCTCCAATCGTTGGCGGTACATACCTTGACTCAATTTTCATCCAACACTCAAAATGATTTACCTGTACCCAGGTTTTAAACCTCTCTGACCACCCTGAATATTCGTCAGTGTTCATCAATTTTGGTGGCTTTTGCATTGTACCAAGCTCGTTTTCCATGTTTACATTCTGAATAATACTTGCTGTAGTTTGAACTGCTGTCTTTCCCCCTCCGGAAAACATGTTATAAAATTCTTGGTTATCCATTTTATACTTTGAAAAATTTTCTAAGTTTTTGAAAAATATACTTTCAAACTAATTGACTTCCACACGAAATGAACTTTCAAACGGAATGGACATACAAACGAAATGGACTGTTTCAAACGAAATGATTTCAAACGGAATGAACTTTCAAGCGAAATCACACTTTCATACGAAATGGAAAGCCATTTCGTGCAAAATGAGTACAAGAGGTTCCTTTTCGTGCGAAATGATCAGACAAAATGTTTTTTCAAACGAAATGGTCCATATCGTGCGAAATGAAAATTATTTTCAAGCGAAATGGTAAACCTTTAAACGAAATGGTTCATTTCGTACGGAATGGACACAAATTTTACACGAAATGATGCTCGTTCACACGAAATGGTGTTTTTGTTTTTAGGGGGAGAAAGTTTTCAGAAAATACAAAAACATGATAAAATTTCAAAATCCAAAAATAGTGAAAAAGGTAAAAAGAGTTTGTGTAATAAGGGGAAATGATAGTATATTGTCACACCCCGACCGCGTAAAACAACAAATCGCGGCGGAAACATCGGGGCGTGTTGCAACAGAATTAATGTTTCATAACCATGGATACCAAAAAGTGTTTCGTTTTATTAAACATTGAATAATTACATCGTCTTGAAATCTAAATACACTATTTAAACATAGTCTATCATTGTTATTGAGTCACTAAGGCCTTGTCCAGTCCTATGTGAGCATGCATCTTATCAATCGATATCATTCAACAATACCTGAAACATATGTGAAAACGAGGTCAGCAAAGAAATGCTGGCGAGTACATAGGTTTTGTAGGAGTGTCGAAATCATGGCTAGTTTAGACGTTGCAATACTTTATTAAAAAAAAACCTTGTTTTGAAAAGAGTATAATATTGCAACTTAATTAACCAACTCAAATCAAGCGGGTTATAATTTGTAAAACCTCGTAGCCATGACTCTTAACCCAAAAACATTTGTTTTAGTAAATTATTTGAAAAACAATGATAAGTTCAGGTGATATGTATAAATAAGAGAATAATGCATGATTAAATGAATAACCATGTAAAATGAGTTTGTATAAGATAAGTTGTTTGTAAATAAATGTCTTGTGAAAAGTATGTTACTTGTATAAAATGTTCTATGTCTCAAACTGAAATGATTCAAATAACGCTACAATATGAAATACCATACAAACACTTATATATAGGAAGTACCAGCGGCGTATCCACCATGCTTGTATCATATTCCATACGCATTGTTACTTAACCACTTAATCCAAACCAAACCACCAAAGTAATGTTCATGCCCAAATGTAAATCATGTAATATGTATAACCAAAATAATATCGTATATCGCTTTGAAGCCAATCGTTTACCCAATCGTTAAAACATCGTGTGAAACCCAATCGTTACCCAATCGTTAAAACATCGTGTGAAACCCAATCGTTACCCAATCGTTAAAACATCGTGTGAAAACCAATCGTAAATCGTTTAATTCGTTTTAGGTCGTGAAACTACTTATAAGGTCGTCTCGCTAATAACATTCAAACCTTCGTGACTCATCACTCGTCGCTTCTCGTTTTCGTATTAACAAACCTCCATAGGGTAAGTTAACAATTACAGATTCAGTCGCTACCTACCATACCCACACATAACCACGGGTGTAGTAAATAACGGGATTTGTCAGATCCTATGGTACCATAACCTAATACTGGTCGGCTTGATCATTGCTAATGAATGTCATTTGTTATGTAACTACAACCAACAAGTTTGTTCACTTTATGAAATCGTTATTAGTTTTGTATAAATCGTCTTAATCGTTTTTGAAACCATCGTTATAACATCGAAAACATTTAGCACATATGAGTCACCCCAAAACAGTTGAAAACAGTAAAAGAGGGGAATAATGTACTCGCCTGGGAGTGCTTAGGAGTCTTGAACAACTACCAAGAAAGCTAGAGGAGTCCCGGAAATCAAACGGTACCTAATATAGGTAATTACATAATTAACCCGGACCTAAATCGGAAGACTGGGTAGCAGGAGGGTTTGTAAACCAAATGAGTGTAGGAACTCATATGATATGGTTTAACAAAGCCTACATACTAAATGAAACTTAACCTAAGTTTTATCGACCCATCGCGACCCATTAAGGTAACTTATGCTACTTTAACGCGTCGTGTGTGTGAAACGCGTTCGGACCGTCTAACTAGTCCTATGACAAGTGTTATATGCCTAAACATGTTACATAATTCGTTATGTGACAAAAGTTTAGGTTACATATGCTTAATTACCAATTATACATGAAAAGGGTATTCTGGTAATTTACCTAAGGCATATAAACTACCTATCATACAACTACTTAAACGATGTGACCATAGGGTATAACCTCGGAAGGTTATTCCCTACCTACTATGGTCACCTACTGTGTTTGGTCGGATCCTAATGATCGACCAAACTGGGTCGGGTTCGAGGTATAAGCGATTTATTAGATCGCTTACCCTACGACCCTAGACAACGTGGTAATCAGTAGGCATAATCCCGAGGGACTATGACCATCGTGATTACAATCACGTTGCGAAGTTCAAACGAACTTCGCATTGACCATTACTGGTCAACGCTGAAAGTCAAACAAAGTTTGACTTTCGGACTCGAAAAGCAATAAAATAAGGAAAAGAACGAAAGAATACTTACGAAGGGTCCCCGAATGCTAACCCGGATCAAAATAGCTCAGGTATGAAACGAAGGTTCCAACTTAGAGCCCAAATGATCAGATTTGTGAGAAATGAAGTAAAGGGGGTGGGGTATTTATAGATTTCGGGTAACCGTTAAGATCGTTTCTTGAATAACGTGCCTTAATCGGAACCGTACACTTGTCGTAAAGTTGTGGTGTCCAGGAAGTTTGTTCTTATCCGCTGACTAGACGATAGGAAACGAGTGGACACGAATCAATCAGCTGCAACTTGCAAACAAAACATTGAATCTGGTCAGATCATGCAGTCGCGTAGCGCTACTGCCAAGGCATGAGGCAGTCGCGCTACGCTAGCACTCCCCTGATTCAGAAATGTTTCAAAAGTGGCAAGAATGGTCCCTGCACGTGTCTAAGGCCTTTTTCGATGCGTTTGAACCCCGTTAACCTCATTTCAAGGCTCTAAAATGAAGTTAAAGTATAGGGAACTCAAAACATGCTCAAAAATATGTCGGATGTCGGTTCGTTTGGTCGTACGATCGCGATGTTCGCTTAATTACGACGGAATGCGCATAAGCGCGAAAAACGATCCAAATGACGCGACGAATGGATTTTTCTTAAGGCGAACACTAAAATATAATGTAGTCATGCTTACATAAATTTTTGGATGTCCAGATGTATTCAGAACGTAAGTTATGCGCGAAAATGCAAACTTGTGCACTTTTTGACACTTTTAGTCCCTGAATGACACAAAAGTTTATTTTAGCACACCGAACCCCTCAAAGCCTATTTCTAAGCTATGTAAAGGGTATTTATGGTATGTTTAACTTATGGTCATGTTCCGGAATGTCTGTTACAGTTCAAATTGGCATACTTTCGCAGTTTGTCATATTTAGTCCCTGTAAGCGAGTAAACTTTGATTTCACCACACCAAACCTTCCAAAACTTATATCTAAGTTATGTAAAGGTTATGTAAGGTATGTTAAGCCTATTTCACTATTCCAGAGTGTTCGTTGGATTAAACTGGTTATATTTACGCATCAGAGTGCGTATAACCCTCCAGAAAGCGATTTAGAGTTTGAAATAGAACAAGAATTGATATGTGTAAATGATACACACATTTTTACAAATCCCCAAGTATGAAATATAATATTTCATTGGTTCGGTATTTGTTTGATGGCCGTGGAGGCACAGGTGTTACAGTCTCCCCTACTTTAGGAAATTTCGTCCCGAAATTTATTTAGAGGAAACTTGTGGGAGCTTTGAGAACATGAAATTGAAAAGATCGAACAACCTTGGTTTGGGTTCTGAACTTCTAGTAACTTTAATAACATCATGATTGCAATGTAAGAGGGATACTTATATACAAGTATATGAAGCGTCATTGGTGCGTCCACCATACCTCCATTACATCGTCCTCATTTTGTTATTGTTGTCACTATGGGTTCTTACACATAATAAACCTTACTGGGTTTCTGTGCACTAAATTTCATAATTATGTACGCGTCCATAATTAGACAATTCCTTGCATAGTCCACACAGTCTATTTTAAAATGTGCAGGGGAAAAACCAAATGAACAATCCTGTGATGAGTGTGACTAGACCGCCATAGAGTCCTTTTAATTAAATCATTAATTGATCTAAATAGACTATCAAGGAGTCTGTCCAGCTACATCACTAGATGTCGTTCTTTAACCAAATTGTGAATCAATCTTTTTGATTAGACCACTAAAGGGTCTCTTATGAATCATGGAGCAGTACTATATAATCCAAGGGTCTTAACTACCACGTAGAAGCCCATAAGGATTTAAGGTAGTACCTTTTGAGTATCCTACTACGAATCCCTCATATGAAGATATGAAAGATCCTGCGAGGATTTGGATAACGAATTATCCAGAGTATAAAAACACAAAAACATAGAGGAGAACACATAACATATAAACACATAATCGCATAATTGTATAATCGTTAAATCGCAAAATCGTTTAATCGCAAAATCGTTAAATCGCAAAATCGTTAAATCGCAAAATCGTTTAATTTGTCATCTTTGGACATGGGTATTTAAAGCATACTAGGAATCCAATCCGTGGATTTCACTTGGCACTTTAAATATTTTCGGAATCTAACTATGAAAATAGGAAGATCTAAAAAGGAATTCGGCTTGTCCTAATTGAGTTGTAATGTACATATTAAGGTGTACAAGGAATCCAATCAGGCTCCGAAATCAACGAAGGTGTTGATCGTGGTCGGCTCGGGACTTTGAATAGATCAAGATGTCATCAATAAAAACAATGACGAACTGATCCAAATAAGGCTTGCAGACCCTATTTATTAAGTCCATGAAGATGGCTGGAGCATTTGTCAAACCAAAAGGTATGACTGTAAACTCGTAATGGCCATACTTCGTGCAGAAAACCGTTTTGGGAACATCTTCTTCGAGAATACGAAATTGATGATACCAAGAACGCAAATCGATCTTGGAAAAACATGAAGTACCCTGCAGATGATCGGATCATTGATTTAAGGTAGGGAATATCGATTCTTGATGGTAAGCTTACTAGGCTTACGTTAATCGATATACATTTGAAAAGATCCATTTTTTTTTTCTTTTCACAAAGAGAACAGGAGTTTCTCCAAGGTGAAAAGTTCAGACGGATGAATCCTTTATCAGACAACTCTTGAAGCTGTTTTGATAATTCTTGCATCTCGAACGGTACAAGACGATAAGATACTTTAGATTTAAAAGAAACAAGTGTTTGAGGTTCTTAGGGAGATCACAAGTGATCATAAAAATGACAGAACCACACGAGTAGTTTTGTCTTTGTGTTAACATTATAAGGTTGGATCAAACATTCATACAATTGCATTAGTTAAAAATAAAAACCACAAATTTTTATTTATATTGCAACCGCATTGTCTTTAAATGTTACAAGATAACAACCAGAGGAAATACAAAATACTAAAAGTTCACTTCTTCATCATCGATTGCCTCATTGATGTTAAACACTCGACCACGTGCTGGATTCACATTGACGTGAACGTTCGCATTCGGGTTTGCGTTAGCATTTGCATTCACCAGTCTCGGACAGTTGGGGCGGAAATGACCAAACTCTCCGCAGTTGAAACATGAACCCAGTGGGAATCTCGCAGCATTCCCTTGAACAGGAGCTTGAACCTGAGCAGCCTGATTTTGTCTCAGACGACAAGTATTGGTCAAATGCCCAAGTCTACCACACGTTGTGCATTTCTTGCAATCTTGTTGTGCAACGTGATGACCGTTGCAACGGGCACAATGTGGTGCGGTACCAGCATATGCCTTCTTTGCATGTGGCTGAGCCGGTGGATTCTGCAGGTTCTGAGCAGTCTGTGCTGTAACAGCAAAATTTTGGGCACCCTTCCGCTTCTTCGATTTCTTCGACGTCTCACCTTCCTTACCCTTCCCCTTATCCTTCTTCTTGTCCTTTCCAGAATCGGTTGCCTTCTTTTTATCACCCTTGCGGGTGAGTTTACCCTGTCTGACTTGAGACTCAGTCAGGGTAGCTGACAACTCGATTGCTTGACGAAGGGTGGTAGGATTTACACCGATCAAAATATCCATAATAGAATCGGGTAAACCATCTATGTATCTCTCGATCGCTTTCTCCAGAGGGGTAACCATGGTGGGACACAATAGACTGAGTTCTTCAAAACGATCCGTGTACGCACGGTGTTCAGCCCCATCTTGCTTTAAGTCGTCAAACTCTCGTTCCAAAACTCGAATCTCGTGACGGGGACAAAACTCCTTCATCATGAGAGCCCGAAGCTCTGCCCATGTTTGTGCCAACGCCACTTCGGCACCCCTATCTCGCATAACACCATTCCACCAAGTAAGCGCTCGTTTTTCAAACACACTCGAAGCAAATTCCACCTTACGCGCATCCTGACACTGCACATGTCTGAATGTGCTCTCGATACTCTCAAACCACTGCAGGAGCGCAGTTGCTCCTTGAGACCCAGAAAACTTAAGTGGCTTCGCAGAATTGAAGTTCTTGAAATTACACGGTGCATTATTGTTGTTGTTGTTGTCGTTGTTGTACATCTCGTGGACTTGGGTTACAACGCCGGGAACCACAGCAGCCACCTGTTGAGAGATCAGGGCTGCGAGTTCTTCAATAGTAAAAGTCCGAGTATCGGTTCGGGTATCGCGTCGAGGAGGCATTGTCTGACAAGGAAACGAGTGAAAGAATTAGACGAAAAGAATGAGATGAAACAAATCTGATGAAAGCAAGGATAGTGGTCATTTGTTTGTTACTATAAAGCAACAAACGACCTCGGTGATTTAATCAAAGTAAATAGGTCAAAAATAATGTATCGCGAAGACATGCTCGCCTATAAGTGAACACTCATCCCAAGAATTCCCAGGTAAGCACAACTGGTCTCGCGTTTGATGAGATGTATACGAAGTGCTTGCCTAGACAGAAAACCCAGAATACAGGCATTCACCCTTCCAGTTTGCACGTGTTCACATTATTTAAAACCCAAAACCTTGACGAAGTTTTGAAAACTCAAAGAGGTTCAAAACCATATAATAGAGAGTTCAAAACCTAGTAATCAATCATCCTAGAACAGATGATTAGTTTTCAAAGCGGTTTTGAAATTTATGTTCTTGTTGTGGTCGTCGCCTAAGGATAGGTGACGGTATTGTTTTATGACTAAACGCAAGTAAACTCGCGTTAGGGTCCTAAGAAGGTTATAGACTAGGTCAAAGCATTACTAATTACTAATAACCTAATTCCCTATAACCATTGGCTCTGATACCATCTTTTCTGTCACACCCCGACCGCGTAAAACAATAAATCGCGGCGGAAACATCGGGGCGTGTTGCAACAGAATTAATGTTTCATAACCATGGATACCAAAAAGTGTTTCGTTTTATTAAACATTGAATAATTACATCGTCTTGAAATCTAAATACACTATTTAAACATAGTCTATCATTGTTATTGAGTCACTAAGGCCTTGTCCAGTCCTATGTGAGCATGCATCTTATCAATCGATATCATTCAACAATACCTGAAACATATGTGAAAACGAGGTCAGCAAAGAAATGCTGGCGAGTACATAGGTTTTATAGGAGTGTTGAAATCATGGCTAGTTTAGACGTTGCAATACTTTATTAAAAAAAAACCTTGTTTTGAAAAGAGTATAATATTGCAACTTAATTAACCAACTCAAATCAAGCGGGTTATAATTTGTAAAACCTCGTAGCCATGACTCTTAACCCAAAAACATTTGTTTTAGTAAATTATTTGAAAAACAATGATAAGTTCAGGTGATATGTATAAATAAGAGAATAATGCATGATTAAATGAATAACCATGTAAAATGAGTTTGTATAAGATAAGTTGTTTGTAAATAAATGTCTTGTGAAAAGTATGTTACTTGTATAAAATGTTCTATGTCTCAAACTGAAATGATTCAAATAACGCTACAATATGAAATACCATACAAACACTTATATATAGGAAGTACCAGCGGCGTATCCACCATGCTTCTATCATATTCCATACGCATTGTTACTTAACCACTTAATCCAAACCAAACCACCAAAGTAATGTTCATGCCCAAATGTAAATCATGTAATATGTATAACCAAAATAATATCGTATATCGCTTTGAAGCCAATCGTTTACCCAATCGTTAAAACATCGTGTGAAACCCAATCGTTACCCAATCGTTAAAACATCGTGTGAAACCCAATCGTTACCCAATCGTTAAAACATCGTGTGAAAACCAATCGTAAATCGTTTAATTCGTTTTAGGTCGTGAAACTACTTATAAGGTCGTCTCGCTAATAACATTCAAACCTTCGTGACTCATCACTCGTCGCTTCTCGTTTTCGTATTAACAAACCTCCATAGGGTAAGTTAACAATTACAGATTCAGTCGCTACCTACCATACCCACACATAACCACGGGTGTAGTAAATAACGGGATTTGTCAGATCCTATGGTACCATAACCTAATACTGGTCGGCTTGATCATTGCTAATGAATGTCATTTGTTATGTAACTACAACCAACAAGTTTGTTCACTTTATGAAATCGTTATTAGTTTTGTATAAATCGTCTTAATCGTTTTTGAAACCATCGTTATAACATCGAAAACATTTAGCACATATGTGTAACACCTCGAAAATTTCGGGTTTAATAATAAAATGACACGTGTCATGTAAGACAAAACGCGTTGAAAAACCCGGATATAATAAAGATGTTTCGGTAGGATTAAAATGGCGTCATGTTAAATTGTTACCTCTGAACGACCTAAATTATAAATCCCAAGACCCGATATAATATTACTACACATTTCTCATGCCACAATACAGAGAATTATTGTCAATAATAGACTTGCAAAAGCATGACAAGATCTCACGAAGAAAAAGCAACGATAGACCTTGTTTTCGGGTCTTGTAAATGCATTCAAATGAAACAAGAACAAATGGTAGGGTATTCTACAGAATGATACACTTTAGGAGGGTCCTAAGTTGCAAATAGAGGCCATAAAGTCGTACAAGTGGGCTGCCTTTTCGAATAAATGAAGAAACAAGCAAACAGCCCCTGTATAAGGCCTGCGCATCGTAGCACATATACCCCTACGATGCGCAGGGGTTGCCCAGTTCCGAAAAAACGGGCTGTTGCCTGTTGTGCGCGTTTCTGACCCACTAAACCGGTTGTTAACATTATTTAAAGACCCTAAACTATCCTAGAAGCTCTAGGACAAGTGTTGGATGGTTGTGGTTAGTCCTAGCCTTTGTTGTCAACCAATTGTGGTGATCTAATGCACTATATAAGGACTTCCAAGATCACAACATTTCTTCACACTTGCCACTGATCATTGGAGCATTCCTGGAGCTAAGGAACTCTCCCTTCTGATCAAAATTCGTGCATTGGACTATTGTAAGTCTTCTAGTTCTTATTTGGTTGTGTTTAGCTTAGTTAATTAGCTAAAAGTCAAACCGTCGTAATTACGGTTTGACTTCGAGATTAGTCACTAATGACTCAGTCTTATCTCGAATTAAAACTAGTTTTAGAATGGTATTTATGTGGGAAATAAAACCCCAAAAGGGTTTCCCCTGATCACCATCCTAAACAGGTCAAATGTCGGGTCAAAGCTTTACTTAAAAAGTCAACATATAGCTTAAATTGTCATTTATGCATAATTAGCTATCTAGAACATTTGTAACCTGTTTGAATATTGTTATAACTTAGAAATAAGAGTAGGAACATGTCCCCAACATGTTCAACCCGACTATTTCCTGTTTAGACCCGGTTCGGAACCGAAAGTCACATAGTTTGACTTTTCGGTTGACTTTCAGTTCTGACCCGTTTGGGCATATTTTAGAAATGCCACAGAGCTTAAATTGGATTAGGATACATGTTAGAACAACCCTCTGTGATCATACACCTTGGTTCACTAGTTATCCAATTTATATGCAAGTTTCCGTTAAATGCTCATACTTGGACCGTTATGCCCTTATTACCTTAAATCATGATTTATGAAAATGTAAAAGTGTAGAATCCTTAGTTACTGATATTTAGACTTGTATGCAAAGTTTGACATCAGCTTGACTTGTAGATTAATAGTTATGCTCATTGTCGCTAAATTAAAGCTTTATGTTAATAAAATGGCGTAATGAGCGTATAGCCTAGTTAAAGATACTTTTTGGTATCAAACGAATTACCCACTGTTATAAAATATTATTTTAAGATTTTTAAAGATTTTTAATTAATTTTAGGCTGAGCATAACTAATAGTCGTAGGCTTAATCCGGTAATTGTCGGTTTTGCCCTTACGGGCCATAAAATGAGTTTTACTTATCTAAACGACTCCAAACCTTTTGCTACTGATCACATATGTTAAATAAATTATTTTAAGCCTTCTGGAATTATAAAAATACCAGATTTAAGTATAGAACCCGGAAATGGCCTTTAATCGCCATAATTAGCGTTCTTAACACATAGTATGTCTTAATATCATATTAGACATACCTGGGTCGATACCTACTGATATAAGAGGCAAATTATGATAATTCAACAGTAAGCAAAGGTTGATAAACTCAGACTTCGTTTTTGAGCTTTTCGGCTTATGTGAAATTACCAAAATACCCCTACGGGGCATAGTTTGGTTAAATATGATAAATTTCACATACATGACTTAGCCTACTGTTATAACACATTAAAATAAGTATGTTTACTGTTTACATCAGACCTGTAACTCAGTTGAACTTATAAACGCTTTTACAAACTTTAAAATGACCAAACTACCCCTACGGGGCATAGTTTGTGTTTAAATTAGTTCGGGGCATAACGAAAGACATCCTACTGATGTTATAACATATTTGAAGCATATTAACTTAGGAAACCTGTATATGGCTCTTACGGATACCCGTTACGCATATTACGCGTTCGGCTCGGTCTTTGTAACAAGTTTACATAAAATAGCCGAAACGGGTCAAACCTTATCGGTTTTATCTAAAAATCCAGAATGTGAATAATAGACCCATATTAAACAAGTCTTCAAACTTGTCGGGTCTGAATCACATTCTATCCGGTCTTCGCTTAATCGTGCGTACGAACCGTATCTTCGAAACTAGCCGGTCTAAGCTTAAGCATAATTAAAGACCCGCTAGGATTCTAATAGGTTATATTTAACCTTCGTTCCAGATTAGGAGAAACAGTAAAAGCTACTTGCTATTTGACTATTGTGACTATACTTTGCATCAAGGTAAATACTTTTAACTTATTTTCCCTATACGGGCTTGGGTTACGGTACATAGCGTACCGCTTGATCGAGCATCAAATCTTCCACGCTCAGTGGTTAATTGAATAATTTGATCGGCTCGTTTTAAACAGATGTGTTTACTTTACAGCCTTTGGGGGGTTAATGACCATGTCCCGGATATCCTCGGCATTATCTTACGAGATAGCCACGACCTGAGCACGGGGTGTAGGCGTACTCCCGTGTATAACTCATATAAGTGGTGTGTCTATTGATCTTTAACCCGGAATACGTTCCGGGCTACTGAACGCATAAGTAACATGTAAATCGTTCACAAGATTATAATATTAAATAATTCTCCCAAGTTAAACAAAATGTTTATGCCATGTGCATCCAAACAAATTTTCAATCATTTTATAAAATGAGTCAGTTGAATGTATTTACCAGTGTAAACTGACGTATTTTCCCAAAAAGATTAAATGCAGGTACTAGGCGAAATAGGCTGGGATTCTCCTAAGCATCATTAGAAGTCTCGCAAACTTAGAGATGCCGAAGTCTGTTGAACCATAAACAATGTTTTTAAATTCGATCCTACTGTGGATAAACACCGGATAAATTGTGACTTTGTTTACAATAAATAAATTCGGTTGTATCTTATTTTAAATTTAGCTTCCGCTGTGCATTATTATATTGTGTTGTTCGACTATTACGTTGCCAACCACGTCACGATACTCCCCCACCGGGCCCACCGGTGACACGTGGAAATCGGGGTGTGACAGGTTGGTATCAGAGCCAACTCTGAGTGAATTAAACACTAGTCTTTTGTGTATAATCTCAGTTACACAATATGCACAAATCTAAACCTTCGAGTCTAGACTTATAACATAGGACAAATTCCACTATTGATTGTGTTGTCCTTTATTTAAATTTTGCATATATCTTTGTATTATTATCTCATGCTTTATCTACAGGAATATCGAAAATGCCGCCAAGATTCTTCCGAACACGGGGACGCGGTAAGGGGCCGACAGCCGCCCCCAATGATCACGAGGCAGGACCATCCAATACACGGGCTCCGACGGCTACGGAAAGCGAAGACCCTCGCCGAAACCGGCGAAACCAGGTCGAACCGGCCAGACGGTCGGTTTCGCATAGCTCGACACCGCCCGCACTTAACCCATATGAACCTCACAACACACAACCTTCATATGTACCTCTACAAAGGTCTTTGTCCCATCATTCCTATGGGGACCCCACACCTGTCTTCAGAGGCCAGTTTAACCCGGCCGATTACTTGCAAGAACCCGTGGGTTTCAACCCACTTGGGCCTGACGATCACTTCTCCGGTGATCAAGCCGACGACATGGACGAGGATATGGACCCCGTCATGCCTGCAAGAGGCACTCCGAACCACCCGATTGAGATCTCCGATGGTTCGTCTTTCCACGGATCACCCTATGGTGGTCCAGATAGCTTCCAGGCTCTATTTGATCAGCAACAGTGGTATTACACACCCTCACACCACTCGTCATCACATGGGCAGCACCAGCAGCAGCCGTATCATCAGCAACAGGAACCACAACCACAGCCGCATCATCAAGATTCTTCAGAGGATCATCGCTTTGTGGCAGTTACGCCACCACCTCCACCGCCACCAGTTCAGCCAGCACCTCCTCAACCGCCAAGGCGTAGGAGAACCGGTGCTCGCATATCTGTGCGACCGGGGGGCTTCACTTTCGATTCCCCGCGACAGTCTAGTGCTAGTCACTACCCACCGCACTATGAGGATCCACAAATGGGTGGGCCTTCGCAGCCAACTTTTCAGCAGCCGCCTCCAATGGGTTTTGAAAACCCGATACCAGCATACCCGGGTGGTATGGGCTACAACCCGTTTGAGCCACCAACACATCATAACTACGGTTATGGAGAGGCTGATCCATACTCGGTAGCAGCAAACTATGGCACGCAAGGACCTTATGGGGATCCTTGGGGGGTGAGTTACCCAACACAGGGATACTCGATACCACCTAGGCCCATCATAAGGACGCAGTCGCAGCCACCACGATTTTCTCCAAATAGGGAGGAAATTTTGCATAGGTTGGAGCAGGTGGAACGGGAAGCACATGAAGAACGAAGGGAAAGGAAAACATTCCTCCAAGGACTGATGGGTCTAATCAAGGGGAAGAACAAGAAGAATCGTTAAATTCTTTCATCGCTGATGTATAAGCCCCTGCATGGGTGTAGTTGATTGTTAAGCCCCTGCGTGGGCGTGCTTGTTTGTTTTAAACCCCTATGTGGGTATGTGTGGTTTGAATAAGTAGTCCCTGCGTGGACATGTATTATATTTAGCCCCTTCGTGGGCATGTGTGTTATTTAACCCCTATGAGGGTAAGTATCTGTTGACCCCTACGAGGGTAAGTTTGATATTGGAAGACCCGTTTAGGGCAAATGTGTAATATTCTAAATGAATTAATGGAATGGTTATTTTATAAATTTCATGTTGCCATTATGCGCATATATAAATAATAAATGAAATAAATAAATTAAAAATCATTTCCTTTTTAAATTAATCTGCCTATGTAATTATAAATTAAGAATCTTAAAAAGGTAAAACCTAGCTTAGTGTCAAATATAAGACCGAGCCAAGATGGTAAGACCTGTTTAAAAGATTCAAATCCCTGTTAACATCTTAAAACATGTTAACACTCCTGGCAGAAGTGATTCGTTAAAAATCACATGTCATTCTTAAATGAATAAGAATTCTTTAGAAGATTCCTAATCCAGTTTAATGATCTCTGAATCCTGGATTACATCATCAATTAAGATGATTATACTTAACCATACGTGGTAATATAGTGCTTACGGGCCTTGCTCATTTCTACATGAGCCAAAAGACAGTGGTAGCTATAACTCCCTGTCTAATAAAGGTAATGAACTAGGTTCAAACCTTAAAAGTCTTGATTCTCTAAAGTCATAGCTTATAATTTAAATTGTCCATGTGACCAAGCCTTATGTGCTAATATATATTGTTATTGTTTATGTTTAGGATAAATTTTAATTGAAATCCTAAATTAATACGATTAATAAGTTAGCCAAATATGGTCTCTGTTACCATGGTTAACGAGTTACCCTAAGGGGTAATTCCATAATAAACTCCCAAATAAAATATTGTTCTTGTTTTCTGCAACAGTTCAATACAAATGGCTAACTCTAATGAAGTCAATAGTCATCCGGTGGAGCCGAATGAAAACGCCCAGATTACATTAACGGGTGCTGAACTAAAAGCAATCATAGACGGAGCTATCACACAAGCTTTGGATAGACAATATGACGAATACAGTGGTACTCGGAGTAGGACCCACTCTGTGTCACAGTCAAGGCCAAGGACCCATTCTGAGGCTCATAATAAGCCTCATCCCAAGAAGGATGGACCAAAGAAAAACGATGATGATCGCCAGTCCACCAACCACCAAAGTAATCCATCTCAGCAGTTGGTACTGCATCAGGGACACCGTAACAAGGGTTGCACATATAAGTACTTTGTATCTTGTAAACCCAGGGATTTTACGGGAGAAAAAGGAGCCGTAGACTGCATGACGTGGCTGGATGAAATGGACACGGTCGTGGACATCAGCGGATGCGCTGAAGGTGATGTGGTTAAATTTGTCTCACAGTTCTTCAAGGGTGAGGCGTTATCTTGGTGGAGATCACTGATGGAGGCCTCAGGAAAGATCCCGTTGTATAGCATGACGTGGGATCAATTCATTGCACTGATCAAAGAAAATTTCTGCCCTCAACATGAGGTGGAAAAGATAGAATATGACTTCCTATCACTGGTTATGAGGAACCTCGATTGTCAAGCTTATTTGACAAGCTTTAATACACTATCCCGGTTGGTACCTTATCTGGTAACCCCGGAGCCTAAAAGGATCGCTCGTTTTATTGGTGGACTAGAGCCCGAGATCAAGGCCAGTGTAAAAGCTTCTCGGCCAGTTACCTTCAGGTCTGTAACTGACCTTTCCTTATCCCTCACACTGGATGCGGTCCGACAGAGATCGCAGAGGAATAAGGCGGCCGAGAAGAGGAAGCATGGTGATGACGGTTCGCGTAGGTCGAACAAGAAGCACCGTGGGAGCGGTGATCACAAGAAGGGATCAGATTCGAAGAAAGATGGGCATCGTTCTGGGGAGAAGCCCACATGCAAAACTTGCAAGAAACAGCACTTTGGAAAGTGCAGATTCGAATCAACCTCGAATAACGAGTCCAGGTCTTTCGCTTGTGGGTTGTGCAAGTCCAAGGAACACAAAACCTTGGAGTGCAAGAAGATGAAAGATGCAACGTGTTACCGTTGCAACGAAAAGGGCCACATAAAGACTAACTGCCCAAAGTACAACAAGAAGCCTGAGGAGGCTAAGAAGACCAATGCCAGAGTCTTCAGGATGGATGCGAAGGAGGCTGTGCAGGATGATAACGTCATAACAGGTACTTTCCTTGTAAATGATGTTTTTGCAAGAGTACTTTTTGATTCAGGCGCAGATAAGTCCTTCGTAGATCATAAATTTTGTAAATTGTTAAATTTACCTGTCAAAACCCTAAAAGTGAACTATGAGGTAGAGTTAGCAGATGGGACCATAGAAACCGTCTCTAATGTGTTAGATGGATGTGTTATATCCATTAAGAACCATTCTTTTCCTCTGTCCCTACTACCGTTTAAATTAGCTGGTTTTGACATAGTTCTGGGTATGGACTGGTTATCTCATAACCAGGCCCAAATCGTCTGTAACCAGAAACGGGTAATAATAAAGACTCCGTCTGGTGAATCACTTACCATTCGGGGAGATACCCAGTACGGACTGCCTGAGCACGTGACTATGCTCAAGGTTTCAAAGTGTTTGAAGAAAGGGTGTGTCATTTACATGGCACAGGTGATTATTGATGAGCCCAAACCGAAGTTAGAAGACATCCCTGTCATCTCGGAATACCCAGAAGTGTTTCCCGAAGATCTACCTGGTTTACCACCAGATAGACAAGTGGAATTCAGGATCGATATCATCCCCGGAGCGGCACCAATTGCTAGAGCTCCATACAGATTGGCACCCACGGAAATGAAGGAGTTGCGGACGCAGCTAGATGAATTGCTGGCTAAGGGTTTCATTAGACCTAGTTCATCTCCTTGGGGAGCGCCAATCTTATTTGTCAAGAAGAAGGATGGGTCAATGCGCCTGTGCATCGACTATCGTGAGCTTAATAAAGTCACGATCAAGAATAGGTATCCTCTGCCCAGAATAGATGATCTGTTCGATCAATTGCAAGGGGCGAGTTACTTCTCAAAGATAGATATGAGGTCAGGCTACCATCAGCTGAAGGTCAAAGATGAAGACGTAGACAAGACTGCATTTAGGACTCGTTACGGTCACTACGAGTTCCTGGTGATGCCTTTTGGGCTCACCAATGCACCGGCTGCATTCATGGATCTCATGAATCGCGTTTGCAAGCCTCACTTAGATAAATTCATCATCGTTTTCATCGATGACATCCTCATTTATTCTAAGAACAAAGCTGACCACGAGAAACATCTCCGATGTATTCTCAAACTCCTGCATAAAGAGAAGCTCTATGCCAAATTCTCCAAGTGTGAATTTTGTCTTAGAGAGGTCCAATTTCTTGGACATGTGGTCAGTGAGCGTGGTATCCAGGTGGATCCCGCTAAGGTTGAAGCAGTAATGAACTGGCAAGAGCCAAAGACGCCAACAGAAATTCGTAGCTTCCTGGGATTGGCAGGATACTACCGGCGTTTCATTGAAAATTTTTCAAGGATTGCTGCACCCCTAACCTCCTTAACTAAGAAGAAGGTTAAGTTTGTTTGGGGCCCTAAGCAGCAAGAATCCTTTGATATTCTGAAGCAAAAGCTGAGCAACGCCCCGGTACTGACATTGCCAGAGGGAATTGAAGAATTTGTGGTTTATTGTGATGCTTCGCATACTGGCATGGGGTGTGTGCTTATGCAGAAAGGCAAAGTTATTGCCTACGCTTCAAGGCAATTGAAAGTGCACGAAAAGAATTACACCACCCATGACTTGGAGCTGGGTGCCGTTGTATTTGCACTGAAGCTTTGGAGGCATTACCTTTATGGTGTCAAATTTGTGATCTATTCTGATCACAAGAGCCTTCAACATCTGTTTAATCAGAAGGAATTAAATATGAGGCAACGCCGCTGGATGGAAACTTTAAATGACTATGATTGTGAAATCAAGTACCATCCCGGCAAGGCGAATGTGGTCGCCGATGCCTTGAGTCGGAAGGAAAGAGTTAAACCTATCCGAATCCATGCCAAGCGCATGGAATTAAAGAACAGTCTGATGGAAAGGTTGTTAGCTGCACAGAAGGAAGCTGTGTTGGAAGCTAACTATCCTAATGAAAAGCTAGGAGTAACTGAGGAGCAGTTAACTCTTAGCAAGGACGGACTTCTGAGGTTGAATGGACGAGTATGGGTTCCAATTTATGGAGGACTTCGTGATGTTATCCTTCAGGAAGCCCATAGTTCCAAATATTCCGTTCATCCTGGTGCGGATAAGATGTATCAGGATTTAAAGGCAAATTATTGGTGGATAGGCTTGAAAAAGTCTGTAGCCGCCCATGTAGCAAAATGCTTGACCTGTGCGCAGGTCAAAGCCGAGCATCAGAAACCGTCAGGTCTGCTACAACAGCCTGAACTTCCTACGTGGAAGTGGGAAATGGTAACTATGGATTTTATTACCAAGTTACCCAAGACAAGGAAAGGCAATGATACAATATGGGTTATAGTTGACAGACTGACTAAGTCAGCTCATTTCTTACCCATCAAGGAGACTTATAGCTCCGACATGTTAGCCCAGTTATACTTTGATAAGATTGTAGCCCTACATGGCATACCTGTAGCTATTATCTCTGACCGGGATACTAGGTACACGTCACATTTTTGGGAGAGTTTCCAGCAATCTTTGGGCACACGTTTGAACTTTAGTACGACTTACCATCCTCAGACAGACGGTCAGAGTGAGCGTACTATTCAAACGTTGGAAGACATGCTACGTGCATGTGCGATCGAATTGGAAGGTAGCTGGGATAAGAACCTACCATTGATCGAATTCTCCTACAACAATAGCTACCATACCAGCATAAAGGCTGCGCCTTTTAAGGCATTATATGGTAGAAAGTGTAGATCGCCAGTTTGTTGGGCGGAAGTTGGAGAAGTACAGTTATCAGGACCAGAGATCGTATTCGAAACGACGGACAAGATTGTCCAGATTCGTAACAATCTCCAAGCTGCCCGGAATAGGCAGAAGAGTTACGCGGATCCAAGTCGTAAGGATTTCCATTTCGAAGTGGGTGAAAAAGTCCTACTTAAAGTGTCACCCTGGAAAGGAGTGATGCGATTTGGTAAGAAAGGCAAACTAAGCCCGAGATACATAGGACCTTTCGAGGTTATCGAACGTGTCGGGTCAGTTTCCTATAAGTTGAACTTACCAGAAGAGCTCAGTGGAATTCACAACGTCTTCCACATCTGCAATCTAAAGAAATGTTCCGCTGACGAAACACATGTCATGCCGCATACAGAGGTGCATATTGACGAGAGCTTGAAATTCGTGGAAAAACCTGTGTCGATTGAAGATCGACAGGTAAGAAAGCTTCGGAGAAAGCATATACCTTTTGTTAAGGTCAAATGGGATGCCCGTAGAGGTCCCGATTTCACGTGGGAGGTTGAATCCACGATGAAAGAAAAGTACCCTTACCTGTTTCAGTAAATCTCGGGTCGAGATTTATTTTAAGGGGGTGAGGATGTAACACCTCAAAAATTTCGGGTTTAATAATAAAATGACACGTGTCATGTAAGACAAAACGCGTTGAAAAACCCGGATATAATAAAGATGTTTCGGTAGGATTAAAGTGGCGTCATGTTAAATTGTTACCTCTGAACGACCTAAATTATAAATCCCAAGACCCGATATAATATTACTACACATTTCTCATGCCACAATACAGAGAATTATTGTCAATAATAGACTTGCAAAAGCATGACAAGATCTCACGAAGAAAAAGCAACGATAGACCTTGTTTTCGGGTCTTGTAAATGCATTCAAATGAAACAAGAACAAATGGTAGGGTATTCTACAGAATGATACACTTTAGGAGGGTCCTAAGTTGCAAATAGAGGCCATAAAGTCGTACAAGTGGGCTGCCTTTTCGAATAAATGAAGAAACAAGCAAACAGCCCCTGTATAAGGCCTGCGCATCGTAGCACATATACCCCTACGATGCGCAGGGGTTGCCCAGTTCCGAAAAAACGGGCTGTTGCCTGTTGTGCGCGTTTCTGACCCACTAAACCGGTTGTTAACATTATTTAAAGACCCTAAACTATCCTAGAAGCTCTAGGACAAGTGTTGGATGGTTGTGGTTAGTCCTAGCCTTTGTTGTCAACCAATTGTGGTGATCTAATGCACTATATAAGGACTTCCAAGATCACAACATTTCTTCACACTTGCAACTGATCATTGGAGCATTCCTGGAGCTAAGGAACTCTCCCTTCTGATCAAAATTCGTGCATTGGACTATTGTAAGTCTTCTAGTTCTTATTTGGTTGTGTTTAGCTTAGTTAATTAGCTAAAAGTCAAACCGTCGTAATTACGGTTTGACTTCGAGATTAGTCACTAATGACTCAGTCTTATCTCGAATTAAAACTAGTTTTAGAATGGTATTTATGTGGGAAATAAAACCCCAAAAGGGTTTCCCCTGATCACCATCCTAAACAGGTCAAATGTCGGGTCAAAGCTTTACTTAAAAAGTCAACATATAGCTTAAATTGTCATTTATGCATAATTAGCTATCTAGAACATTTGTAACCTGTTTGAATATTGTTATAACTTAGAAATAAGAGTAGGAACATGTCCCCAACATGTTCAACCCGACTATTTCCTGTTTAGACCCGGTTCGGAACCGAAAGTCACATAGTTTGACTTTTCGGTTGACTTTCAGTTCTGACCCGTTTGGGCATATTTTAGAAATGCCACAGAGCTTAAATTGGATTAGGATACATGTTAGAACAACCCTCTGTGATCATACACCTTGGTTCACTAGTTATCCAATTTATATGCAAGTTTCCGTTAAATGCTCATACTTGGACCGTTATGCCCTTATTACCTTAAATCATGATTTATGAAAATGTAAAAGTGTAGAATCCTTAGTTACTGATATTTAGACTTGTATGCAAAGTTTGACATCAGCTTGACTTGTAGATTAATAGTTATGCTCATTGTCGCTAAATTAAAGCTTTATGTTAATAAAATGGCGTAATGAGCGTATAGCCTAGTTAAAGATACTTTTTGGTATCAAACGAATTACCCACTGTTATAAAATATTATTTTAAGATTTTTAAAGATTTTTAATTAATTTTAGGCTGAGCATAACTAATAGTCGTAGGCTTAATCCGGTAATTGTCGGTTTTGCCCTTACGGGCCATAAAATGAGTTTTACTTATCTAAACGACTCCAAACCTTTTGCTACTGATCACATATGTTAAATAAATTATTTTAAGCCTTCTGGAATTATAAAAATACCAGATTTAAGTATAGAACCCGGAAATGGCCTTTAATCGCCATAATTAGCGTTCTTAACACATAGTATGTCTTAATATCATATTAGACATACCCGGGTCGATACCTACTGATATAAGAGGAAAATTATGATAATTCAACAGTAAGCAAAGGTTGATAAACTCAGACTTCGTTTTTGAGCTTTTCGGCTTATGTGAAATTACCAAAATACCCCTACGGGGCATAGTTTGGTTAAATATGATAAATTTCACATACATGACTTAGCCTACTGTTATAACACATTAAAATAAGTATGTTTACTGTTTACATCAGACCTGTAACTCAGTTGAACTTATAAACGCTTTTACAAACTTTAAAATGACCAAACTACCCCTACGGGGCATAGTTTGTGTTTAAATTAGTTCGGGGCATAACGAAAGACATCCTACTGATGTTATAACATATTTGAAGCATATTAACTTAGGAAACCTGTATATGGCTCTTACGGATACCCGTTACGCATATTACGCGTTCGGCTCGGTCTATGTAACAAGTTTACATAAAATAGCCGAAACGGGTCAAACCTTATCGGTTTTATCTAAAAATCCAGAATGTGAATAATAGACCCATATTAAACAAGTCTTCAAACTTGTCGGGTCTGAATCACATTCTATCCGGTCTTCGCTTAATCGTGCGTACGAACCGTATCTTCGAAACTAGCCGGTCTAAGCTTAAGCATAATTAAAGACTCGCTAGGATTCTAATAGGTTATATTTAACCTTCGTTCCAGATTAGGAGAAACAGTAAAAGCTACTTGCTATTTGACTATTGTGACTATACTTTGCATCAAGGTAAATACTTTTAACTTATTTTCCCTATACGGGCTTGGGTTACGGTACATAGCGTACCGCTTGATCGAGCATCAAATCTTCCACGCTCAGTGGTTAATTGAATAATTTGATCGGCTCGTTTTAAATAGATGTGTTTACTTTACAGCCTTTGGGGGGTTAATGACCATGTCCCGGATATCCTCGGCATTATCTTACGAGATAGCCACGACCTGAGCACGGGGTGTAGGCGTACTCCCGTGTATAACTCATATAAGTGGTGTGTCTATTGATCTTTAACCCGGAATACGTTCCGGGCTACTGAACGCATAAGTAACATGTAAATCGTTCACAAGATTATAATATTAAATAATTCTCCCAAGTTAAACAAAATGTTTATGCCATGTGCATCCAAACAAATTTTCAATCATTTTATAAAATGAGTCAGTTGAATGTATTTACCAGTGTAAACTGACGTATTTTCCCAAAAAGATTAAATGCAGGTACTAGGCGAAATAGGCTGGGATTCTCCTAAGCATCATTAGAAGTCTCGCAAACTTAGAGATGCCGAAGTCTGTTGAACCATAAACAATGTTTTTAAATTCGATCCTACTGTGGATAAACACCGGATAAATTGTGACTTTGTTTACAATAAATAAATTCGGTTGTATCTTATTTTAAATTTAGCTTCCGCTGTGCATTATTATATTGTGTTGTTCGACTATTACGTTGCCAACCACGTCACGATACTCCCCCACCGGGCCCACCGGTGACACGTGGAAATCGGGGTGTGACAATATGAGTCACCCCAAAACAGTTGAAAACAGTAAAAGAGGGGAATAATGTACTCGCCTGGGAGTGCTTAGGAGTCTTGAACAACTACCAAGAAAGCTAGAGGAGTCCCGGAAATCAAACGGTACCTAATATAGGTAATTACATAATTAACCCGGACCTAAATCGGAAGACTGGGTAGCAGGAGGGTTTGTAAACCAAATGAGTGTAGGAACTCATATGATATGGTTTAACAAAGCCTACATACTAAATGAAACTTAACCTAAGTTTTATCGACCCATCGCGACCCATTAAGGTAACTTATGCTACTTTAACGCGTCGTGTGCGTGAAACGCGTTCGGACCGTCTAACTAGTCCTATGACAAGTGTTATATGCCTAAACATGTTACATAATTCGTTATGTGACAAAAGTTTAGGTTACATATGCTTAATTACCAATTATACATGAAAAGGGTATTCTGGTAATTTACCTAAGGCATATAAACTACCTATCATACAACTACTTAAACGATGTGACCATAGGGTATAACCTCGGAAGGTTATTCCCTACCTACTATGGTCACCTACTGTGTTTGGTCGGATCCTAATGATCGACCAAACTGGGTCGGGTTCGAGGTATAAGCGATTTATTAGATCGCTTACCCTACGACCCTAGACAACGTGGTAATCAGTAGGCATAATCCCGAGGGACTATGACCATCGTGATTACAATCACGTTGCGAAGTTCAAACGAACTTCGCATTGACCATTACTGGTCAACGCTGAAAGTCAAACAAAGTTTGACTTTCGGACTCGAAAAGCAATAAAATAAGGAAAAGAACGAAAGAATACTTACGAAGGGTCCCCGAATGCTAACCCGGATCAAAATAGCTCAGGTATGAAACGAAGGTTCCAACTTAGAGCCCAAATGATCAGATTTGTGAGAAATGAAGTAAAGGGGGTGGGGTATTTATAGATTTCGGGTAACCGTTAAGATCGTTTCTTGAATAACGTGCCTTAATCGGAACCGTACACTTGTCGTAAAGTTGTGGTGTCCAGGAAGTTTGTTCTTATCCGCTGACTAGACGATAGGAAACGAGTGGACACGAATCAATCAGCTGCAACTTGCAAACAAAACATTGAATCTGGTCAGATCATGCAGTCGCGTAGCGCTACTGCCAAGGCATGAGGCAGTCGCGCTACGCTAGCACTCCCCTGATTCAGAAATGTTTCAAAAGTGGCAAGAATGGTCCCTGCACGTGTCTAAGGCCTTTTTCGATGCGTTTGAACCCCGTTAACCTCATTTCAAGGCTCTAAAATGAAGTTAAAGTATAGGGAACTCAAAACATGCTCAAAAATATGTCGGATGTCGGTTCGTTTGGTCGTACGATCGCGATGTTCGCTTAATTACGACGGAATGCGCATAAGCGTGAAAAACGATCCAAATGACGCGACGAATGGATTTTTCTTAAGGCGAACACTAAAATATAATGTAGTCATGCTTACATAAATTTTTGGATGTCCAGATGTATTCAGAACGTAAGTTATGCGCGAAAATGCAAACTTGTGCACTTTTTGACACTTTTAGTCCCTGAATGACACAGAAGTTTATTTTAGCACACCGAACCCCTCAAAGCCTATTTCTAAGCTATGTAAAGGATATTTATGGTATGTTTAACTTATGGTCATGTTCCGGAATGTCTGTTACAGTTCAAATTGGCATACTTTCGCAGTTTGTCATATTTAGTCCCTGTAAGCGAGTAAACTTTGATTTCACCACACCAAACCTTCCAAAACTTATATCTAAGTTATGTAAAGGTTATGTAAGGTATGTTAAGCCTATTTCACTATTCCGGAGTGTTCGTTGGATTAAACTGGTTATATTTACGCATCAGAGCGCGTATAACCCTCCAGAAAGCGATTTAGAGTTTGAAATAGAACAAGAATTGATATGTGTAAATGATACACACATTTTTACAAATCCCCAAGTATGAAATATAATATTTCATTGGTTCGGTATTTGTTTGATGGCCGTGGAGGCACAGGTGTTACATATATCAGCTAGACAGTTGCAGTAAGCTAAAGAAATGTATAGTTTAAAAGTATTAAGCAGTCTTGCAGATGATATGCCGATAGGTTTTTACACATTTAGTAAGTTTGTTTGGGATATAAACCTAAATCATTTCTTGCTTTTACGTGGGGATGAGGATCAATCTGAAAGTGCTCATGTTGATACTTCTAACTTTCCGACGCTTGTTGAATTCTTCAGTCAAGCAAACATAGATGAGTTAAGAAGGAGAGTTGAAGAATGTTTAAAGAATAAAATTTTGATGGAACGTCGAAAGATGAACGTCGCGAAGAAAGAAATGGTTTAAAAAAGATACTGAGAGAAAATTCAAGAGACCGTTGAAGTTTAACAAAAGAGACAGAGAAGTTTCTCTTGGCGACATAATCAGTTGGGAATATCTACCGCAGGTGAACGCGTATGCTATCAGACGAGAGTTTGGAGTTCAATATTTTGCTTATATTCAAGATATTATGTCTTTACCTTGGTGGGACGTTGAAGAACTTCCAAAAGTCAGAACATTGAATTATCCTGTCAGAGAGCAAGATATGCCTACCTGGGGTCTGATGAAGTTCGAAGCGTTTAAAGATTTCAAACACTGGAAGCCACATCAACCTAAGAAAGTCAAAAGGGTGGATCCGGTCACTGGCATTGAAGAAACGATCTTGCAAATAAAGAAGCCCAAGGTGTTAAAGAATATCCCGTTGCCGAAAATGGAACAAGATTTTTACAAAGGGTTCTTATGTTGGGTATACAGCTGCTTGTCAACTGAAGCTGTGATCACATACAGAGTGGAAAATGAAGTTAGACATATCTATGTTTATGATCCATTGTGGTTAGTAAATTGCTCAGCGAAAGATATAGAATGTTTGTTTATTAACAAGATTGGGTTCAAAGCTGAAGACAAATATCAGGCAATGCAGTTTCAGAAAGTTGTAACTATCTGCTTTCAGAAAGAAATCAACCCTGAGAATGCATGGTCGACTAAGTGGAGAAAGATTGAGAAAGAAGAAGCTCTGAAAGCTGAGAAAGAAACAAAGGCACGTTAAGAAATAGACAAGATTTTAAGAAATACTGTTGTGCAAAGGATGGCTGAAGAGGAAAAGAGAGCTGTCGAAGAGAATAAAAAGCTTAGGAAGTTATTGCTGAAAAAGCCTAAGCAAAGGGAAGAAAAGTTTAAGTCTCTATGAAGAAAGTGCTGAAGACAACCTGACTGAAGACTCCGACAATATCCAAGGGGGAGTTTGTTGATACATAATGTCTATCGCCTACGTCAACAGTCTAGGTCGTGTCAAATAGCTTGTAATATGGTGTAAAGTGTCAAAATGTAATGTTATGTGTGTTATGTACCATTTCGCACGAAATGGTTGTTAAGCCATTTCGTGCGGAATGGATCTCCTATAAATAGGAAAGTTGGGTTTTTCAATTGGTACGGTTCGGGAAAATCTCACACGAAGTTCTGTCAAATTTTCTCTGTGTATTAACGTCTAATATCAATGGAAAACCAGTTTAAAGTGTATTTTTCTGCTTCTACTCACATTCTAACACCGATTCTTAGTTACTAGATTGTTTCCGCCTCTCTAGTGATTTAGATTTGCCTCAGACCGACTCATTCAGGTCGAATATCGATCCTACATGTGCGAGACCTCTTCACCACACAGACATTCACCCATGTCTTCTTGGCACAGACACAAACCTCTTCTTGGCACAGACATCTTCTTCCACACCTCCACCCCCAAATCCCTGCCACCACCTCCACCACCACATCCCTGCCACCACCGCCACCTGATACATTACCACCACCACCATCATCGGAGAGAGACCGTAGAGAGAGGGAAAGACTGTAGAGAGAGAGAGAGAGAAATAAGAGAGAGATCAGTGAGAGAGATACCGTAGAGAGAGAGAGTGAGAGAGATACCGTAGAGAGAGAGAGATCGGAGACCATCATCATCGAACAAAACCCCCAAATCGAACCAAAAACCCCAAATCGAACAAAACCCCCAAATTGGAGACGACGAAGGCGGTGGTGGTGGTTGAACGACGAAGATGATGGTTGTGGTGTGATGGCGGAGGTGGTGGTTGAATGCCAAAGGCGGTGGTGGTGGTTGAACAACGAAGATGATGGCGGTGGTGTGACAGCGAAGGTGGTGCGGTGGTGGTGGTGCTATGGGCGGTGGTGGTCCGCAGATTGTAGAGAGAGAGAGAGAGTTGAGGCAGAGAGAAGTGTGTGTGTTGTGTGTGTGAAAAGTGGTTTTGTAGAAGAAAAAAAACAAACCCTCTTCTCCTTGCAGACTGCAGACATTTGGTCCACCTCTTCTCCTGCAGATGCCTGCAGATGTGGTCCGCAGACTGCAGACCTTTTCCCGTAGAAAAAAACAAACAACACCTAACTCATTCAGTCAATGACCTTAGACTAAAACATTCACCGCCACTTATAGGCTTTACATTAACAAGAAAATGACAGTAAATAAACTACCACAGCTAACACTAACGACTAATAGACGACAACTACCCGTGTTGCCCATCCGCTACTGTTACTATTTAGCATGAATTATCAGTAGAGAAACTAATAACAATAATATCAGAAACCTGTGGATAATCAAACTCATAGCAGATGACACACTATCACTTCGAAAGCCAACTAAATGTACCAATCCGCTGACTTCATCCTTAAGTGCAATGCTTGAAGAGCCTGAAACAGTAAAGAAAACCAAAGTTGAAATCCAGTAGAGGTGACAAATGGCAATTTGGCCCTTTTACTTACAATTTGGATTATGATTTATCTCTAATGGGTCAAACAGGTAAATCCAAAAAGTTAGCTTAAAAGGAAACTAGTCAAATGAGTTACATTTGCTTATTATAAAACCTTAAAAATCAATTCATTCAAAGATTATGATTATTATAGTTTATCGTGATCATATCTGACACACTCTTATACAACATTTTGAATATTTTGGAGAAAAGGGGTGTTGGGTCAACCTAAAGATTTCAACCCATATCGAAAGTTACTACTTGGCCAAAACCCCCTTTGACCAGCCCGAATTAACACGTTAAAAACATAGAACTCACAGTTGTATTTGTTGGAAATCAGGCCCTTGATCAAATACATAAACACCGGATGAACGAACTTGTTCGACTCTTTTATTTATTTATCAATGAAAAGCACACTAATTACAATGACCCTAACCATCTATTTATACTAAACTTATTCTAGTCCTAACCCGACTCAAACTCTATTAAAAAAATAAATAAACAAACTAGATAAACCTATCTAATAAACCTTGATGCCCAAGAAACATACTTAGACTAGAATTAGGAAACCTAAATAAAACAAACTAATTAATCTTCCAAAATAAACTAAAACACTTAGCACCTTCCAACTTTTGAGTTATGACAAGATTAGTCCCAACAATCACCCCCCTAATCTTGTCAATAACTTTCTTCACATTAGAGCCGGTTCATCATCCTCATATCGGGTCAAGTTCACCTCTTCATCTTTCAACTTCGGACACTCGTTATAATGACCATATTCTCCGCACTTATAACATTTCACGTGACTTTTATCCCGGAACCGCTCATTACCATCTCGACCTCTCCCGGACCCACGATCTTCACCTCGATCACGTCCAAAGTCTTCTCGGTTCAACCCAAACAAAAAACTCACTACACTTGTAACATCTCACATGGCATCACCCTGGAAACGCTCACTAACATCACGACTTTTCACGGATCAACGACCTAACCCGGTAACATCCAAAGCCACCCGATTTTGAACTCCAACGCCATATGTTACATCGTGTTTTTTTTTCTTTACCTTTTTCCGATCATCCTTGTTCAAGAGGCCACTCCACCGACAAAGAAAACAAAGCCACCCGCTTATACCGTTTTCTTTCAATTGCTAAACGAAGCGAATCCAAAGCCACCTGCTTTGACGGATCCCTTACGTCCGTTTTTCACGCAACACGCCGGTCTCCTCTTATCACGAAACAACACGATCAAGGCAACCACTCTCACCACTACTAGCCACGGAACACACATGTTTATCACCATTCACCCCGTCGTCTCACATGGTACTTCCACTATAACAACGGCTGACACGAAACACCTTAACGTCTCCGTTTACGGCTTTCTTCAACCTGTCACTGAAACATCACAGCCCCTTTTCTTTGTTTTGATCACGACTAACAGCCACGAAAAATCCCGATGTTCACCCGTCACCCCGTCATCCTAACCGGTACATCACCCGCGACAACGACGGACACGAACACTCTTCTGGACTTCGTCTTCTGCTGCATAACAGTCCCGAACAGCCCTTCTTTCTCCTGCCCTCCTGCTGCGTTTGCCCCGCAGCGACTGGCTAGACCCTTCGTGGGCTCTGGTTTCGGTTGGTTCGTCACCCCAACCGTCCTTCTGCTTGATTTTTGACATGGCAATCATTGCCAAATACGATCAGACGTCAGTCCTTTGATCGGTCATGCAATGAAATTTCTTGCATGTAATTAGCAATTAATATTGTTTGAATGTTTGAATGCTATTGGATTGCCACGTAAGTTCCACTTTCATCTCATGATGTAAATCACCAAGCCACCAAGTTAAATTAATTGCAAATATATCTCATTCACAATCAACTTTATTACGTCACAACCCAATATTCTCTCCCTAGATAAAAGCTCCAACTCTACAGACTGACTTCGGCATTGCTACCTCAACAGATTTTTTCTGTTTCTTCATGTACCGTGGTTTTACCGTCGTAACGGCGTTGCACCCCGTTAGGGGTGCTCCCCTTTCTCGAAAACGACTCTCAAAACCGCCAAGCTCTGATACCAATTGTTGGAAATCAGGCCCTTAATCAAATACACAAACACCGGATGAACGAACTTGTTCGACTCTTTTATTTATTTATCAATGAAAAGCACACTAATTACAATGACCCTAACCATCTATTTATACTAAACTTATTCTAGTCCTAACCCGACTCAAACTCTATTAAAAAAATAAATAAACAAACTAGATAAACCTATCTAATAAACCTTGATGCCCAAGAAACATACTTAGACTAGAATTAGGAAACCTAAATAAAACAAACTAATTAATCTTCCAAAATAAACTAAAACACTTAGCACCTTCCAACTTTTGAGTTATGACAAGATTAGTCCCAACAGTATTCGGTCCATACAATTGTCTGCTTTTCAAGATTATACAAGAAGAGCTTATCCAAGAGTATCAATTCTGCAAAATTAAAAACAAATAACAAGGAATGAGTTATGGATTTAATCTCATTAATGTGATAATTATGTGGTTAATTACCTCCCAATACAATTAGTAACTTCACTTTTTGTTTCTTTTTTTCTTTCAATTTGGGTGAACACCAACTTTAACTTTTTATTTTCTTTATTGTTTTTCTAATTTCAACTTCACTCCTTTTGCTATAAAAAAAATTATAAGTCTTTAACCCAACACTTTTATTTTTAACATATAACTTTCATTTGTTTGGTTTTTGATAACTACATATGCGGCTGCGTTTAATTTTTTCTCGACATTCCAATATAAATTTTATTAAAAGCTACATATGCGGTGACGAAACCAAGCCAGTACCGACCGAAGAACCGATATTGGTGTTCGTTTTTATGGTTTCTATAGATGTAAAACATAATTTATTTTTTGGATTACATCATACACCTTTTGTGTAACAAAACATTGTAAATAAACTTTTTTTCAACGGTCAAAATTGAGTCTTACAAATTTTAACATTCTCAATGCAATACATCGGATTCACCCACTAGTTACATTTGTAATTGCAAGAATTATTAACAATAACTAAATTTATTGGGCCACTTGATGCGTTACTATTAGACCATTATAAACTATCAATTAGTAACATATGTTGGTTAATAGTGTTTGTACTGTATGCAATGCAAGTGTATCTTGCAAGGTTTGGTTGTAAATTTATGTTTTCAGATTGTACTTCACCTAAAAGAAGCCGCGTGTCTCTTGAGTCTTGACACGTGTCACACACGGAGGTGTAGATTTAGGGGAGAGAAAAGAAAGGCAACTACAACAATGAAAGAGAAAGAGAGAGTGAGAGCACAGATGACGGAAATTAGGGGAAACAAGTCGCTAGGTTTTGACAGCCGTTGTTCCGGCTGCCCTATCGATGATGGTGCTCTGACAGAATACGAACTAGGGTTCCGCCGTCAACCCTCGGCGACAGCAATGGTGTTTCAAGTTGTTCGTATTTCAGCTTTCTCCTCCGTCCTTTCGTTTTATATGACGATTGTGTCTGATTCTTCCTGTTTTGGTGAGTTGGATAATTTTATTTGTGTCATAATAGATTAGAAAAATTGATTGCATATGAATTCTCATTTTCCCAATTCACATGGTTACATTGGACGTGCTATTGGACAAGATGAATTTAATGTGTCCATATGCCTGTTGGAAAAGGCTTTACAGGTAAATGTTAACTTTCCCACAATAACTAGGAAATTTACTTTGAAGAATGGTTTGAACCATAGATGATGCAAACATGAATACTGTATGTGACGCTATATCATCCCTAATCTCACATCAGTACTCAGTAAACTATTCGAAGGCTTATGGTATAATTCACATGATGTTATCACAGAATAAATGTGTATATATTGAACAAGTATTAGTGAATATACACCACATATGACAATCTGAAGTTATTATAGCAATGAGTTAATACCATCCCTTGCAACATCCCCATTTCTTTTTGAAAAAAGCTTGACCTAAATGCAAAGACTAATAATGATTATAAATAGAAGAAATTGTTTGATTTCATTAAATCTTTTACAGTGCTAGAGATATTACTAAAAGATCATGCTGGAAAGTATGCAACTGGGAATGAAATTTTCGTGGTATCGGTTCTTTCTTTTTTGCATATACTCTAGCATCTTACTAACTAAGCTGATCACTTAAAAGTAGTCACGTGTAGAGCACATGACCACTGAGCAACTTAGCGGTTGAGGCGCTGATGAAGTTTGATGTACTGTATATCGTGGCACTGGCTTTGGTGTAACGGTGTTCCTGATAAGCAAACACTGGCTCAACAGCACTTTGGGACTTCGCCCGATTCAGGTTTCTTTGTAGGTTGTGCATTCGGAGCTTGATGGGGGCATGGAGCCTATTGTTTTTTCAGGATTTGATCCAAGAATAGGTAAATAGCTGCATGTTTAATACCCTTATGTGGATGCAATAGTTGAAGGTTTAAGTAAATTACCATATAATTAACGAACTATAATTTTGTAACATTCATTTCAGAAGTACATGTTGCTATACAATTAATCAACGTGAAGATAAAGTCACTTCGATGCATTGAGCATGAGCACATGATATGGATCTTAAAAGAGTTTATGGTCTGTAAAAGTCGATGATCATTATTAACGAAAGAAAGCCCTATAAATAGGGATAAATACAATGCCAGCCTAACTCTAATGTAGGAAATACAATCTCAATACAAATACAATTGATCATCTATCTAAACCAAATATATCTCTTAATAATTCAAATAAATAATAATATATATCGGCTAAGACTCCCCCGCAGTTTGAGCGGGCGGTGGACAGACGCTCAAGCTGGATCTAAAATACTGAAATAACTGACGAGCAAGCCCCTTGGTAAAGATGTCTGCAAACTGTGAGGCTGAGGGCACATGTAACACGCGAATATGGCCGACGCAGACTTTTTCACGAACAAAATGAATATCTATCTCGATGTGCTTGGTCCGTTGATGCTGGACAGGATTGTCTGACATATAAGCGGCGGAGACATTATCACAATAAATAACAGAGGCCTTCCGAAGAGGAAGATGCAGCTCAAGGAGTAAGTTGCGAAGCCAAGTTGCTTCAGCAACAACATTAGCTACGCCCTGATATTCGGCTTCAGCACTGGAGCGAGAGATCGTCGGCTGCCGTTTGGAGGACCAGGAAATTAAATTATCACCGAGAAAAACACAATAACCGCTAGTAGAACGGCGAGAATCAGGACACCCACCCCAATCAGCGTTAGAATAGGCCACCAAAGAGTGAGTATTGGACTTACCAATACGAATACCATAATCAACCGTGCCCTGTAAATATCTTAAAATACGCTTCAGAAAAGCAAAATGAGGATCCCGTGGGGCATGCATGAAGAGGCAAGCCTGCTGAACAGCATATGCAATGTTCGGGCGCGTAAATGTAAGGTACTGCAATGCACCAGCCAGACTGCGATATAAGGTAGGATCATGAAAAAGAGAACCATCAGAAGCACTAAGTTTAGTGGATAAGTCAACGGGTTTCATGCATGGTTTACAAGAGGACATAGAAGCACGTGAGATGATGTCCTTAGTATACTGGGCTTGGTCTAAGAAAAGACCATTAAACGTCCGTGTAACCTTGATTCCCAAAAAATGATGTAGTGGGCCTAAATCGGTCATGGCAAACTCTCGAGAGAGCATGCGAATAATATCCTGTAATAACTCATACGAGGAGGCAGTGAGAACAATATCATCAACATACAGAAGTAAATAAGCTGTCTGTGAACCCCGATAGTAGACACACAACGAGTTGTCACACACACTGCTACAAAATCCCTGTGATAAAATATGAGTAGCGAACCTGGTGTACCATGCCCTAGGGGCCTGCTTAAGACCATAAAGGGATTTTTTCAACCGACACACAAAATTAGGAAAACGCCTTTCGACAAATCCTGGTGGTTGATGCATAAATACGGTTTCGTTCAAATTCCCATGCAAAAAGGCGTTCTTGACATCCAGTTGATGGATAGGCCAAGAACGAGAAACAGCAAAAGACAATACGGTGCATATAGTAGCCGGTTTCACAACCGGACTAAATGTGTCCTCACAATCAATTCCCACTGTTTGAGAATTCCCATTAACCACCAAACGTGCTTTATAGCGTTCAAGTGACCCATCAGATTTAAATTTGTGGCGAAAAATCCACATACAACGAGTTACCGGGCGATCAGATGGTCTAGGAACCAACTCCCATGTATAATTTTCCTATAAAGCACTAAACTCAGCCTGCATAGCATGTAACCAATGAGGGTCGGCAATGGCCCTGCCATAAGAAGTGGGAATCGGAGAAATTGAGATGGAAAGTAAAGTACGGTGGGCTTTCAATCTGGTGGTTATTGGGTGGGTGTTGGTGGAGATAGGAGGCTGGGAAGGAACAGCCTTAGGCTGTTGGTTGGCCTGGAATAGGGCTGCCGTAGCAGCATGGGGCGGTGGGGCAGTGGTGGGGGGTTTCGGGCGGCGTTGGTAGGTATGTATGATAGGTGGAGGTGGTGTGGGGCTAGGAGGTACGGAGACAGGCTGGCGGAGGGTGAAACCGGGTGGTGTAGCATCATCTAAGAATGAATAAGTGGTGGAAGGGGTTTTAATGGTATAGGAGAAAGTTTGTTCGTCAAAGGTAACGTGACGAGAGATGATGACTTTACCGGTTGTAGGGTCAAAACAACGATAACCCCGGAAATCAGAAGGGTACCCCAAAAAAATTCAACGAACTGACCGTGGGTGTAATTTATGTGGTTGTGTGGCAGAGGTATTTGGATAACAAGCACACCCGAAGACACGTAAGTGATCGTACGTTGGGTGGCGAAAATATAAAGCAAAAGTTGGGGTGAAAAAGTTGAGTCTTTTAGTGGGAATAATGTTATGGAGATAGGTGGCGGTGTGAAGTGCTTCCACCTAGAACAACGATGGTAACTATGCATGAATGAGAAAGGAACGTATGATATCATTGAGACGACGAATCATTCGTTCAGCACGTCCGTTTTGTGAGGATGTCTGAGGACAGGAGAACCGAAACAAAAGACCATGTTGTTGAGCAAAGGTTTTAAAAGCATGGTTATCAAATCCCCCCCCCCCCCCCCCCCCCCCCCCCCCCCCGAGATCACACTGAAACGTTTTGATGTTGCGATTGAATTGTGTGGCAATCAAACGGTGAAATTTTGTGAAAGTGTGGAATGTTTCAGATTTATATTTTAGAGGATAGACCCACACAAAATTTGAGAAATTATCAATTAAGACCATATAGTATTTATATCCAGTTTTACTCTGTATGGGAGATGTCCACAAGTCACAATGCACAATATCAAATGGAGAAAAAGTAAAAGAAGTGGATTCATAAAAAGGTAACCGTTTGCTATTGGATAAATGACATGAATTGCAAAAAAAAAAAAAAAAAAAAAATTATTCGAATTACATGGAAAATCAAAATTTCGAGTTAAAACGTCTAAAACTTGTGCTCCAGGGTGCCCGAGGTGGTCATGCCATGGTAAAGTTGAAGACGCAATAAAACAAGCTTGTGGCGGAGGGGTAGGTGGGGTGACAGGATAGAGATCGCCTGTGCTATTGTGGCGGGAAAGGAGCTGTCCCGTTTTGAGGTCTTTCAAAGAAAAACCAAAAGGGTCAAATTCGATAGAAATGTTATTATCACGTGTAAAACGGCGTACGTACAATAAAGTTCTAATGATTTGGGGGCTATAAAGTATGTTGGGTAGAATATAAGTTCGGTTATGCATGGGAAGGTAACCAGTGCCCGAACCCTCAATTGGTAAACATTGGCCGTTGCCGACTAACAGTTTAGTATTTATAGGAAAAGGATTAGGAAGTTGAATCATACCTCGGTTTTCGGTAGCATATCGTTCAGCCCTTGTGTCCATAACCAGATACGGCTCCGTGTAGTTGAGTTGCATGGTGTTGAAAGCTTGGTGAAGATCCGACGGACTCAATGCATCATATCCGAATGCAGGTGGTGCTGGACCATAATTAGGCTGCCCTGAATAGCCTGTGTAGTGGGCTGCAACATTGGGCTGGGGTGGATTGGTTCGCCCTGTGGTTGTAGTCGGATATGGACAAGGTGGAGTATTCCATCAGGCCCATTGTGGATAAGTGTGAGGGTTCTGGAACTGCCAAGGAGGTCCTGTAGGTTTTCCCCTATAGCCACGTCCACGTCCGCCCTGTCCGCGGTTTCCCTTGTAGCCCCTTCCACGTCCTCAAGAATTGGACTGGTATGGGCCGTTGTTGGCAGCAGCTGTTTGATCGATAGAGGGTGCCGCAGGAGAGGGCTGTTGTGTTTGGGTCGTGGAGTTTGGGTTGGATGTTGCAACTAAAACAGATGAGGATTGTTGTTGGCGAGCAGCTTGCCTAATAACTAAATCATTAAGCATCGATCTGGCAAGATCCCAACCAGCATCTTGAGAATTGATCAAAGATGCAGTAGTGTCAAATTCCTGAGAAAGCCCACGAACCAACTGCAGTACCAAGCGTGATTCCGTAACCGGTTGGTCAACATCTTCCAATTAAATTGCCAAGTCTTTTATTTGTTTGCAATAGTCTTCAACCGAACTACAGGCTGCGAGGGTGAGGTTTACAAACCGGGTTTCAAGTGCTGCTGCTTTGGCTTTCTTATTGCTAAGAAAGATTTTCTCAAGTTTTAACCAACTGGTGCGAGCCGAAGCTTCGGTGTCGAGAATTCTGGTTAGTAAATCATCAGAGACCGTGCTATATATCCATTGAGAGACTAAAGCATCCAATTCCTTCCACTCCGAATAATTTGGATCCGTGGTTGCTGGGGGCTGTGTATCGTCTATGTGGTTTAGGACCCGGTATGCGAGACAGTGGAATTTGAACAATTTTACCCAGGAGGAATATGTAACAGAGGTACCATCAAGAGTTCGAATTTTTGACTGGATATTCGAAACAGAGTATGCTGGATGAAGGGTTTTAGGGTGCTGGTCATCGGGTTTGAAGGAGGATGTTTTGTCATCGGTCATGGTGACTTGCTGTTAGGCTGATAACCGGAAAAGAAAGAAAGGCTGGTAATCAGAAAAAAAAGAAAGAAAGGGAAGGGATATACAGAACCGAAGCTCTGATACCATAAAAGAGTTTATGGTCTGTAAAAGTCGATGATCATTATTCACGAAAGAAAGCCCTATAAAAAGGGATAAATACAATGCCAGCCTAACTCTAATGTAGGTATACAATTGATCATCTATCTAAACCAAATATATCTCTTAATAATTCAAATAAATAATAATATATATCGGCCAAGAGATCTGGCCTGGAAACGAGCCTTCTTCACTCATTGTTTCTTCACTTAAACCACCCCAGGATTCAAGATATACACTAAGGTCTATGTTTTTTTTAGTGATTGTGTAACTTAGAAAGCAGAGATGGCAGCTTGACACATTTTATTGTTAATGGGTCATTTTTTGTTGGTAAAACGGGGTGGGTCAAATGTTTTGAAACTTGAAAGTCGCCTAAAGTCCACTTTAATTGCCTACAACCTTCTAAACCGTATTATTGAAATATATAATATTGATGTTTTACTAAAACTGGACAAAAGTGTGTTTGCATATTGACCTACTTGACCTAACCTGTTCTAAGCTGATGTAAAAAATTATATGGTTGAACATGAACCTGTTGTGACATGTTTACCAACCTTACCTGACCATGTTGCCCACCTCTATCATAAGCTATATATATTCATGTTAATGAAATATTAACATTCAGTTTTTCTAACAAAAGGGAAGTATAATTTAATGTTTATGGTGCTTATTACGAAGGACAAATCGTCATGGAGCTACCAGTGAAGCATGGAATGCTTACCTTCTGGGTCTTGCACATGCGCCTTTCACTCACACTTTCACATTTGGAAAGGGTTAGAGTGTTCCAGGGTCTGCTTCCCACCTTCACATTTATAATAAATTATGAACATTATACAATTTGGTTAGTTGACATTTGCTCTCTATATAGCTTTGTAAAGCTTTTTACTCCTGAATCTAGGCTTCAAGGAGGATACTGGGATCCATATTCAATTGACGGTGGACCATAAAACGGTCTGTAACAGAAGTGGGTCTAAAAAATTTCCAACTTTCCCGCATCCCAATAATGATCCAGATCTGCAATTTCAGGTATTTGTTATAAATATGAATATATGATTTAGGTTTTGGCCATTGAGATGCTAATTGTTCTTCTGCAATATCATATCCTTATCGATTTACACATAATAATAATCTAATTTAGCTATTTTTCTTTGATGCCACAAAATTCGAGATTGTTGTCACTGTTTCAACAGGTACTCCTATTTGTCTCAAGGCCAAGAACATTGACGCTAGGTTACATACCCGATTCCACGATTTACAAAAGTATGGATCAATACCAAAATGGGAAAAGCGTTCCAACAATCTTGATACTTCAAAACGAAGCGCCTATTTACTTTGCTAACTCTAGCTACTTAAGGGAAATGTATATTCATTCGTTCTTTTTCTTTGTAATTACAAAAACATTTTTATTTATAATCTTTATTATTTTAGCTTTTCTTTCTTTTTCAGGATTGTGAGATGTGTTGATGTAGAGGAAGATAGGTTGAAGTCTTCAAAGTAAAATAGGTTGCAATATGTCATTTTTACATTGAGTGGCGTGGGGTGTATCTCTTGGCTACTGTGGCTGTGTTTCCTAATCTGGATGATAAGATCGAAAGCATTAGCTTGAAGGTACACATTGTAGATGATAAATCTTTCAAAAAAAAAAAGAGATCTAACGTGACTATGAATTAAGCATAATATCATAGATTGGAAATGGAAGTCCAATATTCCATTCACTTGAAAAAAGTTTCTCATTAACATATTTTACTTACAACTTTGAGAAACAGGATCACTTAGTCCAATATAAACTAAGCCTACGTTCACTGAAAAAATTTTCTTTATACATATATCGTATATAAAATAAAAAATTGGCACGGTTTATACAGTCGGTTTCCCGTGTAAACCACACACCAAACCGTTTACTTCCAACTGACCAACCAAAAAAACACGACACTAAAACTGAACCGATGACCGATTCGAATAGTTTCATGGTTTGAAACCAAACCGTGAACACCACTAATGCATGATAAGTGAATTCTGTAGATGTGCTCATGTTGTTGTGTTATGTTAAAGTGGTTTTTGTCTAATTAGATTTCGTATTTTGTGTAGATAAACACTTAACCGATCAACTTGGAGTTGCTTATAGCATGCCTAAGAATTACCTGTAGGGATTGTAGTCACAATTTTTAGAATTGCTTTCAACTGAAGTCGTTGACAAGTGCGTTCTTAAGACATTGACGTTTGCTTAATGTTAACGTGTCTTTTTCCTTAACGCTGCAGAATGAAGCCACGCCTCAAAGAAGGCACCTGAAGAATGATGTCAAAGGGAACCGCTTTTTGGATGGCTACAGCCCGGGCACACTATGCAGTCGAAAGCCTGGCATAAGCCGGAACGCCTATGGCTATCGTCTTCCAGAAATGTACAACAGAGAAACATGTTTTCTACAACTTATCGAACATAATACAACTGGTGTTGGTAAGATAAGTTGTAAACAAATTGATACAACAATATTTTGGATAGCCTTGGGTAGATAGGTAGGCTATTTAAATGAAACACAAGAACTTCATGTAGCAATGCAACAAGCATCAGGCTTTCATCTACTGTGATATAAACGACCCCCGCCGCGATGCGACGACAGTAAATCTAGTTTATATACAAATTGATTATAAAGCCATACATTACTTTTTTTAATTCCATTCTTATTTGTATCACACATTACATTATTTTTATAATCATGATAAATTTATAACAATAATTAGTTTTATAACTCAAGTCTATTCGTTTGTTATCATTTTAAAATAACAAAGTTTTTAATTATTTGTTTGTGCTACTCTATTAAAGTGTGTATGAATATATTTATCATTTATTATTATACGATATATGAACTCAAGTTTTTTTTCCAGCTTCCATTTTCACTTTTATATACTATATATAATTTACGCTATTAAGGGGCTGTTTGTTTACCTCTTAATGGTTCAGATCTCTTACTGTTTCAGCACTTAATGGTTCAGACTGTTTGTTTCACGAGCAGATGTCTGAATGGTTTAGACATTTGCCTCTGAATGGTTAAGATTTATACAGCGTCTGTGTCACACCCCAACCGATGATGGAAACATCGGGCAGCGGCACTAAGCGAATCGGATTGCTCAAGAGAATCCACAACACTATTTGTTTCGATAATGATTAATTAAATTTCATAAATTCGTCTAAAATGTCAAACACGTTCCACAACCATCATGATGTATCAAAACAACATAAATATCCAAATATTATTCAAAATTAGCTAATTATTTAAGATGAGTTTCTAAGCATCATCCTAGCTTGTTTTCTTGATTCCTCGGGTACTATCAACCTGCAACATGTATTAAAATACAATCAACAAAATGTTGGCGAGCATACAAATTTGAATACGTAGCATAATAGTTTTAAAAACTCATATCCAACACGAAAACATATAACAAGTTTCACCATGCTAGTTAACGCAGTCCAAGTGATAGTCCAAGTTTCCAACGCATTAAAGTGCCTTTCCCAAAGAATAACGGGAGGTTAAAATGTCTCATCCTAACAATACCCCAAGACTCAAGGGGGGCGGGCGTTACTTCTATAGCGCTATAATTGTTAAGGCGGAACTACACACATGGATTAAACGTTCACATAGCATAAAAGTCTCAAGTATCACAAGTATCATGTTTCATGTTTAATTCGGATAGAGTATGTTTCAAATAAGTTTCAAGTGTCAAGTGTCTTGATATAGAATACATGTTGCATCCCAAAAGTGTTTAAAACAAAAAGGGATCGAGTATACTCACAGTGGGTGCTTAAAACCAAACACTGTCTAATTGGATCGAAGGGAGCGCTGGATCAGCCTTCGGGTGGGAACAGAGCATAAGTCCTCTAAGTGCTAACCCGGTTGGAAACAGAGTGTCGAATAGTGCGAAAATCAAGTAAAAGTGTCTGACAGACTACCTAGCGGATGGTCATCTGGACGGATGACCATTCGAACGGATGGCCATTCGAACGGTGGGTGTTTGTGAACTGTTAATGTTTTCAAGGTTTTTGATCATAGTGTCATGTAAAACAAACAACAAGTGTCATCATAATCAGATCATCTAGACGAATGGTCATCCGATCGGATGGCCATTCGGACAGATGGTCAGTGAGTGAAGTTTCCTGAAATTTATGAGTTTGAGTTAACGGTAACTGTGTGACGACGTGTCAAACAACGGAAAAGTCTCAAACCCAGCTCGTTCGGTCGGACAGGAACCGCCCCTTTTTTAACCGAAGAGCTGTTTCTGATGAGTTTCATGTTTGGACCGTCAACCGGCCCGTTTTCCTGTGGAGTTCAGTTTTCAAGCCGACTTTCGACTAAGGAACGAGTCGAAAGTCTGTTTGAGTCTGATTTCACCCATGTTTTGTATAAAATTGAAGAAAAGTTCAAAAATTAGTTGTAAAACGTGATGTTCATCAGATTTGAGCTGGAAACATGTGAAATTCCATCAGATCTAGTGTAAAAAGTGTGAGATTCTTTTAGGTTTTGTATAAAAGTTGTGAAAATCCTTTAGATCTGGGGCCGATCTTGATTAAATGATGCTCCACCACAGTTTGCACAAGCAAATGAGTAGAAAACACCTTCAAGAGGCCCAAATCGGTTGGTTTTCATGAAAAAGTTGAAGTGTTCGTGTGATTTTGATGAAGAATATGGTGTAGAAGTGTTAAATGATGAAAGTTGTACAAGGATTTAGGAGAAATACTTACGGAATGGGCTTGAATCTTGATTAAAGTGGCTGAGAGTGCGTAAGGTCGAATGGCAGAGAGTAAAGGTGAGAATGAAGGGTCAAGGGGTGTATTTATAGGTGATAGTGACAGCTAAGTCGGTGTAAGTGTGCAAGGGGTCAGATGGCTTTCCGGTCATGGCCATTCGATCGGATGGTCATCCGATCGGATGTCCATTCGGACAGTCGAGACCCGTTTGCTAGTTTTCTGACTTTGGTTCGTTTTGCGAGCTAAACTAAGTGTTGCGTTGCGTATTATTATGTGTAGTAATTACATAGAGTATTATTACCTCTAAATGTTCAAGTACCATAAATACAGAAGAAGTTTTCGTGTTTCAAGTTGCGTGTAAGCTAGTTTCTAGTTCAATCAAGTACCAAAGTTTCTCGTTTAATAAGTATAAAGTTTCTCATTCAACCAAGTATCAAAGTTTATCGTTCAATAAGTATCAAGCATAACAAGTGTCAAGTTTCTAGCATCACACGGGTCGAGATTCATAGTATCACAAGAGTCAAGTTTCACAAGAGCCAAGTATTAACAAGAGTCAAGTATCGTAAGAGTCAAGATTCATATCGTTCATGTATAAAGCATCACAAAAAGCATCACATAGAGTAAAAGTTTCACATAGTTTCACACATAATTAAGACTCAAATAGTTTCATTTCCATTATGATCGATCGTCTTGAGATTACAAGCATCACATGGTAGGAGGTACGACGAGACTTGCCAAAAGATGAAAGTTTGAAAACGCAGGGCGCTAAAGTCTCCCCTCCTTTAGGATATTTCGTCCCCAAAATCTAAGAGGAAGACTGCTCGAAGAGATGTGGATACTTGGTTTTCATTTCACTCTCGAGTTCCCAAGTGAATTCGGCGCCATGCTTTCCTTTCCATCGCACCTTAACTATGGAAATTTTGCTGCGCGTCAACCGCTTGGTACCTCGTTACATGATTTCGACCGGCTTTTCCACAAAGTAAAGAGTCTCATTTATTTGCAAGTATTTGATGGGAACTTGAAGTTCCTCGTCTGCTAAGCACTTCCTAAGATTAGATACGTGGTATGTTGGATGTACGTTGCTAAGCTCTTGAGATAAATCGAGTTGGTAAGCAACCTTGCCAATCCTTTCGAGAATCTAGAAGGGAACCATGTAGCGAGGGGCAAGCTTTCCCTTTTTAGCAAAACGTATTACTCCTTTCCAAGGAGATACTTTGAGCAGAACGTGATCTCCAACATTGAATTCCAAAGGCTTACGCCTTTTGTCAGCATAGCTCTTTTGTCTGCTCCTAGCCTTGATCAAGTTATCGCGGATTTGAAGAATCTTATCCGTCGTCTCTTTAATGATTTCAGGGCCAGTAAGTTGCTTGTCACCAATCTCATGCCAACTAAGAGGAGATCGGCACTTGCGACCGTATAAAGCTTCGAAAGGAGCCATCTGAATAATGGAATGGTAGCTATTGTTGTACGAGAATTCGATCAATGGTAAATGTACATCCCAATTACCACCAACGTCTATGACACAATAACGGAGCATATCCTCTACGGTTTGAATAGTGCGTTCAGTCTGTCCATCCGTTTGGGGATGAAAGGCTGTACTAAGATTCAAGTGAGAACCTATAGCGGACTAAAAAGTTTGCCAAAGACACAAAGTAAAACGACCATCGCGGTCAGAGATAATGTCAATGGGTACACCATGACGACATATGATTTCATCAGTGTAGATTCGAGCAAGTTTCTCCACCTTGAAATCTTCACGAATAGGAAGAAAGTGGGCTGATTTCGTCAAACGGTCGATGATTACCCATATACTATCATAACCGGAAGATGTTCGAGGGAGTTTAGTTATGAAGTCCATAGCAATGCTATCCCATTTCCAAATAGGGATTTCGGGTTGTTCAAGAAGACCTGAAGGACGTTGGTGTTCGGCTTTAACTTTTGAGCAAGTAAGACACTTCGAGACGTACGCGACGATTTCCTTCTTCATACTAGGCCACCAATAGGTCGTACGCAAGTCATGGTACATCTTATCAGCACCGGGATAGATTATCACGATCTGGCACCCAGATGCGATTGAGGTAGTATTGAAGTCCATCAGACTTCGTTTCAAGTTGATCAATCGAAGCACCTCGTATTTCCACGATTAGACTACATTCGTTGGCTGACGAGTATTGAGCTTCACGGATGCAAGCATGAAGATCACTAGTGATTTGAAAACAATGGATGCTACTAACATGAGTCTTACAACTAAGAGATATGAATGGTGAAAATCTTTTATTTTATATAGACATTAAAATAACGCCAAGACACCACGGACAAATGATAAGGAAGTTTCACCTTCAACATAAGAAACTAGTTATTAAAGTCATTAATACAAAACCAAATAAAAAGTGCGAAAAGATTAAAAATCAAAAGTATTACATTAAAAGCTTGTCTTCACCAAGTGATGTAAGAGACTTAGGCAAACATGACCTTTGATTGTCAAGAACTCTTACGATCAATTTTGGATCCTGAGACTACTACACACACTCTAAGGTGGATGATGGATGATGGTGGTGGATGTGGGTGTTGTAGTGGTGGTGAAGTGGGAGAGAGGTGGTTTGCCAAGGGATACATTTGAAGTGAGCCAAGCACCCCTATTTATAGCCTGCACAGAAGCCCGGACACGGCCCCGTGGCCATTCACTTTCTCTTTCTTCATTAATTGCAATTGTCTGCATTAGGCTCCACACGCCCCCGTGTTCGCTGGGCACGACCCCGTGTGCAGAAGCGTATCTGTACTATCAAGATTTGCAAGATTTTGCGAATCTTAGCGTTGACCACGGCCCGTGTTGAGCTGGGCACGCCCCCGTGCTGGGAATAGAAGCTTCTATAACTTTGTCATTTTCTGCAGACACCTGGCCACGCCCCCGTGTCCGCTGGCCACGGGGCCGTGGTCAGCCTTCTGATCTCTTGTTTTTGCTTGGTAAGATGCTGTCGAGGGGTCGGGCATGCCACATTTATTCCTTTCCTTTGTATTTATGTTAGATTTTGCTGCTTATTTGTTCCTTTTGTTCAATTAAGCTCATTTGGTCCTGAAAATACAAAAGGAAAACAAAAGCACACTTTTTCCAACATTAGTACTAAAAAATGGTTAGTTTTATGCCTCATTTGATGTAATTTATATGTTGCATTTTACACACATCAAATACCCCCACACTTGAATCTTTGCTTGTCCTCAAGCAAAACTCCTTAATTTGTGGCTTACACACCCAAATGGAATGGGTAGAAGAGAAGTTTTGGGCTTGTCTTGAGTGTCGGGAATCCAAGATATTTATTGGGTTTTATTTTTATGCTATTTACAATCCTATTCGTTATGATTTATTTAGAACGTTTCATAAGAGAAATTACTTATTTGGGCATAACATGCCTCTTCAAAATTCCATTTATATAAAAGTTCACATACCTCATGGGAGATCACTCAACACTCGGCCGAAGATGTATTTTTGTGAAACACTCGAGACCGGCATGGAACTTACTTCTACCATATGCTTGCCAAGCAATCAATCCTCCTCCTTTTTAACCATAAACATTTATAAATATCAAGAGGACTTTGGGGAAGGGTTAGGCTTGGGTTAAAGGTAGGTGGTTTTGGGTTAGTGGTTAGTAAAAAGGGCTAAAAGCATAAAAAGCGTCGTCGTCGTAAAACTTTTTGTTTCTGTGACTTTTATTCAAACTAAGCACTTTCAAACAAAGTTTTTTTTGAGGAACTTGTTTGTTTATTGCTAGGCTTTATTTTTTTTATAAGGAAACATCACAAGATAACCAAGCTTTCTACTAAAATAAAGGGTTAAAATGAAAAAGGATTTTGGTGGGTAAAGGGTGTTTGTTTTGTGGGTTTAGAAACGGAAAAGTTTAGGCTCAAAGGGGTTAACTAGGGGGATTTTGGGTAGGTAAAAAGAAAATGAAAAATAATGGTGTTGAAAGAAAAAATGGTTAGTCCTAATGCCTCCATCATTTACTTACTTGGGTTTAAGTTGGTAAGGACCGGGAATGTATCGTCATGGCAAGTTCTAGAGTCGTAAGAAACCAAACGACTATTCACACAAGAAACGAAAAATGAACATTTAGTTTAAAGATGTATGCTTGTATGCTCAATAAAGGCTCAAAACTTACTTTTTGTGGGAATGGGTTTTAATGTGATCAAGTATATATAATCAAATTTTAACTAGATTTGTCATGCCGTTTCATAATTTTCTTATGTTGGTTCTTTTTATCAGGACGATATCGGTTGTAAATTTGTAAAAATATAACCTTTTTAGAACTTGTTATTCCCAAATTAAACCAAGACAAGTAAAAAAAATGAAAAGTTTTTTGAAAAAAATTGGGGTGATTAGAGGTTCCAATAGAGTTTTGTGTAAGGCTTGTTATTAGGACTTGTAAAATTCAAGGTTTTAGCATCCCCCCACACTTAAATTACACATTGTCCTCAATGTGTCCCAAAAATAAGTTTTTAGGTTGATTGAATGTGTAAAAAGGTGTTTAAAAACAAAATTTTTGTTACTGGGCGTCTGGGCACGGGCCCGTGTTGGTCCGGGCACGACCCCGTGTTCAGATTGCCAGTATCATTTTTAACAGAAGGCTGGGCACGGGGGCGTGTTCAGTGAGCACGACCCCGTGTCCAGTTACCTGAACTGGGCGTTTTCTGCAGATCCTTGGGCACGGGGGCGTGTTGGGGTGAGCACGGCCCCGTACTGAACTTGCTGTAATGAAGAAAATTTGTCAGGAGGCTCTGTTTTTTGTGCATGGGGTGTGGGTTCTAGTTTCCCTTAGTAATCTCCACCATTTTGAGTGTGTTCTACCATCACGACATCATCCAAACACCATTTAATACTTAAAAACCATCATTCATTCAAGAGTGAGTTACATAATTTCCCAGAAAATGAGAAAGATAAACTAAATCTGGATAATTAGGTCATGAAATACAAGAAATCTCAAACCACAAAGAAGTCCTAGCCTAGTTATTTTTATTTTAAGAACAAAATTTTCGAAAAGATAATTTTGTCGGTTGAACAAGGCTTGTATAACTTCTTCTCTGGAGAGGGCCCCTCACACATCGCTAAGCCATTCTTCTATCTCCTGAGGGAGAAGGAAGGCAGGCTCATTGGCGTCCTTGTTTTGAGGGGGTGTGACTTCCACCGGAACCTCTTGTAGGTTGTCAAGGGGAGGTTACGCGGGGATGTCATCCCATCCGGTGGGGTTAATGACTTCTTGTGCCAAGTTCCAATATTCTTGGGGAAAGATGGGTTCCATTGGAGGCATTGCAAGAATATTCAACCTTTGGTGCAAAAGGTTGATTTCTTGGAAGCTATTTTCTAGTCCCACCGTTAGATAGTTGATACGGTCAATTAGGACTTCTTCTACGGATGTCATCTCGTCGAGAGCTTCTCGTAGTGCCATCACATAATGCACCAGGGTTGCTTCGATTGAGGGCCTTCGTTCCCTGCGACTGTTCCTTGAATGTGCTGAAGAGGTTACGCTATTTTGGCTTGACATTCTAAGAAAACACGTTGAAAAGTTCAAATTAATGAAATAGTACTCCGGCCACGGCCCCGTGCTCGCTGAGCACATCCCCGTGGCCACCTCTCTGCAGATTTTTGACACAAGGAATCTTATGGCTTTAAATTACTTTTCTGACCTTTGAAGCATTTTTAAGCAGAAATAATTTAAAACAATGTTGTAAAACTTATTTTTGATAAGATTCCTTCAATAAAAACCTAACAAATATCACAATAAAGCTTGAGAACATGGAAATTTTAAGCTTTAATGGAGGTTTTGAGGAGTTTAAGGAAGAAGAAGGCAATGAACAAAAGTAGTAAAGACAAGATAGTTGTTGAGAACCTTCTTTAGAATATACCTTGTAGGGTATATGCGAAGTTCCCACCAGATCTTTGTCTTTGGAATGGGTCCAAGAGTGCAGGAATCTTGCTGCATTTATAGAAAACGACAGCACGCTGGACACGGCCCCGTGTCGGCTGGACACGGCCTCGTGTGCAGATAAGATTCTGACACTTTTTGTCCATATTTTGACCTAAAGTCAGACAAGAATCTTCAGGCGGGCACGGGGGCGTGTTGACCTGGACACGACCCCGTGGCTAGAGGTTTTTATGAAGTTTTGTCTTATTTTAAGGAATTTTTCTGATTCGGGTGGTTCCTTAGTGGTCGGAACAACACCGAAGTGCCTGAGGTACCTTAATTGCCCTAGTTTTAGACAAGAATGTAAGAGGTTATCTGAAAGGGTGAATCCTAAGCTAAATACCGGTGGGCGAGACCAACCTTTATTTCCCTTATTCGGGCTCTCGTTAAAGAAGGTATATGTCGAATCGCTCAGGTCTATGTATGCATTTGCGGAGATCGATGGGGAGTCCTTCACGGCACAATCGACGCATGGAAGACTATCGCTCAAGTCTTCACAAGAGTTGGGGGTGCTTTCGGGAGCAACAATGTTGTTGTAATTCGAATGCGATCTCAATAATTCTTCTTGATCGTCGTCTTGAGATGAATTAATTATTTCCACCTCAAGTTCTCTTATCAATTGAAGAATCACTTCTTCCATTTGAAATAATTCTTCGAGAATCATATCATCTAGGAGAGATGATTGAGAGCATTCGAGGGAGAGATAGGGATTGTTTTTACTTTCGCCCATCTTAAGGTTATAGGAAAACGATGGGTCTATATAGTGGGGAATGTAGTTTAAAAAATAACATTTTGAATCTTCATGAGGTCCGCCACATAATTGACACCACGCACCATAAGAGGGGGTCAAGCCATTCGCACCCCCGCCATCCAATACCAGTGGGTATTGAAGGAGGTCCTAGTAAGCTTGACCCAGGTCCTTGCAGGATCTATACACTAAACAAGGCAAGAACCTTACCAAACCATTCCCTTAACCGCCGACCAGGTAGCCAACATATCTCTATATAGACCGTAGAGATATGAATGGTGAAAATATTTTATTTTAGATAGACAGTAAAATAACGCCAAGACACCACAGACAAATGATAAGGAAGTTTCACCTTCAACATAAGAAACTAGTTATTAAAGTTATTAATACAAAACCAAATAAAAAGTGCGAAAAGATTAAAAATCAAAAGTATTACATTAAATGCTTGTCTTCACCAAGTGATGTAAGAGACTTAGGCAAACATGGCCTTTGATTGTCAAGAACTCTTACGATCAATCTTGCAGAAGCGTATTTGTACTATCAAGATTTGCAAGATTCTGCGAATCTTAGCTTGACCATGGCCCGTGTTGAGCTGGGCACGTCCCCGTGCTGGGAATAGAAGCTTCTATAACTTTGTCATTTTTGCAGACACCTGGCCACGCCCCCATGTCCGCTGGGCACGAGGCCGTGGTCAGGCTTCTGATCTCTTGTTTTTGCTTGGGAAGATGCTGTCAAGGGGTCGGGCATGCCACGTTTGTTCCTTTCCTTTGTATTTATGTTAGATTTTGGTGCTTATTTGTTCCTTTTGTTCAATTAAGCTCATTCGGTCGTGAAAATACAAAAGGAAGACAAAAGCACACTTTTTCCAACATTAGTACTAAAAAGGGTTAGTTTTAGGCCTCATTTGATGTAATTTATATGTTGTATTTTACACACATAAACATGCCCGAGAAATTGTACTTCATTAATCCAAAATTCACACTTAGAAAACTTTGCGTATAAGCATTCACCACGTAAAAGTTCTAACATGAGGCATAAATGTAGGATCGTGATCTGACCCGAATGAGTCGTTCAGAGGTGTTCAACTTCGTTTCAGGTGCGGAATAACAAGAAACGGAGGTAGAAACAGCTGATTCTTCACTAATATCACTGATTGTATTGATTAGAAAGCAATTGTAAGCAGTTCTTCACACCGGCAGCACTTCGGTATGGAATACAAGACAATGACTAATGATTTCGCTCATGGAACACCTATATATAGGCCTTGTGGTTTCGCTCTTATGTACATGTACACATAAGCGAAACCTACATGACCAGATAAGCGAAACCTATCTTGTTCACATAAGCGAAACCTCTTCCTAAATGTCTCTATGAGCGAAACCTGCTCACTAAACACATATAATCTCCTATTTTCTCGTAAAACATGCCCTAATCTATACAATACAATGTAAGACTCGATACAAGACGAAGTCGACAGATGTAGTGCACCAACAGACTCCCCCTCAGATGTTGACGAGTCGACTATCGAGTCACAACAATGCTGTGTCTTCACTTCTTCAGTCTTGATCAGTCTCTGGGCTTTTCTCTCTCTATCTTCATCAACAGACTCCCCTTTTTGATTTGCTGGCATTCCTTTGTTCTTCAGCAACATCTGCTTCAGGATCTTTGTCTGGCTTTCTTTATGTTCAGAATCCGAAACCTGGCACTCTATCTTCAGATTCAGAATTGAAACTTGACTATTCCTGCACATTCTTAACCCAGAAATAAGTTTTATGAATTTAACAAATTAAGTGCACCAACACTAATACTCTTTCATAAACATGTGCACCAACAACGACTCTCCCTCTAACTACTTCTATGATGAACCACTTGTTGATTTAAAAAAACATTTGACGTTCAATATACGCTCCCCCTCACAACAATGTCATCATGTTTAGCACTCGGAACTTTGAAAATCAGCTTTCCAACATCAGTTGTCGAAAATCTTTTTGACTTTTTCAAAAGTTTTATGCTAAAACACACTGAAAATCTTTTTTGGATTTTTGAATGTAAAGAAATGCAATAAAGAAATATTTACAGACAATATTTTTGTGAGTTTTATGTAAGAGGATCATATCAGATATTGACAAATCACAAGTACCGTTGAGCTTAATTACACATTAAGGGGCTGTTTGGTAGCCTCTAAATGACCATTCAGATGATACCTCTTAATGGTTTAAAACCTCTGAATGAATAAGAGGTAGCCTCAAGTCTGAATGGTTAAGAGGTAACCTCTGAATGGTAAATCATCACATGTCACATTCTTCTACCTTCTCATTGGTAAAATTCTTAATGGTTCAATTAAGATGTAGCCTCTTAATGACCATTCAGAGGCCACCAAACAGCCCCTAAGAATTAAACAATTCACTTAGATTGCCGATATACTGATCCACTTAAATTTTCACACACATTTTAACTAATTCAGGATATGAGTTAGGTGTTTTAAGAACTAAAACTCATTCATGTGTCCCACCTCTTGAATATACTCCCGTATCCAGATCCCAATATTCAGTCTTACAGGTGAGTATACCACAGATGATATCTGTAAGGGGTAAAATTGCGAGGGCCGTGAGAGCTCAGGTCGATACTCCCGTATACGCAGAGAGATGACGGCTTCGACTTTTGGTGGGTCCCCTTTAGAGGATCTTTTGTATTACAACAGCAATGACTATCAATTTTATTGTTTCATCAATTTGCTGAGGGCGGCGCTATGTTTCAAGCATGCGGAAAGTATTCTCCAAAGACTAGGCCATTGCTTCCGCAAAATCAGAAGACCCGGGATAATACCCCAGATATCACTGAGCATAAAGACCTAGTATCTCAGAAAGAGGGACCTTTCAAACGAGATTTCAGGGGTTACCTATATATCCAAGTAGTGTTCCCCACGAAATAAGCAAGTTTGAATTTAAGTTTATAGCCCTAAAAAGCTTACCAAATGTGTAAAAACCTATCGGCATATCATCAGTGAGAGCGTTTAACGCTATTAAAACATTACATTCTTTAGCATACTATGACTGTCTACTGATGTACTATCATTTCCTCTTTTAGACACTAAAACTCATTTTTGATTTTATCATATTTTTGTCTTTTTCAAATTTTTAAACGTTTTTGGATTTTCTGAAATATTCTACTCCCCCCTAAAATGCAAACACATTTTAGGAAATTTGAAAACAAACTATACAGAAAAATTGACAACCGATATCAAATCACTTTAATTCGCCATCCACTTGGCATAAACAATCAGAACTCCCCCTTACACAAAACTATATTCTCATTATGATTTCAAAACACTTAAGTTTGTTTTAACCAAAATGATTTTTCCGGAAAATAAGTTTTGTTAAATTTACCACTTGTAAAATTAGGGGTTTGATTCATCACATTTTCCTCAATCATTTTTAGAAAATTAGATACAACTTAATGTCCCTGATTTACCACTTGGAAGTGAAAATTTTCATCAACCACTTGTAGGAATAAAACCTCTACACAAACCATTTTACCAATCAATGTGACATCTGTGCTTGTAATCATTGTAAACAGTTCAGTTATCAATGAAACAAAGTTACTTGATCCCAATGTCTGTTTATTTATGTTTTACATTTTTCATGTTTTGACTTTTATTCAATTTCAAACTCTGTATCGCTTCCTGGAGAATTATACGCAAACTGGTGCGTAAACGTAATCAGTTTAACATGACAAATACTTCGGAACATCAATTTATGCTTACTATACCTTAAATAACCTTTACATAACTTAGAAATAAGTTTTGAAGGCATTGGTATGGCAAAATCAAGTTAATTCGCTTACAAGGACTAAAATTGACAAACTGCGAAAGTATGCCAATTTGAACTGTAACGAACATTCCGGGACATGGCCATAAGTTAAACACACCCTAAATATCCTTTACATAGCTTAGAAATAGGCTTTGAGGGGTTCGGTGTGCTAAAATAAACTTTATGCTCATTCAGGGACTAAAAGCGTCAAAAAGTGCATAAGTTTGCATTTTCACGCATAACTTACGTTCTGAATATATCCGGACATCCAAAAAAATTTATGTAATCATTAAAATACTATGTTTTTGTGATTGGCTTGTTAAAAATCCATTCGTCGCGCAATTTGGATCGTTCACGCGTCCGTTACGACTTCCGTCGTAATTAACCGAACAACGCAACCGTACGGCCAAACGAACCGACATCTGGCATATTTTTGAGCACATTATAAGTTCCCTATACTTTAACTTCATTTTAGAGCTTTGAAATGGGGTTAACGGGCCTTAAACGTGTCGGAAATGAGCTTATTACACAGCAGGGACCAAATCTGCCATTCTGCCAAACTAGGTCCTTGCGCACCTCATCACTATGAGTGTTACGGTGCGCAAGCAGTCCCCAGAACAGTAGAATGTTGCAAACAGCCTGTTTTCAGCTGTCATACACTCCTTTCTCACTTGCAACTGGTTTCTAGCAATCCTATGGGCTCCCATGGGTTTTTAAATCAGTGGGTATGTGTTGTACGGCTGAGATTTAGCGCTTGGGAAACAAGAAACAATCTTAACGGCTCTACATTTCCTATAAATACCCCCCCATGTCTTGCTCATTTCCCTCACATTTGAAATCTGATTCAAAGCTCTCTAAGTGGAAGTTTATATGCTTCCTACCTGAGAGTGAATGACCGAATTCGATAAAACATAATACAGATAGACCTTTAATTTGTTTAAAGGCTCATCACCATAGTCTCAAGGCTTGGATGTATGCATTTTTACAATACCGCATAAATGTTTGTATTCAGTATAGCATGCATTTCCACAAAACATAACGTTGATTTAAACCACGTTTTACTTCAATACATTGTTTTGTGCATTTTTACTTATGGTTCCGAGGATATATATATATATATATATATATATATATATATACTTCATTTGCCATACATGACATTTTGTTTACTCATCACATAATTGACATTTGACATAGACATTTTTGATATTGATATACATATTTCATGGACCACATTTTGACATAAACACCTTGACATGGTTTACACAAAGACATTTGACAAATGATTTGATATGAGAAAATTTACATTAGTGGTTTGTTTGGGTAAGTGATTTAAGTAACGAGGCATATGTAATATGATACAAGCATGGTGGATACGCCGCTGGTACTTCCTATATATAAGTGTTTGTATGGTATTACATATTGTAGCGTTATTTGAATCATTTCAATTTAGACATATAACGTTTTATACAAATAACATATTTTTCACAAGACATTGTTTTACAAACAACTCATTTTATACAAAACTCATTTTACTTGGTTATTCATTTAACCTCACATCACTCTTTTACATATCATCTTCTTTAACATTGCTTTTCAAAATATAAAACAAAACATTTTACAAGGATCATGACTGACTTTTGTTAAACAACTTTTTTCCAAACTTATAAGTCATGAGCCCTATTTTTCATAAAACCTATGTATCTCACAAGCATTTTTATGCTGACGTACCTATTTTTACATCTGTTTTAGGAGCTATTGCTTAGGATGATGATCGTGACACTAGGGCGGACCTGTGCCTTAGAGACTTAAAATAAAGATAGACTTAGTTTAATTATGTTGTGTACTCTTTGGTTCTTGTTTTGAGACAATGTAACTCTTTGTTTGATGAATAAAACATAACTTTTAAATGCCATGGTTGTGAAACAATAATTCTGTTACAACACTCCCCGACGTTTCCGCCACGATTTGATGTTTTACGTGGTCGGGGTGTGACAGAAGAGTTGGTATCAGAGCCAATGGTTATAGGGAATTAGGTTATTAGTAATGCTTTGACCTAGACTATAACCTTTCTAGGACCCCAACACAAGTTGTCTTGTGTTTAGATCTTAAAACATGCATTTCACCTATCCTTAGGTGATCCCCAAAACGAGAACCCAATTTCCTAAAACTATTTTTGAAAATTCAATCATCTGTTTTTAAATAAATTGTTATATGGTTTTGAACCCTTTTGATTCTTTAAATTGATTTTGAAAATTTATCATTTGTTTTTTTTTGAATGATTCTTTTGGCCTTGTGCCTTCCAAGTTTTCAAAATCTCGTCAAAGTTTTGGGTTCCAAATAGTGTGAACACGTGCAAACTGGAAGGGTGAATGCCTGTACCCTGGGTTTTCTGTCTAAGGCTAGAGTGTTCGTACAAATCCACATATTCGGACCAGTCACTCTTACCTGGGAACTCTTGGGGTGAGTGTTCACTTATAGGCGAGCATGTCTTCACTAAGCATTATTTTTGAACCCATTTACTTTGATTAGTCACTGTGTGTCGTTTGCTTGCTTTGTGATACGGACAAATGACCACCATCCTTGCTTTTGTTGATTTTGTTTCATCTCGCTCTTTTCATCAAATCATCTCACTCGTTTCCTTTCATGTTTCCTCTTTTAGAATGCCTCCTCGACGCGAAAATCCGCTACCAATTGCCAAACTGGCAGAAATCATTGCGCAGCAAATGGCTGCTCAATTCCCAAACCTCTTTGCTCAATGGAACCAAGCCAACAACAACAACAATGCTCCATGCAATTTCAAGAGTTTTAACTCGGCTAAACCACTCAAGTTTAGTGGTACTGAGGGAGCAACTGGGCTTCTTCAATGGTTCGAGAGCATTGAGAATACTTTCCGTCACGTTCAGTGTCCTGATAATCGCAAAGTCGAGTTTGCTTTAAGCGTATTTCAGAAGAGGGCTTTGACATGGTGGAACGGGGTTATGAGAGATCGTGGTGCTGAGGTTGCCTTGGCACAACCATGGGCTGAACTTAGGACTCTTATGATGAGGGAGTTTTGTCCTCGTCATGAGCTGCGAGCTCTAGAAAGGGAGTTTAATGATCTAAAACAGGATAGTGGCGAGCACCGGGCGTATACTGATAGATTTGAGGAGCTGAGTTTGTTATGCCCAACAATGGTTACCCCACTCGACAAGGCTATCAAAAGGTACATCGATGGTCTACCTGACTCCATACAAGACACCGTTACTGGTAGTAACCCTACCACACTCCGTCAGGCAATCGAGCTATCTGCAACATTGACCGAGTCACAGATTCGAAGGGGTAAGCTGCATAGAAAAGGTGACAAGGGTAAGAAGCAGTCGTCTGACAAAGAAGATAGCAAGAAGGGTAAGAACGGAAAGGGTAAGGATTCTGGATCCTCAAGGAATTCAAGGAAGCGTAAGGCTTCCCAAAATTACGCCGTTACTGCACAGGCAAACCAAGCTGCACCAAATCAGCCAGCGCAACCTCCAGCAAAGAAGCGGTATGAAGGGAATGCACCTTTATGCAATAGGTGCAATAGTCATCATCAACAGCAACTTCCGTGCCGTTTTTGTACCAACTGTGGAAAGTCTGGACACCTTGCAGAAGTTTGTCGTTCTGCTCGTAAACAAGCAGCTCAGAACCCGGCTCAACAAGTTGCTCAGCCTCCTGCTCAGCAACAGGGTCAAGCTGCACGACCTCATTATCCTCCCGGCTCGTGTTATAATTGTGGAGACCTGACCCATTATCGAAACCAGTGTCCAAGGCTGGTTAATGCGAATCCGAATCAGGCTCCAGCTCGAGGTCGAGTTTTTAACATGAATGCACAAGAAGCGCAAGCAGACAATGAAGTGGTGAATGGTACGTTCTCTGTTAATAATCAACCCGCATCTGTTCTTTTTGATTCTGGTGCTGATAAGAGTTTTGTGTCATTATCTTTTGAGCCATTGCTTCGCGTGTCTAGAACGAAACTAGGTAAACCCTTGACAGTAGAGGTTGCCAGTGGTGAACCCATTGTTCTTAATTCTGTCCTTCGTAACTGCCAGTTGAACCTTAATAACCATCTTTTTCCCATCGACCTCACGCCAATGCAACTTGGAAGCTTCGACATTATAGTGGGCATGGATTGGTTAGCCAAGCATCGTGCAGAGGTAGTTTGTTTTGAGAAGATCGTTCGTGTGCCACTTCTGACAGGTAAGATCCTACAGGTTCATGGTGAGAAACCTACTGGTGGTCTCAAACTCATGTCTTGTTTTAAAGCTCGGAAGATTCTGCGAAAGAATTATGTGGCCTTCTTGGCACATGTCACAGCAGATAAAGGCAAAGGTAAGTCTATCCAAGATATTCCTATTGTTCGGGATTACTCTGAAGTATTCCCTGAAGATTTACCTGGTCTACCCCCAGCACGCCAAGTCGAGTTCCGTATTGATCTCGTACCTGGTGCAAATCCCATTGCCAGAGCTCCATATCGTCTTGCACCGTCTGAGATGCAAGAGTTGTCTAAGCAGCTTCAGGAGCTCTCTAAAAAAGGTTTTATCCGTCCTAGCTTTTCACCTTGGGGTGCTCCCGTTCTTTTTGTCAAGAAGAAGGATGGATCCTTCAGGATGTGCATCGATTACCGTGAGCTTAACAAGCTCACCATCAAGAATCGATATCCCCTACCTCGCATCGATGACCTCTTTGATCAGTTACAGGGCACTTCTTATTTCTCGAAGATTGATCTTCGTTCAGAGTATCATCAACTTCGTGTGCATGAAGATGATATTCCCAAGACAGCGTTCCGCACTCGTTATGGGCATTATGAGTTCACAGTTATGCCATTCGGTTTGACTAATGCTCCTGCTGTTTTTATGGACTTGATGAATAGGGTCTGCAAGCCTTATTTAGATAAGTTCATCATCATTTTTATTGATGATATTTTGATATACTCTAAGACGAAAGCTGATCACGAGCAGCATCTTCGTCTTACTCTGGAACTCCTAAAGAAAGAGCAACTTTTCGCCAAATTCTCCAAGTGTGAATTTTGGCTTAAAGAAGTTCAATTCTTGGGACATATTGTCAACGAACAAGGTATTCATGTAGATCCCTCCAAGATCAGTGCAATTAAGGATTGGGGTACGCCTACTACTCCTACTGAGGTTCGTTCTTTTCTTAGTCTTGCGGGTTATTACCACCACTTCATAGAGAACTTCTCGAAGATTGCAGTTCCTCTAACTGCTCTAACTCAGAAGAACAAACCCTTTGAATGGGGTTCTAAACAAGAAGTAGCATTTCAGACCTTGAAGCAGAAGCTTTGTGACGCACCTATTCTGACTTTTCCTGAAGGCAACGATGATTTTTTCGTGTACTGCGATGCATCCAAATTGGGTCTTGGCTGTGTTCTAATGCAAAGGAACAAAGTCATAGCATATGCATCGAGGCAGTTGAAGGTGCATGAGAAAAACTACACCACTCATGATCTTGAGTTGGGTGCAGTAGTCTTCGCTCTTAAGATCTGGAGACACTATTTGTACGGTACAAAATGTGTGGTTTTCACTGACCACAAAAGTCTTTAGCATATCTTCAATCAGAAAGAACTAAACATGAGGCAAAGACGTTGGGTAGAGCTTCTGAACGACTATGACTGCGAAATTCGCTACCATCCTGGTAAGGCGAATGTCGTAGCTGACGCTTTCAGTCGTAAGGAACATGTCAAGCTTCATTGTGTTCGTGTTCAATCTGATATTCAAGCTCGAGCTGATATTCAAGCCCACATTTCTCAGGCTCAACATGCTTGTGTTTCACAAGACTTGATGGGTAAGGAATTACCCTATCACATTAAGCCTGATCTTGTTTTGAAGGACAATAGATCATACTATTTCATGGGCCGTTTGTGGGTCCCAAGCCAAGATGGTCTTCGCACCTTGCTCATGGATGAAGCTCATAAGTCTCGTTATTCTGTCCATCCTGGCTCAGATAAGATGTATAAGGATCTTCGTACTCAGTATTGGTGGCCTGGTATGAAGAAAGACATTGCCTTGTATGTTTCAAAATGCCTTACTTGTCTTAAGGTCAAGGCTGAACACCAACATCCTTCTGGTCTTTTGGAGCAACCAGAGATCCCAGTTTGGAAATGGGAAAAACATTGCTATGGATCTCGTTACCAAACTTCCGCGCACTAAGAAAGGTCATGATGCTATTTGGGTAGTTGTTGATCGTCTTACAAAGTCAGCGCATTTCTTGCCAATCCGTGAGGATTTTTCTGCTGACAAACTTGCTAAAATCTATGTGGATGAAATTGTAGCTCGACATGGTGTTCCTTTGAACATCATTTCTGACAGAGATGCTCGTTTCACTTCTCATTTTTGGAGAACCATGCAATCTGCTATGGGGACCCAACTTAATCTGAGCACAGCTTATCATCCGCAAACGGATGGTCAATCAGAACAATCCAGACTCTGGAGGATATGCTTAGAGCTTGTGTGATCGATTTTGGTGGTAGTTGGGATTCACATCTTCCATTGATTGAATTCTCCTACAACAACAGTTATCACTCCAGCATCAACATGGCTCCTTTCGAGGCTCTCTATGGTCGAAAATGTCGTTCACCAGTCTGCTGGAATGAGATTGGCGAGGCTCAGCTTACTGGACCTACCCTCATTTTAGAGACAACTGATAAGATTAAGAAAGTTCGTGATAACCTTCAGACAGCTAGAAGCCGTCAAAAGAGTTACGCGGACCCAAAACGCAAGCCCATGGAATTTCAAGTCGGTGATCGAGTATTACTTAAGGTCTCACCTTGGAAAGGTGTGATCAGATTTGGAAAGACTGGAAAACTTGCACCTAGATATGTTGGACCATTCAAGATCGTCGAAAGAATCGGTAAGGTAGCCTACAGACTTGAGTTACCTCCTGAACTTTGAAATGTTCATCCAACCTTCCATGTGTCCAATCTCAGGAAGTGTTTAGCTGATGAGAACCTCCAGATACCACTTGACGAAATTCGTGTTGATAAGACACTACATTTTGTTGAGAAACCCGTGGAAATCATGGACCGTATAGTCAAATGGCTTAAACGCAAGCGCATTCCTTTGGTCAAAGTTCGCTGGGAATCTAAACGTGGACCTGAGTTTCCTCTAAACAAATTTCGGGACGAAATTTCCACAAGTAGGGGAGACTGTGACATCTGTGCTTGTAATCATTGTAAACAGTTCAGTTATCAATGAAACAAAGTTACTTGATCCCAATGTCTGTTTATTTATGTTTTACATTTTTCATGTTTTGACTTTTATTCAATTTCAAACTCTGTATCGCTTCCTGGAGAATTATACGCAAACTGGTGCGTAAACGTAATAAGTTTAACACGACAAATACTCCGTAACATCAATTTATGCTTAACATATCTTAAATAACCTTTACATAACTTAGAAATAAATTTTGAAGGCATTGGTATGACAAAATCAAGTTAATTCACTTACAAGGACTGAAATTGACAAACTGCGAAAGTATGCCAATTTGAACTGTAACGAACATTCCGGGACATGGCCATAAGTTAAACACACCCTAAATATCCTTTACATAGCTTAGAAATAGGCTTTGAGGGGTTCGGTGTGCTAAAATAAACTTTATGCTCATTCAGGGACTAAAAGCGTCAAAAAGTGCATAAGTTTGCATTTTCGCGCATAACTTACGTTCTGAATACATCCGGACATCCAAAAAAATTTATGTAATCATTAAAATATTATGTTTTTGTGATTGGCTTGTCAAAAATCCATTCGTCGCGCAATTTGGATCGTTCACGCGTCCGTTACGACTTCCGTCGTAATTAACCGAACAACGCAACCGTACGGCCAAACGAACCGACATCCGGCATATTTTTGAGCACATTATAAGTTCCCTATACTTTAACTTCATTTTAGAGCTTTGAAATGGGGTTAACAGGCCTTAAACGTGTCGAAAATGAGCTTATTACACAACAGGGACCAAATCTGCCATTCTGCCAAACTAGGTCCTTGCGCACCTCAACACTATGAGTGTTACATTGCGCAAGCAGTCCCCAGAACAGCAGAATGTTGCAAAGAGCCTGTTTTCAGTTGTCATACACTCCTTTCTCACTTGCAACTGGTTTCTAGCAATCCTATGGGCTCCCATGGGTTTTTAAATCAGTGGGTATGTGTTGTACGGCTGAGATTTAACGCTTGGGAAACAAGAAACGATCTTAACGGCTCTACATTTCCTATAAATACCCCCATGTCTTGCTCATTTCCCTCACATTTGAAATCTGATTCAAAGCTCTCTAAATGGAAGTTTATATGCTTCCTACCTGAGAGTGAATCGGGTTCGAATCTTGCGGGGACCTTCTGTAAGTATCCTTTCGCGTTTATCATTCGTTTTAGCGTTAAAGTCAAACTGTGTTTGACTTTCTGCATTGACCAGTTTATGGTCAACGCGAAGTTCATTTGAACTTCATAACGTGAGCGTAATCACGATGGTTATAGTCCCTAGTGACTATACCTACTGATTACCACGTTATCTAGGCTCAGTGACGAGTCGTAGTTTCGGCCAAAATGCGTGTTCTCGCGTATTTTGTAACCAAACTACTCTAGGGTATCAAAACCGTTTGTTTTGATACCAAACCTGTTTTTAAAACCTTGTTAAACATGTTTTAACATGTTTAGCTCGTCACTTTTAGTTTTGTGCTTGTCTAGGGTCGTAAAGGTAAGCGATCTAATCAATCGCTTATACTTTCGAACCCGACCCATTTGGTCGATCATTAGGATCCGACCAAATACTTTAGGTGACCATAGTAGTATAGGGAATAACCTTCCGAGGTTATACCTTATGGTCACGTCGTTTAAGTAGTTGTATGATAAGTAATTCCTATGCCTTAGGTAAATTACCAAAATGCCCTTTTTGCGCCAAAATTCATTTTAAGCCTATGTAACATAACTTTTGCCATCTAAACTGATTTAACAACAATATTAAACATGTTAAGGCATATCTTACTTGTCATAGGGCTAGTTAGGCGGTCCGAACGCGTTTTACGCGAACGACGCGTTAAAGTAGCATAAGCTACCTAAACGGGTCGTAACGGGTCAAAAGCACTTAGGATAAGTTTCGTTTTAGTATGTAGGCTTTGTTAAACCATATTACATGAGTTCCTACACTCATTTGGTTTACAAACCCTCATGCTACCCGATCCTCCGATTAGGTCCATTTATTAGTGTAGTTTCCTATATTAGGTGACGTTTGAATCCGTGATCTTCTAACCTTGCTTGGTGGATTTCTAAAGTCTATTGAGCAATCTCAAGTGAGTACATAGACCCCTCTTTTACTATTTTCCAAACATTTTGGGGTGAAACACATGTGCCTACTTGTTACTTTCGTGCTTTTCATGTTTTCTCATCATATACATGCTATGTTCATTAGTACATTATTAGTACATCGTTTTACATGACATTTTATGCTATGTATGTCCATTGTGTGCATACTAAGTGCATTGTTTTACATTACCTTTTCATGCTATGTATGTTCATCATACTTAGTACATTTTCATTTCATCACATGCTTACATTTTGATATGACATTTGGTTTGCTAAGTGGGACCATATACATTCATTAACTTTGATCACGCCGCTCGTTAGTAGGTAATGGTACCATAGGAATTGACAACTCCCATTCCTGACATCCTAGGTATGTTTGGATGAAAGGAATGACCGAATTCGATAAAACATAATACAGATAGACCTTTAATTTGTTTAAAGGCTCATCACCACAGTCATAAGGCTTGGATGTATGCATTTTTACAATACCGCATAAATGTTTGTATTCAAAATAGCATGCATTTCCACAAAACATAACGTTGATTTAAACCACGTTTTACTTCAATACATTGTTTTGTTCATTTTTACTTATGGTTCTGAGGATATATATACTTCATTTGCCATACATGACATTTTGTTTACTCATCACATAATTGACATTTGACATAGACATTTTTGATATTGATATACATATTTCATGGACCACATTTTGACATAAACACCTTGACATGGTTTACACAAAGACATTTGACAAATGATTTGATATGGGCAAATTTACATTAGTGGTTTGTTTGGGTAAGTGATTTAAGTAACGAGGCATATGTAATATGATACAAGCATGGTGGATACGCCGCTGATACTTCCTATATATAAGTGTTTGTATGGTATTACATATTGTAGCGTTATTTGAATCATTTCAATTTAGACATATAACATTTTATACAAATAACATATTTTTCACAAGACATTGTTTTACAAACAACTCATTTTATACAAAACTCATTTTACTTGGTTATTCATTTAACCTCACATCACTCTTTTACATATCATCTTCTTTAACATCGCTTTTCAAAATATAAAACAAAACATTTTACAAGGATCATGACTGACTTTTGTTAAACAACTTTTTTCCAAACTTATAAGTCATGAGCCCTATTTTTCATAAAACCTATGTATCTCACAGGCATTTTTATGCTGACGTACCTATTTTTACATGTGTTTCAGGAGCTGTTGCTTAGGATGATGATCGTGACACTAGGGCGGACCTGTGCCTTAGAGACTTAAAATAAAGATAGACTTAGTTTAATTATGTTGTGTACTCTTTGGTTCTTGTTTTGAGACAATGTAACTCTTTGTTTGATGAATAAAACATAACTTTTAAATGCCATGGTTGTGAAACAATAATTCTGTTACAACACTCCCCGACGTTTCCGCCACGATTTGATGTTTTACGTGGTCGGGGTGTGACAATCAAGATGCCGATTCCTGCTTCACACTTACCAACCTGGAAGCTCCGGCAAGTCACACTTATCCTGTAAAAATTCAACTATTTTTAAGATTCAATAACACAATCAATTACAAAGAAAGATGCCAATTCTTGATCCACGATTACAAACTTGGGATCTCCGGCATAGTCCTAAGACTTTACGGGAAACAAACTTCCATCCAAGTCTTCTCAGACTTGATGGCTTTCAGTTCTTGCGCAGTAGGGTTGTAAGTTGCCTTTTTAGTTGCATAAAAATCTTTAACCCCCTTAGCTTTCCCATTCAACATTTTCCCAAAAATTTTCTTAACACTTCCATTGAATGTTTTCTCGAGATCAAACTTAGTATTCTCGTTGTAAAACTGATTCGAGATATCAACCTTGCCAACTTTCTGTTTAACTTCTTCAAATTTCAGTGATGGAAACTCGTCATCATTCACTGAAATTTTCATCTCAACCTGTGGCTCTTCTGGCTTTGTGGAACCAGATTCATCGCCGACTTTCTCATCAACTTTCTTAACAACCCACACTTGGTTGTCTTTCTCTTTATTTTTATAAAAAATCTTTTTAGAACACTCACCAACCTCATAAGTTGAGTTTTCAAAAATTTTAAATTTTTCAGTTGGTGGTTCAACATCAACAACTTTCTCTTTCAACTTGTTAGAAACTCCCTGTTTTGTTTTGGCGTTTTTCGAACAGTTCCAGGCAATGTGGCCAGCTTCATTGCATTTGTAACAGGTTCTAGTTTCTTTTGAGTGACAAACTTCAGTTCCATTCTTCTTCTTTTCAGCAAGAAACTCTTGATTTGACTGTCTCCAGAATGGTTTCTTCTGTTCCTCTTCTGCACTTCCTCCTGACACAAATTCTGTTTTTGTTTTAGAATTTTTCAAATTTTTATGATTTTCTGGTGGAATAAATCCAAGACCTTTCTTTTTGTAGCTACGATTTTGGTTTGGTTTCTTTTGAAAACCAGAACCAGAATTGTAACCCTTTTTCTTGTTTAGACGTTGTTGAACTCTTGAAGTGTACTTTTTAGGTTTTTCAGTAAGATTTAAATCTTTTATTTCAGAAATATTAATTTCTGTCATTTTGAAAACCTTTTTGATCATGTCAAAACAAACACTTCTTGTTGGAAACTCTTTGTCAGAATATAATTTGTCCGAATCATTTAAAGTGTATGCAACTTCAAATGCTTCATCATCCAAATTTGATTTTGATAGCAAAAATTCTTTACTGTAAGCCTTTTTGACCGACGACTTTGGACTGTTGACTGACGAATTTGACCCTCCAGACTCAGATTTTGACTCGGACTCCTCATCAGTATCCAACACCTGATCGACCACCTTTTTGATTAACTCAGACTCATGATCAGTGTCAGACGAGGTAAACGTGACGTCAATGTTTTCTGGTAACTCATCAGTTGTGTCGGTTTTTAGCTTTATATTGACTGCTTTTTCAAGTTGCTCCTCGTTTGGTTTTCTAGGAGAATACCTTTCCCAAATTGGAGGCGGACACTTGTTATAGCTAATAGTCGGTTTCTTACCACTATCTTTCTTTTTCTTCGGCTTCTCGTCTTGAAAAGCTTCCATACCTGCAACAGTTGGGTAAATACGATCAATAAGATAATCAGAACTAGAATAACTTTGTAATAGACGTCTAATTGTCTCATTCTCGATCTTTTCTATCTCCAACTCTTGCTTCCATTTAGCACTCTTTTCGATGTAAAAGTTGATGGCTTTTTGCTTTGTCATCATAACAGCATTCATCATCATTAGTGCTTGTTCTCTTTCTGAATTTGTCTTTTGGAGATCAGTTACTGTTTTGTTCAAGACATCATAAGATTCTTTCACATAGTTGAGGTTGAACAGTAACTGCTCTTTCTTCTTTTCATTCTCAGCAATTATCTCGTCTTTTGCTGCATAACCCTTGCATACTTCCAAACACTTCTCGCAAGGCTTTTCAACTTCAACAATCTTCTCAATCTCGATTGTCTTTACCACTTCAACCACTTTTTCTTCTTCAATCACCTTCTCTTCTACCTTCACTCGCTCAGTCTTTTCAGTAGCAACTTTAACTTCTTCAGTTTGAACAATTTCATTCTTTTCATCATAACTTTCAGTCTTCATATCCTTTTGCTCTTTTGCAGCTCTTTTCTCCTTCAGCTTCTCCATGCGATCTGCAAAATAGAAATGAAAACTTTCAGGAGAAAGATGAGTTTTATTAACATTAATGTGTTTTTCCTCCTCATCATCACTGCTACTTTCATCTGGAGGTGACTGATCAAACTGTGCAGATTTTTCAGAACTAGTATCTGATAATCCAGAATCAGATGGTGTTTGATCAAAAACAACTTCCTTTTCTAAAATAACAACATTCTGTACACTCTCATCTAAAATCTGCGAACTTTCATCAGCACTTTCTGAACTTTCATCCAATGCAACAAACTTTACAGTTTCACCAATAGATTTCATCCATGCAGTAAACATATCAGGTTCTTTCACTATTTTTGCAATGAAAGCTTTAAAATTTCCTTTTTCGTCTACAAACATATCCCACCTGAAGCCTTCAGGTAGCCTCTCATCATCTTGATCGACTATGCATGCTTTGCTTTCAGGTGATATGTAGTTGCTCCAGTTGAAATCTCCCAAACACGCTCTCTTGGAATCCTCAATCTTTCTACCATGAGCCGTCTGTGAATCTTGTGATTGACCAACCTGTTGATAAATGGCTTTCCGGTAGTAATCATCTTTTCCAAACGGATTCTGAGCACCACTAGCTTCCCTGTTCTTGCATTCCCATTTGAAATGGCCTTTCTCCCTGCATCGAAAACAAGTAACTTTAGATTTATCAAAACCTAAAGTAGATACATGAGCATCAAGAAAGTCATTTCTCCCGGTAATCATTTTGAACTTTTCAGCACGTCTAAGAACCCTAGCTAGACACCATTTGATGTCCATTAGTTCCATCTCTTCGGCATCTATCTGATCGTAATCCTCCTTTGTGAGCATAGGATTTCCGATCTGACCTGCAACTAGACCTTCATACGAGATAAGCACGGAACCAAGTAACGCCATGTGATCTTTCGCAACCTCCTCAGAAAAACTTTGTCCATCTGGAAGATTCAAGGCAATATTGCATTGTATCACACAACCATTTCCCATTTTTGAGCTTTGATGCTGAAAACTTTCTGATGGACTCTTTGGATTGACACTCGGATATAATGAGAAACCACTGCTGCTTTTGTTTGAACTTTGATCAGTTTTTTTCGATGAATTTCCAGCACTAAAAGCAGTCTGGATTTTTGGGCTTCTTTCAGTTTCTGGAACACTACCTTTGTAATAAATTTTTACATCCTGTTGACCACTTGGACTATTCATCCTAGTGATCTTTTGCTGTTCCAAATCCTGACTTTCAATTTTCTCAATAAACTGACCAATTGTTAACCCATCATAAACCCCTGTGTTTTTCAGGATCATCAAATAAGTTCCCTACTCTTTTTGCGGTAACGCATCAGCTAATTTGTCTACCCACTCTTCAGGATCCTTTTTTATACTAAGCATTGACATAGATCGCACCAAGTGACAATAACGTTCAATCAGCTTCTTCGTATCTTCTCCAGGTAAACTACTGAACAGATCAAACTCTTTCTTGAGCAACGCCTTCTTGCTCTTAATCATTTTCTCACTACCCTCAAACTTAACACGTAAAGTATCCCAGATTGACTTTGAAGTTTTGTCATGCTGAAGCAGTATGAAAATGTCTTCTTTGATAGCTTGCTGAAGTAAACTAATCATCATCTTTTCAGCTCTATACATATCACGTTCTTGATCACTAAATTCAGATATTCTTTTGTCAACTTTCAAATCAGTCTGTGGCAAAACATATTTCTCCAAAATGCACTCCCATGATCTCAGATGATTAGCTTGTACCCAGTTTTCGAACCTATCTTTCCATCCATAATACTCCTCAATGCTCATTAGCTTCGGTAGTTCCCATTTCGTTTTCCAAATTCATGTTCTGAGCAATGGAAGTCGGAGTAGACGGAGTAGCAAACGCGTTGTAGAACTCGGTATCCATGATGACTTAGCACGTTTTTCAAAATCAGTGACAAATAAGCGAAATCAAGTGTTTGAACACTAAAAGCGAAATCACCAATGTATGTAAGAGCGAAATTAAGGTTTGTGCACGAAGAGCGAAATCCCAGATGTTCACAAGAGTGGAACCCTGATGTTCACAAGAGTGGAACCTTGATGTTCACAAAAGCGAAACCCTGATGTTCACAAGAGTGGAATCCTGATGTTCACAAGAGCGAAACTGCTGATGTACAAATGAGCGAAACCTCAAAGTAATTTGGAGCGAAACCTAGTCCGAACCAATTTTAATCCATTTTTAATTTGAATTTCAACACCAAATTCTCAGGGATTTGTCTATGTCCAATTCTCTATAGTCTGTGAAATTTTGATCCAATTTTGACCGATAAAATTTTCTGAACTGATGAAAGAAGATGTAGAAGTAAGAAATCTCGATAAATTCCAGCTATTCTCTGCAGAACTCCTCCTCCTGAGCTCTGATACCACTTGTAGGATCGTGATTTGACCCGAATGAGTCGTTCAGAGGTGTTCAACTTCGTTTCAGGTGCGGAATAACAAGAAACGGAGGTAGAAACAGCTGATTCTTCACTAATATCACTGATTGTATTGATTAGAAAGCAATTACAAGCAGTTCTTCACATCGGCAGCACTTCGGTATGGAATACAAGACAATGACTAATGATTTCGCTCATGGAACACCTATATATAGGCCTTGTGGTTTCGTTCTTATGTACATGTACACATAAGCGAAACCTACATGACCAGATAAGCGAAACCTATCTTGTTCACATAAGAGAAACCTCTTCCTAAATGTCTCTATGAGCGAAACCTGCTCACTAAACACATATAATCTCCTATTTTCTCGTAAAACGTGCCCTAATCTATACAATACAATGTAAGACTCGATACAAGACGAAGTCGACAGATGTAGTGCACCAACAATAAATGTCGTTCATGATCAGCTTGGGTTTTCGAATAAATAAGAATATCATCAATAAAGACTATCACAAAACGATACAGATAAGGTTTACAAACATGATTCATAAGGTCCATGAACACAGCGGGTGTGTTGGTCAAACCAAAAGGCATGACCACAAACTCGTAGTGCCCATAATGGGTGCGAAATGCAGTTTTGGGGATATCTTCTTCGAGAACACGGAGCTGATGATAACCAGATCGAAGGTCGATTTTAGAGAAACAACTCGCACCTTGGAGTTGGTCAAACAGATCATCGATACGAGGGAGAGGATAACGATTATTGTCGGTGAGTTTGTTAAGTTCACAGTAGTCGATGCACATGCGAAATGAACCATCTTTCTTCTTGACGAATAGCACAGGGGCACCCCAAGGTGAGGTACTTGGACGTATAAAAACTTTATCGAGTAGTTCTTGCAGTTGACTAGATAACTCTTGCATCTAAGAGGGTGCAAGTCGGTATGGGGCTTTGGCAATAGGAGTCGCACCAGGTATGAGATCGATACGAAAATCAACAGATCGAGGAGGAGGAAGACCAGGAAGATCTTCAGGGAAGACATCAGGGAAATCACACGCTACTGGAACATTACTTACACCCTTTCCCTTGCCCTTTGGTTCCACTGTCACACCCCAACCGATGGCGGAAACATCGGGGCGTGGCACTGAGCGAAACAGATTGTCCAGAAGTTTCCATAACAACTATATTTACCAATTATTTTAAGCAACACGTCCCATACCATGTCATAAAAGATAACATAATTATTACAGACAAGATCTAGTCAAATTGTTCTGTTCCGATAACTCAGATTTTTATTACAGACAATTGTTTATTGATCTAGGTCTTTCCTAGCCTTGATTTCACAGCAAGCTAAGCATATAAGCATCCTAAGCACCTGTCACATACGTTAAAGTAAAGGTCAATACACATAGTGTAAAGGTGAGCATACAAGTTTAATAGATATAATAGAGTTCGAAATTGATTACGCATAACCAGCACGTACACCATGTAAAATGAGGCATGTTAGTTATCGACATGAACCTATCGATACCAATGACTGCGGGTTGACTACCCAAGGCAGTTCGTAATACACACTCACCACAGTGAGCCATGTAACAAATTGTCCTTAACAACCCCTGAGAACAGGTGCTGAGTCCAAACAAATAGTACTACCGTCACTATGGCAGGTAGACAGCATTCCATGTGTAAACATAACAAACAAGCATTCATTAAGTCACGTATAACATGCGGTAACGGTTAGCGTTAAAAGTATTGCGTAGTGTGTTCGATGTGATTTAGAATAAGTAACGTATGTAACACCCAAAAGTGCGTAAAGCAAAAAGGGATCGAGTATACTCACAGCTATGATGGATTGAAGGGAGCGCTAGAGAGTAAGGTTAGCCTGATCAGAACGATAGCATAAACGATAAGCGACGCGTAAATCGGAACAAAATGTCAGTGGGTCGAACAACAATCCGATCGGATGGTAATCCGATCGGGTAGCCGGTCGATCGGGTGATAATCCGCTCGGATGGGCATCCGATTGGGTGACTTTTCGAGTGGATTGTTTCCTCCTTTGGGAAGGATGTGTTTGTGTATGATGGCTTGAGTTTTGAAGTTTTCGTTGTAGCATTTTGAAAATAGAAAAGTATCTCTACCTTTCAGGTCGGTCGATCGAAGGTCTGTTCGATCGGTCAACAATCCGATTGGTGAGGCTTCTTAGGATGAGAACAAGTTCACAGCAGGACGGCCATTCGATCGGATGGCACCCCTTGTGCATTGAACATGTTGAAAATTATTTAAGTGTTGAAGTCAGATCATCACATGGTCGAGTGGCAACCCGATCGGATGGCAATCCGATCGGTCAGCGGTTCGTTCAATGTTCCAACCTCAATCATTTGAAATGAAAGTCAAATGTGGGACCCAAGGTGCAGTCTGATCGGGTGGTAATCCGTTCGGACATCAGTCTGATCGGACAACACTCCCACTTAGTCGACCTGACCGTCTTCTCCCTTGGTTGTTTTGGTAGTTTTGTAGTTTTATCGAGACGTTTTGATGACGTGTTAAGCAACAGAAACCTCGTCAATACTTGGTACTCCTGATCGGACAGGAATCACCCAAATCTGACCAGTTAACTGTTCGAGACGGTGTTCCTTGTTTAACCCGAAATCGGTAGTCTCGTGGATAGAATCTAGATCTTGAACCATCCCAACCACAAGAATGAGTAGAAAGTCAGTACAAGCTCCGATTCTATCGGTTTTGAGTGCATTGAGTGTAAAAGAGTTGAAAGAAAGTTGGAAAACCATCTTTCAATCCTTTTTCACTTTGGATATGTTTAGATCTATGAAAGATCTTCATTTATTTATGTGGAAATCATTTAGATCTAAGTTGTTCTTGATGGATTGAAGCCAAAACATGAAGTTCCTATGAACACCATGATGACATCATCCTAGAACACCTCAAATCTAGTGATTTCACGGTTAAAAGTTAAGATCTAAAAGATAGAAAAGTGTAGAATCGAGTGCTTATCATAGAAGTACAAGGATTAGGTTGAAAACTTACAAGATTTGAGAGAAATCGGAGAAAAGAAGCTTGAGTGCGGCTGGTTCGAGCAGAGAGATGTCACTACTCCAATAGTGGAAACAAGTGAGGTATTTATAGGGTTTCCCAAAGTGGAAAGGGCTGTCCGATCGGGTGGTGGCCCGATCGGGTGGCGACTCGATCGGACGGCTATCCGATCGGTCGGCCACTCGACCCTAGTGTTCGGCGCGACGAGTTTGCCGTTTCGATTCGCGGTTGCGAGCGTTGCGATGCGATAGAGTTTCTTATTCAAATTACTTTTAATCCCAACTACTATATCATCATACAATCATCCTTAATTGACTTGCGTTTAGCGTTTACGATTCGATTGCGATTCGAGTTTCGATTGCGTTTCGATTAAACACCACATATAAACATAAATAAACAAGCACAAGTAACACATAAAAGGCACACACACGTAAAAACAATAGCAAAAAGCATAATTCGAGTTGCGAGTGCGATTGCGATAAGCGAATAAGCGATAACACATGCGATAAATATTGATTAAACCTCGATTAGTAATAGATACTCCATATAATACAACTAACGTAATGTGACAACCCTCACCAAACCAGGTATCCGTACGAACTAATTAATATTTAATTACTGCTTAATTACTGTGCTTGCATACAACTGTGATTAATCTACTACTTGAATTCTGATACATACTTATACATGCATCATACTCTACTACTGTCACTCCATTATTTACACAAAACTTCAGTGACAACCTTGATGCACAAAAGCACAGTGAGCACACTATACGGGATACCCAGTAAACATGCTGACATTGCCAGCATCAGACAGTTACTGTCTCTGAGGCCAGTATGAGCCGGGAATAGATTACTACACTAGTAGGGAGTGTAGGGAGGTGAGGATTGTAGAACTGCGTCACTAGGTGATAATTATAGTTACCGGATGTGCCTAAAACGTACTTTGAGTACAAAATTCTGCACTTTAAATAAAAAAAAATTCAGCATCTATCTAAACTAGTAAAGTGCAAAAAGTTGGAAAAATATTACTAGACACTTTCCATAGTGTCAGGAATAAATTGTGTCACTAAAGATTAAATTTACGACACTTTAAATAATTATTTAGCGCTTTAACGGAGAAATATCCAACCGTACAACCGGACTTAACCCGGGACATAAAATTATTGTCATTGACATTATTTTTCTTTTTCTGAGCTAGTTAGGGTCCCCGAATACCCTAACCCCCGTTACAATTACACACCACATAATACACTAATTAGATCTCCAACTAAACTAATTTAACCACTAACTATCGTCTGAATCTAACCATCATACCCCCCCCCCCCCATGACCGTTCGTTTCCCATGAGGGGACAATCACTTACACCTTTTGATTTTAATAATCCTAGTGCTAAAGATCTTGACTACATATTATCCTTGGGTTAATTAGGGTGAATGGTCAAAGGTCCACTACATATATCCTAACACTCAACAAAGAAAATTTGCATTTCTTTCCCTTCTTTGTTACTCACGGCCGAGAAGCTCACACAACCATCCACCCACTCTCAAATTTCATACTAGCAACATTATTTACATTCAAGTGTGAGGGATCGCGTTTAAGGAAGCTCGGTGCATACGGAATAGCAAGGACCTCACTACGTTGCTATTAACCAACCGTTTTTCGACTAGTTTCTTCCCTAGCCTCGAGCTAGTAGTAAGTGACTCTAAACACCTTTTTGATCTATTCTAAAGTGGTTAACAAGAGTTTTGTCGGTTAAAATTTATGAACATGTAAGAACAAAAATTAAAGGTCTACTAAAATAATATAAACAAAGTGGTTAATAGATGAATATTGGTGTAAAGCTTATAAGACTTGTTTTGTTATGATTATTTAGTGTTGTTTTATGCTAGTGTTAGTTCAGATCGTCATCTAACCCGACTAAGTCTTGTTCATGGAACATGACCTAGTGTATGTTATAGTGTGAAAAGTGGTTAGATGAAGAACACTATTACTTATAACCATGAACTTGTGTAAAAACAATTTTTCTTACAAAATGGAGTTCTAAACTAGTAGATCTACGGATCTACAAGTGGTATTTTCAAAGGACCAAGTGTCAAAAGAAATCATATTTTTAAAGCCGGATCTTTCCTAAACAAAGCTGATTTTTGTAAACACACAAGTGTGTAGACACTTGTGTGACAAAGAGTTTTAACAAAGAATTATTGTTGTAATTTTTGACAAAAAGTTGTAAAGACGTGTCTTCTTTAAAAACAAGGTTCTCAAAGAAACCAAGTTTATTTATAAAAGATCTATTAAAAATATGGGGAAAGTTAATACATATTTTACACAAACCACAAGTTCATGTGTTTTGCGATTTATATCTATTTTGAACTAGTATAATGTTGGAATATTGTTTGTTGATGTTGGAAACATTGTTGATTGAATTTATAAAAGAAAATGATACGCTTGTAAGCGTGACCACCTCCAGTTACAGAGGAAACTCTGGCGAAATTTTTCCAAAAATCTAACACTTGTAAATATTTTTATCACAAGTGTTATGGATATATTTTAACTTGTTTTCCCAAATAACTTTCGCCACGATTTTTATTACGAAACTTCCAAGTGTCGGAGGTGGGATTTTCACAAAATAAAACTTGCTAAAATATATATTTAGAATATATATTTTCATAACAACACTTGTGTAAATTTTTGTGATTATTTTGTGAACTACGTAAATATTATTTTTAGGGTAAAAATAATATTACTAAATATTAACGGCTCCAAAATAATACGAACGCCTCCACATTAAATATTCAAGTTACACCGGTATTATTAATACAACCCGAACCTTACAACGTAACTTACGTATTTTCAGAAAATACTCATAAGTGTGTATTTCGTTAGAAGTATTATTTTGGGTAAAATTTTATGGAATAAAATATAATATTTTTGGGAAAAATATTTATATTTTGGGAATAAAGTATTTTAGACAAATGAAATAAAATATATTACATTAAGTGAGACTTAATAATATATTTCGAAGTTATACGAACGCACATGTATTAAATCCCCCATCCTTGGGAAGGAATATATTTACCAGATAATTACGAAGTGTAATTACGAAATAGTTGCCTAACTATTTCCCCAAAGACATTAAACCTTAAACTAAGGCACGGCCGTCCGTCTAATAGAAGTTAGTACGTGTAGGTCGTCGCACAGCAGATTTTCTGGGAGACACTTTTTAGAGACGCACTTCGGTGAGTTCATGTCCCCCTTTTCTCTTAACTGTTTTCAGTTTTTAACTGCGGGGGTGAAATACATGTTACTATGATTACGAATACTTTTTACATGGTATGGTTAGCGTAAGGAGGGTTACTACTTAGATCATGTGAGTGGGTAGGCGGGAACTAGAGGCCATTAATCCTCATTGTAGGACCGAGGGGCACAATGCGGTAGATCTATTTGGGTGTAGCGAGCCCAGCTCCAGGCCCACGGTACGGACCTTGGAGTGACTATGTACCCGAAGCACAAATCCGCTAGGTTTGAGTCTTCCTACTGCACTTCACACATATCAATGGCCTTGCAAACCATTGGTGATCTCTTTATTTCCTTATTTGCTACATACCGGGATTTTATACTTACAAAGGTTTTACATACTCACTTACACATGAACTCGCTCAACATTTTTGTTGATTTTTCCAACTTACATGTATTTCAGGGAACTAAGGATCTGGCACGGTATGCTACGTTTTCACGCTGCGTAGAGTTATGGGATCATCCGAGTTTAGGGGTTGTGGCTTTTACCTGGACGAGTCACAGTTCTCAAACTACGTCTATTTTAAGTTTGTGGTTGTGTCTTTCAAACAATGTTTTTATGTCATTAGGTTGTAATTTTTCCGTTGCATGTGTCAACGCTTTAAGACAATGTTGTGGTATTTTACTTTTCAAACTTAAATCAATGGATGATCTGCATGGTTTTATTTTCATATAGCTTTGTTGTGATTAAGCTATGGTATTAAGAAGTCACACCAAATAAACCCACGCTTCCGCAAAAGCCAGGGTGTGACAGCTTGGTATCAGAGCTCTGATCATAGCGAACTAGGATTCCTTCTCGAGTCTAGACTATGATCACTAGGGCTCTCACAAAAACATTTTTACACTGTATACCACTTAAGTCCAGATCTAAAATGTTTTTACAAACAAATGTTGAGCACATTTTATTTGTTAGTTATAGGCTCAGTCTGGGAGGCTGAGGCTCGGTCTAGGAGGCTGAGGTAGTTGTCTAGTGGGACTAGGGAGTCAGTCTGGGAGGCTAGTGGGACTAGGAAGAGTAGTCCGAGAGGCTGGGAAGGTAGTTTGAGAGACTAGGAGATTCAGTCTGGGAGGCTAGTGGGACTAGGAGAACTATTTGATTGCTTATTGGACTAATGTGCTTATTCGACTATATGATTGATTATTTGTACATATTTGTGTTTGTGTTACAGACACCATGGATTCATCCGGCATAGGAGGGTCGGACACTACTGACCCTATACACATTGTATCAGACGACCGGGAGTCATCAGAGCGAGAGGTGTATACTTCTGATACGACCAGCACGGATGACCATGATTTCCAGCCGTTTGCACTACCCGATGCCGTGGTTGAGCCCGCTGATGGCCCTCTTGTCAGGGATTTACCACTCGTGGAGATCCCTGCTCCCATACCCCTTGCCATGTACCCAGTTGTCGATATGCCTCTAGACATAGTCGGTGACGACGACGTCGATTTGTTTGACGACGAGCCACTGGAGGATGACGTTGAGGGCGAGGCCCTATTAGCTGCCGACGATCTTTTGCTACTCGCAGATGCTCCTGCTGAGGAGTCACCTGCCCATTCACCTGTCCCAGACCCTTTCGAGTCTGTGGCCTCTGCACCGTCGCACGCGCAGGGTGCGCAACACTATTCTCACGATTCAGACCCCGATAGGGCGTCGTCTGCTGCAGGTTCCCCTGCCCCGAGTTTTGCTATTGATCTTGATGAGGATTCTGACCCCGTCTTCCCACCTGGCTATGATCCAGACCAGGAGGTTGAGTTTATACACCTGGATCAGCCTATGGAGGACCCTGTCGACCCAGTTGACCCTGTTGACCCTGCGTTTGCTGACCCCGCAGATTTCGAGATGGAGTTAGACGACCCGGAGCCTGCTGTGGCCCCGGAGCCGGTAGTTGCTCCAGACCCCGTGTTCGAGCATGACCCCATTCATGCTGATATACCCATTGTTGATCCTTTGATTGCTGATGTACCTGTCGATGATCATCCGATTGTTGCTCCACTGTTGGAGGATGATCATGTTGTTGCTGATGATCATATTGATGCCCCTCACATTGCTGATATACCCGCTGACCCTATTATTGCCCCCTTCCTGACCCTGTGCCTGTGCAGTTCGATCGTGCACTTTTTGAGGCCCATGTTGATCCACGAGATGCGCACACCCGAAATGGGTGGATAGATGATGATGAGCTCCCACCGTTCATGGCACCTGTAGCCCCCGTTTTGGCACCCATTTCTGCACCTACTGATATCCCACCTTTTCCCCCACATACCACCGATGCACGTCACATGGATTTCCCTTTTTCGTTCGTTCAGTACACACCTCCAGCACGACCTGGAGAGGGTTCCTCGACTCATCCCGTTGGTCATGTGCCGGTAACTGTCCCGGTCATACCACAGTTTTCTACTGCTGTTCCCCCTGTTCCACCGTTTTCTGTGTCACCTTTTACTCCATCCAACGAGCCTTTTCTTTGGACATCACCACCCATCATGCCACCGACAGATCCATATCATCCATATTATGTCGGGCCTTCTACTGAGGATGTCCTTGTTTCTTTCATGCTACAGCATGACGCGCTGACGCGTCGTGTCCAGGTCTTGGAACAGCAGATAGCGTGTCTGTTGCGTTCTCACCGAGCCATGGAGGAGGATTGGCTCCTCATGCGCCGTTTGTTCTATTCTCATTTCCCCCTCCTCCACCGCCATCAGCGTAGGGCTATTTTGTATGACACGGGTGGACTTTTGTTGAGAAGACGGCGATTGCACAGATTGCACAGCTTTTGGGAGACTACATATTGATCCTGACTTTTGTTGTTATGTATATTGGATATGTTGACACTGATTTGATATTTTGGATTGGGGTGATGTAGCCCTTAGTCGTTGATGTTGTATGTTACAGTTATGTACTTGTACACTTTACCTTGTGGTCTCGATTTATGGCAATGCAATCGCGGTATTCTCATCATATGTGATGTTTGATTGATTATTTATATTCTATAACATGGGATGTTGTGTGGTTGATATATTTATGACATGGGATGTTGCGTGATTGATTGTTTATGTTCTATAACATGAGATGTTATGTGTTTGGTTTATTTTAACATGAGATGTTATGTATTATTACTATCGTTATATACGCACATTTTACCTACCATGACCTGACTCACGTAAACCATCTTTTAGAAGATGCCACCGAAACGTGATCCACGCATGCCTGCCAACGAGGCAGAACTCCAACAAATCATCGCTGCCGCCATCGCGCAATACGCCGCTTCTCAAGGAGGACCCAACGGAAGCAGCTCAAACAATAACGGCAACAACAATCCGCCTCATGGTAATACTAAGTCATTAAGGCATACCATGATACATTGGATATCTATAGCAAGTTTGCTAATGCCATTCATATATTGTAACGTATGTGCAGGGTGCACCTACAAGCAGTTCCTGGACTGCAAACCTGTAAACTTTGATGGCACCGGAGGTGCTGTTGCTTTTGTTCGTTGGGCCGAAAAGACAGAATCAGTTATCCGCATGAGCAAATGCGCTCCAGATCAGCAGGTTACTTACATCTCTGGGCTATTCTTGGACGGAGCCCTGTCATGGTGGAATTTACAAGTCCAAACACTTGGTGAAGCCGCAGCCTACGCATTGACGTGGAACGAACTGAAAGAGCTCATGCGCAAAAAGTATTGCTCTCGCGCTGAAATTCAAAAGTTGGAAACTGAGTTTTGGCATTTGAAGATGGAAGGTCCGAAAATTGCGGAATATGTTCAGAGGCTTCACGACCTGTCACAGGTGGTACCTTATATGGTCACGCCAGAATTCAAGCGGATTGAGCGCTTCATTTGGGGTTTAGCTCCTCAAATCATTAGTATGGTGACCTCTTCAAAACCGGCAAAAATCACTGAGGCGATCGATCTAAGCGTAGCTCTCACTGAGGAGGCTATCCGCCTAAACAAGTTTTCTGATGTTGAGCAAAAGAAGAAGGAGACTCACGTAGAGTCGTCCAGGGGTAATAAAAGAAAATTCTCGAACTTCAAACAGGGAACTAGCGGTGTTGGCAAGAAAGGAGAATCAAGCACACCGGTCCAAGCTGCAACCGGTGCTGGGAAGAAAGGAAAAGGCTATATGGGCACTCTGCCCAAGTGTAACACATGCTAGCGCCATCATACCGGCCAGTGCGGACTAAGAACATGTGAAACTTGTGGGAGAAATGGTCATTTGAAGGATACTGGCTGGGTTAATACTGGCCGGGGTGGCCAAGGAGGTTTTGGTAATAGAAACAATAATCGTGGTGGAAATGGAAATCGTGCACAAGGAAATAACGGAGGGAATGGAAATCGAGGCAACAACGCGAATCAAGCTGGTACTGTAAACCGAAACCAAAACAACAATCAAGCTGGGAATGGAGGTGGAAACGGGCAAAGACCAGGATGTTTTAACTGTGGTGATATGGGGCATTATAAGCGGAACTGCCCAGAATTGAATCAAGCGCGTGGAAGGGTTTTCAATATCGAAGCGAGGGAAGCGCGTCAGGATCCCAATGTTGTTACTGGTACGTTCCCTATAAACCAACGCTTTGCATCCGTTTTATTTGACACTGGTGCCGATTATAGCTTCGTATCGTTAGAATTTAAGAATATGCTTGGTTTAGCCGCTAGTAAACTAGATATCCCGTACTCAATCGAATTGGCGAATGGAAGTTAGTAAAAGCCAATGAAGTGGTCAGAGGTTGTGTAATCGAGTTGGGAGAGCGTGAGTTTACTTTGGATCTACTACCAGTCCAACTGGGGAGCTTCGACGTGGTAGTAGGAATGGATTGGTTATCAAGCAACAAGGCTAAGATTGTTTGTCACGAAAAGGTCGTTCGTATCCCAACCGAAGATGGAGAAACAATTGTGGTTCATGGGGAGAAGCAGGATACGCCTTTAAGAATTATCAGTTGCCTGAAAGCTCGTAAGTGTTTACAAAAGGGATGTGCTGCCTTCCTGGCACACATCGTGGATAAGAAAGCCGATGAGCCGAAAATTGAAGACATCCCTATCGTGAGGGAATATCCTGAAGTCTTTCCAGAAGACTTACCAGGATTGCAACCCCAAAGGCAGGTGGAATTCCACATTGACTTAGTTCCAGGCGCTGCGCCTGTAGCTAGGGCACCTTATAGACTTGCACCGTCAGAAAGCAGGAATTATCGACACAACTCCAAGAGTTGCTAGACAAAGGATTCATCCGACCAAGCTTCTCACCTTGGGGAGCTCCAGTTTTATTTGTCAAAAAGAAAGACGGTAGTTTTCGTATGTGTATTGACTACCGGGAGTTGAATAAGCTGACGATCAAGAATAGATACCCTCTGCCAAGAATCGATGATTTATTCGATCAACTCCAAGGTTCAAGCTTTTATTCAAAGATCGATCTTCAATCTGGATACCATCAGCTAAGGATACAAGAGGAGAGTATCCCGAAAACAGCCTTCAGAACTCGTTATGGACACTACGAGTTCCTAGTTATGCCGTTTGGGTTGACAAACGCGCCTGCTGTTTTTATGGATCTAATGAACAGAGTTTGCAAGCCATATTTGGATAAGTTCGTGATTGTGTTCATCGATGACATTTTGATTTATTCAAAGACAAAGGCTGAACACGAACAACACTTAAGAGCTATTTTGGAGTTGCTGAAAAAGGAACAGTTGTACGCCAAGTTCTCAAAGTGCGAGTTTTGGCTACGCGAAGTCCAATTCCTTGGACACGTGGTTAATGGAAATGGAATCCATGTTGATCCCACAAAGATCGAGGCGATAAAGAACTGGGAGACTCCAAAGACGCCAACCGAGATTCGCCGGTTCTTCGGTTTGGCTGGCTATTATCGAAGATTCATTGAGGATTTTTCTAAAATCGCTCAACCCCTTACCGCGCTCACACAGAAGGATAAGAAGTTTGATTGGGGAATCAAACAGGAGGAAGCGTTTCAGTTGTTAAAAGACAAGCTCTGCAATGCGCCAATCTTAGCACTACCAGAGGGTACAGATGATTTCGTGGTATACTGTGACGCCTCACGTCAAGGATTGGGTTGCGTGTTGATGCAACGCCAGAAGGTCATAGCTTACGCGTCACGTCAGTTGAAAGTACATGAAAAGAACTATACCACGCATGATTTGGAACTAGGCGCAGTGATATTTGCATTAAAGATCTGGAGACACTACCTATATGGTACAAAGTGTACAATTTTCACGGACCACAAGAGTTTACAGCACATATTCAACCAGAAAGAGCTGAATATGAGACAAAGGCGTTGGGTCGAATTGTTGAACGATTACGAATGCGAGATAAAGTACCATCCAGGGAAGGCGGATGTGGTCGCCGATGCCCTAAGTCGTAAAGAAAGGATCAAGCCCATAAGGGTTAGGGCTTTAGAAATGATTATCCAGACAGATCTTTCCCTGCGCATTCGTGCCGCGCAGAAAGAAGCTCTTAAGGAAAGAAACCTTGAAGAAGAATATCTCCGTGGGATGGAGAAGCAATTAGTACCAAACGAGGTAGGAACGTAATGTTTTATGAAAAGGATTTGGGTTCCTCTGTTTGGTGGTTTGAGAAAAGTTATTTTTGATGAGGCACACAAGTCACGGTACTCTATTCATCCCGGGGCGGATAAAATGTACCAAGATCTTATGGATTATTATTGGTGGCCTAGGATGAAGGGCGACGCTGCTGTTTATGTTAGCAAATGTTTAACGTGTGCCAAGGTGAAAGCTGAATACCAGAAGCCTTCGGGACTTCTGCAACAACCTGAAATTCCCAAGTGGAAATGGGAACAGATTTCAATGGATTTTATAACGAAGTTGCCAAGGACGCCCAGGGGTCATGATACTATTTGGGTGATAGTTGACCGCCTAACAAAGTCCGCGCACTTCTTGCCAATCAAAGAAAAGGACAATACGAGTAAACTTGCGAAGATATATATGCGAGAAATCGTTGCACGTCATGGAGTGCCTCTCTCGATCATCTCTGATAGAGATGGGAGATTTGTATCAAGGATTTGGCAATCCTTCCAAGAAGCTTTTGGCTCGCAATTGAACCTAAGTACTGCATTTCATCCGCAAACTGATGGCCAAAGTGAAAGAACTATCCAGACATTGGAGGATATGCTGAGAACATGTGTAATGGATCTTGGTGGTAGCTGGGATAAGCATTTACCATTGGCCGAATTCTCATACAACAACAGCTACCACACCAGCATTGGAGCCGCGCCATTTGAAGCTCTTTACGGACGCAAGTGTCGATCACCCCTATGCTGGGCTGACGCAGGTGATAGGCAGCTTGTTGGTCCCGAAATCGTCCAAGAGACGACAGACAAGATTGTGCAGATTCGAAAACGCATCGAAGCAGCTCGCGAAAGACAGAAAGCCTATGCAGATCCAAACCGGAAACATTTGGAATTCCAAGTTGGAGATATGGTTTTATTGAAAGTTTCACCCTGGAAGGGTGTGGCACGCTTCGGAAAGCGTGGGAAGTTGAATCCGCGTTACATTGGCCCTTTCAGAATCCTGCAAAGGATTGGGCTTGTAGCCTACAAGTTGGACCTACCTGCTGAACTCCATGGTGTTCACGATACATTCCATGTATCCAATTTGAGAAAAAGTCCAACACAAGATACAGTGATCATTCCTGCTGACGAAGTTCATATCGACGACACACTCCACTTCACTGAAGAACCTGTTGAGGTCACGGATTGGAAAGTTAATAAAACTCGCAGGAGCAGTGTCAAACTCGTCAAAGTTCGTTGGAATGCAAGACATGGACCGGAATTCACGTGGGAGCGTGAGGATCGAATGAAAGAGAAATACCCCCATTTATTTCCTAAGAACCCTGCATCTAGTAGCATAACTTAAATTTCGGGACGAAATTTATTTAACGGGGGGAGAATGTGACAACCCTCACCAAACCAGGTATCCGTACGAACTAATTAATATTTAATTACTGCTTAATTACTGTGCTTGCATACAACTGTGATTAATCTACTACTTGAATTCTGATACATACGTATACATGCATCATACTCTACTACTGTCACTCCATTATTTACACAAAACTTCAGTGACAACCTTGATGCACAAAAGCACAGTGAGCACACTATACGGGATACCCAGTAAACATGCTGACATAGCCAGCATCAGACAATTACTGTCTCTGAGGCCAGTATGAGCCGGGAATAGATTACTACACTAGTAGGGAGTGTAGGGAGGTGAGGATTGTAGAACTGCGTCACTAGGTGATAATTATAGTGACCGGATGTGCCTAAAACGTACTTTGAGTACAAAATTCTGCACTTTAAATAAAAAAAATTCAGCATCTATCTAAACTAGTAAAGTGCAAAAAGTTGGAAAAATATTACTAGACACTTTCCATAGTGTCGGGAATAAATTGTGTCACTAAAGATAAAATTTACGACACTTTAAATAATTATTTAGCGCTTTAACGGAGAAATATCCAACCGTACAACCGGACTTAACCCGGGACATAAAATTATTGTCATTGACATAAAATCATTGACATAAAATTTGCATTTCTTTCCCTTCTTTGTTACTCATGGCCGAGAAGCTCACACAACCATCCACCCACTCTCAAATTTCATACTAGCAACATTATTTACATTCAAGTGTGAGGGATCGCGTTTAAGGAAGCTCGGTGCATACGGAATAGCAAGGACCTCACTACGTTGCTATTAACCAACCGTTTTTCGACTAGTTTCTTCCCTAGCCTCGAGCTAGTAGTAAGTGACTCTAAACGTCTTTTTGATCTATTCTAAAGTGGTTAACAAGAGTTTTGTCGGTTAAAATTTATGAACATGTAAGAACAAAAATTAAAGGTCTACTAAAATAATATAAACAAAGTGGTTAATAGATGAATATTGGTGTAAAGCTTATAAGACTTGTTTTGTTATGATTATTTAGTGTTGTTTTATGCTAGTGTTAGTTCGGATCGTCATCTAACCCGACTAAGTCATGTTCATGGAACATGACCTAGTGTATGTTATAGTGTGAAAAGTGGTTAGATGAAGAACACTACTACTTATAACCATGAACTTGTGTAAAAACAATTTTTCTTACAAAATGGAGTTCTAAACTAGTAGATCTACGGATCTACAAGTGGTATTTTCAAAGGACCAAGTGTCAAAAGAAATCATATTTTTAAAGCCGGATCTTTCCTAAACAAAGGTGATTTTTGTAAACACACAAGTGTGTAGACACTTGTGTGACAAAGAGTTTTAACAAAGAATTATTGTTGTAATATTTGACAAAAAGTTGTAAAGACGTGTCTTCTTTAAAAACAAGGTTCTCAAAGAAACCAAGTTTATTTATAAAAGATCTATTAAAAATATGGGGAAAGTTAATACATATTTTACACAAACCACAAGTTCATGTGTTCTGCGATTTATATCTATTTTGAACTAGTATAATGTTGGAATATTGTTTGTTGATGTTGGGAACATTGTTGATTGAATTTATAAAAGAAAATGATACGCTTGTAAGCGTGGCCACCTCCAGTTACAGAGGAAACTCTGGCGAAAATTTTCCAAAAATCTAACACTTGTAAATATTTTTATCACAAGTGTTATGGATATATTTTAACTTGTTTTCCCAAATAACTTTCGCCACGATTTTTATTACGAAACTTCCAAGTGTCGGAGGTGGGATTTTCACAAAATAAAACTTGCTAAAATATATATTTAGAATATATATTTTCATAACAACACTTGTGTAAATTTTTGTGAACTACGTAAATATTATTTTTAGGGTAAAAATAATCTTACTAAATATTAACGGCTCCAAAATAATACGAACGCCTCCACATTAAATATTCAAGTTACACCGGTATTATTAATACCACCCGAACCTTACAACGTAACTTACGTATTTTCAGAAAATACTCATAAGTGTGTATTTCGTTAGAAGTATTATTTTGGGTAAAATTTTATGGAATAAAATATAATATTTTTGGGAAAAATATTTATATTTTGGGAATAAAGTATTTTAGACAAATGAAATAAAATATATTACATTAAGTGAGACTTAATTATATATTTCGAAGTTATACGAACGCACATGTATTAAATCCCCCATCCTTGGGAAGGAATATATTTACCAGATAATTACGAAGTGTAATTACGAAATAGTTGCCTAACTATTTCCCCAAAGACATTAAACCTTAAACTAAGGCACGGCCGTCCGTCTAATAGAAGTTAGTACGTGTAGGTCGTCGCACAGCATATTTTCTGGGAGACACTTTTTAGAGACGCACTTCGGTGAGTTCATGTCCCCCTTTTCTCTTAACTGTTTTCAGTTTTTAACTGCGGGGGTGAAATACATGTTACTATGATTATGAATACTTTTTACATGGTATGGTTAGCGTAAGGAGGGTTACTACTTAGATCATGTGAGTGGGTAGGCGGGAACTGGAGGCCATTAATCCTCATTGTAGGACCGAGGGGCACAATGCGGTAGATCTATTTGGGTGTAGCGAGCCCAGCTCCAGGCCCACGGTACGGACCTTGGAGTGACTATGTACCCGACGCACAAATCCGCTTGGTTTGAGTCTTCCTACTGCACTTCACACATATCAATGGCCTTGCAAACCATTGGTGATCTCTTTATTTCCTTATTTGCTACATACCAGGATTTTATACTTACAAAGGTTTTACATACTCACTTACACATGAACTCGCTCAACATTTTTGTTGATTTTTCCAACTTACATGTATTTCAGGGAACTAAGGATCTGGCACGGTATGCTACGTTTTCACGCTGCGTAGAGTTATGGGATCATCCGAGTTTAGGGGTTGTGGCTTTTACCTGGACGAGTCACAGTTCTCAAACTACGTCTATCTTAAGTTTGTGGTTGTGTCTTTCAAACAATGTTTTTATGTCATTAGGTTGTAATTTTTCCGTTGCATGTGTCAACGCTTTAAGACAATGTTGTGGTATTTTACTTTTCAAACTTAAATCAATGGATGATCTGCATGGTTTTATTTTCATATAGCTTTGTTGTGATTAAACTATGGTATTAAGAAGTCACACCAAATAAACCCACGCTTCCGCAAAAGCCAGGGTGTGACACGTAAAGCATAAAATAGACTATCTACAAGTCAAAGAAGTCAAAACAGGAATTGAGCAAGGAGTGACAGATCGCAATTAGAAATCTTGTCTCCCTTTGACTTCAATCTTGACTTTGACTTTGACTTTCGAAACACGGGGTGTTACAGCCTCCCCCACTTAAGGGAATTTCGTCCTGAAATTAGGCTGAAGCTGTAACAAATAACTGCGGATACTTCGCCTTCATGTCGCTTTCGAGTTCCCAAGTGATCTCTGCGCCACGTTTTCCTTCCCATCGAACCTTCACAATGGGAATGCGTGAGCGTCTGAGTTGCTTGGTTTGGCGGTCCATGATTTCGACAGGCTTCTCCACGAAGTGTAGTGTTTCGTTTATTTGGAGATCATCAAGAGGTACAATTAAATCATGCTCAGCCAGGCACTTTCGGAGGTTCGAAACATGGAAAGTCGGGTGGACATTACTAAGTTCTTCCGGTAGTTCGAGTCTCCAGGCGACTTTTCCGATCCTTTCCAGAATCTTAAAAGGTCCAACATATCGAGGCGCTAGTTTCCCTTTCTTGCTGAATCTGACCACACCCTTCCAAGGTGATACCTTTAGGAGTACGTAGTCACCAATGTCAAATTCAAGGGGCTTGAGTCGTCTATCGGCGTAACTTTTCTGACGACTCCAAGTTTTCAGCAGGTTGTCTCGAATTTGGAGGACTTTGTCAGTCATTTCTTGCAATAGCTCAGGACCGGTTAGTTGCAAGTGCCCGATCTCGTGCCATACAATAGGCGATCGACATCTTCTTCCATATAAAGCCTCAAACGGTGCCATTTGAATGCTGGAATGATAACTGCTATTATATGAGAATTCGACTAGTGGCAGATAAGCGTCCCAATTACCACCGAAGTCTATGACACACGAACGGAGCATGTCTTCAAGGGTTCGAATCGTTCTCTCAGTCTAACCGTCGGTTTGAGGGTGGAATGCGGTACTTAGATTAAGCGTAGTACCGAGAGCCGCTTGAAACGTTTCCCACAGTCGTGAGGTAAACCTAGCATCACGGTCAGAGATGATGTCGCGAGGCATCCCATGTCGACAAATGATCTCATCGGTGTAGATTCGGGCTAATCGTTCTACCTTGTAGTGTTCCCGTATTGGTAGAAAATGAGCAGATTTGGTCAAACGGTCGACGACAACCCAGATGCTGTCATGACTTGATGGCGTATGCGGGAGTTTGGTTATGAAGTCCATGGCTATACTCTCCCACTTCCATATAGGGATCAGGGGTTGTTCGAGTAAGCCAGAGGGTCTTTGATGTCCAGCCTTAACCTTCGAGCAAGTTAGGCATTTTCCGACATAGAGAGCGATATCCCTCTTCATTCCCGGCCACCAGTACTTGTAGCGAAGGTCCTGGTACATCTTATCGGCACCGGGATGAATAGAATATCGGGATTTATGGGCTTTGTCCATCAAAATCTGTCGCAAATCATTCCGCTTAGGGATCCAAATTCGGTCCAGATAGTGGAATATCCCATTCGACTTATTGACAAGATGAGCTCCATCGTGGTGAATCCTTTCTTTCTTCAAGGTGCGTTCGGTATGTAGGATCGATTTGTGACCCGAACGAGTCATTCAGAGGAGCTTTTATCTGTTTCAGATGCGGAAACTAAGAAACAGACTTCGAGACAGCAAGCAATTCATTTTAAACACTTTGTAGATTGATATAACAGCTAATACAATCAGAAAACACACCGGCAGAACCTCGGTATGAAATTCAAGAACTCTTAATCACTGATCCGCTTGAACCTGCTATATGTAGGGCTTGGGGTTTCGCTTGAACTAACAAGTAACATTTCAAGCGGAATCAAATGGATATGATTTCGCTTGAAACTGTCACAATACATTTCAAGTGGAATCAACCCCATTCAAGCGAAATCAGCTCAAACATTCCTAAACCCTATTTTCTTGTACAATGTGCCCTGTTCTAACATATCTAGTACAAGAGTCGATACAAGACAAAGTCGACAGATGTATGCACCAACAGACTCCCTGTTGGTGCACTGAATGTCTGGTGACTACGTCTTAATCGAGTCTTAGGTCTAGATAGGTTAGATTGAAGTTTGGAATTGAAAAAGTGAATTAACTTTGTGATTCCGCTCCAGATGGTACTACGTGATTCCGCTCGAGTATTCTTAGGGGTTCCACTTGAATCGAACATGTTGTTTCAAGCTGAATCAGGAGGCTATATATAGGTGTGTGATGATCTCATTTGAAACGGTTGGAGCGGAACTAGGTCATGGTGTAAGAGTCGAGGTGCTGTCAAAATTTAGTCAGAATTCATTGTAAAGACTCGCAATCAGTATAGAAAGAAAGTTAAAAGGATACAAGTTGTTTTGACGTTGTTTACTTTGATTCCGCCTTAGTAATCAATGATGAACTACCTTTACTGACTGTTTAGGGTCATGCACACGGTCCAACAAGTGGTATCAGAGCTCAGGACGAGGAGTTCATACCATTACAGCTTGATTCTACGTGATTTTCACATTTCTTCTCTTTTCTACTCATACTTTTCTGATTTGAACATATTTCAGCGGTGAAAATGACCTGAATTTGACATATAACAAGCGAATCATTGTGTTAACTAATCCCTGAGAGAATTGGACATTAAATCGAACAAAATCATACAAAAACTTGACCTTCCGCTTGAAAAGTTGTTCGAGAATGCTGATGTCACTTGATTCAGCTTGAAAAATTTCAAGCTAAACCCCTTTAAAAAGTAGATTCCGCTTGAAATACATTTCTGATTCCGCTCGAAATCAGAATAGTTCTTATTCAGCTTGAAAGTGAAGTCTGATTCCGCTTGAATCAGATTCCGCTTAAAATTCACTGTGTGATTCCACTTCAGTAGCTGATTCCGCTTGAAATTTCCTGTGATTCCATTTGAAGTTGATTTCGCTTCAAACTGATTTCGCTTGAAATTTCTGATTTTTCAAAATTTCGAAAAATTTTCTAAGTGTTTGCTGATTTTTCAGGTACGTGCAAGATGGATGATATATTCATAAATCCGTTTAGCGATATGTATGCCTTTGCTGGAAATTCTAGAGATGATACTTCGCCTAGTAACACCAATGAGAATACGCCGAATACGAAGAAAAGTTTATCGGATGTTCTAAGTGTGGAAAGTGCTTTCGAAACTTATAACAAACCCCCAAAGTTGATGGCTATCGAAGAATATAGTCGGTGGGCTAAGAAGTTTGAAGATTGGTTGATGGCCTTTGCTTATTCTAGCTGGAAAAGTCTAAAGAACGGATACGTTGATGGAGGCAAAAAGGGTGAAAGTTTGACTACATCTGAAGAAATAGATTCGTTTGTTGCTGAGCAAAAATGCATCGCACTGCTATTTCAATCAGTTCGAGAAGATATAATATCCTTGATCGAGTACGACAGTTCTAAAGATCTTTGGGAAAAATTGAAAGCTAAATGTTTAGGAAGTGCATAAATAGTGAAAAACAAAAAGAAACTGCTTAGAAAAGAATTTGATTTATTTAGTTGTTTAAAGAATGAATCAATTTGTAAAATGATTGAGAGGTTTGGGCATTTAAAGCTGGAGCTGGTGAGACATGAAATTTTCTATTCTCAAGAAGAGCTAGTCGACAAATTGTTTGATTCATTGCCAGATGAGATGGATTGGCAATATTATGCCTTAATGTTGAAGAATACTATCAAGCCACCAGAAGTTTTGACTGTAGATTTGCTGATTGAAAGACTAGAAAGTCACGAGTTGGAGTTACGGAAAACACACAAAGTCAATCATTCGTCTTATCAACAGAACTTGGATTTGTTTTATCCAAAAAGCATGATGCGAAAGAATACGTCTCCCAAGACAGCTTTTTCTGCTGAGAATTCCAACATTTTAAACAAAGAAAGTCAAAGCAGTGGATTTCACAGTAGTTCTTCGTCACATTCAAGTCAATCTGATGCAAAGAACCTATTTCAATGCAACATCGCTGTAGACTTAAAGAACGCTCAAAATTTCAGCGAGGAGTCGGCAAAGCAACAGATGGTTTTCCTAGCTTCTGTGCTAGAATCGTATGAAAGTTTAGTGGCAGGGAAGATTGGCAACACCAACCTGACAAAAGAAGATTACGATCAGATAGATCTGGAGGAGATGGAACTGATTGACATAAGGTGGTGCATGGCCAGTGCAGTTCGTCGGGCACAACGTTTCATGGAGATAACCGGAAGAAAGTCTATTGGTGGACCTTCTACCAAGTTAGGCTTTGATAAGTCTAAAGTGATGTGCTTTAAGTGCAAACAAAAAGGTCACTTTAAGCGTGAATGCCAAAATGCGTATGCTGATGAGTTTGAAAACCCGTTTAGAGAAGATTACTACAAGAAAGTGATTTATCATCAGAATAAATCAGAACCGCCAAGGATGAAGCAGCTTGAGGACAACAAAGAGAAATCCAGAGCTCTTGCGGTGATTCATGACGATGAAGGTTTCGACTGGAGTGAGTTGTTACCTGAGGAGGATGCGGTTTGATATGCATTCATGGCAAAATCTGAACCTGTTCCTTGGAAAGACACCAGACCTGAAGAACAGAGGTATACTTACAGGAAGATGATAGCTCAAGAAAGAATGATCAGAATATCTGGTATCTATCTTGAAGCAAAAAGAGCGAGGATATGGGATCCAGACAGAGAATGTTATCTTGACCCTGATGGAAATATAGCCGTTGATCATAACACTCTTGATATGGAAACCATAATTAAAGAAATGAAAGAAGAAGATGATTATTGGCAAAGAAAATGGTGGGGAAGCGGAGAAGAGAAAGAAGAGAAAGAGAAAGAGAAAGAGAAAGAAAAAGAGAAGCCAAAGAAGGTTGATACTGGAATCATTGACACGACTCAAAAGTTGAATGCTGAAAACATGGGAAATATGGCTGACAAGGTGCTGGCTGCTAAGGCACTTGAGGTAGACTCTAAATCCGTCTCTGAGTCTAAAAGCCAGGTCAGTTCAAACGCGTCAACAGCCGAGTTAGGTAAGAAAGTCAGTGGTGATGTTGACTGCAAAAATTGCATCAAAGAATGAAAAGTTTGTAGCACAAACACTTATCTCAAAGGTAAGAAGATCGATGAACTGACTGCTAGAGTCAGAAGTGTTGAGGATCAGATCCTTAATCGTGATAAAATGTTGAAAGCTTCGAACGACAGATTAAAAGAATTAACTAACAAAATTGAAAATGATAAAATTGACCAAGAAAAGGTTAGGAAAGAAAATGAGAGGTTAGTTCTTGAAAATCGTCAGATTACTGAAAAATTTGAGAAGCTTAAAAGCACGGTTAAAGATAATGATGATAGAAACGGTAAAACATACAAAGAAAATTGTCACTTGCAAAGTGTTTTGAGGGTTAAAGAAGAATTAATCAACAAACAATTGGATGAGATTGCTAAGTTGAAGCTTCAATTTGAAGAAGCTAAGATTGAGAATGAGCGTATTAATTTGAAATTGAACAGTTACAGCTCTGCAAGCTTTATTTTGCAACACATTGTTCCCAAACCCATCGGGAAAAACAAAGCAGGCGAAGATGTATACTGTGATGGAACTGGGGTCGGGTTTCATCAAGTTCCGCCACCAGTTCTAGACAATTATTTGAAAAAGCAATATGTGTTGGTTAATCTTGAAGATGAAAATGAAGTGAAACTTCCTGATTCAATTGATGTGACATTTTCTTCATCTTCCAATGACGATAGTGTCCAAACTGAAGTGGTAAAAAGTGTGGTTGAAAATGTTCTAAAATCTGAAAGTGACACTACTGAGGAAGATGAATGTTTTCTGGACAATTACATTCCGAAACCAAAATCCAAAAACAACTTAGGTGATGAACCGGGTCTTGTGATGTACAAGATGGCTGGATCTGATAAGTTGTATTTGGATTCTGATTTTCCTCTGGAGAATGTAAATGTTTCAAAATTGACAAATGTGTTCAAAATGGTTGAAATTGATTTGTCTGAAGTAAAAAGTTTAAAACAAACAAAAAGGCAAATGAATTTTGAGAAAGATAAAGCTTATTACAAGAAACCTGTAGTTCCACCGCGTTTTTATAACAACAATCGAAACAATTGGTCGGGAGGATATCAGGGTGGTAAGAACTATCAAAGAAAGATTTTTCAAAACAAAAAATTTGTTGAGAAGAAAGTGTTTGTGAACAGTTCAAGTTCACTATCTGATGAAGAGTCTGAAATTTTTTCAAAATCAAATGAAGAATTTTTTGAGAAGAAGGCCTCACAACCTCAGTCTAAAGGCACAAGTCGGGTAGTTGATACTCGTACATGTTTTAGATGCAAAAAAGTTGGTCACATTGCAAGAAATTGCACCAACTTCAAGCCTAAGACTGAAGTTGTTGAGAATCGAAAGAAGAAGGTTGATGCAAAAGGAAACGCTCCAATGGTTGTTGAGAAAATTTTGAAAAATGAGAAAACAAAAGTCAAAATTGAACCTGTTAAGAATGTGGTAACCAAAAATGACAAATTTTATAAACGCGTTGCTTCATCTCAACAAACATGGAAGCCAAAAGTGGTTGACAAGAAAGAAAGTTCATCTAAACCAAAGGTTTCAGAGAAAGAAAAACAATCGTCTTCTACCACTCCGGTAAAGATGAATGTTCCTTTGGATTATTATGAACAATTGGAGAAACAATCTTCTACTCCAACAGAGAAAAAGAATGTTCAAAAGAAAAATCAACCAACCGGTCAACTTAAGATAGATGAGTTTTTCTTATACAAAAAGGTTGAGGTTGGATCTGAGGAAAGTTTAAAAATGAATGATAAAAATTTTCCGCCACTTTACACTACAAAATCTCACATTAAAGTCAAGTTACGTGAGTCAAAAGAGGCTTGGGTGGCATCAAAATCTCACTAAAAAGTTTTGGACTTGCCGGAGCTTCCTAGTTGGTAATTGTGAAGCATGAATCGGCATCTTTATTGAAATGTGTTTTTAAATCAAATTGTGATATGTGCAGGAACTTCCGAGAACTGTTTCACGATGGATTATGGATAGTGGAGCGTCTCGACATATGACAGGGAAGACTGCATTGTTGTATGATGTTAGAAATTTCAATGGAGGATATGTGGGATTCGCAGGAAATCAAGGTGGTAGAATTGTTGGTGAAGAAACGTTATCCAATGGGATTGTTACGTTTTAAAGAGTTAACTACATTGCTGAGCTGGAGAATAATCTGCCGAGTATCTCGCAGATTTGTGACAGGATGTATACCACTCACTTCACAGACAAAGAATGTTTGATCTTGAAGCCAGGATTTGTTATCCCTGAAGAATGGATTATCATGAGGGCACCTAGAGTGAATGATCTGTACATGTTGGACATGAGCATAGCTACTACAACCACGGGTCAGGCTCATTGTTTTGTGTCTAGAGCAACAGAGAAAGAATCGAAGTTGTGGCATCGCAAGATGGGCCATATACACTTGAGAAAAATGAATCACCTGGTGCATAATGATTTAGTTCTGGGTGTTAATATTAAAGGTTTTCATCTGGAAGGGGAGTGCATTAGTTGCATCAAAGGCAAGCAGAAGAAAAAGTCACACCCTAAAAAGCAAGTCAATTCAGTTTCCAGACCTTTAGAGAGACTACATATGGATCTGTTTGGTCCAGTAAACGTCAAAAGTATTACATGGGATCTCTATTGTCTTGTGGTTACTGATGATTATTCCAGATTTTCAAGGGTATCATTCTTGAAGTCGAAAGATGAAACGTTTGATAGTTTGATGGCATTGTTTAGAAAGATTGAAAATTTGTACCAAAGGCGTATCAAAAGAATTAGAAGTGATAATGGTACTGAGTTCAAGAACAACAAGATGGAAGAATATTGTGATGAAAGAGGTATATTGCATGAATTTAGCGCGCCGTACACACCGCAGCAGAATGGAGTTGCAGAACGTAAAAACAGGAGGCTAATCGAAACGGCCAGAACAATGCTTGCTGATTCAAAGCTTCCGATAAATTTTTGGGCAGAAGCAGTATCCGCCGCATGCTATACACTCAACCGGGTTCTCACTGTGAAGAAATTCAACAAGACATGCTTTGAGTTGATCAATTACCGCAAACCGAACCTGAAGTATCTTGAACCGTTTGGGTCTCCCTGTACAGTTCTAGAGCCTTTTGGTAAGTTTGGTCCAAAGAGTATCGAAGGAATATTTGTGGGTTACTCAAGTCCACAAAGACGAGTTTTCATTCCAAGCTTGAAGCGGATTATTGAAGCTCCTAATGTTGAATGTCAAGGTTATACTATGTCACCTCAGAATCTCGGTGACTCATGGCGTTTTAATTATGATAAATTGTGGGATTCATTTGACATGGAAGAAGAAAAGGAAGAAGAAGAAGATTTCTTTGATGAGTTGGATATTTTGAGAGAGTATGAAGAATCGCAAGAAAGGTTCCCAGCTGAGTATTCAAGACGACCGCAACGAGCTTCAAATGATGATGCAGCAGGTCCAAGCAATGATGGTGAACATGATGATGTCCAACAAGATGAAGTTGCTCAAGATAATCAGATGGCACAGAATGATAATCAAGAATCTGAGAACATGACAGTATTTGATCGTGGTGATTCAGATTCTGAGGGGGAACAAATTCAGATTTCAAGTCAAACAAACCCAGTCAGTGAACAAGGTGCAAATCAGAATGTTACTAATCTGGAAGGCGATGTAGATGTTCCAGGCGAAGTGATGCCACGAACTCTTTCATACCATCCAGATGAATTGATCATTGGAGAATTGCAAACAGGTGTCCGCACTCGAAGACAGCTTGATCAAGGGCTTACATGTTTTTATACAAAAGTTGCTCCTTTACAAACTGAATTCTCATTGAGTTGTTTTATCTCGCAGGTTGAACCAAAACTTATAAAGAGGCGCTTACTGAAGATTCTTGGGTCAATGCGATGCAGGAGGAACTGAGCCAATTCGAGAAGTTAGGTGTGTGGAAGTTAGTGGATTTTCCTGATGGTCAAAGGAAGATAAACACCAAGTGGGTGTTCAAATGCAAGAGAGATGATAGAGGAGTTGTAGTTCGCAACAAAGCTCGACTCGTAGTCCAGGGTTTCAGTCAGCAGGAGGGGATAGATTTTACTGAAGTATATGCTCCAGCTGCTAGGCTAGAAGCGATCAGAATCTTCCTAGCATTTGTGTCTTGAAAAAAATTCAAAGTATATCAGTTAGATGTAAAATCGGCTTTTCTCTATGGGAAGGTAAAAGAGGAGGTATATGTCGGACAGCCACCGGGCTTCACCGATCCAATCCACAAAGACAAGGTCTATTTGTTAGACAAACCGCTGTATGGTTTACACCAGGCCCCGAGAGCTTGGTATGAGACATTGTCTCAACACCTGCTAGCCAACAGCTTTATCCGTGGAAAAGTGGATGCCACTCTATTCACCAAAGAGGTCGACGGACATCTTCTGATAGTTCAAATTTACGTGGACGACATCATATTTGGGTCAACGAATGAAAATTTGTGCAAAGATTTTGAACGAGTTATGAAGCAGAAATTCGAAATGTCATCGATGGGTGAGATGAAATTCTTTTTGGGACTGTAGGTTGATCAACTAACCAAAGGAATTTTCATACATCAAACGAAGTACATTCATGATATCTTGGAGAAATTTGGGATGGGATAAACCCTGATCTCACCAGAGAGAAGGTAGATGAAACGATGTATCGTTCCATGATCGGATCGCTGATGTATTTGACAGCTTCAAGACCCGATATAATGTACCCAACCTGCCTCGCAGCAAGATTTCAATCTAACCCGAGAGCTTCGCATATGGTGATTGTGAAAAAGGATATTACGCTACCTGAAAGGAACTCCATCATTGGGGTTGTGGTATCCTAGAGAAGGCGATTTCACGCTCGAAGGGTATTCTGATTTAGATTTCGGATGTTGCAAAGTTAATGCTAAATCAACAACAGCAGGGTGTCAGTTTTTCGGATCACGATTGGTTACCTGGCAATACAAAAAGCAAACCTCTGTGGCTTTATCCACATGTGAAGCGGAGTATGTATCTGCTAGCAGTTGCTGCTCTCAGATCTTGTGGATCCAGCAACAGATGCGCGACTACGGTTTGCAATTTCTAAACACCCCTATCTTTGTTGAGAATGAGGCAGCGATTAACATTACTAAAAATCCAGTTCATCACGCTAAAACCAAACATATTGAGATTCGTCATCACTTCATTCGCGATTGTTTCGAGAAGACGTTGATTCGAATTGAGAAAATCCACACTGACGATCAAAAAGCTGATTTACATACCAAAGCATTTGATAAAACACGTTTTCATTATTTGCTAAAACTGAACGGTATGAAGCTTTTATCGGTGTTGCAAGAGATCATTGGCGTTGATGAAGGAGACATTGTAGATGATGTTGAGAAGCAATCTGCAATGGTTTGTCGATTTTTTACCTGTTTTGGTATTTAGGGGGAGGTATAGGGTAATATTTTCAGAAAATACAAAAACAATAAAAAATGACAAAAATACAAAAACATGAGATATTTTCAAAATCCAAAAACAATATAAAACCAGAAAAGAGCTTGTGTAAAAAGGGAAAATGATAGTACATCGGCTTGACAGTTCCAGTATGCTAAAGAAATGGAATGTTTAAATGAGTTAAACAGTCTCGCTGATGATGTGCCGATAGGTTTTTACACGTTTAGTAGGTTTGTTCGGGATATAAACTTAAATCTTTACTTACTTATTTCGTGGGGAACACTACTTGGATATATAGGTAACCCCTGAAATCTTGTTTGAAAGATTCCTTTTTCTGATATACTAGGTCTTTATACTTAGTGATATCTGGGGTATTATTCCGGAACTTCTGCTGAATGGAAGTTCTGACCTAGTCCTCAAATAATACTTTCTGCAATGCTTGAAACATAGCATCACCCTCAGCATAAATGATAAGACAATAAAATTGCTAATCAATGTTGTTGTAACAAAAGATCCTCTAAAGGGGACACACTCAAGTCGATTCGTGATCTCTCTGCTGAACGGTAGTTCTGACCTGAGCTCTCACGGTTTCGATCATAATTTATTCCCTTACAGATATCATTTGTGGTATACTCACCTGTAAGACTGAATATTGGGATCTTGATACGGGAGTATATTCAAGAGGTGGGACACATGGATAAGTTTAAGTCTCTAAAACACTAAATCCGTATCTTGGACAGAATGAAAATTGTGTAAGAATTTAAAGTGGATCAGTATATCGATAATCTAAGCGAATTGTTTAATTCTGAGTATGTAATTGAAGCTTAACGGTACTTGTGACTTGTCGAATAGCTGATATGATTCCCTAACACGCTCAACCAAAAATATGTTTGTAAATAGTTTACTTTCATTGTATTTTTGTTCTGTATTTCATTTCTAGTTTAGAAGCTTTATTAAAAATCCAAAAAGATTTTACACTTCTGCTTTATTTTTTGACAAACCAAAGTGGAGAGTTGATCTTCAGATTCGAATTGAAGCAGATGCAGGAAGTTTCTGGGCTGGAAGATGAGTCGTGAGCTAAAATATGATAAGTTTGAGAAGTTGAAATATCAAAGCAAGTTCATTAATTTGAAACTTGTAATTTTCAGAAAATCAAATTGAACTGAATGTCAGTGTGAATTATCTCTGATCAACCAAGGTCATTAAGTTGGACTTAGTAGATAAAATTGAGTAATCAGGGTCATTAACTTGGACCTGAATACTTAAGTGGATTTCTAACACTGAAAGTTGAATGGTAAGTAATGATTGATACTGTTCTTGTCATATATCTTATATTTAGGTAGAGATTGTGCAGGTAACAGGAATCTCCATGGAAATGAAAAAGTCAAAAGTTTGAACCAGAATTAAAGCCCTAGTTGATCGAGAGGGGGAGTCTGCGAAAGGGGGAGTCAGAATTCTAGATCAATAATCAAAGGGGAGATTGAAGATTAATGTTTGAAGATAAAGATTGAAGAGAGCTTTTACAATGATAAATTAATTTGGAGAGAGATAAAGACTGAAGACTCGTTGCTGAAGACTTCGTCAACATCCGTGGGGGAGTCTGTTGGTGCACTGAATGTCTGCTGACTACGTCTTAATCGAGTCTTAGGTCTAGATAGGTTAGATTGAAGTTTGGAATTGAAAAAGTGAATTAACTTTGTGATTCCGCTCCAGATGGTACTAGGTGATTCCGCTTGAGTATTCTTAGGGGTTCCGCTTGAATCGAACATGTTGTTTAGAGCGGAATCAGGAGGCTATATATAGGTGTGTGATAATCTCATTTGAAACGGTTGGAGCGGAACTAGGTCATGGTGTAAGAGTCGACGTGCTGTCAAAATTTAGTCAGAATTCGTTGTAAAGACTCGCAATCAGTAATAGAAAGAAAGTTAAAAGGATACAAGTTGTTTTGACGTTGTTTACTTTAATTCCGCCTTAGTAATCAATGATGAACTACCTTTACTAACTGCTTAGGGTCACGCACACGGTCCAACACCCCCCCTCAGATGTTGACGAGTCTAAAGTGTCGAGTCTTCGCATCTTCAGTCTTTATCAGTCTTTGGGCTCTAACAAACTCCTTCTCAACTTGTGCTGGAATCTTCTAATTCTCTTGATTAGATCTCTTGATTACTTAAGTTCATCAGCATCAGTAGTTCCAATATCATGACCTGGTTCACACTTTCTACAGGTTCAGAATCGATTCCTGGCTCTATCCTGCATTGAACTCTACCCAACGATAAATTTTATGATGACCATTTATGGATAAAATTTTCAAATCTGATTAACCACTTGGAGAGCAAATCTTAGAATGATTTAACATTTAGTTTCTGATGAACCACTTGCAGGAATGTCAACTTCATAAAAAAAAAACTTTACTCATTTAAACATTGACTCCCCCTCTCAAAATGCTTAAACTTGTTCTTTTCAAACACACTTTCACAAACTTGTTCGTCATGTTTATAACTTGGAATTTTGAAAATTAGCTTTCCAACATCAGTTGTTCGAAAATCTTTTTGAATTTTTCAAAATTTACACTAAAACACACCGAAAATCTTTTTGAATTTTTTAATACAATGAAATGAAGTAAAGAAATATTTACAGACAATATTTTTGTGAGTTTGTGCAAGAGGATCATATCAGTTTTTGACAAATCACGAGTACCGTTGAGCTTAGTTACACATTAAGAATTAAACAATTCACTTAGATTGCCGATATACTGATCCACTTAAATTTTCACACAAATTTCAATTGATTCAGGATATGAGTTAGGTGTATTAAGAACTTAAACTCATTCATGTGTCCCACCTCTTGAATATACTCCCGTATCCAGATCCCAATATTCAGTCTTACAGGTGAGTATACCACAGATGATATCTGTAAGGGGTAAAATTGCGAGGGCCGTGAGAGCTCAGGTCGATACTCCCGTATACGCAGAGAGATGACGGCTTCGACTTTTGGTGGGTCCCCTTTAGAGGATCTTTTTTACAACAGCATTGATTAGCAATTTGATTGTCTATCATTTTATGCTGAGGGTGGCGCTATATTTCAAGCAAGCAGAAAGTATTCTCCGGGGACTAGGCCATTGCTTCCGCATTATCAGAAGTCCCGGGATAATACCCCAGATATCACTGAGCATAAAGACCTAGTATCTCAGAAAGAGGGATATTTCAAACGAGATTTCAGGGGTTACCTATATATCCAAGTAGTGTTCCCCACGATATAAGCAAGTTTGAATTTAAGTTTATATCCCGAAAAAGCTTACTAAATGTGTAAAAACCTATCGGCATATCATCAGTGAGACCATTTAACGCTATTTAATCATTACATTTCTTTAGCATACTGTAACTGTCTACTGATGTACTATCATAGCCTCTTCTTTGACACCAAAACTCATTTTTTTAATTTTATCCTGTTTTTGCCTTTTTCAAATTTTCAAATGTTTTTGAATTTTATAAAAATTCTTACTCCCCCTAAAATGCAAACACATTTCAGGAAATTTGAAAATAAACTGTACAAGAAAAATTGACAACTGATATCGAATCGCTTCAAATCGCCATCCACTTGGCATAAACAATCAGAACTCCCCCTTACAACAAACTATTTTCTCATTATGATTTCAAAACACTTAAGTTTGTTTTAACCAAAATGATTTTTCTGGAAAATAAGTTTTGTTGATTTTATCACTTGTAAAGTTCGGGGAAAACTTCCTCACTTTGCTCATATTTTACAATGATAAACCCCAATTTTACCACTTGTATGAGGATTACATCAAGTTCAAATTAATGACCTTGATTAATCACTATGTCAGAACAAACCTCTGTACCACATGTAAGAAAATCAAGTACAACTTAATGTCCCTGATTTACCACTTGTAGGAATACCACATCTACATAAAATCATTTTACCAATAAAGATGCCGATTCCTGCTTCACACTTACCAACCTGGAAGCTCCGGCAAGTCACACTTAACCTGTAAAAATTTAATCATTATAAGATTCATTTACAAAATCAATTATCAAGAAAGATGCCGATTCCTGATCCACGATTACAAACTTGGGATCTCCAGCAAGTCAGATTTTTAAGGAAAAAGAATTTGCACCCAAGTCTGACCGACCTTGGGTGATTTTAACTCTTGTTCAGTAGGGTTATAAGTTGCCTTCTTTGTAGCATAAAAATCTTTTACCCATCTGGCCTTTCCCTCGACCATTTTTCTAAAAAAATTCTTAACATTCCCATTGAATGCTTTCTCAACATCAAATTCTTCATTCATAGAATAGAATTGATTTGAGATCTCAACCTTACCAATTTTCTGCTTAAACCTTTTATCCTTCAATGATGGAAAATTATCATCATTCACTGAAGGCACTGATTTTTCTTCTTTCATCTCAACTTGTGGCTCCACTGATTTTGTGGAATCAGATTCATCGCCGACTTTATCAGAAAATTTCTTAATAACCCATGTTTGGTTGTCTTTGGCTCTCTTTTTGTAAAAATTTTTCTTTAAACACTCACCAACTTCATAGGTTGAATTTTCAAAGATTTTGAACTTTTTAGTTGGTGGTTCATTTTTCTCAACAACTTTTGCTTTAAGTTTTTCAGAAACTCCCTGTTTTGTCTTTGTATTCATTGGACAATTCCATGCAATGTGACCAACTTCATTGCATTTAAAACAGGTTCGAGTATCTTTTCTGTGAAAAACTCCAGTTCCTATTCTTTTCTTCTCAGCAAGAAACTCCTGATTTGATTGCCTCCAGAACGGTTTCTTCTGTTCTTCCTCAGCACTTCCTCTTGAAACAAATTTTGTGTTTGTTTTAGAAATTTTATCATTTTTATAATTTTTAGGTGGAATAAAACCTAAACCTTTCTTTTTGTAATTACCATTATGGTTTGGTTTCTTTTGAAAACCAGAACCAGAATTGTAACCCTTTTTCTTGTTTAATCGCTGTTGAACTCTTGAAGTGTATTTTTTAGGTTTTTCAGTAAGATTTAAATCTTTTATTTCAGAAATATTAATTTCTGTCATTTTGAAAACCTTTTTGATCATTTCAAATCTAACACTTCTTATTGGAAACTCTTTGTCAGAATATAATTTGTCGGAATCATTCAAAGTATATGCTACTTCGAATGTTTCATCATTCAAATTTGATTTTGATAACAAAAACTCTTTACTATAAGCCCTTTTAACCGACGATTTTGAACTGTTGACTAACGAACTTGAACCTCCAGACTCAGACTCCTCATCTGTATCCAACACCTGATCGACCACCTTTTTTATTAACTCAGACTCATGATCAGTGTCAGACGATGTGAAAGTGACGTCAATGTTTTCTGGTAATTCATCGGTTATATCAGACTTTAGTTTTATATTGACCGCCTTTTGAACTTGCTCCTCATTTGGTTTTCTAGGAGAATACCCTTCCCAGATCGGAGGCGGACACTTGTTATAACTAACACTCGGTTTCTTACCAGTATCCTTCTTCTTTGGCTTCTCATCATCTTTAAATGCTTCAAAACCTGCAACCGTTGGATAAATTCGATCAATAAGATAATCAGAACTAGAATAACTCTGTAATAAGAGTCTGATTCTCTCATTCACAATTTTTTCAGTCTCCAACTCTTGTTTCAGCTTGGCACATTCCTCAATATAATAGTTTATAGCCTTTTGTTTTGTCATCATCGTTGCATTCATCATTGTCAAAGCGTCTTCTCTCTCAGAATTTGTCTTTTGAAGTCCAGTTACTGTTCTATTCAATACATCGTAAGATTCCTTCACGTAATTGAGATTGAACAGTAATTGTTCCTTCATCTTTGCAAAATCAACCAACTTTTCATATTTTGCTGCAACCTCCTTGCAATATTCTAGACACTTTGTACAAGGCTTGATGACTTCCACAATCTTTTCTGCTTCATTGATTTTCTCAGATTCAACAACCTTTTTAGCAACACTTTCAGCTTCATCATTTTGAACAGTCTCATCTTCTTGAACAACACTTTCAGATTTCATTTGCTTTTGTTCTTTTGCAGCTCGTCTTTCCTTTAACTTCTCCAAGCGATCTGCAAAATAAAAATGAAAGCTTTCAGGAGATAAATGAGTTTTTGCAACATTAATATGTCTTTCTTCTTCATCATCATCACCACTGTCATCAGTTGGTGATTGATCAAACTCAATTGATTTATCAGAACTATCATCTGAAGAACTAGAATCAGATGGTGTTTGATCAAAAACATTTTCCCTTTCTGATCTTTCATCTGAACTTTGTGAGCTTTGATCTGATGAAGCAAATTTTTCTTCTTCATTTTTCACACTAACACCAATAGCTTTCATCCACTCGGTAAACATATCTGGTTCATGAACTATCTTTGCAATGAAAGCTTTAAAATTCCCATTCTCATCTGCAAACATATCCCAGCTGAATCCTTCAGGTAACCTTTCATCTTCTTGATTGATTAGGCATGCTTTGTTGTCGGATGAAATGTATTTATCCCAGCTGAAATTTTCTTGATTCACTAAACATGCTCTCTTTGAAGAATCCTCTATCACTTTTCTACCATGAGCCACTTGTGGTTCTTGTTGTTGTTGTTGTTGTCCAACTTGTTGATATATGGCTTTCCGGTACTAGTCATCCTTACCAAACGGATTCGTTGCATCATTTGCCTCTATATTCTTGCATTCCCTCTTGAAATGACCTTTCTCCCTGCATCGAAAACAAGTAACTTTAGATTTATCAAAACCTAAAGTAGAAACATGTGCATCAAGAAAATCATTTCTTCCAGTAATCATCTTGAACTTTTCAGCTCTTCTTAGAGACACCATTTGATGTCCATGAGTTCCATCTCTTCAGCGTCTATCTGATCGTAATCTTCTTTTGTCAGCATAGGATTCCCGATTCTCCCTGCAACCAAACCTTCATAGGATTGTAGCACAGTTGCAAGTAGAGACATATGATCTTTGGCAATTTCTTCAGAAAAGCTTTGACCTTCTGGAAGATTCAATGCAATATTGCACTGTATCACACAACCACCACCTTTTGTGCTTTGAGAATGTAAGCTTGATGATGAACTCTTGGGATTAACACTCGGGTATGAAGAGAAACCACTGCTGCTATTAGGACTATGTTTAACATTTTCAGATGAATTTCCAGCACTAAACGCAGTTTGTATTTTCGGACTTTTTTCAACATCTTGAACACTGCCTTTGTAATACATTTTCACGTCTTGTTGACCATTCGGATTGTTCATCCTTGCAATCTTTTGCTGTTCAAGATCTTGACCCTCAATCTTCTCAATAAACTGAGAAATCGTCAAATCATAATATACTCCGGTGTTCTTTAAAATCATCAAGTATGTACCCCACTCCTTTTGAGGTAAAGCATCCATTAATTTGTCGACCCACTCCTCTCGATCTTTGGTTATGCTTAACATCGACATAGATCGCACTAAGTGACAATATCTTTCAATTAATTTCTTTGTATCTTCCCCGGGCAAACTGGTAAATAGATCAAATTCTTTCTTGAGCAATGCCTTTTTACTTTTAATCATATTTTCACTTCCTTCAAATTTGATTTTAAGAGCATCCCAAATCGATTTTGAAGTTTTATCATGTTGAAGCAATACAAAGATGTCTTCTTTAATGGCTTGCTGAAGTAGACTAATCATCATCTTTTCAGCTTTGTACATGTCACGTTCTTTGTCATTGAATTCTGAAATTTCTTTTATAACTTGCAGATCTGTACATTGTAGAACATACTTCTTCAAAATACACTCCCAAGATCTCAAGTGATTGGCTTGAACCCAGTTTTCAAATCTATCTTTCCATCCGTAATACTCCTCAATGCTCATTAGCTTTGGGGGTTTTTGTGTAGTTCCAGTTTCATTTTCCAAATTCATGTTTTGAGCAATGGAAGCCGGAGTAGTTGGGGATGTCGCAAACGCGTTGTAAAACTCTTCACTCATGATGAAAACAATTTTTCAAATAACTGTTACTTTCAAGCGAAATACCCTCTCGAGCGAAATCAAATAATCCTTTCAAGCGGACCCTTCTCAAGCGAAATAAACTCTTAAACACACAACCAGTTCAAGCGAAATCTCCAATTTTACAATTTCAAGCGAAATAACCAACTGAATGTTCCAAGCGGAATACCCCAGAAACAGTTTCAAGTGGAATAACCAATTATTGAGCGAAATCAGCACTCATTGAAGCGAAATAACAGGTTTCGATTGAAACTTTTCAAGCGGACTATGGCAATCTCAAGCGGAACCACAAATATTTGTTCAAACGGGATCACAACTTAGGTCCATTTTTACCATTTTTAAACTGATTTAAAGCCTGAAACTCTCAAGGGTTTGTTAAAAAGCAGTTTTACAGGTTATATGAAAAATTTAGCCGATTTTAACCGTAAAAACTAGTTAATTTTGAAAAGAAGGTGTAGAAAACAGAAATTTCGAGCTGAATCGGAAAGAACTCCTCCTCCTGAGCTTTGATACCACTTGTAGGATCGATTTGTGACCCGAACAAGTCGTTCAGAGGAGCGTTTATCTGTTTCAGATGCGGAAACTAAGAAACAGACTTCGAGACAGCAAGCAATTCACTTTAAACACTTTGTAGATTGATATAACAGCTAATACAATCAGAAAACACACCGGCAAAACCTCGGTATGAAATTCAAGAACTCTTAATCACTGATCCGCTTGAACCTGCTATATATAGGACTTGGGGTTTCACTTGAACTAACAAGTAACATTTCAAGCGGAATCAACCCCATTCAAGCGAAATCAGCTCAAACATTCCTAAACCCTATTTTCTCGAATAATGTGCCCTGTTCTAACATATCTAGTACAAGACTCGATACAAGACGAAGTCGACAGATGTATGCACCAACACGGTAAAACACACATGCTGGGCTTCGCGGATGAGAGTTTCGAGGTGATGCTGGGCTGGAATATTAGGAATGCTATGCAGATAACTCCGTCTGCTGTGAGCGTCGGCAACGACATTTGCTTTTCCTGGGTGGTAACGAATCTCACAGTAGTAATCGTTGAGAAGTTCTACCCATCGGCTTTGACGCATATTAAGTTCCCTTTGGTCAAAGATATGTTGCAGGCTCCTATAATCGGTGAAGATCGTACACTTAGTACCATAAAGGTAGTGTCGCCAAATCTTTAACGCAAAAACAACTGCGCCTAGCTCGAGGTCATGGGTTGTATAGTTCTTCTCGTGGATCTTGAGCTGACGAGACGCGTAAGAAATGACCTTGTCCCGTTGCATGAGAACACAACCAAGACCAAGGTTCGAGGCATCACAATAGACCATGAAGTCGTTGTTTCCGTCGGGTAAAGTGAGGATGGGAGCATTGCGAAGCATGTGCATGAGGGTTTGGAAAGCAGACTCTTGTTCAGTTCCCCAAACGAAGGATCTGTCTTTGTGCATGAGAGCGGTAAGCGACACATCGATTTTAGATAATCCTTCGATAAATCGACGATAATAGCCCGCTAGTCTGAGAAAAGAACGGACTTCAGACGGGTTCTTCGGCGTAACCCAACTCTTAACTGCTTCAATCTTCGCGGGATCGACATGAATACCTTGACTATTGACAACGTGACCGAGGAATTGAACCTCCCCCAACCAAAATTCACACTTGGAGAACTTGGCATAGAGTCGATTCCCTTGGAGTAGCTCGAGAACCAAACGTAGATGTTGCGCGTGTTCGGCTTTCGAATTGGAATAGATCAGGATATCATCGATGAACACAATGATGAAGCGGTCCAGAAATGGTTTACAGACGCGATTCATCAGATCCATGAAAACCGCGGGTGCGTTGGTTAAACCAAAAGGCATAACAACGAACTCATAGTGGCCGTAACGAGTGCGGAATGCGGTTTTGGGTATATCCTCCTCTTGAATGCGTAGTTGGTGATAGCCTGAACGTAGATCGATCTTCGAGAAACACGTAGAGCCTTGGAGCTGATCAAACAAATCATCAATTTGAGGCAGGGGATAACGATTCTTGATTGTCAACTTATTCAATTCCCGATAGTCGATGCACATCCTGAACGACCCATCATTCTTTTTGATGAAAAGGACTGGCGCGCCCCAAGGAGAGGTGCTTGGGCGAATGAAGCCTTTGTCAAGTAATTCCTGGAGCTGACTCGAGAGTTCACGCATTTCGGATGGAGCGAGTCGATATGGGGCTTTAGCAACAAGGTTTTTCTTCAGGAATGAGGTCAATACGGAAGTCGATATCACGACTTAGAGGTAAACCTGGAAGGTCTTCAGGGAATACACTTGGAAATTCACACACTGATCGGAGTGTCGTGCTCCGGTCAAAGATAAGATTTATAAGCCCAAATTACCCTTAACTATGTGTTAGTGGTAGCAAGGGGTCGAACCACGAAGAGTATGTGGTTTGTGTGTGGATTCAATTGAATTAAAGCAATTGTCACAATTTATGAAGCTTGCCAGATATTTTTTTGTATTTTTGTTTAATTGAAAGATGTGAATTTAACTAATAAAATTGGTTCGATTGATTAATAACTACTAATTAACGAATGCAAGAAAGATTGATTACTAAACGATAATAAGAAAAAGGGTTCACACCTAGTTTCGGTAATTGTCAACCTAGGGTTTCTACAAGTTTTTAGACCCAACTCAATTGCATATGAATAGCGGATTTAGTGTACCGTGACTTAGGTACCAATAACTATCAACGCTTCGAAAAACGGACAAGAATGCACTTTGTAATCAACACAAGTAAAACCTAACCAAGACAATGCATACTACACATAACCATTTCGTAAAGTTGTAACTTTTTACATCGTTCGACAATTTACGAATACGAAACAAATGCAAACTATTGTCAAAGGTTTCAAAAATCAAACACAATTTGTCACAAAGTTGAAGCAAGAAACAATTCGAAACCCTAAATTAAACAACTACCTACACCGCTGTGAAACCAAGGTGATTAGCCACTCATGGTTGAAGAAACTTGAACACCGGATGCTTGGAACGTGAATGAAGTCATCTCGAAGCTTGAACAATGGAGAATTGATGGATGTTGAGGGTTTTGGTGATGGATGATGATGGAAGGATTGATGGTATGGAGAATTAGGGTTTAGGATGAATTGGGGATTGTGTATGATTGATGATGATCTTGATGATGATTCGGATGATGTCTTGTGATAGATATGGAATAGAGATCAATGGTTGGTGGTATGATGGCTCCAAGATGAATTCAAAACCAAGGAGTAGTGTAACTTCCGACTTGAATGCCCCCTCCACCAATAAAAATCGTTCATGTAACCAAATAACCAAAAAATCACGTTCCGGCAATCTGCTGCCCGTCGCCGACGGGTTCGTCTGGTGACTTTTTCTGCCGACGCTCTAGTTGACTGGATACGGCCTCTTCTGGCCGACAGGTGTTTCTAGAAGGCGTCGCCGACGGTTTGGGACCCGTCGGCGATGGGCTCTCCAACTTTCATTCCTTAATTTTCCATTTTTGGCTCCCGTATGATCCGTAATGCGTTCCGGTGCTCCGGTTTTCGACCCGATGACTCGTAGAGCTCCCGAAAAGCTCTTTAAACTTCATCAAACTTGCGAAACACATTTTGATTAAAAGTAGGCTATCCGAAATTAAAACTTATGTAAAAACATCGAGTTATGCAATAACGAACACCGGTTTCCAACCACATATCACATCCCCACACTTGTCTTTTGCTTGCCCTCAAGCAAATCTGTTTTTCACTTTCACGTGGGTCGAACAACGAATACACTTCCCATTCCTGAGACAAAGGTTAAGGTCTATTGTCATACAAAAGTTCAAACTCTTTACAATTTTCACAATATTTAACGGTAAAAAGAATATTCTCATATGCAATGGTTATCCAAGACTAACCCGCCCGTAAAACTAACAAGTCATGCATATCCCTCACAATGTTCTCTTCACTCAGCTTAAAAATATGCTAATGTGTATAATGTATTAGCACTTCAACAATTAATCGCTCAACACCGATTAGAACACGTACCCGCATAGGCTTGCAACTCAATCATTCTCCACCACCGATCACGAATACTAAGCACAAGTCATAAGGTCTTTGTAAGGGTTGTAACGGGGCTGGGCTAAAGGTAGGAAATGGGATATTTTAAAGTGGCTAAGGTGATGAAAATTCGATTTTTATTACAAAAGACTACTCTAAACAAAACTAAACTATAAACATCAACTACAAGGCAACAACTTTAGCCTTTTATTTCTCAAACTAAGAACATATATTTTTGTTCTTTTCTCAACAACTTTCTATCTTTTTCATACATTTTCTGATTTTTCTCTTTTTTTTTATATGCAAACAAACAAAAACAACTATACAAACTTTACTTCTATAATCGAATTTTCATCACACAAGTTTAAAAATAAAAAGGTTTTAAGGTAATGGGCTAAAGGGTAGTCAAACGAAAGGATTAGGCTCAACATTGGATACTAGGAGATAATTTTTTGGGTAAGGATATAGAAATGGTGCAAAAGGAAAAGGTTTACCTAATGCCTTAATCATTCTCGTGCTTGTATTCGATCTATGGTCTCGAACGTATCCAAAGTTGCAAGTTCTACAATACGCGACTAATGGTCCACTCAAACAAAGAAACATGTAAATGTAAATCCATGATATAAAAGTGGCTCAAAACCTCACGTATAAGGGTATGATATGTGATATGCATCAAATGCTAGTTCCTTAGGCGAATTATTCCCAAATAACCACCCGTTAAATACCCGTTATGTTTATTAATTTGAACTTGACCATGACAAAAGACCACATGGGTTGTGCCATCCCTCGTTGACTTAGTTACTTGTGCTTTTAAGATCGCTTTTGAAACAAGAATTTTTGAAAATTTTTTGAAATTTTCCCCCATCCCCACACTTGAGGTAAACATTGTCCTCAATGTGTAGTATTTAAATGAACAGGTCAAAATCGAAAACTTTTACTACTCCCCCATCCCCACACTTGAGGTAAACATTGTCCTCAATGTGTAAGAACTAGAGTTTTAAAACGCACAAGGGATGTGACACGGCTAACCTTCCCAAAATTTCACCCCGGAAAAATAAAAAATAAAATACAAAATACAATCCACTTATTACTAAACTAAGAATCAAGGTAAAAAGGAAACGCATGCACCTGATTTTTGTCGCTTGATGCCCATATCTTCTTCTTCTCTTCATAAAAACGGTTGTCTCTTGAACATCATGTACCTACAAATTCTAACCCTTATGTAGAAGCATGCTTCTCACAACCATTGAAATTTGTTAGGTGGTTAGTTCTACCATTTTTATAAAAGTGTTACCAAATCATGCGTTAAATTACCTTGATTTTTGTGGAAAAATAAGTTACAACAATAACAAGCCTAACTCACTTTCGTAGGAATCACGGTTGCATTTAGCTTATGCAACAAGCCCTTTTAAACTCCCCGATAGCTCGGGAGGACGAGAGGTCTCGTGAGGGTTATATAGGGAACACACCCACAACGTTCATTTAACTAGGCAAAAATAAATAATAACGAAAAAGAAATAAAGAAACTAAAGTATACAACAACAACAACACAAAACATACCTTGCCTTCACCGCTGATATCTCTCGTTGGGATCAACTGGCGGGTTTGGCTGGTATGGATAACCAGTGAGGGCTTCAAAAATCTCCCTGTAGTTATCAAGTGGGCTCGGCTCTCCTTGAGGTGGTGGCTGATAGGGGATCGGAATGAAGCTGGAGCCTACGGCCTCGGGCCAGTGAGGAGATGGGTCGGATGGGCCTCGTGGAACGAGAAGGTTAGGGTAGTCAGTCCACCACGAGTGCTCGACATAAGGAAGGCCGGCCTCATAGTCTCTTCGATGTCTCTCTTGATCGTGTAGGATTTTGGCATTATTAATAGCCGTTTCCTGTGAGACAAATAAGGCACTCCAACGGTTGTCCTCCAACGTGTTTCGCTCGTGCCGCGCTTTTTCCTCCCTTTCTTCCCATGCCCGTCTTCGGGCCATATCTTCTTCTTTCAATTGCAACAAGCGTTCCATGTGAGATCTTTGAAGCGCTTGTTGCTCTTCCATACGTTTCTCCATCCTCTCACGATAGGATGCTTGGGAGGCCCACTGTTCTCGCGTGTAGGCCCCGTGCATCTCTTCCCAGTTCTCTCTCCTCCTATTATATTCTCGACCCTCCCCTATACATGCCGAGATATTATCATAACACGCTTGTTGCCCGCGGTTAAAATTTCTGAACGACGGCCCTTGTCATTGTTTCACAAAACCTGCCACATCTGCATTAATCTCCCTGTGTAGCCTTATGTACCTCTGTTGTGGTCCCCGTGGACCAGAAGGCCCAGTCTCGTCTTCTTCGTGAAACATCTCCTCATCTCCCCCAACTCCTTGAGGTGTGTCCGGATTAACAAAATCATACTTGTGACCCAATTTGTCGGTCACCACATATTTGTTTCCCGACAGATTCACATCTATTTTCCAAATTTTTTCTCATTGTTGCTATGTTGAATTCTTCCAGAGGTTTGGATACCCAAAGTGATTCCGGGGGCAAACAATTCTGCTGGACGATCATAGCACTGATGAGGCGTGCATATGGAATAAAACGCCTTTGAGATGCCTCCCGGGTGATCCATGTGTTCATCATTATGATATGCCTCCATGAAAATGTAGGTGTGGCGTACAACAATGAATGGACAACCCTACAATCGCTTGCTCTCACACCTCCTCGATCACCGAATCTCACCATCACATTCTCTAGGGAAATTCCTTGAAGAATTTTCCCCTCAATCGTCATTTGAGTTCTTTTAGCCTCTCCCCCATCGCTGTACGGTAAGATCACCGCTGTCATTTGTTCCGGATCACCATCGTTCATATGATTATCCAAAAATTGTTCAATAGCTGGATAGTCATACGCTTGCACTCACAAGGAGTCAAAGCGCGCGATGCAATTAATTGTTTCGAAGGACATCGTCATTGCCCCTCTGATTGTCTTACCAACCAATTTCCACTGGGCGGGAGGACCATCCTTATTCATGAACCTCAACGTTGACAACCACTCGCACACCTCCGCCAAATACACCCGCGAAGTGTTGTCTTCACACCAATCGAGCACTCTCTCCCATCCTTGACGCACGAACATTTGTACAATTCCAATTTGCCTAAATTCTTCCACATTCACAACCCTTTCACATATAATCCTTTCTGGTACGGAAGTGTTCACACCATTGACCATCTTCCACTTCCAAAGTTTGGCCTCCATCTTCCTATCTTGATACGTTGATAAAGGTTTTTTCTTCTCATCATCCCATACTTGAGCGCTTCTACTATCCCTGAATTTTTCCCACGCCCAATCCTGCCTACACAGTCTCACATCCCCCTCTTCTACGGAGCTTAGTTGCTCCCACTTCTTCGGTATTAAACCGGAAGAAGATCCCACTCCCGATGATGAGCCTTGCCCTGTAGTCTTTTGCTTCTTTCTACCTCCAACCATAACTACAAGCACAAAACAAACAAAGCATCAATATAAACCCCACCTTTACTAAACTCTCAAACTTCGAACATGATGTATGATGTTGAAGTTTTAATTAACAAGTATATGCAAAATCGCCTTTTTAAACTTCCAAAGTCGCTCATTTTATCATATACCTATCAATTTTACTTGTTAACTCGCAATTTCTTATAAATTCAACAAGGTTTAACATCAACTTCATGTTCAATCATGTAAATAACGAGTGTAATCACTTCACTATGGTTATAACATGCTCAAATTCCATCCAAAACAACGAATCTTACTTAAAATCATGCTAAAACAACATACATTGTCTAAACAACCTACTCTTAAACTAACAAGTTTAAAATTTCAGAAGAAAAACAACTAACATATGATAATCATGCATAACTTTGAGTAAAATCCATACCTTTAGTGTTGTAAACAAGAAGAACTAAGAAAAAGATGTAAAGCAAGCAACTTGATGAACACCCCTTCAAAAACCCGAAATTACACGCCCAGAAATCTTGCAAACTAGCAAGAATTGATGAAAACTGTGATGGGGGTTTTGTTCCTCTCGAAAAATCACACATGATGGACCCAAAAATCAGAAGATTTGGTGGAGATTTGAAGAAGTTATGAAGAGTTGAAGATTTTAGGGTTCTTGGGGTGAAAGAGGAAGAAGATAAAGTGAGAGAAGGATATTGGACGATGATAGAGAGATGAAAGGGTATCTATGAGGTCAGAGTGAATGTGGGTCAAATATATGTTGCAAATTATGTTTGAATTATGTTTTATGAGGTTCTAAGAGTGTTTGGTTCGGTTTTAAGGTGGGAAGAACGTGAATCATCGAAGCCGAAACGCCAGCCCGTCGCCGACGGTGCCCAACCCGTCGCCGACGGGTTTGATTTTTCCCAAAACCGGCCGACGGTCTAATCGTTTGCCTACGGGCTTTGTTACCCAACGCCCTTTTCCAATGCCCGTCCCGGACGGCCTCTTACCAGTCGCCGACTGGTTCTAATTTCCCAATTTTTTTTTTTTGAAAAATAGGGAGAATTTTATGAGTTTATAATAAAGGGACTATATACATTAAAAATTCCTAAAAATTATTAAAAATCTTTTTGTAAATTTTTATAAGTTAAAATTTGAAAACGCGAAAACCGTTAACGGCCCTACCACCCCCCAAAAAGTCGTGTATTGTCCTCAATGCACATAACAAAGTCTAAAAACATACCTTACGTCTTCAAGACTCTTTCTGAATATCCGGACTTCACACAATCAAACGGGGTTAGTATGAAACGAAAATGATTATATCCAACAACATTCAAACAATTAAAAATTATACATAACTCTACACAAAATGTTACCGGTCCTTTTCATTCGACCTCATAAACCGGGATGCTTACCACGAAGCTCACCGATTCCTTGTTTTCATCCAACTTTTCGTTACCATCGAGAAACGGTTTTAGCCGATGACCATTTATCGTTTGCCGTGACCCATCCTTCGGGTCCTCGATTGTAACATCACCCAACTGTCCGACCCGGGTGATCACATAGGGTCCCATCCATTTGCTTCGGAGCTTTCCGGGAAAGAATTTGAGTTTCGAATTGTAGAGCCACACCTTTTTCCCCACCTTGAACTCTTTCTTTCTCAACTTGGCATCATGCGCCTTCTTCATCCCATCCTTGTATTTGGACGCGCATTCATATGCCATTTCCCTTAGCTCCTCCAACTCGCAAAGCTTAAGTTTCCATTCCTTACCTGCATCATCATATTGAACATTCACTTCTTTAATAGCCCATAATGATTTATGCACAAGTTCAACCGGCAAATGACAATTTTTACCGTAAACCAACCGGTAAGGTGTAGTGCCAATGGGTGTCTTATGTGCCGTACGGTAGGCCCATAAAGCATCGTTCAACTTGATTGACCAATCCTTACGGTCCGCCCGCACGGTCTTTTGCAAAATCTCTTTGATTTGCCTATTTGACACCTCAACTTGCCCGCTTGTTTGCGGGTGATAGGGGGTAGCAATTATATGGTCAACACCAAACCGTTTTAAATGTTTTCCAAACCGAAAGTTTTTAAAGTGAGATCCTTCGTCACTTATGATGACATGAGGAATCCCAAACCTTGAGAAAATATTGGTTTGAACAAAGTTACAAACTACGGAATGGTCGTTTGTCTTGGTGGCTATTGCCTCGACCCACTTCGACACGTAATCAACGGCCACCAAGATATACAAATTGCCATAAGAGTTGGGGAATGGGCCCATGAAATCAATACCCCACACATCGAAAATGTCGACCACAAGGATTGGTTGCATGGGCATCTCATCCCTTTTTGAAATACCCCCTAATTTTTGACACTCTATATAATTCTTGGAAAACTCATTTGCATCTTTAAAAATAGTTGGCCAATAAAGACCACTATTCATCACTTTATGACCCGTTTTGTGGCCACTAAAATGGCCACCACATGCAAACGAATGTAGATGTTGCAACACGCTTGGAATTTCCTCGTCATCTATGCATCTCCTAATCACTTGATTCGCACACTCTTTCCATAAGTGCGGTTCTTCCAACCGGTAATACTTGATTTGAGACATGAAATGTTGCCTCTTCCGTCTATCCCAATGTGCCGGTAAGTCACCCGTAACAAGATAATTCACATTGTTAGCATACCACGGTAACTTATCCAATTTCATAATATGCTCATCGGGAAACGACTCATTGATCTCTAAAGCTTTAGGATCCTCTTCAACCATCAACCGGGACAAGTGGTCCGCTACCACATTCTCGATACCCTTTTTGTCCCGTATCTCCAAATCAAACTCTTGGAGCAACAATACCCATCGGATCAATCTCGGCTTAGCATCCTTTTTCTCCATGAGGTACCTAACTGCAGTGTGATCAGAATAAATAATCACTTTACTACCCCATATATATGACCGAAATTTATCCAATGCATATACCACCGCGAGTAGCTCTTTTTCGGTGGTTATGTAATTCAATTGTGCATCCGAAAGAGTCTTACTCGCGTAGTATATGGCAACGGGTTTCTTGTCAACCCGTTGTCCCAACACGGCCCCCACCGCATAATCACTTGCATCGCACATAATTTCAAAGGGTAAAGACCAATTTGGCGATTGCAAGATTGGGGCATCAACTAACTCTTCTTTTAATTTGTTAAACGCATTTTGGCAATTTTCATTAAAATCAAACGGTTGATCTTTTAACAACAAGTTACACAAAGGCTTGGTTATGTCACTAAAACCCTTAATAAACCGTCGATAAAAACCCGCATGACCTAAGAATGACCTAACACCTTTAACACTCGTGGGATATGGTAAAGTGGATATAACTTGTACCTTTGCACGATCAACCTCTATCCCATGACTCGACACCACGTGCCCCAACACAATTCCCTCTTGAACCATAAAATGGCTCTTTTCCCAACTTAGGACCAAACTAGTTTCGACACACCTTTTTAGTACTTTGTCTAGTTGGTCCAAACAAGCCTCAAATGATGACCCAAAAATCGAGAAGTCATCCATGAAGATTTCCAAAGACTTCCCCACCATATCTGAGAAGATACTCATCATGCACCTTTGGAAGGTGGCGGGGGCGTTACATAGTCCAAATGGCATTCGCCAAAATGCGAAGGTGCCGTAGGGATAAGTAAACGTGGTCTTTGATTGATCTTCTAGATGGATGACAATTTGGTTATAACCAGAATAGCCATCTAAGAAGCAATAAAATTGTTGCCCAGATAATTTCTCAACAATTTGATCAATGAACGGTAAAGGAAAATGATCTTTGGAAGTTGCGGTATTCAACTTCCTATAATCAATACAAATTCGCCACCCGGTTACCGGCCGAGTGGCTACCTCTTCACCTGCGTCATTTTGATGACTTGTATACCCGCTTTCTTTGGAACCGTCTGCATTGGGCTTACCCATTGGCTATCCGAGATCGTGTAAATGATACCCGCATTAAGCCATTTCAGCACTTCCTTTTTCACCACCTCCCGCATATTCGGATTCAATCTCCGTTGTGCATCTCGAACGGGAGTCACACTTTCTTTCGTGATGATTTTATGCATCACCACCGAGGGACTAATACCCTTCAAATCAGCAATGGTCCATCCAATCGCCGCCCGATTAGCGACCAAAACACCCATCAATTTCTCCTCTTGCTCCACGGTTAAATTTGATGCAATGATAACCGGGAGTGTATTGCCTTCACCAACATAAGCATACTTGAGATGCTTCGGCAATGTCTTTAACTCAACCTTCGGAGGCTCTAATAACGACGGCTTCAACTTGATATCAATGCTCTCCGGTAAACTCTCAACTTGGTGCGTCCATGTCGGTTTTCCCTCTCTAACCGCAAGCACCTCCAAACTTTTCACTTCCTCGTCTATGCTCTTATCCATCTCCACCTGTGACCTGTCAAACATATAACAATCCTCCATTGTGTTTTCCCCATCCACGACTGTGTCGCAAAGAGGTATATACGTGTCAACAATGTCCGCCATATAGCATTCATCATCAACTGGAGGGTTCGTAAGTCCGGAAAAAACATGCAACCTCAACCTTCGGTTCCCAAATGTCATGTCAACCGTTCCTATTTTGCAATCAATTTGAGAATTTGTGGTTGCTAAGAACGGTCGACCCAAAATCACCGTAGCTTGCTTGGTTGGGTCCTTGGCCACATAATCAAGTACTAAAAAGTCCACCGGATAATAAAAATCCTCGATTTTTACTATCACATCCGAAACAATTCCATGGGGTAGTTTGGGTGTCAAATTGGCTAACACCACGGTGGTATTTGACGACTGAAGTGGACCAAACTCGTATTGGTCATATAAACTACCCGGTAGAATGCTCACGCTAGCACCAAGATCTAGAAGTGCCCGATTGATTTTAAAGTCGCCTACTTGAATTGAAATGATAGGCACACCCGGATCTTGGAGCTTAGGTGGAAGTGCACCCGAAAGAATCGAACTCACATTTTCAGTTAAGTCTAATTTTTTAGGAAATTTATGAGTTCGTTTCCGGGTACACAATTCTTTCAAGTACTTAGCATAAGACGATACTTTTTTGATTGCATCCAAAAGAGGTAAATTAATTTTTACTTGTTTGAAAATTTCCAACAACTCTTCTTGTTGTGGACCTCTTTTGTTTCCAACCTTCTTCAAAGGTCCTTTCAATGCTTCGGGATAAGGGGCGGTATTAGCCTCCACACCCTTTTCCTTAGCCTTAGGGACAAGTATGGTCACAACGGGAGTGTTATTATTCTTTTTTAAATCATTTTTGTTTTGACCCGTTTGACCATCCTCATTTTCATCCTCACTAGCATCTTCCACCACCCCTTCAACAAACTGGGGTGGTGATGTTTTGACACCATTATCAACAACTCGACCACTACGTAAAGTAAGTTTATTAATTGGTACCTCACGTGTGTTCCTTGAGCTTTACCCTTGATACTTAGGGTTCACCGTGGTGTCACTTGGAAGCTTTCCCATGCTTCCCCTCATTTGAGCCATGTCCTCCGCGAGTTGGCCCACTTGCTTTGCCAATGCCTCATGTGCTTTGTCCAGAATCTCATTTGTCTTCTTTATCTCCTTAATGTCATTGTGAGATTCTTTTTGCATATTTAACAAAGCATCCATTTTGGCACTCAAGTCATCACCACCGGTTTGATTGTTCGACCCGCTTCCATTACCTCCTTGATTGTTGTAATTCCTTTGGTACCCACCTTGGTAATTGTTGTCCCGACCTTGGTACCCTTGATTGTAATTACGTTGGTACCCCCTTGGTTACCACCTTGGCGATTTTGATATGATGACCCGCTTTGATTACCCGGTTGGAAGTTCGGGTTCATTTGATTCGCGACATTCCCATATCGGAAGTTGGGATGGTTTCTCAATCCGGGATGGTAAGTGTTCGAATTCATGTCATTATTCTTTCTATCTCTGAACACTTGATTTACTTCCTCGGTGTACTCACCCGGCCCCGTTGGACATTGATAGGTCCTATGGCCAATATCCCCACAATCTTCATATACCGCAAATTGGACCACATTCACCTCCTTCTTTTCATACGAGCCATTTCCTGTTCTAAAGTGGAAATTCGATCTTTAGAATCAAGATCGGGAAGTGATCGGGAGATGGGATGTTTCTTAGCTCTATCGGCCGATTCCTTTTCCTTCGACCGCTTGCTCATTCGCTCGAGAAATTCCCAATCGTCATCTTCATGATTGCTCAAGAGAGTCCCGTTGCTTGTTGACTCGAGGCGATTCCATGTCGCATCATCCAACCCACGTACAAAACACTTCACTAACTCCCACTTCTCTATTTGATGATGTGGGCACTTTCGCATCAACTCCTTGTATCTTGTGAATGCTTCATGCAACGGCTCACCCGATAGTTGGCAAAAAGACCTAATTTCATCACGAGCGTCATCGGTCTTCGCCATCGAATAGTATTCATCAAGAAAGGCTTGTTGCATTTCTCCCCATGTTCGAATACTATTGGCCAGAAGTGTAAGGAACCATTGCTTCGCTTTGTCCTTTAACGAAAATTGAAATAGTCAAAGCTTGACTTCCTCCAATGCGAATTTGTGCCCCTCGATTGTGTTACATATAGATGAGAATTCCGCCAAATGCGTGTACGGTTCATCATTAGACCTTCCATTGAAATGAGGAAGTATATTGATGTAATGGGGTTTACAATCAAACATCCTTCTTTCACAAACAATTGGTGAATCATTCTCGGTGACCACCATCCTAAAACGGTCATTCACTCCCCGTGGAGGTTGTTGACGACGATGCGGACCGTTAACTTCTTGATCAGCCGGTCTTCGGTTGTCCCTTCGATCACCCCTTCTATCCCCACCTTGATTTCTACCTTGATTACCTCCTCCCATGAAACGAGGGATCTGATTAGGGTTGACATTGTTGTTGTTGTAAAACCCGTCATTTCGGTTCCTTTGGTTGTTGTTTAGTGGTTGACGGTTGTTCTCGTAACCGTCATTCCTCCTATCCCCGTACCCGTAATCATCATTCCCCACATAGTTGGCGTTTTGATAGCCAAACTCCCCATCTTCAAATCCTCGTGCATTGTAGATATTACCCTGATTCACATATCCCCATTCTTCGTCTTCATTAGCCCGATCATCATAATATCCCCCATCATCCGAATTTTCCGTATGTACACTCACATGTTCCGGCGATTGATAACTGGGAACACTATATGGTTTGTCATCGGGGATGGCGTTCCTCAAATCGTCTATGTTGAAGAAGGGGTCTTTGTTCATGGGATTTCCACGATCTCGATTACCTCAATGGTCGGAATTGACATTCCGGTCATCGAGGTTGATGGGTAAAGAAGTTTGTCGATGAAGGTTTTGTTGTTGGGGTGTTCTTTGGGTGTTGTTGGGATTTTGATCTTGGAAAGGTGGTGTGGGTGGTCCATTGTTGTTATTACCACCCGGTCGCTCTTGAGGCATAGGTTGAACGTTTTGGGCGGGATTGAAGTTGCTTCGGTACTGGAATTGGTTCGGGTTTTGATTTTGATTGAGGTGTTGGTTTGAGTTTTGATTTGCCATTGACTCAGTTTCAATGGTCGGTGTGAGTTGTGGTGTTTGATGGGTTTGCTTAGAAGCAAGTGTTGCTTCCAATTGGCTTGCTAAGTTCCTTCTTGCAACTCTTTCGAATTCCGGTTCGTAGACTAACGGTGAAGTCCTCCCGGAGTTCCGCGTATGCATGCACTACCTGTAACCTGCACAAATAACACACCCCACGTAACAAAGAAAAAGTACAAGAAAAGAAACTATGCAACTTAAACAGTTAATCATGTAATTCAAACAATATCCAAACACAAAGCGCACGCACTCCCCAACAACGGCGCCAAAATTTGATCGGAGTGTCGCGCTCCGGTCAAAGATAAGATTTATAAGCCCAAATTACCCTTAACTATGTGTTAGTGGTAGCAAGGGGTCGAACCACGAAGAGTATGTGGTTTGTGTGTGGATTCGATTGAATTAAAACAATTGTCACAATTTATGAAGCTTGCTAGATATTTTTTTGTATTTTTGTTTAATTGAAAGATGTGAATTTAACTAATAAAATTGGTTCGATTGATTAATAACTACTAATTAACGAATGCAAGAAAGATTGATTACTAAACGATAATAAGAAAAAGGGTCACACCCGGTTTCGGTAATTGTCAACCTAGGGTTTCTACAAGTTTTTAGACCCAACTCAATTGCATATGATTAGCGGATTTAGTGTACCGTGACTTAGGTGCCAATAACTATCAACGCTTCGAAAAACGGACAAGAATGCACTTTGTAATCAACACAAGTAAACCTAACCAAGACAATGCATACTACACATAACCATTTCGTAAAGTCATAACTTTTAACATCGTTCGACAATTTACGAATACGAAACAAATGCAAACTATTGTCAAAGGTTTCAAAAATCAAACACAATTTGTCACAAAGTTGAAGCAAGAAACAATTCGAAACCCTAAATTAAACAACTACCTACACCGGGGTGAAACCAAGGTGATTAGCCGCTCATGGTTGAAGAAGCTTGAACACCGGATGCTTGGAACGTGAATGAAGTCATCTCGAAGCTTGAACAATGGAGAATTGATGGATGTTGAGGGTTTTGGTGAAGGATGATGATGGAAGGATTGATGGTATGGAGAATTAGGGTTTAGGATGAATTGGGGATTGTGTATGATTGATGATGATCTTGATGATGATTCGGATGATGTCTTGTGATAGATATGGAATAGAGATCAATGGTTGGTAGTATGATGGCTCCAAGATAAATTCAAAACCAAGGAATAGTGTAACTTCCGACTTGAATGCCCCCTCCACCAATAAAAATTATTCATGTAACCAAATAACCAAAAAATCACGTTCCGGCAATCTGCTGCCCGTCGCCGATGGGTATGACCCCATCGCCGATGGGTTCGTCTGGTGACTTTTTCTGCCGACGCTCTTGTTGACTGGATACGGCCTCTTCTGGCCGACGGGTGTTTCTAGAAGGCGTCGCCGACAGTTTGGGACCCGTCGACGATGGGCTCTCCAACTTTCATTCCTTAATTTTCCATTTTTGGCTCCCGTATGATCCGTAATGCGTTCCGGTGCTCCGGTTTTCGACCCGGTGACTCGTAGAGCTCCCGAAAAGCTCTTTAAACTTCATCAAACCTGCGAAACACATTTTGATTAAAATTAGGCTATCCGAAATTAAAACTTATGTAAAAACATCGAGTTATGCAATAACGAACACCGGTTTCCAACCACGTATCACACACAACGGGGACATCGCTTACTTCTGTCTTCCCTTTCTTTACCTTCTCCAATACTACTACGTTAGCCAAGAAAGCTCTGTATTCCTTGCGGAGATACTTGCTAGCTTGGACATATGACATAAGTTTGAGACCCTTTAAGGGAGTTTCCCCATAGACACACAGTTGGTCACCATTAGCGAGTGCGAATCAAATCATCTTGTCGAAGCACACAACTTCAGCATGGTTTTCTTGAAGAAAGTCCATGCCTACTATCATATCAAAACTTCCTAGCTGCATCGGAATAAGATCAATCGGAAAGATGTGATTGTTGAGCTCAAGAGTACAATCACAGAGAACAGAATTAACAGCGACGGTTCTTCCGGTGGCGACTTCAACATCGAACGTCAAGGAAAGATGGGAGCGTTTACGATTAAGGAGCTTCTCAAACTCAAATGATACAAAACAGTTATTGGCTCCAGTATCAAACAAACACGAAGCATAAATACCGTTTATGAGAAACGTACCATTCACCACGCTGTTGTCGGCTTGTGCTTGGCGCGCATTGATGTTGAAAGTTCTGGCACGTGCTGCTTGCTGTTGTTGCTGTTGAGGCTGTTGCTATTGCTGTTGCTGTTGCTGAGGCTGCTGCTGCTGGGGCTCTTGTTTCACAACCCTGTTCGGGCACATGTTCGCGAAGTGGTTTGGATCACCACACATGAAGCAGACTCTAGCGTTGATCGCGGGTGCCTGAACCGCTTGTTGGCCTTGAGGAGCTGGAAGTAGAGCTTGATGAGAAGTGGCTTGAGCTGGTGCTTCTCGAGGACCAGTACGGAAGTTGGCAGTAAAGTGGCCATACATATTGCAGTGTACGCAGAATCGGCAGGCGATACCCACCGGATGATGATAAGTACACGTCAGGAAAGCAGGGTGGGGGCCAGTGTATGCACGCTTTGCAGGCGGTGCATAGGTGACTAGTGCTAGAGCTGATCGGTGTTGTTGTTGTTGTTGCTGAGCTGGTACCGCTTGAAGTGGAGCAGTGGTAGTGGCAGCATAGTTCTTGTTGCTGGAGCTGCTGTTGTTGTTCTTCCTCTTACGACGAGAGGACTTTGATGACTGCGATGCGGTGGCGGTGGTGTCAGCGGTTTGTGCGGCGGTAGCTTGGAGCAGGTTCTTTGAAGCTTTGTCCCAAAAACCAACTTTTACCCGCTTTTTGTTGATTTCAGCGGCAAGCAAGTAAGTTTCTTCGATTGTAGCTGGCTTAGAGGCATGCACAAAATCTGCAACACAATCCGGCAGAGCGCGGATATACTTCTTGATTATCATGTCAGTAGTCTTGACTTGGTCGGGACAGATGATACTGAGCTACTTGAAGTGAGCAGTCAAGGCAGCGTTGTCACCATCCTTCTGCTTCAGGTACCATAATTCGTCCTCCAGCTTTTGGCGCTCATGGGGAGAGCAGAACGTTCTTCAACTCATTCCATGACAGACCATAGGCTGCATCATTTCCGCGTTTATTCCTCTCGGCCGTCCACCAGTCTAATGCGCGGGACTGGAAGACGCCGGTAGCATTCAGGGTGCGGAGATTGTCAGGACATCCGCTCTGTCGCAGGGTGACTTAGATCGAGTCGAACCATTGAAACAAGGCTGTAGGGCCATCTTCGCCAGTGAACTCTTTCGGTCCGCATACCTTGAACTGTTTGAAGCTGAAAGCAGCTTTAGGGGTAGCCTTGGGAGCTTCGGTCCTGGACTCTTTGGACGATTTGCTCATGTTCTCATACAACTCGCTCACGATCTGAGGAACAGTCTTTGCTACTTGCTTAGCGACCATGGCAACGAGGCATTTGTCTCTCTGTTCTTGACGAGTGAGTCATGGGTGACGGGGTCCAGATGAGGGTCCAGATGAAGGTCCAGATGACGACATTGTCTGCAACAGACATCGCCATAGGGCTTCAATTTCAACAAAATCGAATCTCACCTCACACGCCTTATACTACTAAAGCTCAGGAATACATTCAATCACATAGTCACACAGGCACATAGTCACAGAGGCATATAAGCACATAGAAGCACAAAATCACGTAGAGCATAGAAGCACAGAGCACGTAAGCATGTAATTCACGGGAAGCAGTCAGAATACAGAAACCTATCATTCCAAGTCTACGCGCGTTCGAGAATAGCGATACATCGAGTAGGGTAGCGTCTAGTATATTATATGCGAGTAATATAGCATGCGATTAACCACTGTAGTAACGATTTGTCAGCTTTTTGAGATAGAGATGCAGTGCAAGTTGTGTGTGTCGATCAAAGCAAAGGCGACAATGTGTTGGTGACTATCAGCTTTTCGCTTCCGCTTTTTAAATCGTAACCAAAACATATAAAACCACATAAACACATAAAAAATCACGTAAAATTGACAATTATCATCAAAGTCGGCAGTAGCGAGCTCAGAATCGAAACACATAAAAAAATTCGAGAATAGATTGTCTGCGGCTATTAGACGTCGACTAACCAAAGTGATTCGACTATTCTCAAGACTTTTGGGACACATTTTGGCCTTCAGGACTGTGCTCTCGCCTCAAATCTGGTGAATGGCACTCATCCTTCCACTTACTGCGTGACTTCAGGTCGTTGGAGTCCATCGAGACTTTGGTGAGAGTTTTGTAAAACAAAATAGGGGAAAAACAAGTCATCAAGGTTCGGGTTTCACCCCTGACTTAACAACTTTTTCCCTGTTTGGTAAAATAGGGAAGAATTTTGTGTTGAAGTACGGATTTCACTCCTGATTCAACGCAAATTTTCCTGTTTATAGATAAAAATGCGGGTCGAATAAGTAATTTAGTCGAGAGTTTGCGGTTTTCACACCTAATCTCGACCTAATCACTTGTTCATTTTTTTTTTTGAAAATTAGAGTGCAGTGATAGTATAGCTTGTGCGAGAATAGCAAGTAAGCTCGTACAAAACCCTTACAGGGTATGCACAAGTCGGTCTGTTGGTACCTAACTATAGACTAGGTCGTTTCTAAGACGTCGACCCGGACTAGGTCGAGTCTTGCCTAATTCTCTATAGTTATGGCTCTAATACCGATCTGTCATACCCCAACTGATGGCGGAAACATCGGGGCATGGCACTGAGCGAAACAGATTGTCCAGAAGTTTCCATAACAACTATATTTACCAATTATTTTAAGCAACACGTCCCATACCATGTCATAAAAGATAACATAATTGTTACAGACAAGATCTAGTCAAATTGTTCTATTCCGACAACTCAGATTTTTATTACAGACAATTGTTTATTGATCTAGGTCTTTCCTAGCCTTGATTTCACAGCAAGCTAAGCATATAAGCATCCTAAGCACCTGTCACATACGTTAAAGTAAAGGTCAATACACATAGTGTAAAGGTGAGCATACAAGTTTAATAGATATAATAGAGTTCGAAATTGATTACGCATAACCAGCACGTACACAGTGTAAAATGAGGCATGTTAGTTATCGACATGAACCTATCGATACCAATGACTGCGGGTTGACTGCCCAAGGCAGTTCGTAATACACACTCACCACAGTGAGCCATGTAACAAATTGTCCTTAACAACCCCTGAGAACAGGTGCTGAGTCCAAACAAATAGTACTACCGTCACTAAGTCAGGTAGACAACATTCCATGTGTAAACATAACAAACAAGCATTCATTAAGTCACGTATAATATGCGGTAATGGTTAGCGTTAAAAGTATTGCGTAGTGTGTTCGATGTGATTTAGAATAAGTAACGTATGTAACACCCAAAAGTGCGTAAAGCAAAAACGGATCGAGTATACTCACAGCGATGATGGATTGAAGGGAGCGCTAGAGAGTAAGGTTAGCCTGATCAGAACGATAGCATAAACGATAAGCGACTCGTAAATCGGAACAAAGTGTCAGTGGGTCGAACAACAATCTGATCGGATGGTAATCCGATCGGGTAGCCGGTCGATCGGGTGACAATCCGCTCAGATGGGCATCCAAAAGGTGACCTTTCGAGTGGATTGTTTCCTCCTTTGGGAAGGATGTGTTTGTGTATGATGGCTTGACTTTTGAAGTTTTCGTTGTAGCATTTTGAAAACAGAGAAGTATCTCTACCTTTCAGGTCGGTCGATCGAACGTCTGTTCGATCGGTCAACAATCCGATTGGCGAGGCTTCTTAGGATGAGAACAAGTTCACAGCAGGACGGTCACTCGATCGGATGGCAATCCGATCGGCTGGCACCCCTTGTGCATTGAACATGTTGAAAATTGTTTAAGTGTTGAAGTCAGATCATCACATGGTCGAGTGGCAACCCGATCGGATGGCAATCCGATCGGTCAGCTGTTCGTTCAATGTTCCAACCTCAATCGTTTGAAATGAAAGTCAAATGTGGGACCCAAGGTGCAGTCCGATCGGGTGGCAACCCGATCGGGTGGTAATCCGTTCGGACAACACTCCGACCTGGTCGACCTGATCGTCTTCTCCCTTGGTTGTTTTGGTAGTTTTGTAGTTTTATCGAGACATTTTGATGACGTGTTAAGCAACAGAAACCTCGTCAATACTTGGTACTCCTGATCGGACAGGAATCACCCAAATCCGACCAGTTAACTGTTCGAGACAGTGTTCCTTGTTTAACCCGAAATCTGTAGTCTCGTGGATAGAATCCAGATCTTGAACCATCCCAACCACAAGAATGAGTAGAAAGTCAGTACAAGCTCCGATTCTATCGGTTTTGAGTGCATTGAGTGTAAAAGAGTTGAAAGAAAGTTGGAAAACCATCTTTTAATCCTTTTTCACCTTGGATATGTTTAGATCTATGAAAGATCTTCGTTTATTTATGTGGAAATCGTTTAGATCTAAGTTGTTCTTGATGGATTGAAGCCAAAACATGAAGTTCCTAAGAACACCATGATGACATCATCCTAGAACACCTCAAATCTAGTGATTTCACGGTTAAAAGTTAAGATTTAAAAGATAGAAAAGTGTAGAATCGAGTGCTGATCATAGAAGTACAAGGATTAGGTTGAAAACTTACAAGATTTGAGAGAAATCGAAGAAAAGAAGCTTGAGTGCGGCTGGTTCGAGCAGAGAGATGTCACCACTCCAAAAGTGGAAACAAGTGAGGTATTTATAGGGTTTCCCAAAGTGGAAAGGGCTGTCCGATCGGGTGGCGACTCGATCGGACGGCTATCCGATCGGTCGGCCACTCGACCCTAGTGTTCGGCGAGACGAGATTTTTGCCGTTTCGATTCGCGGTTGCGAGCGTTGCGATGCGATACGATAGAGTTTCTTATTCAAATTACTTTTAATCCCAACTACTATATCATCATACAATCATCCTTAATTGACTTGCGTTTAGTGTTTGCGATTCGAGTTTCGATTGCGTTTCGATTAAACACCACACATAAACATAAATAAACATGCACAAGTAACACATAAAAGGCATACACACGTAAAAACAATAGCCAAAAGCATAATTCGAGTGACAGGAATTGAGCAAGGAATGACAGATCGCAATTAGAAATCTTGTCTCCCTTTGACTTCAATCTTGACTTTGACTTTGACTTTCGAAACACGGGGTGTTACATCCACTATGTGGGCCAAGAAGGCAAAGTACTGTTTACGTAAGCATTTATTCGCTTGAGTGCATGACATCAACTTTAGTCCTCTAGAAGGTCGGTCTCCATAGACGTGCAGAGTATCACCAGACGAGAGAGGTAAATGAACGTACTTCTCGTGATAAGCAATTTCAGCATGGTTCTTACGCAACCAATCCATGCCGATTATGATATCGAAACTACCCAATTGCATGGGTATGAGATCAATAGTAAAGACGTGATCTTTAAGAGTCAGGGAACAATCACGGAGTATAGAATCAACTAGAATAGATTTACCATCGGTAATCTCAACAGAGAATGACTTAGGTAATTTAGAGCGTGCACAGTTTAACAAAGATTCAAATTCTATGAACACAAAGCTTCTGTCGGCACCAGTATCAAATAGTATCGAAGCGTAAATATTATTAACGAGAAACGTACCATTAACGACATCATTGTCGTTACGTGCCTGATTTGCATTGATGTTGAACGCTCACCCTCGAGTGGCTTGCTATTGCTCCTGATTCAGCTGGGGGCATTGGGGACGGAGATGAGTGGTGTCTCCACATTTGTAGCATGCTCGCACATTGTTTGCTGGTTTGGGGTTCTGCTGAGCTGGTTGAGTTGGCGGTGCTTGCTGAACCTGATTGGCTTGACGGCAGTAAGGAGTTGTGTGACCATAGCGATTGCAGTTGGTACACAGACGGCAAGCTAACTTGGCAGGGTGATGATAGTTGCAAGTGGCACACTTGGGATGAACCTCAGTGTACGACTTCTGTCACACCCTGAAATTATCAGAGCTGGCGTGACTGGACTGGTATCTTCATTGCACAGCGGAAGCAAAATAAGCTAAGACTTTTAGAATGCGAACGCCCACTAAGTACTCGACTCCACATGGTTCTCCTATTCCAACCGTGCCACAACTTTGAAAAAGTAACCTGAGAAAGAAACATGCGAAAAATCAACATAAAGTTGAGCGAGTTCATCGTTTGTTTGTAAAAGATTTGAAATAAATCTTTTGAATAACCAGTTTGTGAAATACTATCGAGAAAATGAATTTGAAAATCATTTTCTTGCCAAGTTATATGGAAACTTTGTGTTTGTAACACATTATGTTCGTAAAACCATGTATTTGTAAACTCTTGTATTTGTAATGTTCGTATAACCGTCAATGCCCACCCTGACTTTGACTCCATGCCCGCATAATCCAATGCCTTGAATTTGTATAAAACATGGTATTTAATTTGTATAAATCAAGTATTTCTGTAAGTATGTATGTCCCTGGTTTGTAGCAATAAGGAAAAAGAGATCACCAATGGTTTGCAAAGCCAATGGTATGTGTGAAAAGGTGCAGGAAGAACTCAAACCTAGCAAATTTGTACCGGGCTTCCGGATGGAAGACATAGTCACCTCTATGGGCCGCCCCGGCCTCATGGGTGTGGGCTCGCTACACCCGAATAGATCTATCACTCATGTCCCTCGGTCCTACGACGAGGATTAATGGCCTTAAGTGTTGTACCCACCCCTCACATGATCTAGTAGTAAACCCTCCTTAAGCTAATCATACCACGTATAAAATGTCTGTATAATTGTAACATGTATTTTACCCCAGCCTCTAAGGCTGAACCTCCCCAGCCTCTAAGGCTAACTCCCCAGCCTCTCTATATTATCACCAGACGATCCATCCCTAGTCATGAAAATCATTCACATTTCGATAATACAAATTTGTTTTGTAAAAACCGGTATATTTAGTATAATCCATTCGTAAACCATTTGAGTTCCTCGAAATCCATTCGTAATATGATTTAGGAATATGAGTTTTCGTTCGTTCAAAAGCTTTGTATGTTCTTGCACAACGTACTTTGTCTAAAAATATGCAGTCTTTGTTCATCGAGAACTTTATGTGTTTTCTGCAAAATGTGCATGTCTTTCCACTCCGAAAACATTTATAAAAATGTAAAACCGTAAAAAGATGGGGTTATGAACTCACCTGGATTGCCTTGTGCAAAGCTAGCTATATATGTCACACCCCGACCACGTAGAACATACAAAACGTGGCGGAAACATCGGGGAGTGTTGTAACAGAATTAATGTTTCACAACCATGGATATTAAAGTTTCGTTTTATTCATCAAACAAGCGAGTTACATTGTCTTTAAACAAGAAGTAAAGAGTACATAACATAAATTAACTAGTTCTTGTCTCGTTTTAAGTCACTAAGGCACGGGTCCGCCTAAGTATGTCTTGATAAGTCCTATGCATCATCTCCTGAAAACACATGTGAAAATAGGTACGTCAGCATAAAAATGCCTGTGAGATACATAGGTTTTGTGAAAATGAGATTCATGACTTATGTTTAAGAAAATGTTTAGTCATGAACCTTTTAGTTTGCTTTGTCTTTGTAAATCATTTGAAAACAATAAGTTCAGATGATACGTATAAATAAGAGAATAATGCATGGTTAAATGAATAACCATGTAAAATGAGTTTGTATAAGTTAAGTTGATTGTAAAACAATGTATTGTGAAAAGTATATTATTTGTATAAAATGTTATATGTCATAAACTGAAATGATTCAAATAACGCTACGATATGTAATACCATACAAACACTTATATATAGGAAGTACCAGCGGCGTATCCACCATGCTTGTATCATATTACACACGCCTCGTTACTTAATCACTTACTCAAACCAAACCAACAATGTAATAAGTCTATGTTTAAACCAATAGTCAAAAGTCCTTGTATAAACCATGTCAAATGTTTATAATCCAAAAGTAGTCAAGTAATGTATAACCAAAATGATATGTATGGTAAGTAAAATTAAGACTACTTAAACCATAAGTAAAAATGTACAAAACAAAGTATTGAAGTAAAACTTGGTTTAAATCAAAGTTATGTTTTGTAAGATATATGCATGCTATACTGAATATGAACATTTATGCGGTATTGTGAAAATTCATACATCCAAGCCTTGAGACAGTCGGATAACTATGTAAAAGTGAGTTATCAAAAGAATATGTATTCGGATTCGGTCATTCCTTACGTCCAAACAAACCCGAGATTTCAGGAATGGGATTTGTCAAGTCCTATGGTACCACTACCTACTACCGAGCGGCATGATCGGTGTTAATGAATGTACATTGTATCATTTAAACAAACTAAATGTCATACCAAAATGTAAGCATGTTTTATGAAGATAATGTACCTAGTATGCTAGAGTAAACATACAAGGTAGAGCTGTAAAACAATGTGTCCATATGTTACTGGAACATATGTAACAGAGACGCGATGTAAAATAATGTACTAAGTATGCTAAGTTAACATACAAAGCAGAAAATTCATGTAAATCAATGTGCTAGCATGTTATCAGTCAACATACATGGCAGAAATGTAAGGTAAAACAATGTACTAATAGTGTACTAATGAACATAACAAGTATATGATGTGAAAACAGGAAAGCATGAAAGTAACAAGTAGGCACATGTGTTCCACCCCAAAACAGTTTGGAAAACAGTAAAAGAGGGGTCTATGTACTCACTTGAGATTGCTTAGTAGTCCTTGAGTAACAACCAAACAATGCTAGAGATCGCGAATATCAAACGGCACCTAATATAGGTAACTATGTTAATAAACCGGACCTAAATCGGAAGATCTGATAGAATGAGGGTTCGTAAACCAAACGAGTATAGAGACTCGTGTCATATGGTTTAACAAAGCCTACATGCTAAATGAAACCTTAATCTAAGTGTTTACGACCCATTACGACCCGTTTAGGTAGCTTATGCTACTTTAACGCGTCGTTCGCGTGAAACGCGTTCGGACCGCCTAACTAGCCCTGTGACAAGTGTTATATGCCTAAACATGTTACATAATCAGCTATGTGACAAAAGTTTAGGTTACATATGCTTAATTACCAATTATACATGAAAAGGGTATTCTGGTAATTTACCTAAGGCATATAAACTACCTATCATACAACTACTTAAACGATGTGACCATAAGGTATAACCTCGGAAGGTTATTCCCTATACACTACGGTCACCTAATGTATTTGGTCGGATCCTAATGATCGACCAAACTGGGTCGGGTTCGAAGGTATAAGCGATTTATTAGATCGCTTACCCTACGACCCTAGACAACGTGGTAATCAGTAGGCATAGTCCCAAGGGACTATAACCAACGTGATTACACTCACGTTGCGAAGTTCAAACGAACTTCGCATTGACCATTACTGGTCAACGCAGAAAGTCAAACAAAGTTTGACTTTCAGACTCGAAAGACTCAAAAAGCAATAAAAGAACGAAAGAATACTTACGAAGGGTCCCTGAATGCTAATCCCGATCCAAGTAGCTCAGGTATGAAACAATGGTTTCAACTTAGAGCTCCTCAAATCAGAATTCTAGTGAGTTTAGCAATGGGGTTGGATGGGTATATATAGTTTTCGGTCCACCGTTAAGATCGTTTCATGGAATAACGTGATTGAATCATGTGCGTACACTTGTTGGAAACTCATGGTAGCTAAGAATGATCCTTATCATCTGACTAGACAATTGAGAATGTGTGGGTGAGAATCAAACAGCTGCAACCTGCTGTTAAAAACACTAAATCTGGTCTGTCCCAGTGTAACACCTGTGCCTCCACGGCCATCAAACAAATGCCAAACAAATGAAATATTGTATTTCATACTTGGGATTTGTAAAAATATGTGTATCGTTTGCACATATCAACTCTTATTCGATTCCAAACTCTAAATCGCTTTCTGGAAGGTTATACGTGCACCAATGTGTAAATATAACCAGTTTAATGCAACGAACACTCCGGAATAGTGAAATAGGCTTAACATACCTTAAATAACCTTTACATAACTTAGAAATAAGTTTTGAAGGCTTTGGTATGGCAAAATCAAGTTAAATCGCTTACAGGGACTAAAGTTGACAAACTGCGAAAGTATGCCAATTTGAACTGTAACGGACATTCCGGAACATGACCATAAGTTAAACACACCTTAAATATCCTTTACATAGCTTAGAAATAGGCTTTGAGGGGTTCGGTGTGCTAAAATAAACTTTTGTGTCATTCAGGGACTAAAAGTGTCAAAAAGTGCACAAGTTTGCACTTTTACGCATAACTTACGTTCTGAATACATCCGGACATCCAAAAATTCATGTAAGCATGACTATATTATGCTTTAGTGTTTGGCTTGTCAAAAATCCATTCGTTGCGTCATTTGGATCGTTTTTCGCGCTTATGCGCATTCCGTCGTAATTAAGCGAACATCGCGTTCGTACGACCAAACGAACCAACATCCGGCATATTTTTGAGCATGTTTCATGTCCACAATGTTTAGGCATCATTTTAGGGCCTTAAAGTTGGCTTTACGGGCCTTGGAAGTGTCGGAAATGGCCTTAAACACGTGCAGGGACTGAAACTGTAATTTCTGAAACTTATTGCTGATCTGTGACTGCTAGGCGGCCCGCCTCAGTTCCTGAGCATCCTTAGGCGGCCTGCGAGGCACCTTCTGACCAGGTTAAATGTTTCTAACAGCAGATTGCAGCTGTTTGTTTCACCACCACACAATCCCAATTGTCTAGTCAGCTGATAAGGATCACATTTTAGTCACCATAAGGTCCCGACACTTGTACGGGTGGGATTAAGGCACGTTTTCCATGAAACGATCTTAACGGTGGACCTTTTACTATAAATACCCCACCCCCCATGCTTCAAAATTACAAGAACTTTGATTTGAGAAACTCTAAGTTGAAACTATTGTTTCATACCTGAGATTTTTGAATCGAAGTTAGCATTCGGGGACCCTTCGTAAGTATTCTTTCGTTCTTTTATTGCTTTTCGAGTCTTTCGAGTCTGAAAGTCAAACTTTGTTTGACTTTCTACATTGACCAATTATGGTCAATGCGAAGTTCGTTTGAACTTCGCAACGTGAGTGTAATCACGTTGGTTATAGTCCCATGGGACTATGCCTACTGATTACCACGTTGTCTAGGGTCGTAGGGTAAGCGATCTAATAAATCGCTTATACCTCGAACCCGACCCATTTGGTCGATCATTAGGATCCGACCAAATACATTAGGTGACCATAGTAGGTAGGGAATAACCTTCCGAGGTTATACCCTATGGTCACATCGTATAAGTAGTTGTATGATAGGTAGTTTATATGCCTTAGGTAAATTACCAGAATACCCTTTTCATGTATAATTGGTAATTAAGCATATGTAACCTAAACCTTTGTCACATAACTGATTATGTAACATGTTTAGGCATATAACACTTGTCATAGGGCTAGTTAGGCGGTCCGAACGCGTTTCACGCGCACGACGCGTTAAAGTAGCATATGTTACCTTAATGGGTCGCGATGGGTCGAAAGCACTTAGGTTTGGTTTCATTGTAGTATGTAGGCCTTGTTAAAACCATATCATATGAGTTCCAACACTCATTTGGTTTACCAAGCCTCATCCTATCCGATCTCCCGATTTAAGTCCGGTTTATTTATATAGTTTTAGATTGCCGACTGATTCCGTGCTCCCTCTAGCTTTGTTTAGTTGTTGTTCAAGACCTCCAAGCATTATCAGGCGAGTACATTATTCCCCTATTTTACTGCTTTCAATTGTTTTGGGGTGACTCATATGTGCTAAATGTTTTCGATGTTATAACGATGGTTTCAAAAACAATTAAGACGATTTATACAAAACTAATAACGATTTCAATAAAGTGAACAAACTTGTTGGTTGTAGTTACATAACAAATGACATTCATTAGCAATGATCAAGCCGACCAGTATTAGGTTATGGTACCATAGGATCTGACAAGTCCCGTTATTTACTACACCCGTAGTTATGTGTGGGTGTTGTGGGTAGCGACTGAATCTGTAATTGTTAATTTACTCTTTGGTAAGGGTTTATTAATGCGAGTTGTTAATCTATCCTTTGGTAAGGGTTTATTAATGCGAATTGTTAATCTATCCTTTGGTAAGGGTTTATTAATGCGAGTCAAGAAGGTTTGAATGTTATTAGCGAGACGACCATTTAAGTAGTTTCACGACCTAAAACGAATTTAACGATTGGGTAAACGATTGGTTTTCACACGATGTTTTAACGATTGGGTAAACGATTGGCTTCAAAGCGATATACGGTTGGGTTTTGGTTACATATTACATGATTTACATTGGGCATGAACATTACTTTGGTGGTTTGGTTTGATTAAGTGATTAAGTAACAATGCGTGTGGAATATGATACAAGCATGGTGGATACGCCGCTGGTACTTCCTATATATAAGTGTTTGTATGGTATTACATATTGTAGCGTTATTTGAATCATTTCAGCTCGAGACATAGAACATTTTATACAAGTAACATACTTTTCACAAGACATTTATTTACAAACAACTTATCTTATATAAACTCATTTTACATGGTTATTCATTTAATCATGCATTATTCTCTTATTATACATATCACCTGAACTTATTATTTTTCAAATGATTTACAAAGGCAAAGCAAATTACAAGGTTCATGACTAAACATTTTCTTAAAACAGAAGTCATGAATCTTATTTTCACAAAACCTATGTACTCGCCAGCATTTCTTTGCTGACCTCGTTTTCACATATGTTTCAGGTATTGTTGAATGATATCGATTGATAAGATGCATGCTCACATAGGACTGGACAAGGCCTTAGTGACTCAATAACAATGATAGACTATGTTTAATTTGTGTATTTAGATTTCCAGACGATGTAATTATTCAATGTTTAATAAAACGAAACACTTTTTGGTATCCATGGTTATGAAACATTAATTCTGTTGCAACACGTCCCGATGTTTCCGCCGCGATTTGTTGTTTTACGCGGTCGGGGTGTGACAGAAAAGATGGTATCAGAGCCAATGGTTATAGGGAATTAGGTTATTAGTAATTAGTAATGCTTTGACCTAGTCTATAACCTTCTTAGGACCCTAACGCGAGTTTACTTGCGTTTAGTCATAAAACAATACCGTTACCTATCCTTAGGCGACGACCACAATAAGAACATAAATTTCAAAACCGCTTTGAAAACTAATCATCTGTTCTAGGATGATTGATTACTAGGTTTTGAACCCTCTATTGTAAGGTTTTGAACTCTCTATTATATGGTTTTGAACCTCTTTGAGTTTTCAAAACTTCGTCAAGGTTTTGGGTTTTAAATAATGTGAACACGTGCAAACTGGAAGGGTGAATGCCTGTATTCTGGGTTTTCTGTCTAGGCAAGCACTTCGTATACATCTCATCAGACGCGAGACCAGTTGTGCTTACCTGGGAATTCTTGGGATGAGTGTTCACTTATAGGCGAGCATGTCTTCGCGATACATTATTTTTGACCCATTTACTTTGATCAGTCACCGTCTCATTTGTTTGCCTTAGGTAACAAACAAATGATCGCAATCTTCATGCGTTATCATTCTGTTTTGATTGTCCAATAATCTTTCACCTGTTTCTCCCCATGCCTTTCTTTTTCTTCAAGAATGTCTCTTCATCACGATGACGCCCAGATATCTGAGCAAGCAGCCAAAATTCGCTCAGCGAATAGGCGAAGTAGTCCTGAAGACTGTTGAATTAGCTACTGCCATGTATCATCTCCAGGATGAAGCCACTCAAGAGTCACCAAGACAGGCAGGACCTAGTCAGGCGACAACACCATCAGCCAATAAACCAATCGAGGAATCAAAGACCATGGATGAACGATCCCCTAGGAAGTCAAAGAAGCGAAAGGCATCTCAGAACTTCGCCATGGTCGCTCACAATGGTAAAGCAGTCCCCAACCAACCAGCTCAACCCCCTGCTAGGTGTGTATGGCTTTTCCTATGATACCTACATCAAGGAACTATGTACCTTACAAACTACTCTTGTGATTTCTCTCTTTCAAATGATTGCTCATGATTCCCTCGAAAATTTTAAGTATTCGTTTCACTCTAAGAAACAAAGTACAGAAAATTAAGTGACATTATGAGTAATCGTGCTTTTCGCACATCTGTGCCTTTAAATCCTTGGTTAGATAACTAAGGGTATTTTCAAATCTCATACCCATTCCGTTTTGATTTTTCAACATATACAGTACAAGTATTTCAAAACAATCTTCATGATCTCAAAACATTTCATATAGTTTGAAAACAATTTTTCTAGATGCATTGTCTATGTTATTTCAAAAACATTGGCCATGTTATCAAAACCAACCTTTCTAATTTCAAAATATTTCATATAGTCTGAAGACAATATTAACACAATACATTTTCTGATCAAGTGCATGATTTCGAAAAGCATCATTCATGTCTTTCAAAAACCTTATACATAATTTCAAAATTCATCTCGCATGATTTTAAAACATTTTTGTAAATATATCTACCTAATACACCTACTTTATGATTTCAAAAAGTATTATATATAAGGTTTCAAAAACGTTAAACACATTTTTCTTAAAAGAACCCCATGCATAGTTTTCAAAAATATTTTCCTCATACATTGACTTAACCTTCAAAATTCTGCTTCATATGTCGCCTTGACATATCAAGCTTCTCAACTTCATAAGCATTTTACATCATGTTTTGACCTAAGCACATCCAGTGCAAGGTTTCAAAACATCTTCAACTTCTAAAATTCATATGGGATCTTTTTTATCTTTACAATTAGATCCTTGTGGATGATTATCATTCAAATCAGAGTCTTTAATTGGATTCCTTATGTACCTTAATTCGAACACTTCGGTTCCTAATAATCGAAATCGAATTTTCTTTTTGAATCTTTCTATCTTTATAGTTGGATTCTTGGTAACGTTTAAAGTACCAAATGAAATCCACGGAATGGATTCCTAGTGTGCTTTAAATGCATGTACGCAATTTACAAGACAAATTAACGAACAATTTTGTGGTTATATGATATGTGTTTATGTGTTCTCCTCTATGTTTTTGTGTGTTACGATTTTTCAAATCCTCATAGAATCTTTCATATCTTCATATGAGGGATTCATAGTAGGATATTCAAAAAGTACTACCTTAAATCCTTATGGGCTTCTACGTAGTAGTTAAGACCCTTGGGTTATATAGTACCATTCCATGATTCGATGAGAGACCCTTGAGTGGTCTAGTCTAAAAGATTGATTCACAATTTGGTTAAAGAACGACATCTAGTGATGTAGCTGAACAGACTCCTTGATAGTCTATTTAGATCATTTATTGATTTAATTAAAAGGACTCTATGGCGGTCTAGTTACACTCATCACAGGTTTGTTCATTTGGTTTTACCCTACACATTATAAAATAGACTGTGTGAACTGTGCAAGGAATTGTCTAATTATGGACGCGTACATAATTATGAAATTTAGTGCATAGGAACCCAGTAAGATTTATTATGTGTAAGAACCGATAGTGACAAAAATAACGAAATGAGAACGATGTAATGGAGGTACGGTGGACGCACCAATGACGCTTCATATACTTGTATATAAGTGTCCCTCTTACATTGCAAACATAATGTTATTAAGGTTACTAGAAGTTCAAGAACCCTAACCAATGTTGTTCGATCTTTTCAACTTCATATTTCCAAGCTCTCACAAGTTTCCTCTAAATAAATTTCGGGACGAAATTTCCTAAAGTAGGGGAGACTGTAACACCTGTGCCTCCACGGCCATCAAACAAATGCCAAACAAATGAAATATTGTATTTCATACTTGGGATTTGTAAAAATATGTGTATCGTTTGCACATATCAATTCTTATTCGATTCCAAACTCTAAATCGCTTTCTGGAAGGTTATACGCGCACCAATGCGTAAATATAACCAGTTTAATGCAACGAACACTCCGGAATAGTGAAATAGGCTTAACATACCTTAAATAACCTTTACATAACTTAGAAATAAGTTTTGAAGGCTTTGGTATGGCAAAATCAAGTTAAATCGCTTACAGGGACTAAAGTTGACAAACTGCGAAAGTATGCCAATTTGAACTGTAACGGACATTCCGGAACATGACCATAAGTTAAACACACCTTAAATATCCTTTACATAGCTTAGAAATAGGCTTTGAGGGGTTCGGTGTGCTAAAATAAACTTTTGTGTCATTCAGGGACTAAAAGTGTCAAAAAGTGCACAAGTTTGCACTTTTACGCATAACTTACGTTCTGAATACATCCGGACATCCAAAAATTCATGTAAGCATGACTATATTATGCTTTAGTGTTTGGCTTGTCAAAAATCCATTCGTTGCGTCATTTGGATCGTTTTTCGCGCTTATGCGCATTCCGTCGTAATTAAGCGAACATCGCGTTCGTACGACCAAACGAACCAACATCCGGCATATTTTTGAGCATGTTTCATGTCCACAATGTTTAGGCATCATTTTAGGGCCTTAAAGTTGGCTTTACGGGCCTTGGAAGTGTCAGAAATGGCCTTAAACACGTGCAGGGACTGAAACTGTAATTTCTGAAACTTATTGCTGATCTGTGACTGCTAGGCGGCCCGCCTCAGTTCCTGAGCATCCTTAGGCGGCCTGCGAGGCACCTTCTGACCAGGTTAAATGTTTCTAACAGCAGATTGCAGCTGTTTGTTTCACCACCACACAATCCCAATTGTCTAGTCAGCTGATAAGGATCACATTTTAGTCACCATAAGGTCCCGACACTTGTACGGGTGGGATTAAGGCACGTTTTCCATGAAACGATCTTAACGGTGGACCTTTTACTATAAATACCCCACCCCCCATGCTTCAAAATTACAAGAACTTTGATTTGAGAAACTCTAAGTTGAAACTATTGTTTCATACCTAAGATTTTTGAATCGAAGTTAGCATTCGGGGACCCTTCGTAAGTATTCTTTCGTTCTTTTATTGCTTTTCGAGTCTGAAAGTCAAACTTTGTTTGACTTTCTACATTGACCAATTATGGTCAATGCGAAGTTCGTTTGAACTTCGCAACGTGAGTGTAATCACGTTGGTTATAGTCCCATGGGACTATGCCTACTGATTACCACGTTGTCTAGGGTCGTAGGGTAAGCGATCTAATAAATCGCTTATACCTCGAACCCGACCCATTTGGTCGATCATTAGGATCCGACCAAATACATTAGGTGACCATAGTAGGTAGGGAATAACCTTCCGAGGTTATACCCTATGGTCACATCGTATAAGTAGTTGTATGATAGGTAGTTTATATGCCTTAGGTAAATTACCAGAATACCCTTTTCATGTATAATTGGTAATTAAGCATATGTAACCTAAACCTTTGTCACATAACTGATTATGTAACATGTTTAGGCATATAACACTTGTCATAGGGCTAGTTAGGCGGTCCGAACGCGTTTCACGCGCACGACGCGTTAAAGTAGCATATGTTACCTTAATGGGTCGCGATGGGTCGAAAGCACTTAGGTTTGGTTTCATTGTAGTATGTAGGCCTTGTTAAAACCATATCATATGAGTTCCAACACTCATTTGGTTTACCAAGCCTCATCCTATCCGATCTCCCGATTTAAGTCCGGTTTATTTATATAGTTTTAGATTGCCGACTGATTCCGTGCTCCCTCTAGCTTTGTTTAGTTGTTGTTCAAGACCTCCAAGCATTATCAGGCGAGTACATTATTCCCCTATTTTACTGCTTTCAATTGTTTTGGGGTGACTCATATGTGCTAAATGTTTTCGATGTTATAACGATGGTTTCAAAAACAATTAAGACGATTTATACAAAACTAATAATGATTTCAATAAAGTGAACAAACTTGTTGGTTGTAGTTACATAACAAATGACATTCATTAGCAATGATCAAGCCGACCAGTATTAGGTTATGGTACCATAGGATCTGACAAGTCCCGTTATTTACTACACCCGTAGTTATGTGTGGGTGTTGTGGGTAGCGACTGAATCTGTAATTGTTAATTTACTCTTTGGTAAGGGTTTATTAATGCGAGTTGTTAATCTATCCTTTGGTAAGGGTTTATTAATGCGAATTGTTAATCTATCCTTTGGTAAGGGTTTATTAATGCGAGTCAAGAAGGTTTGAATGTTATTAGCGAGACGACCATTTAAGTAGTTTCACGACCTAAAACGAATTTAACGATTGGGTAAACGATTGGTTTTCACACGATGTTTTAACGATTGGGTAAACGATTGGCTTCAAAGCGATATACGGTTGGGTTTTGGTTACATATTACATGATTTACATTGGGCATGAACATTACTTTGGTGGTTTGGTTTGATTAAGTGATTAAGTAACAATGCGTGTGGAATATGATACAAGCATGGTGGATACGCCGCTGGTACTTCCTATATATAAGTGTTTGTATGGTATTACATATTGTAGCGTTATTTGAATCATTTCAGCTCGAGACATAGAACATTTTATACAAGTAACATACTTTTCACAAGACATTTATTTACAAACAACTTATCTTATATAAACTCATTTTACATGGTTATTCATTTAATCATGCATTATTCTCTTATTATACATATCACCTGAACTTATTATTTTTCAAATGATTTACAAAGGCAAAGCAAATTACAAGGTTCATGACTAAACATTTTCTTAAAACAGAAGTCATGAATCTTATTTTCACAAAACCTATGTACTCGCCAGCATTTCTTTGCTGACCTCGTTTTCACATATGTTTCAGGTATTGTTGAATGATATCGATTGATAAGATGCATGCTCACATAGGACTGGACAAGGCCTTAGTGACTCAATAACAATGATAGACTATGTTTAATTTGTGTATTTAGATTTCCAGACGATGTAATTATTCAATGTTTAATAAAACGAAACACTTTTTGGTATCCATGGTTATGAAACATTAATTCTGTTGCAACACGTCCCGATGTTTCCGCCGCGATTTGTTGTTTTACGCGGTCGGGGTGTGACACCCAGGCTAGCGCACCGTTACATTAAAAGTGTAGAGGTGCGCTAGGCCTTAGTTTGGCAGATTTACACATTTGGTCCCTGTCATGCATTCAGCCCATTTTCGACACGTTTAAGGCCCGTTAACCCCATTTCAAAGCTCTAAAATGAATTTAAAGTATAGGGAACTTAAAATGTGTTCAAAAATATCTTGGATGTCGGTTCGTTTAGCCGTACGGTTGCGATGTTCGGTTAATTACGACGGAATGCGCATAAGCGCGAAAAACGATCCAAATGACGCGACGAATGGATTTTTGGCAAGCCAAACACTAAAGCATAATATAGTCATGCTTACATAAATTTTTGGATGTCCGGGTGTATTCAGAACGTAAGTTATGCGCGAAAGTGCAAACTTGTGCACTTTTTGACACTTTTAGTTCCTGAATGACCCAAAAGTTTATTTTAGCATACCGAACCCCTCAAAGCCTATTTCTAAGCTATGTAAAGGATATTTATGGTATGTTTAACTTATGGTCATGTTCTGGAATGTCTGTTACAGTTCAAATTGGCATACTTTCGCAGTTTGTCAAATTTAGTCCCTGTAAGCGAAATAACTTGTTTTTGCCATACCAAAGCCTTCAAAACTTATTTCTAAGTTATGTAAAGGTTATTTAAGGTATGTTAAGCCTATGTCACTATTCCGGAGTGTTTGTTGCATTAAACTGGTTATATTTACGCATCGGTGCGCGTATAACCTTCCAGAAAGCGATTTAGAGTTTGAAATGGAACAAGAGTTGATATGTGTAAATGATACACATATTTTTACAAATCCCAAGTATGAAATACAATATTTCATTGGTTTGGCATTTGTTTGATGGCCGTGGAGGCACAGGTGTTACAGTCTCCCCTACTATAGGAAATTTCGTCCCGAAATTTTATCTAGAGGAAACTTGTGAGAGCTTGAAAACATGAAGTTGAAAAGATCGGACAACATTGGTTAGGGTTCTGAACTTCTAGTAATCTTTAATAACATCATGATTGCAATGTACGAGGGATACTTATATACAAGTATATGAAGCGTCATTGGTGCGTCCACCGTACCTCCATTACATCGTTCTCATTTTGTTATTGTTGTCACTATCGGTTCTTACACATAATAAACCTTACTGGGTTTCTGTGCACTAAATTTCATAATTATGTACGCGTCTATAATCAGACAATTCCTTGCACAGTTCACACAGTCTATTTTATAAATGTGTAGGGGAAAACCAAATGAACGATCCTGTGATGAGTGTGACTAGACCGCCATAGAATCCTTTTAATTAAATCAATAAATGATCTAAATAGACTATCAAGGAGTCTGTTCAGCTACATCACTAGATGTCGTTCTTTAACCAAATTGTGAATCAATCTTTTTTACTAGACCACTAAAGGGTCTCTTATGAATCATGGAGTGGTACTATATAATCCAAGGGTCTTAACTATTACATAGAAGCCCATTAAGGATTTAAGGTAGCGCCTTTTGAATATCCTACTACGAATCCCTCATATAAAGATATGAAAGATTCTACGAGGATTTGGATAACTAATACCCAGAGTATAAAAACACAAAATGTATAAAAGAAAACACAAGATGCATAGACACATAGTCACATAACCACAAAATTGTTTAACTAGAAGTTTGTTCTGCTAACAGAGCACATGTATTTAAAGCACACTAGGAATCCATTTCTTGGATTTCATTTGGTACTTTAAACATTATCAAGAATCTAACTATAAAGATAGAAAGATTTTTGAAGAGAGAAATCGACTTTGATTATAAGAAACCGAAATGTTCGAATTTAGGTACGCAAGGAATCCAATTAAGGACTCTAATTTGTATGACAATTATCCACAAGGATCTAATTGTGAAAATAAAAAGATCCCGTATGGATTTAAAAGTTGAAGATGTTTTGAAACCTTGCACTGGATGTGCTTAGGTCAAAACATGATGTAAAATGCTTATGAAGTTGAGATGCTTGATATGTCAAGGCGACATATGAAGCAGAATTTGAAGGTTAAGTCAATGTATGAGGAAAATATTTTTTGAAAACTATGCATGGGGTTCTTTTAGGAAAAATGTGTTTAACGTTTTTGAAACCTTATATATAATACTTTTGAAATCATAAAGTAGGTTTTTAGATAAGTATATTTATAAAAATGTTTTAAAATCATACGAAATGAATTTTTGAAATTATGTATAAGGTTTTTGGAAAACATGAATGATGCTCTTGAAATCATGCACTTGATAAGAAAATATGCTGTGTTAATATTGTCTTCAGACTATATGAAACATTTTTGAAATTATGAAGGTTGGTTTTGATAACATGGCCAATGTTTTTGTAATAACATAGACAATGCATTTAGAAAAAAAATTGTTTTCAAACTATATGAAATGTTTTGAGATCATGAAGATTGTTTTTGAAATACTTGTACTGTATATGTTGAAAAATCAAAACGTAATGGTTATGAGATTTGAAAATATCCTTAGTTATCCAACCAAGGATTCAAAGGTACTGATGTGCAAAAAGCACGATTACTCATAATTTCACTTTATTTCATGTACTTCGTTTCTTAGAATGAAACGAGTACTTAGAACTTTCGAGGAAATTATGAGCGATCTCTTGAAAGGGAGAAATCACAAGAGTAATTTGTAAGGAACATAGTTCCTTAATGTAGGTATTATAGGGAAATTCCATACATACATGTAACTATACTTGTATATCAGAATTGCGAACAACAACTTTTATTTATGAACAAGACATATTGTTTCACATTACTAGAAAACGAAAGAAACAAAAGCATAAGACAGCAACATCTTCTACTCAGCCAACTGCTCATCCGTGGGTCAAATTTGCATTAGCAAGCTTTGGGCAATCCCTTAGGAAATGGCCCATCTCGCCACAGTTATAGCAAAGCCCTCGTGAGAAACGAGCTTGAGCAGGAGTGTCGCCAGCTTGATTTGGTACAGCTGCAGTTGGGCAAACCCTTGCTGTATGACCTATAAGTCCACAAATCTGACATTTGTGGCACTTCACATTAGGGTGATGATGAAGGTTACATTGGTTGCACAAAGGTGCAGTTCCATTGTATGGCTTCCTAGCAGGGGGTTGAGCTGGTTGGTTGGGGAAGGCTTTACCATTGTGAGCGACCACGGCGAAGTTCTGAGAAGCCTTTCGCTTCTTTGACTTCTTAGGGGATCGTTCATCCATGGTCTTTGATTCCACGATTGGTTTCTTGGCTGGTGGTGCTGGCTTGACTTCTGCCTCCTTTGGTGGCTCCTGAGTGGCTTCATTGTTGAGACGAGAGGCTTCATTGTTGAGGCGAGACATGGCAATGCCTAAATCCACAGTCTTCAGAATCACCTCGCCTATTTGCTGGGCAAATTTGGATGTTTGCTCGGACATTTGACCAGTGCTGAGAGGAATAGACATTCTAGAAGAAAATGGAAGACATAGGAAGAAGCAAGTGAAAGGTTATTGGAAAATCAATGAGAATGGTAACGAATGAAAATTTTGATCATTTGTTTGTTACCTAAGGCAAACAAATGAGATGGTGACAAATCAAAGTAAATGGGTCAAAAATAATGTATCGCGAAGACATGCTCGCCTATAAGTGAACACTCATTCCATGAATTCCCAGGTAAGCACAACTGGTCTCGCGTCTGATGAGATGTATACGAAGTGCTTGCCTAGACAGAAAACCCAGAATACAGGCATTCACCCTTCCAGTTTGCACGTGTTCACATTATTTAAAACCCAAAACCTTGACGAGATTTTGAAAATTCAAAGGGGTTCAAAACCATATAACAGAGAGTTCAAAATCTTACAATAGAGGGTTCAAAACCTAGTAATCAATCATCCTAGAACAGATGATTAGTTTTCAAAGCGGTTTGGAAATTTATGTTCTTGTTGTGGTTGTCGCCTAAGGATAGGTGACGGTATTGTTTTATGACTAAACGCAAGTAAACTCGCGTTAGGGTCCTAAGAAGGTTATAGACTAGGTCAAAGCATTACTAATAACCTAATTCCCTATAACCATTAGCTCTGATACCATCTTTTCTGTCACACCCCGACCACGTAGAACATACAAAACGTGGCGGAAACATCGGGGAGTGTTGTAACAGAATTAATGTTTCACAACCATGGATATTAAAGTTTCGTTTTATTCATCAAACAAGCAAGTTACATTGTCTTTAAACAAGAAGTAAAGAGTACATAACATAAATTAACTAGTTCTTGTCTCGTTTTAAGTCACTAAGGCACGGGTCCGCCTAAGTATGTCTTGATAAGTCCTATGCATCATCTCCTGAAAACACATGTGAAAATAGGTACGTCAGCATAAAAATGCCTGTGAGATACATAGGTTTTGTGAAAATGAGATTCATGACTTATGTTTAAGAAAATGTTTAGTCATGAACCTTTTAGTTTGCTTTGTCTTTGTAAATCATTTGAAAACAATAAGTTCAGATGATACGTATAAATAAGAGAATAATGCATGGTTAAATGAATAACCATGTAAAATGAGTTTGTATAAGTTAAGTTGATTGTAAAACAATGTATTGTGAAAAGTATATTATTTGTATAAAATGTTATATGTCATAAACTGAAATGATTCAAATAACGCTACGATATGTAATACCATACAAACACTTATATATAGGAAGTACCAGCGGCGTATCCACCATGCTTGTATCATATTACACACGCCTCGTTACTTAATCACTTACTCAAACCAAACCAACAATGTAATAAGTCTATGTTTAAACCAATAGTCAAAAGTCCTTGTATAAACCATGTCAAATGTTTATAATCCAAAAGTAGTCAAGTAATGTATAACCAAAATGATATGTATGGTAAGTAAAATTAAGACTACTTAAACCATAAGTAAAAATGTACAAAACAAAGTATTGAAGTAAAACTTGGTTTAAATCAAAGTTATGTTTTGTAAGATATATGCATGCTATACTGAATATGAACATTTATGCGGTATTGTGAAAATTCATACATCCAAGCCTTGAGACAGTCGGATAACTATGTAAAAGTGAGTTATCAAAAGAATATGTATTCGGATTCGGTCATTCCTTACGTCCAAACAAACCCGAGATTTCAGGAATGGGATTTGTCAAGTCCTATGGTACCACTACCTACTACCGAGCGGCATGATCGGTGTTAATGAATGTACATTGTATCATTTAAACAAACTAAATGTCATACCAAAATGTAAGCATGTTTTATGAAGATAATGTACCTAGTATGCTAGAGTAAACATACAAGGTAGAGCTGTAAAACAATGTGTCCATATGTTACTGGAACATATGTAACAGAGACGCAATGTAAAATAATGTACTAAGTATGCTAAGTTAACATACAAAGCAGAAAATTCATGTAAATCAATGTGCTAGCATGTTATCAGTCAACATACATGGCAGAAATGTAAGGTAAAACAATGTACTAATAGTGTACTAATGAACATAACAAGTATATGATGTGAAAACAGGAAAGCATGAAAGTAACAAGTAATTTAGAGTTTGAAATCGAACAAGAGTTGATATGTGTAAATGATACACATATTTTTACAAATCCCAAGTATGAAATACAATATTTCATTGGTTTGGCATTTGTTTGATGGCCGTGGAGGCACAGGTGTTACAGTCTCCCCTACTATAGGAAATTTCGTCCCGAAATTTTATCTAGAGGAAACTTGTGAGAGCTTGAAAACATGAAGTTGAAAAGATCGGACAACATTGGTTAGGGTTCTGAACTTCTAGTAATCTTTAATAACATCATGATTGCAATGTACGAGGGATACTTATATACAAGTATATGAAGCGTCATTGGTGCGTCCACCGTACCTCCATTACATCGTTCTCATTTTGTTATTGTTGTCACTATCGGTTCTTACACATAATAAACCTTACTGGGTTTCTGTGCACTAAATTTCATAATTATGTACGCGTCTATAATCAGACAATTCCTTGCACAGTTCACACAGTCTATTTTATAAATGTGTAGGGGAAAACCAAATGAACGATCCTGTGATGAGTGTGACTAGACCGCCATAGAATCCTTTTAATTAAATCAATAAATGATCTAAATAGACTATCAAGGAGTCTGTTCAGCTACATCACTAGATGTCGTTCTTTAACCAAATTGTGAATCAATCTTTTTTACTAGACCACTAAAGGGTCTCTTATGAATCATGGAGTGGTACTATATAATCCAAGGGTCTTAACTATTACATAGAAGCCCATTAAGGATTTAAGGTAGCGCCTTTTGAATATCCTACTACGAATCCCTCATATAAAGATATGAAAGATTCTACGAGGATTTGGATAACTAATACCCAGAGTATAAAAACACAAAATGTATAAAAGAAAACACAAGATGCATAGACACATAGTCACATAACCACAAAATTGTTTAACTAGAAGTTTGTTCTGCTAACAGAGCACATGTATTTAAAGCACACTAGGAATCCATTTCTTGGATTTCATTTGGTACTTTAAACATTATCAAGAATCTAACTATAAAGATAGAAAGATTTTTGAAGAGAGAAATCGACTTTGATTATAAGAAACCGAAATGTTCGAATTTAGGTACGCAAGGAATCCAATTAAGGACTCTGATTTGTATGACAATTATCCACAAGGATCTAATTGTGAAAATAAAAAGATCCCGTATGGATTTAAAAGTTGAAGATGTTTTGAAACCTTGCACTGGATGTGCTTAGGTCAAAACATGATGTAAAATGCTTATGAAGTTGAGATGCTTGATATGTCAAGGCGACATATGAAGCAGAATTTGAAGGTTAAGTCAATGTATGAGGAAAATATTTTTTGAAAACTATGCATGGGGTTCTTTTAGGAAAAATGTGTTTAACGTTTTTGAAACCTTATATATAATACTTTTGAAATCATAAAGTAGGTTTTTAGATAAGTATATTTATAAAAATGTTTTAAAATCATACGAAATGAATTTTTGAAATTATGTATAAGGTTTTTGGAAAACATGAATGATGCTCTTGAAATCATGCACTTGATAAGAAAATATGCTGTGTTAATATTGTCTTCAGACTATATGAAACATTTTTGAAATTATGAAGGTTGGTTTTGATAACATGGCCAATGTTTTTGTAATAACATAGACAATGCATTTAGAAAAAAAATTGTTTTCAAACTATATGAAATGTTTTGAGATCATGAAGATTGTTTTTGAAATACTTGTACTGTATATGTTGAAAAATCAAAACGTAATGGTTATGAGATTTGAAAATATCCTTAGTTATCCAACCAAGGATTCAAAGGTACTGATGTGCAAAAAGCACGATTACTCATAATTTCACTTTATTTCATGTACTTCGTTTCTTAGAATGAAACGAGTACTTAGAACTTTCGAGGAAATTATGAGCGATCTCTTGAAAGGGAGAAATCACAAGAGTAATTTGTAAGGAACATAGTTCCTTAATGTAGGTATTATAGGGAAATTCCATACATACATGTAACTATACTTGTATATCAGAATTGCGAACAACAACTTTTATTTATGAACAAGACATATTGTTTCACATTACTAGAAAACGAAAGAAACAAAAGCATAAGACATCAACATCTTCTACTCAGCCAACTGCTCATCCGTGGGTCAAATTTGCATTAGCAAGCTTTGGGCAATCCCTTAGGAAATGGCCCATCTCGCCACAGTTATAGCAAAGCCCTCGTGAGAAACGAGCTTGAGCAGGAGTGTCGCCAGCTTGATTTGGTACAGCTGCAGTTGGGCAAACCCTTGCTGTATGACCTATAAGTCCACAAATCTGACATTTGTGGCACTTCACATTAGGGTGATGATGAAGGTTACATTGGTTGCACAAAGGTGCAGTTCCATTGTATGGCTTCCTAGCAGGGGGTTGAGCTGGTTGGTTGGGGAAGGCTTTACCATTGTGAGCGACCACGGCGAAGTTCTGAGAAGCCTTTCGCTTCTTTGACTTCTTAGGGGATCGTTCATCCATGGTCTTTGATTCCACGATTGGTTTCTTGGCTGGTGGTGCTGGCTTGACTTCTGCCTCCTTTGGTGGCTCCTGAGTGGCTTCATTGTTGAGACGAGAGGCTTCATTGTTGAGGCGAGACATGGCAATGCCTAAATCCACAGTCTTCAGAATCACCTCGCCTATTTGCTGGGCAAATTTGGCTGTTTGCTCGGACATTTGACCAGTGCTGAGAGGAATAGACATTCTAGAAGAAAATGGAAGACATAGGAAGAAGCAAGTGAAAGGTTATTGGAAAATCAATGAGAATGGTAACGAATGAAAATTTTGATCATTTGTTTGTTACCTAAGGCAAACAAATGAGATGGTGACAAATCAAAGTAAATGGGTCAAAAATAATGTATCGCGAAGACATGCTCGCCTATAAGTGAACACTCATTCCATGAATTCCCAGGTAAGCACAACTGGTCTCGCGTCTGATGAGATGTATACGAAGTGCTTGCCTAGACAGAAAACCCAGAATACAGGCATTCACCCTTCCAGTTTGCACGTGTTCACATTATTTAAAACCCAAAACCTTGACGAGATTTTGAAAATTCAAAGGGGTTCAAAACCATATAACAGAGAGTTCAAAATCTTACAATAGAGGGTTCAAAACCTAGTAATCAATCATCCTAGAACAGATGATTAGTTTTCAAAGCGGTTTGGAAATTTATGTTCTTGTTGTGGTTGTCGCCTAAGGATAGGTGACGGTATTGTTTTATGACTAAACGCAAGTAAACTCGCGTTAGGGTCCTAAGAAGGTTATAGACTAGGTCAAAGCATTACTAATAACCTAATTCCCTATAACCATTAGCTCTGATACCATCTTTTCTGTCACACCCCGACCACGTAGAACATACAAAACGTGGCGGAAACATCGGGGAGTGTTGTAACAGAATTAATGTTTCACAACCATGGATATTAAAGTTTCGTTTTATTCATCAAACAAGCAAGTTACATTGTCTTTAAACAAGAAGTAAAGAGTACATAACATAAATTAACTAGTTCTTGTCTCGTTTTAAGTCACTAAGGCACGGGTCCGCCTAAGTATGTCTTGATAAGTCCTATGCATCATCTCCTGAAAACACATGTGAAAATAGGTACGTCAGCATAAAAATGCCTGTGAGATACATAGGTTTTGTGAAAATGAGATTCATGACTTATGTTTAAGAAAATGTTTAGTCATGAACCTTTTAGTTTGCTTTGTCTTTGTAAATCATTTGAAAACAATAAGTTCAGATGATACGTATAAATAAGAGAATAATGCATGGTTAAATGAATAACCATGTAAAATGAGTTTGTATAAGTTAAGTTGATTGTAAAACAATGTATTGTGAAAAGTATATTATTTGTATAAAATGTTATATGTCATAAACTGAAATGATTCAAATAACGCTACGATATGTAATACCATACAAACACTTATATATAGGAAGTACCAGCGGCGTATCCACCATGCTTGTATCATATTACACACGCCTCGTTACTTAATCACTTACTCAAACCAAACCAACAATGTAATAAGTCTATGTTTAAACCAATAGTCAAAAGTCCTTGTATAAACCATGTCAAATGTTTATAATCCAAAAGTAGTCAAGTAATGTATAACCAAAATGATATGTATGGTAAGTAAAATTAAGACTACTTAAACCATAAGTAAAAATGTACAAAACAAAGTATTGAAGTAAAACTTGGTTTAAATCAAAGTTATGTTTTGTAAGATATATGCATGCTATACTGAATATGAACATTTATGCGGTATTGTGAAAATTCATACATCCAAGCCTTGAGACAGTCGGATAACTATGTAAAAGTGAGTTATCAAAAGAATATGTATTCGGATTCGGTCATTCCTTACGTCCAAACAAACCCGAGATTTCAGGAATGGGATTTGTCAAGTCCTATGGTACCACTACCTACTACCGAGCGGCATGATCGGTGTTAATGAATGTACATTGTATCATTTAAACAAACTAAATGTCATACCAAAATGTAAGCATGTTTTATGAAGATAATGTACCTAGTATGCTAGAGTAAACATACAAGGTAGAGCTGTAAAACAATGTGTCCATATGTTACTGGAACATATGTAACAGAGACGCAATGTAAAATAATGTACTAAGTATGCTAAGTTAACATACAAAGCAGAAAATTCATGTAAATCAATGTGCTAGCATGTTATCAGTCAACATACATGGCAGAAATGTAAGGTAAAACAATGTACTAATAGTGTACTAATGAACATAACAAGTATATGATGTGAAAACAGGAAAGCATGAAAGTAACAAGTAGGCACATGTGTTCCACCCCAAAACAGTTTGGAAAACAGTAAAAGAGGGGTCTATGTACTCACTTGAGATTGCTTAGTAGTCCTTGAGTAACAACCAAACAATGCTAGAGATCGCGAATATCAAACGGCACCTAATATAGGTAACTATGTTAATAAACCGGACCTAAATCGGAAGATCTGATAGAATGAGGGTTCGTAAACCAAACGAGTATAGAGACTAGTGTCATATGGTTTAACAAAGCCTACATGCTAAATGAAACCTTAATCTAAGTGTTTACGACCCATTACGACCCGTTTAGGTAGCTTATGCTACTTTAACGCGTCGTTCGCGTGAAACGCGTTCGGACCGCCTAACTAGCCCTGTGACAAGTGTTATATGCCTAAACATGTTACATAATAAGCTATGTGACAAAATTTTAGGTTACATATGCTTAATTACCAATTATACATGAAAAGGGTATTCTGGTAATTTACCTAAGGCATATAAACTACCTATCATACAACTACTTAAACGATGTGACCATAAGGTATAACCTCGGAAGGTTATTCCCTATACACTATGGTCACCTAATGTATTTGGTCAGATCCTAATGATCGACCAAACTGGGTCGGGTTCGAAGGTATAAGCGATTTATTAGATCGCTTACCCTACGACCCTAGACAACGTGGTAATCAGTAGGCATAGTCCCAAGGGACTATAACCAACGTGATTACACTCACGTTGTGAAGTTCAAACGAACTTCGCATTGACCATTACTGGTCAACGCAGAAAGTCAAACAAAGTTTGACTTTCAGACTCGAAAGACTCAAAAAGCAATAAAAGAACGAAAGAATACTTACGAAGGGTCCCCGAATGCTAATCCCGATCCAAGTAGCTCAGGTATGAAACAATGGTTTCAACTTAGAGCTCCTCAAATCAGAATTCTAGTGAGTTTAGCAATGGGGTTGGATGGGTATATATAGTTTTCGGTCCACCGTTAAGATCGTTTCATGGAATAACGTGATTGAATCATGTGCGTACACTTGTTGGAAACTCATGGTAGCTAAGAATGATCCTTATCATCTGACTAGACAATTGAGAATGTGTGGGTGAGAATCAAACAGCTGCAACCAGTTGTTAAAAACACTGAATCTGGTCTGTCCCAGGCTAGCGCACCGTTACATTAAAAGTGTAGAGGTGCGCTAGGCCTTAGTTTGGCAGATTTACACATTTGGTCCCTGTCATGCATTCAGCCCATTTTCGACACGTTTAAGGCCCGTTAACCCCATTTCAAAGCTCTAAAATGAATTTAAAGTATAGGGAACTTAAAATGTGTTCAAAAATATCTCGGATGTCGGTTCGTTTAGCCGTACGGTTGCGATGTTCGGTTAATTACGACGGAATGCGCATAAGCGCGAAAAACGATCCAAATGACGCGACGAATGGATTTTTGGCAAGCCAAACACTAAAGCATAATATAGTCATGCTTACATAAATTTTTGGATGTCCGGGTGTATTCAGAACGTAAGTTATGCGCGAAAGTGCAAACTTGTGCACTTTTTGACACTTTTAGTCCCTGAATGACCCAAAAGTTTATTTTAGCATACCGAACCCCTCAAAGCCTATTTCTAAGCTATGTAAAGGATATTTATGGTATGTTTAACTTATGGTCATGTTCTGGAATGTCTGTTACAATTCAAATTGGCATACTTTCGCAGTTTGTCAAATTTAGTCCCTGTAAGCGAAATAACTTGTTTTTGCCATACCAAAGCCTTCAAAACTTATTTCTAAGTTATGTAAACGTTATTTAAGGTATGTTAAGCCTATGTCACTATTCCGGAGTGTTTGTTGCGTTAAACTGGTTATATTTACGCATCGGTGCGCGTATAACCTTCCAGAATGCGATTTAGAGTTTGAAATCGAACAAGAGTTGATATGTGTAAATGATACACATATTTTTACAAATCCCAAGTATGAAATACAATATTTCATTGGTTTGACATTTGTTTGATGGCCGTGGAGGCACAGGTGTTACAATATACGACTTCGTAATGTCGTTTCCAAGATGTGAGTCGCTAGCGTGCATTATATAACATCCCTAATCATGGAATATCTTATAAGTTTCTAAATAAACACGGTAACTAAACTACGTGTCATCGAGCTCTACCGAATCGTTAACCGAACGATTCAACGGTAAGTTGTTAACGATGAAGTTATACTTTGTTTAGTTCGTCTATTCGTCGGTAATAATTAATAAGTCTTGTAGGACTTAGTTCCGCGTTAGTCGCCTCAAGAAGTCGCACGTGTATGTAAAGTATATTTACATGAATATAATGTATACAAAATGTTCGTATGAAAGTAGTATATAATAACCTTGTATTATATATGTTGCGTCTTGAATATATTTGCCAATACATACGTATATGCCGTTTCGGCGATTGAAATAAATATAAAAAGTTATATTTATTTTACAAAAGCACCATCAAGTTGTTTGTGTTTGAAAATAAATATATAATTATATTTATTTTTATAAACGAATACGAGTCGCTTCGCTTGATGTTTGAAATAAACATAAAACTATGTTTATTTTTATAAAAGAATTCGTTATTGTTTGATACTTGAAATAAGCGTATAAACCATGTCTATTTTATAAAAACGAATTCGTGTTGTTGGATATTTGAAATAGTATACAAACTATATTCAAGTTTTCAAAAGAACCGTCGTCTTGTTTGATGTTCAAAATAAATATGTAACTATATTTATTTTTATAAAATGAACGCGTGTTGCTTGTTAACGGAAATAAATATATACTATATTCATTTATATAAAACGAGTCCGTATTTTGATATTTGAAATAAATACATAACTTATATTTATTTTTATAAAAGAATTGACGAGGTTTCAAAGTTTTAGAATAAATATTTATTGTCACAAAAATTGTTCCGAATAGTCGTTTTTCGAAAATTGTAAAGTATCGTTGGGAGTTATTACATATTTGTTATCGGCTTTCATAAAAGTTGTTTGTTACCGTTAGTTGTCGTTTTTCAATAAAACGCGTTTTGTTTTTAGATTTTCTCGAAAAACGGGCAGAGTTCCCTCTGCTTTTGGACACCCCGACAACACAAGTTGTCGTTATATTTTCAAAATTCAACAAGTTTTTAAACAATATATTTATAAACTCAAGTTATAAAACAAGATAATATATGAAACTGCAAACTATATGTATATACGATTTTGTCATTTGGTTCGAGAGCTCGTTTGTCACGTGTAAATAAAACAATAAAAACACAAAAATATTTAACTTGTTGTTAATCTTTACCGAATCTTCGTGTCGAATCGTCGAACCGTCTAACTGAGTTGACCGAGTCAACTCACTGTTGACCTGAGTTTGACCGAGTCGACTAGGTTGGACCGAGTCAACCCGAACCACGAAATTTCTGGCCGTTGACCAGCTGACCCGAACCTGAGAACCGGCCGCCGTCGCACGTCGGCTTCATCTGTCATCACCACCCTTCACTAACCCTAAGCAGACCAAACCGAGCCCTTAATTGTCAGAACCGAACTGAGATGAGATCGATCTAATGATTTCGACAGAGCCACTTACCGGAGGTTGAAACCCGTCGGACCGAGTCTCCGACCGCCGCACACGGTGGTTCTGCCGCCTAACTCTGCCGTCGTTCACTCTCCATCTCCTCTCTCTCTCTCTCTCTCTTCGTGCTTCTCTCTCTCATCGCCTCTCTCTCTCTCTTCGTGTAATGCCGCCGCACGCCACCACCACCATATGGTGGTGGCAGTCGATAATCAGCAAGGGGGTATGGTGTCGCCGCTCAGAGCCACCACCGCCGCCGCTCACGGCGGCGCGTCTTCCTCCGCTGCCGAGATCGGAACCGAGAGGGGAGGGGGGTATCGATTGTTGGTTGAATGTGGAAGGGATGTTGAAATTACTAGCTCTGATTGTTGTTTTATATGAGTAATTGAGAGAAAGTGAGGAGGTGTTTGGTATTTTCTTGAAGATAAAGATGCAGACAAAGTGAGAAGGAAAGAAGATTTATAGAGATCTTGATATCTATTAGAGATTTTGAGTAGATGTTGTAAAGATTTTGCAGGATTTTGTTGAGATATTGTGAGGATTTAGTAAGATTTTGCAGATTTGAAAAGATCTTGGTAAGACTTACAAGAAAATCTTGTAGTAAAGATCTAATATATTATATGCAGGTTTAGGCTTGCGGGTTTTGGGCTTGGGCCCAAGGCCCACAAGCCCATCTCATGTGTATGTGGTCCGTAATTCTTACGAGACCCGTTTTTAAACCAAAATCACCGAAGTCTAGTAAAATAATGTTTCAGAGTTAAAAACAGGTAAAAATAATGTCGGTATCTGTCGTAGTCGCGTTCGTGCGTCGATAACGGTAATAATCTCGTAAAATTACATCGTTGCCATCTTTAATCCGTTTTTCTAGCCGATTTCAACTACGATTGCTAAAATTTAATTACGAAGCTAGAATATATCGTAAAAACTTAATATTTGTCGACGTTGTCAGTATCTTGTATGGTATCAGTTCGTTGTCGCGTAATATTCAGCAGGTTTCTCTGTAAGCCACCGTTCGCGCATTGTAAAGTCGTATAGACGTTCCTAGGCACTCCAAAGGCCTAATTAAGTTAATTTGTGCTGTAAACACTAATTATTATCGCGTTAATCATCTATTAATCACGTAATTAAGAGCCGTAAATCACCGGTTGTCACATTCTCCCCCTGTTAATGAAATGTCGTCCTCGAAATTTAGACTACGTTAACTCCTTAGAGTTACGTTATGTGTAGGTAAATACGAATATTACTAAAGTGAATGAACATGAGATCAAATCAAGACTTATTCGTATTATGTGGATTCAAGGACATTCCTCAACAATAAGAACCCAACGGTTTAAAAGAAATGTGTCTCAAAAATTGATGTCAAAGGAAACAAGACGTATAGGTACAGTCACTAATGTGACTAAGTTAACAGGGATCCAACAATGAACAGGAACTTCGACCAATCGAATTCCATATGAACGTTCACAATAAGTAAATGAGTTCTAGAAGCAATAACATCCACTGGATGAACTTAGAATCAACAACCTCAAATGTACTAGTTTGCATGAAACGCTCGATTGTGATCAGCACAAGCTGCAAGTTATACCGACGCCACAAGGTGTCGCAATGAATGAAACAGTTCAATAATAGGGGTGATCAAACAAGTATCACCTGTGTTTTGCATGAAACGCTCAATCATGATTAGCCCAAGTTACAAGTTTGTACTGACATCAAAAGTTGTCGTAGTGATTTACATAATTCAATAATAGCGGTGATCAAACAAATTCACCGTGTTTGAAATCAAATGGAGGCGTAATAAAGGGAATCTGAAAGTTTGTTTCAAATGACGTCATAAAATTTTCAATTGAAAGTGGAACATCAAAGAAATATGTGACGGTATTGTTTTATGACTAAACGCAAGTAAACTCGCGTTAGGGTCCTAAGAAGGTTATAGACTAGGTCAAAGCATTACTAATAACCTAATTCCCTATAACCATTGGCTCTGATACCATCTTTTCTGTCACACCCCGACCACGTAGAACATACAAAACGTGGCGGAAATGTCGGGGAGTGTTGTAACAGAATTAATTGTTTCAAATCCATGGCAATTTAAGTTCCGTTTTATTGATTAAAAGTGTTACAATGTCTTAACAAACAAGGAAATACAACATAATTAACTAGTCTTGCATCTTTTATTATCACTAAAGCCCAAGTCTGCCTATGTGTATCTTGATCATCTTATGCAACAGCTCCTGTAAAACACATGTGAAAATAGGTACGTCAGCATAAAAATGCCTGTGAGATACATAGGTTTTGTGAAAATAGGTTTCATGACTTATGTTTGAGAAAATGTTTAGTCATGAACCTTGTAATTTGCTTTGTTTTGTAAATCATTTGAAAAACGATAAGATCAGATGATATGTATAAATAAATGTAAGGTTAAATGAATAACCATGTAAAATGGGTTTGTATAAGATAAGTTGTTATAAATCAATGTCTTGTGAAAAGTATGTTATTTGTATAACATGTTCTATGTCTCAAACTGAAATGATTAAAATAACGCTACGATATGTAATACCATACAAATACTTATATATAGGAAGTACCAGCGGCGTATCCACCATGCTTGCATCATATTACACACGCCTCGTTACTTAATCACTTACTCAAACCAAACCACCAAGATGTAAATCATATAATGTATAACCAATGTCAAAAGTGTTTATGTGTCAAATGTAAACCATGTAATGTGTAACCAAAATGATATGTATGGCTAGTGAAATGCATCAACTAAACCATATGCACAAGAACATAGTATTGAAGTAAAACTTGGTTTAAATCAAAGTTATGTTTTGTGTAGCAAATGCATGATCAATGTAAATCATGTAATACGCATCCAAAATGTAAGCATGTGATGAATAACAAATGTACTAAGTATGCAACAAATAGACATACGTAGCATGTGACCTGTACTAAGTATGCAACAATAGACATACGTAGCATGAAATGTAATGTAAAACGATGTACTAAGTAATGCACACAATGGGCACACCTAGCATGAAATGTAATGAAATCATGTACTATAATGTACTAACGAACATAGCATGTATATGATGTGAAAACAGGAAAGCATGAAAGTAACAAGTAGGCACATGTGTTCCACCCCAAAATGTTTGGAAAACAGTAAAAGAGGGGTCAATGTACTCACTTGAGATTGCTCAGTAGTCCTTGAGTAACAACCAAACAATGCTAGAGATCACGGAATCAAACGGCACCTAATATAGGTAACTATGTTAATAAACCGGACCTAAATCGGAAGATCTGATAGAATGAGGGTTCGTAAACCAAACGAGTATAGAGACTCGTGTCATATGGTTTAACAAAGCCTACATACTAAATGAAACCTAACATAATAGCTTTCGACCCATTACGACCCGTTTAGGTAGCTTATGCTACTTTAACGCGTCGTTCGCGTGAAACGCGTTCGGACCGCCTAACTAGTCCTATGAAAAGTGTTATATGCCTAAACATGTTACATAATCAGTTATGTGACAAAAGTTTAGGTTACATATGCTAAATTACCAATTATACATGAAAAGGGTATTCTGATAATTTATCTAAGGCATATAAACTACCTATCATACAACTACTTAAACGATGTGACCATAAGGTATAACCTCGGAAGGTTATTCCCTATACACGATGGTCTCCTAATGTATTTGGTAGGATCCTAATGATCGACCAAACTGGGTCGGGTTCGAAGGTATAAGCGATTTATTAGATCGCTTACCCTACGACCCTAGACAACGTGGTAATCAGTAGGCATAGTCCCAAGGGACTATAACCAACGTGATTACACTCACGTTGCGAAGTTCAAACGAACTTCGCATTGACCATAACTGGTCAACGCAGAAAGTCAAATAAAGTTTGACTTTCAGACTCGAAAAGCAATAAAAGAACGAAAGAATACTTACGAAGGGTCCCTGAATGCTAATCTCGATCCAAGAACTCAGGTATGAAACAATGGTTTCAACTTAGAGCTCTCAAATCCAGATTCTTGTGAGAAATGAGGTTGGGGTGGATGGGTATTTATAGGAATACCCGAACCGTTAGGATCGTTTCATGGAAACCGTGCTTGAATCCCATGCGTACACTTGTCGGAAATTCATGGTGACTAAAAATGGGTCTAAATGAGCTGAATGTGCAGTTGAGAATGTGTGGGTGAGGATCAAACAGCTGGAATCTGCTGACTGTTCGATATTATCTGATCAGAGAGGCTGACGCGGGCCGCCTAAGATTTAAGCTTGGGCTCACGCGGGCCGCCTAGCTCTTCAGATCAGAAAACAAGTTTCAGAATCGACAGTTTCAGTCCCTGCACGTGTTTAAGGCCATTCTCGACACTTCCAAGGCCCGTAAAGCCAACTTTAAGGCCCTAAAATGTTTCCTAAACATTGTGGACATGAAACATGCTCAAAAATATGCCGGACATTGGTTCGTTTGGCCGTACGAACGCGATGTTCGCTTAATTACGACGGAATGCGCATAAGCGCGAAAAACGATCCAAATGACGCGACGAATGGATTTTTGGAAAGCCAAACACTTAAGCATAATATAGTCATGCTTACATAAATTTTTGGATGTCCAGATGTATTCAGAACGTACGTTATGCGCAAAAATGCAAACTTGTGCACTTTTTGACACTTTTGGTCCCTGAATGACCCAAAAGTTTATTTTAGCATACCGAACCCCTCAAAGCCTATTTCTAATCTATGTAAAGGATATTTATGGTATGTTTAACTTATGGTCGTGTTCCGGAATGTCTGTTACAGTTCAAATTTGTCACACCCCGACCACGTGTAACATACAAAACGTGGCGGAAACGTCGGGGAGTGTTGTAACAGAATTAATTGTTTCATAACCATGGCATACAAAGTTTTATTTATTTATTAAACAAGGATATTACATTGTTTTAAACAGGAAAAACAGAGTTTATAACATAATTAAACATAGTCTAGCTCCATTTTATGTCTCTAAGGCACTGGTCCGCCCTAGTATTTTGATCAACATCCTACGGAAAAGCACCTGAAAACACATGTGAAAATAGGTACGTCAGCATAAAAATGCCTGTGAGATACATAGGTTTGTGAAAATAGGATTCATGACTTGTATTTGAGAAAATGTTTAGTCATGAACCTTGTAATTTGCTTTGTCTTGTAAATCATTTGAAAAACGATAAGATCAGTTGATATGTATAAGTAAATGTAAGGTTAAATGAATAACCATGTAAAATGAGTTTGTATAAGATAAGTTGATTGTAAAACAATGTCTTATGAAAAGTATGTTATTTGTATAAAATGTTATATGTATCAAACTGAAATGATTCAAATAACGTTACGCTATGTAATATTTTACAAACACTTATATATAGGAAGTACCAGCGGCGTATCCACCATGTTTGTATCATATTACACACGTATCGTTACTTAATCATTTAATCAAACCAAACCATCAAGATGTAAAATGTTCATGTACAAACCAATTGTCAAGTGTTATTGTGTAAACCATGTCAAAATGTCTATGTCCAATGTAAACCACCAAATGTGTATATCAATGTCAAAATGTTTATGTTCAATGTAGGTCATGTAATGTGTAATCAAAATGTCATGTATGGTAAGTGAAATGTATCAACTAAACCATATGTAAAATGCACAACAACAAGGTATTGAAGTAAAACACAGTTTAAATCAAAGTTATGTTGTGTGTAACAAATGCATGCTATACTGATACAAACATTTATGCGGTATTGTTAATATGCATACATCCAAGCCTTGAGACTGAGGCGATAAACCTTTAAACAAATTAAAGATTTATCTAAGTTATGTATATCGAATTCGGTCATTCCTTTCTGTCCCCTTTCCCTGGGATGTCCGGAACGGGAGTTGTCAATTCCTATGGTACCACTACCTACTAACGAATGGCATGATCAATGTTAATGAATGTATTGTCCCATGTTAAACAAACCAAATGTTATACCAAAAATGGAAGCATGTGATGCACTAAGTATGTAATCAAATGAACATACATAGCGTGAAAATGTAATGTAAAACGATGTACTAAGTAATGCACACAATGGGCACACCTAGCATGAAATGTAATGTAAAACAATGTACCAAGTAATGCACACAATGGGCACACCTAGCATGAAATGTAATGTAAAACAATGTACTAAGTAATGCACACAATGGGCACACCTAGCATGAAATGTAATGTAAAACAATGTACTAAGTAATGCACACAATGGGCACACCTAGCATGAAATGTCATGTAAAACGATGTACTAAGTAATGCACACAATGGGCACACCTAGCATGAAATGTAATGTAAAACGATGTACTAAGTAATGCACACAATGGGCACACCTAGCATGAAATGTCATGTAAAACAATGTACTAAGTAATGCACACAATGGGCACACCTAGCATGAAATGTAATGTAAAACGATGTACTAAGTAATGCACACAATGGGCACACCTAGCATGAAATGTAATATAAAACAATGTACTAAGTAATGCACACAATGGGCACACCTAGCATGAAATGTAATGAAATCAATGTACTAAGTAATGCACACAATGGGCACACCTAGCATAAGATGTAATGAAATCATGTACTATAATGTACTAACGAACATAGCATGTATATGATGTGAAAACAGGAAAGCATGAAAGTAACAAGTAGGCACATGTGTTCCACCCCAAAACAGTTTGGAAAACAGTAAAAGAGGGGTCTATGTACTCACTTGAGATTGCTCAGTTGTCTAAAGATGACCACCGAGTAATGCTATAGATCACGGAATCAAACGGCACCTAATATAGGTAACTATGTTAATAAACCGGACCTAAATCGGAAGACTGGGTAGCATTAGGGTTTGTAAACCAAATGAGTGTAGGAACTCATGTGATATGGTTTAACAAAGCCTACATACTAAATGAAACTTGACCTAAGTCTTATCGACCCATTACGATCCGTTTAGGTAGCTTATGCTACTTTAACGCATCGTGCGCGTAAAACGCGTTTGGACCGCCTAACTAGTCCTATGACAAGTGTTATATGCCTAAACATGTTACATAATCAGTTATGTGACAAAAATTTAGGTTACATATGCTAAATTACCAATTATACATGAAAAGGGTATTCTGGTAATTTACCTAAGGCATATAAACTACCTATCATACAACTACTTAAACGATGTGACCATAGGGTATAACCTCGGAAGGTTATTCCCTACCTACTATGGTCACCTAATTTATTTGGTCGGATCCTAATGATCGACCAAATGGGTCGAGTTCGAAGGTATAGGCGATTTATTAGATCGCCTACCCTACGACTCTAGACAACGTGGTAATCAGTGGGCATAGTCCTAAAGGACTATGACCAACGTGATTACACTCACGTTGCGAAGTTCAAACGAACTTCGCATTGACCATTACTGGTCAACGCTGAAAGTCAAACAAAGTTTGACTTTCTGACTCGAAAAGCAGTAAAATAAGGAAAAGAACGAAAGAATACTAACCCAGGGTCCCCGAATGCTAAACTCAATTCGAAAATCTCAGGTATGAAACAAATGTTTCAACTTAGAGTTTCTCAAAGTGAATTTCTAGTGATTTTGAACAAAGGGGTGTTGGGTTATATATAGTTTTCGGGTAACCGCTAGGATCGTTTCATGGAAAACGTGCCATGATCCAATCCGTACACTTGTTGCAAGGTTATGGAAGCTTAATTCCATCCTTATCTAGTGACTAAGCAAGTGAAAACATGTGGTGGTGGATCAAACATGTGCAACTTGTGATTAAATACACTTAATCTGGTCAGAAGGTGGGAAGCGGCCCGCTTTAGGATCAGCCAAACACAATGCGGGCCGCCTGAGGCTTCTGATCTGCATATATGTTTCAGAAATGACAGTTTCAGCCCCTGCACGTGTTTAAGGCCATTCCCGACACTTCTAAGGCCCGTAAAGCCAACTTTAAGGCCCTAAAATGTTGCCCAAACATTGTGGACATGAAACATGTTCAAAAATATGCCGGGTGATGGTTCGTTTGGTCGTACGAACGCGATGTTTGCTTAATTACGACGGAATGCGCATAAGCGCGAAAAACGATCCAAATGACGTGACGAATGGATTTTTTTCTTAAGGCGAACACTAAAATATAATGTAGTCATGCTTACATAAATTTTTGGATGTCCGAATGTATTCAGAACGTAAGTTATGCACGAAAATGCAAACTTGTGCACTTTTTGACACTTTTAGTCCCTGAATGACCCAAAAGTTTATTTTAGCACACCGAACCCCTCAAAGCCTATTTCTAAGCTATGTAAAGGATATTTAAGGTGTGTTTAACTTATGGTTATGTTCCGGAAAGTTCGTTACAGTTCCAATTGACATACTTTCACAGTTTGTCATATTTAGTCCCTGTAAGCGAATTAACTTGTTTTTGCCATACCAAAGCCTTCAAAACTTATTTCTAAGTTATGTAAAGGTTATTTAAGGTATGTTGAGCATATGTTGATGTTCCGGAGTATTTCTCGCATTAAACTGAGTACGTTTACGCACTAGTTTGCGTATAACTCTCCAGAAAGTGATGTAGAGTTTGGAATTGAACAAAAGTCAAAACATGAAAAATGTAAAACATAACAAAACAAACATTGGGATCAAATAACATTGTTTTATTGATAATAGAACTGTTCACAATGATTACAAGCACAGTTGTTACAGTCTCCCCTACTTGTGGAAATTTCGTCCCGAAATTTATTTAGAGGAAACTCGTGGAAAAAGATGTGGATATTTCGCCTTCATTTGATCTTCGCGTTCCCAAGTAAACTCGGGTCCACGTTTAGCTTCCCAGCGAACTTTGACCAAAGGAATGCGCTTGCGTTTAAGCCACTTGACTTCACGTTCCATGATTTCCACTGGTTTCTCAACAAATTTCAGTGTTGTGCCAACACGAATTTCGTCAAGCGGTATGGAGAAATTCTCATCAGCTGTACACTTCTTGAGATTGGACACGTGAAAAGTTGGATGAACATTTCCCAGTTCAGGAGGTAACTCAAGTCTGTAGGCTACCTTTCCGATTCTTTCGACGATCTTGAATGGTCCAACGTATCTAGGTGCAAGTTTTCCTTTCTTTCCAAATCTGATCACACCTTTCCAAGGTGAGACCTTAAGTAATACTCGATCACCGACTTGAAATTCCAAGGATTTGCGTTTTGGATCCGCGTAAATCTTCTGACGGCTTCTAGCTGCCTGAAGGTTATCACGAACTTTCTTGACCTTGTCAGTTGTCTCTAAAATGAGGGCAGGTCCAGTAATTTGAGCCTCGCCAATCTCATTCCAGCAGACTGGTGAACGACATTTTCGACCATAGAGAGCCTCGAAAGGAGCCATTTTGATGCTAGTGTGATAACTGTTGTTGTAGGAGAATTCAATCAACTTAAGATGTGAATCCCAGCTACCACCAAAATCGATCACACAAGCTCTTAGCATATCCTCCAGAGTCTGGATTGTTCTCTCAGATTGACCATCCGTTTGCGGATGATAAGCTGTACTCAGATTAAGTTGGGTCCCCATAGCAGATTGCATGGTTCTCCAAAAATGAGAAGTGAAACGAGCATCTCTGTCAGAAATGATGTTCAACGGAACACCATGTCGAGCTACAATTTCATCCACATAGATTTGAGCAAGTCTGTCAGCAGGAAAATCCTCACGGATTGGCAAGAAATGTGCTGACTTTGTAAGACGATCAACGACTACCCAGATGGCATCATGACCTTTCTTAGTGCGTGGAAGTTTAGTAACAAGATCCATAGTAATGTTTTCCCATTTCCAAACTGGGATCTCTGGTTGCTCCAATAAACCCGAAGGACGTTGATGTTCAGCCTTAACCTTAAGACAAGTAAGGCATTTGGATACGTATAAGGCAATGTCTTTCTTCATACCAGGCCACCAATAGTGAATACGAAGATCCTTATACATTTTATCTGAGCCCGGATGAATAGAATAACGAGACTTATGGGCTTCATCCATAAGCAATGTACGAAGATCATCCTGGCTTGGGACCCACAAACGGTCCATGAAATAATATGATCCATTGTCCTTCAGTTCAAGAGCAGGCGTTATGTGATAGGGAAATTCCTTATCCATCAATCCTTGTGAAACACAAGATTGTTGAGCTTGAGAAATGCGTGCTTGAATATCGGATCGAGCTTGAATAACAGATTGAACACGTACACAATGAAGCTTAGTACGTTCCTTACGACTCAATGCATCAGCCACGACATTCGCCTTACCAGGATGGTAGCGAATTTCGCAATTATAGTCGTTTAAAAGCTCAACCCAACGTCGCTGTCTCATGTTGAGTTCTTTCTGGTTGAAGATATGCTGAAGACTTTTGTGGTCAGTGAAAACCACACATTTTGTACCGTACAAATAGTGTCTCCAGATCTTGAGAGCAAAGACAACTGCACCAAACTCAAGATCATGAGTGGTGTAGTTCTTCTCATGTATCTTCAACTGCCTTGATGCATATGCTATGACTTTGTTCCTTTGCATAAGAACACAGCCAAGACCCAATTTAGATGCATCGCAGTAAACAACGAAATCATCATTGCCCTCAGGCAACGTCAGAACAGGCGCATCGCAAAGCTTCTGCTTCAAGTGTTGAAAAGCTTCCTCTTGTTTGAATCCCCAATAAAAGGGCATTTTCTTCTGAGTTAGAGCAGTTAAAGGAACTGCAATCTTTGAGAAGTTTTCAATGAAGCGGCGATAATAACCCGCTAGACCAAGAAAAGAACGAACTTCAGTAGGAGTAGTAGGTGTATCCCAATCCTTGATCGCACTGATCTTGGAGGGATCTACATGAATACCTCGTTCGTTGATAACATGCCCCAAAAATTGAACTTCTTTAAGCCAAAATTCGCACTTGGAGAATTTTGCGAAAAGTTGTTCTTTCTTTAGGAGTTCTAGGGTAAGACGAAGATGTTGCTCGTGGTCAGCTCGCGTCTTAGAGTAAATCAAGATATCGTCAATAAAAACAATGACGAACTGATACAAATAAGGTTTGCAGACCCTATTCATTAAGTCCATGAAAACAGCAGGAGCATTAGTCAAACCGAATGGCATGACTGTGAATTCGTAATGTCCATAACGAGTACGGAACGCTGTCTTCGGAATGTCTTCTTCTTGCACCCGAAGTTGATGATATCCGGAACGCAGATCAATCTTCGAAAAATAAGAAGCGCCTTGTAACTGATCAAAGAGATCGTCTATGCGAGGTAGAGGATATCGATTCTTGATGGTAAGCTTGTTAAGCTCACGATAATCGATACACATCCTAAAGGATCCATCCTTCTTCTTGACAAAAAGAACGGGAGCACCCCAAGGTGAAAAACTGGGACGGATAAAGCCTTTGTCAGAGAGCTCCTGAAGCTGTTTAGACAACTCTTGCATCTCAGATGGTGCAAGACGATATGGAGCTCTGGCAATGGGATTTGCACCAGGTACGAGATCAATGCGGAACTCGACTTGGCGTGCTGGAGGTAGACCAGGTAAATCTTCAGGGAACACTTCAGAATAATCCCGAACGACAGGAATATCTGAAATAGACTTACCCTTGCCTTTATCTTCAGTAACATGTGCTAAGAAAGCCACATAGTTCTTCTGCAGATACTTCCGAGCTTTAAAACAAGACATGAGTTTGAGACCAACGGTAGGCTTCTCACCTTGAACCTGCAGAATCTCGCCTGACGAAAGCGGCACACGAACAATCTTCTTAGAACAAACTATCTCTGCGTGATGCTTGGATAACCAATCCATTCCCACAATAACATCGAAGCTTCCAAGTTGCATAGGCGTAAGATCGATTGGAAAAAGATGATCGTTAAGGTTTAACTGGCAGTCGTGAAGAACAGAATCAAGAATAATGGGTTCACCACTAGCAACCTCTACTGTCAAAGATTTACTTAGTTTTGTTCTAGACACGCGAAGCATCGGCTCAAAAGACAAAGACACAAAAATCTTATCGGCACCAGAATCGAAAAGAACAGATGCAGGCTGATTATTAATAAAGAACGTACCGTTCACCACATTTTCATCCGCCTGCGCCTCTTGGGCATTCATGTTAAAGACTCGGCCTCGAGCCGGAGCCTGATTCTGATTCTGGTTCTGGTTCTGGTTCTGGTTGGCTAGTCTTGGGCACCGATTCCTATAGTGGGTCAGATCCCCACAATTATAACAAGCACCCGGTGGGTATTGTGGTCGTGCAGCTTGACCCTGTTGCGGAGCAGGAGGCTGTGCAACTTGTTGAGCCGGGTTTTGAACTGCGCGATTCTGAGCAAACCGACAAACCTCGGCAAGATGACCAGACTTCCCACAGCTAGTACAGAAACGGCACTGATGTTGCGGCTGATGGTGACTGTTGCATCTATTGCACAAAGGTGCATTCCCTGTATAGGGTTTCTTTGCTGGAAGCTGTGCGGGTTAGTTGGGAGCTGCCTGGTTAGCTTGGGCAGTGATAGCAAAATTTTGGGAAGCCTTACGCTTCCTTGACCTCTTCGAAGAACCAGAGTTCTTTCCATTCAAGTTTTGACCTTTCTTGCTATCACCCTTGTCAGCCGACTGTTTCTTGCCCTTGTCACCCTTCCTGTGTAACTTGTTCTTCCGGATCTGCGATTCAGTCAATGTCGCAGATAACTCGATCGCCTGACGAAGTGTGGCAGGGTTACTACCAGTAAGAATGTCTTGTACCGAGTCAGGTAGGCCATCGATGTATCTCTCGATAGCCTTGTCGAGTGGGGTGACCATTGTTGGGCAAAGCAGACTCAATTCTTCAAACCGATCAGTATAAGCCCTATGCTCACCACTATCTTGCTTCAGTTCATCAAACTCCTTCTCCAACGCTCGTTGCTCATGACGAGGACAGAATTCCCTCATCATAAGGGCTCTAAGTTCAGCCCAGGTCTGTGCAAGAGCAACTTCTGCACCTTGGTCCCTCATAACCCCGTTCCACCATGTCAAAGCCCTCTTCTGAAATACGCTCGAAGCAAACTCAACTTTGCGATTATCCGGACACTGCACATGGCGAAAAGTATTCTCATTGCTCTCGAACCACTGAAGAAGCCCAGTCGCTCCCTCAGAACCACTAAACTTGAGTGGTTTAGCCTGGTTAAAATCCTTGTACTTGCATGGAACATTGTTGTTGTTGTTGTTGTTGGCTTGGTTCCATTGAGCAAAGAGATTTGGGAATTGGGCAGCCATCTGCTGCGCAATAATTTCTGCCAGTTCGGCAGTAGCTATCAGATTCTCGCGTCGAGGAGGCATTCTAAAAGAGGAAAACATGAAAGGAAACGAGTGAGATGATTTGATGAAAAGAATGAGATGATAAAAACAAGAATTGCAAACAGCATAGATGGTGGTCATTCGTCCGTATCACAAAGCAAACAAACGACACACAGTGACTAATCAAAGTAAATGGGTCAAAAATAATGTATTAACGAAGACATGCTCGCCTATAAGTGAACACTCACTCCAAGAATTCCCAGGTAAGCACAACTGGTCTCGCGTCTGGTTGAGATGTATACGAAGTGCTTGCCTAGACAGAAAACCCAGAATACAGGCATTCACCCTTCCAGTTTGCACGTGTTCACATTATTTAAAACCCAAAACGTTTGATGAGATTTTGAAATTTTGAAGGCACAAGGCCAAAAACCAATACTGAAAAAGGGTTCAAAACCATATAACAGAGGGTTCAAAACCTTACAATTGAGGGTTCAAAACCTTATAAAAATTTATTCAAAAACAGATGATTGTTTTTCAAAAATCGTTTCGGAAAAATTTTGGTTCCTTGTTTTGTTAATCACCTAAGGATAGGTGATGTACATGTTTTAAGATCTAAACACAAGATAACTTGTGTTAGGTTCCTAGAAAAGTTATAGTCTAGGTCAAAGCATTACTAATAACCTAATTCCCTATAACCATTGGCTCTGATACCAACTCTTCTGTCACACCCCGACCACGTGTAACATACAAAACGTGGCGGAAACGTCGGGGAGTGTTGTAACAGAATTAATTGTTTCATAACCATGGCATACAAAGTTTTATTTATTTATTAAACAAGGATATTACATTGTTTTAAACAGGAAAAACAGAGTTTATAACATAATTAAACATAGTCTAGCTCCATTTTATGTCTCTAAGGCACTGGTCCGCCCTAGTATTTTGATCAACATCCTACGGAAAAGCACCTGAAAACACATGTGAAAATAGGTACGTCAGCATAAAAATGCCTGTGAGATACATAGGTTTGTGAAAATAGGATTCATGACTTGTATTTGAGAAAATGTTTAGTCATGAACCTTGTAATTTGCTTTGTCTTGTAAATCATTTGAAAAACGATAAGATCAGTTGATATGTATAAGTAAATGTAAGGTTAAATGAATAACCATGTAAAATGAGTTTGTATAAGATAAGTTGATTGTAAAACAATGTCTTATGAAAAGTATGTTATTTGTATAAAATGTTATATGTATCAAACTGAAATGATTCAAATAACGTTACGCTATGTAATATTTTACAAACACTTATATATAGGAAGTACCAGCGGCGTATCCACCATGTTTGTATCATATTACACACGTATCGTTACTTAATCATTTAATCAAACCAAACCATCAAGATGTAAAATGTTCATGTACAAACCAATTGTCAAGTGTTATTGTGTAAACCATGTCAAAATGTCTATGTCCAATGTAAACCACCAAATGTGTATATCAATGTCAAAATGTTTATGTTCAATGTAGGTCATGTAATGTGTAATCAAAATGTCATGTATGGTAAGTGAAATGTATCAACTAAACCATATGTAAAATGCACAACAACAAGGTATTGAAGTAAAACACAGTTTAAATCAAAGTTATGTTGTGTGTAACAAATGCATGCTATACTGATACAAACATTTATGCGGTATTGTTAATATGCATACATCCAAGCCTTGAGACTGAGGCGATAAACCTTTAAACAAATTAAAGATTTATCTAAGTTATGTATATCGAATTCGGTCATTCCTTTCTGTCCCCTTTCCCTGGGATGTCCGGAACGGGAGTTGTCAATTCCTATGGTACCACTACCTACTAACGAATGGCATGATCAATGTTAATGAATGTATTGTCCCATGTTAAACAAACCAAATGTTATACCAAAAATGGAAGCATGTGATGCACTAAGTATGTAATCAAATGAACATACATAGCGTGAAAATGTAATGTAAAACGATGTACTAAGTAATGCACACAATGGGCACACCTAGCATGAAATGTAATGTAAAACAATGTACCAAGTAATGCACACAATGGGCACACCTAGCATGAAATGTAATGTAAAACAATGTACTAAGTAATGCACACAATGGGCACACCTAGCATGAAATGTAATGTAAAACAATGTACTAAGTAATGCACACAATGGGCACACCTAGCATGAAATGTCATGTAAAACGATGTACTAAGTAATGCACACAATGGGCACACCTAGCATGAAATGTAATGTAAAACGATGTACTAAGTAATGCACACAATGGGCACACCTAGCATGAAATGTCATGTAAAACAATGTACTAAGTAATGCACACAATGGGCACACCTAGCATGAAATGTAATGTAAAACGATGTACTAAGTAATGCACACAATGGGCACACCTAGCATGAAATGTAATATAAAACAATGTACTAAGTAATGCACACAATGGGCACACCTAGCATGAAATGTAATGAAATCAATGTACTAAGTAATGCACACAATGGGCACACCTAGCATAAGATGTAATGAAATCATGTACTATAATGTACTAACGAACATAGCATGTATATGATGTGAAAACAGGAAAGCATGAAAGTAACAAGTAGGCACATGTGTTCCACCCCAAAACAGTTTGGAAAACAGTAAAAGAGGGGTCTATGTACTCACTTGAGATTGCTCAGTTGTCTAAAGATGACCACCGAGTAATGCTATAGATCACGGAATCAAACGGCACCTAATATAGGTAACTATGTTAATAAACCGGACCTAAATCGGAAGACTGGGTAGCATTAGGGTTTGTAAACCAAATGAGTGTAGGAACTCATGTGATATGGTTTAACAAAGCCTACATACTAAATGAAACTTGACCTAAGTCTTATCGACCCATTACGATCCGTTTAGGTAGCTTATGCTACTTTAACGCATCGTGCGCGTAAAACGCGTTTGGACCGCCTAACTAGTCCTATGACAAGTGTTATATGCCTAAACATGTTACATAATCAGTTATGTGACAAAAATTTAGGTTACATATGCTAAATTACCAATTATACATGAAAAGGGTATTCTGGTAATTTACCTAAGGCATATAAACTACCTATCATACAACTACTTAAACGATGTGACCATAGGGTATAACCTCGGAAGGTTATTCCCTACCTACTATGGTCACCTAATTTATTTGGTCGGATCCTAATGATCGACCAAATGGGTCGAGTTCGAAGGTATAGGCGATTTATTAGATCGCCTACCCTACGACTCTAGACAACGTGGTAATCAGTGGGCATAGTCCTAAAGGACTATGACCAACGTGATTACACTCACGTTGCGAAGTTCAAACGAACTTCGCATTGACCATTACTGGTCAACGCTGAAAGTCAAACAAAGTTTGACTTTCTGACTCGAAAAGCAGTAAAATAAGGAAAAGAACGAAAGAATACTAACCCAGGGTCCCCGAATGCTAAACTCAATTCGAAAATCTCAGGTATGAAACAAATGTTTCAACTTAGAGTTTCTCAAAGTGAATTTCTAGTGATTTTGAACAAAGGGGTGTTGGGTTATATATAGTTTTCGGGTAACCGCTAGGATCGTTTCATGGAAAACGTGCCATGATCCAATCCGTACACTTGTTGCAAGGTTATGGAAGCTTAATTCCATCCTTATCTAGTGACTAAGCAAGTGAAAACATGTGGTGGTGGATCAAACATGTGCAACTTGTGATTAAATACACTTAATCTGGTCAGAAGGTGGGAAGCGGCCCGCTTTAGGATCAGCCAAACACAATGCGGGCCGCCTGAGGCTTCTGATCTGCATATATGTTTCAGAAATGACAGTTTCAGCCCCTGCACGTGTTTAAGGCCATTCCCGACACTTCTAAGGCCCGTAAAGCCAACTTTAAGGCCCTAAAATGTTGCCCAAACATTGTGGACATGAAACATGTTCAAAAATATGCCGGGTGATGGTTCGTTTGGTCGTACGAACGCGATGTTCGCTTAATTACGACGGAATGCGCATAAGCGCGAAAAACGATCCAAATGACGCGACGAATGGATTTTTTTCTTAAGGCGAACACTAAAATATAATGTAGTCATGCTTACATAAATTTTTGGATGTCCGGATGTATTCAGAACGTAAGTTATGCACGAAAATGCAAACTTGTGCACTTTTTGACACTTTTAGTCCCTGAATGACCCAAAAGTTTATTTTAGCACACCGAACCCCTCAAAGCCTATTTCTAAGCTATGTAAAGGATATTTAAGGTGTGTTTAACTTATGGTTATGTTCCGGAAAGTTCGTTACAATTCCAATTGACATACTTTCACAGTTTGTCATATTTAGTCCCTGTAAGCGAATTAACTTGTTTTTGCCATACCAAAGCCTTCAAAACTTATTTCTAAGTTATGTAAAGGTTATTTAAGGTATGTTGAGCATATGTTGATGTTCCGGAGTATTTCTCGCATTAAACTGAGTACGTTTACGCACTAGTTTGCGTATAACTCTCCAGAAAGTGATGTAGAGTTTGGAATTGAACAAAAGTCAAAACATGAAAAATGTAAAACATAACAAAACAAACATTGGGATCAAATAACATTGTTTTATTGATAATAGAACTGTTCACAATGATTACAAGCACAGTTGTTACAGTCTCCCCTACTTGTGGAAATTTCGTCCCGAAATTTATTTAGAGGAAACTCGTGGAAAAAGATGTGGATATTTCGCCTTCATTTGATCTTCGCGTTCCCAAGTAAACTCGGGTCCACGTTTAGCTTCCCAGCGAACTTTGACCAAAGGAATGCGCTTGCGTTTAAGCCACTTGACTTCACGTTCCATGATTTCCACTGGTTTCTCAACAAATTTCAGTGTTGTGCCAACACGAATTTCGTCAAGCGGTATGGAGAAATTCTCATCAGCTGTACACTTCTTGAGATTGGACACGTGAAAAGTTGGATGAACATTTCCCAGTTCAGGAGGTAACTCAAGTCTGTAGGCTACCTTTCCGATTCTTTCGACGATCTTGAATGGTCCAACGTATCTAGGTGCAAGTTTTCCTTTCTTTCCAAATCTGATCACACCTTTCCAAGGTGAGACCTTAAGTAATACTCGATCACCGACTTGAAATTCCAAGGATTTGCGTTTTGGATCCGCGTAAATCTTCTGACGGCTTCTAGCTGCCTGAAGGTTATCACGAACTTTCTTGACCTTGTCAGTTGTCTCTAAAATGAGGGCAGGTCCAGTAATTTGAGCCTCGCCAATCTCATTCCAGCAGACTGGTGAACGACATTTTCGACCATAGAGAGCCTCGAAAGGAGCCATTTTGATGCTAGTGTGATAATTGTTGTTGTAGGAGAATTCAATCAACTTAAGATGTGAATCCCAGCTACCACCAAAATCGATCACACAAGCTCTTAGCATATCCTCCAGAGTCTGGATTGTTCTCTCAGATTGACCATCCGTTTGCGGATGATAAGCTGTACTCAGATTAAGTTGGGTCCCCATAGCAGATTGCATGGTTCTCCAAAAATGAGAAGTGAAACGAGCATCTCTGTCAGAAATGATGTTCAACGGAACACCATGTCGAGCTACAATTTCATCCACATAGATTTGAGCAAGTCTGTCAGCAGGAAAATCCTCACGGATTGGCAAGAAATGTGCTGACTTTGTAAGACGATCAACGACTACCCAGATGGCATCATGACCTTTCTTAGTGCGTGGAAGTTTAGTAACAAGATCCATAGTAATGTTTTCCCATTTCCAAACTGGGATCTCTGGTTGCTCCAATAAACCCGAAGGACGTTGATGTTCAGCCTTAACCTTAAGACAAGTAAGGCATTTGGATACGTATAAGGCAATGTCTTTCTTCATACCAGGCCACCAATAGTGAATACGAAGATCCTTATACATTTTATCTGAGCCCGGATGAATAGAATAACGAGACTTATGGGCTTCATCCATAAGCAATGTACGAAGATCATCCTGGCTTGGGACCCACAAACGGTCCATGAAATAATATGATCCATTGTCCTTCAGTTCAAGAGCAGGCGTTATGTGATAGGGAAATTCCTTATCCATCAATCCTTGTGAAACACAAGATTGTTGAGCTTGAGAAATGCGTGCTTGAATATCGGATCGAGCTTGAATAACAGATTGAACACGTACACAATGAAGCTTAGTACGTTCCTTACGACTCAATGCATCAGCCACGACATTCGCCTTACCAGGATGGTAGCGAATTTCGCAATCATAGTCGTTTAAAAGCTCAACCCAACGTCGCTGTCTCATGTTGAGTTCTTTCTGGTTGAAGATATGCTGAAGACTTTTGTGGTCAGTGAAAACCACACATTTTGTACCGTACAAATAGTGTCTCCAGATCTTGAGAGCAAAGACAACTGCACCCAACTCAAGATCATGAGTGGTGTAGTTCTTCTCATGTATCTTCAACTGCCTTGATGCATATGCTATGACTTTGTTCCTTTGCATAAGAACACAGCCAAGACCCAATTTAGATGCATCGCAGTAAACAACGAAATCATCATTGCCCTCAGGCAACGTCAGAACAGGCGCATCGCAAAGCTTCTGCTTCAAGTGTTGAAAAGCTTCCTCTTGTTTGAATCCCCAATAAAAGGGCATTTTCTTCTGAGTTAGAGCAGTTAAAGGAACTGCAATCTTTGAGAAGTTTTCAATGAAGCGGCGATAATAACCCGCTAGACCAAGAAAAGAACGAACTTCAGTAGGAGTAGTAGGTGTATCCCAATCCTTGATCGCACTGATCTTGGAGGGATCTACATGAATACCTCGTTCGTTGATAACATGCCCCAAAAATTGAACTTCTTTAAGCCAAAATTCGCACTTGGAGAATTTTGCGAAAAGTTGTTCTTTCTTTAGGAGTTCTAGGGTAAGACGAAGATGTTGCTCGTGGTCAGCTCGCGTCTTAGAGTAAATCAAGATATCGTCAATAAAAACAATGACGAACTGATCCAAATAAGGTTTGCAGACCCTATTCATTAAGTCCATGAAAACAGCAGGAGCATTAGTCAAACCGAATGGCATGACTGTGAATTCGTAATGTCCATAACGAGTACGGAACGCTGTCTTCGGAATGTCTTCTTCTTGCACCCGAAGTTGATGATATCCGGAACGCAGATCAATCTTCGAAAAATAAGAAGCGCCTTGTAACTGATCAAAGAGATCGTCTATGCGAGGTAGAGGATATCGATTCTTGATGGTAAGCTTGTTAAGCTCACGATAATCGATACACATCCTAAAGGATCCATCCTTCTTCTTGACAAAAAGAACGGGAGCACCCCAAGGTGAAAAACTGGGACGGATAAAGCCTTTGTCAGAGAGCTCCTGAAGCTGTTTAGACAACTCTTGCATCTCAGATGGTGCAAGACGATATGGAGCTCTGGCAATGGGATTTGCACCAGGTACGAGATCAATGCGGAACTCGACTTGGCGTGCTGGAGGTAGACCAGGTAAATCTTCAGGGAACACTTCAGAATAATCCCGAACGACAGGAATATCTGAAATAGACTTACCCTTGCCTTTATCTTCAGTAACATGTGCTAAGAAAGCCACATAGTTCTTCTGCAGATACTTCCGAGCTTTAAAACAAGACATGAGTTTGAGACCAACGGTAGGCTTCTCACCTTGAACCTGCAGAATCTCGCCTGACGAAAGCGGCACACGAACAATCTTCTTAGAACAAACTATCTCTGCGTGATGCTTGGATAACCAATCCATTCCCACAATAACATCGAAGCTTCCAAGTTGCATAGGCGTAAGATCGATTGGAAAAAGATGATCGTTAAGGTTTAACTGGCAGTCGTGAAGAACAGAATCAAGAATAATGGGTTCACCACTAGCAACCTCTACTGTCAAAGATTTACTTAGTTTTGTTCTAGACACGCGAAGCATCGGCTCAAAAGACAAAGACACAAAACTCTTATCGGCACCAGAATCGAAAAGAACAGATGCAGGCAGATTATTAATAAAGAACGTACCGTTCACCACATTTTCATCCGCCTGCGCCTCTTGGGCATTCATGTTAAAGACTCGGCCTCGAGCCGGACTGTTGCATCTATTGCACAAAGGTGCATTCCCTGTATAGGGTTTCTTTGCTGGAAGCTGTGCGGGTTGGTTGGGAGCTGCCTGGTTAGCTTGGGCAGTGATAGCAAAATTTTGGGAAGCCTTACGCTTCCTTGACCTCTTCGAAGAACCAGAGTTCTTTCCATTCAAGTTTTGACCTTTCTTGCTATCACCCTTGTCAGCCGACTGTTTCTTGCCCTTGTCACCCTTCCTGTGTAACTTGTTCTTCCGGATCTGCGATTCAGTCAATGTCGCAGATAACTCGATCGCCTGACGAAGTGTGGCAGGGTTACTACCAGTAAGAATGTCTTGTACCGAGTTAGGTAGGCCATCGATGTATCTCTCGATAGCCTTGTCGAGTGGGGTGACCATTGTTGGGCAAAGGAGACTCAATTCTTCAAACCGATCAGTATAAGCCCTATGCTCACCACTATCTTGCTTCAGTTCATCAAACTCCTTCTCCAACGCTCGTTGCTCATGACGAGGACAGAATTCCCTCATCATAAGGGCTCTAAGTTCAGCCCAGGTCTGTGCAAGAGCAACTTCTGCACCTTGGTCCCTCATAACCCCGTTCCACCATGTCAAAGCCCTCTTCTGAAATACGCTCGAAGCAAACTCAACTTTGCGATTATCCGGACACTGCACATGGCGAAAAGTATTCTCACTGCTCTCGAACCACTGAAGAAGCCCAGTCGCTCCCTCAGAACCACTAAACTTGAGTGGTTTAGCCTGGTTAAAATCCTTGTACTTGCATGGAACATTGTTGTTGTTGTTGTTGGCTTGGTTCCATTGAGCAAAGAGATTTGGGAATTGGGCAGCCATCTGCTGCGCAATAATTTCTGCCAGTTCGGCAGTAGCTATCAGATTCTCGCGTCGAGGAGGCATTCTAAAAGAGGAAAACATGAAAGGAAACGAGTGAGATGATTTGATGAAAAGAATGAGATGATAAAAACAAGAATTGCAAACAGCATAGATGGTGGTCATTCGTCCGTATCACAAAGCAAACAAACGACACACAGTGACTAATCAAAGTAAATGGGTCAAAAATAATGTATTAACGAAGACATGCTCGCCTATAAGTGAACACTCACTCCAAGAATTCCCAGGTAAGCACAACTGGTCTCGCGTCTGGTTGAGATGTATACGAAGTGCTTGCCTAGACAGAAAACCCAGAATACAGGCATTCACCCTTCCAGTTTGCACGTGTTCACATTATTTAAAACCCAAAACGTTTGATGAGATTTTGAAATTTTGAAGGCACAAGGCCAAAAACCAATACTGAAAAAGGGTTCAAAACCATATAACAGAGGGTTCAAAACCTTACAATTGAGGGTTCAAAACCTTATAAAAATTTATTCAAAAACAGATGATTGTTTTTCGAAAATCGTTTCGGAAAAATTTTGGTTCCTTGTTTTGTTAATCACCTAAGGATAGGTGATGTACATGTTTTAAGATCTAAACACAAGATAACTTGTGTTAGGTTCCTAGAAAAGTTATAGTCTAGGTCAAAGCATTACTAATAACCTAATTCCCTATAACCATTGGCTCTGATACCAACTCTTCTGTCACACCCCGACCACGTGTAACATACAAAACGTGGCGGAAACGTCGGGGAGTGTTATAACAGAATTAATTGTTTCATAACCATGGCATACAAAGTTTTATTTATTTATTAAACAAGGATATTACATTGTTTTAAACAGGAAAAACAGAGTTTATAACATAATTAAACATAGTCTAGCTCCATTTTATGTCTCTAAGGCACTGGTCCGCCCTAGTATTTTGATCAACATCCTACGGAAAAGCACCTGAAAACACATGTGAAAATAGGTACGTCAGCATAAAAATGCCTGTGAGATACATAGGTTTGTGAAAATAGGATTCATGACTTGTATTTGAGAAAATGTTTAGTCATGAACCTTGTAATTTGCTTTGTCTTGTAAATCATTTGAAAAACGATAAGATCAGTTGATATGTATAAGTAAATGTAAGGTTAAATGAATAACCATGTAAAATGAGTTTGTATAAGATAAGTTGATTGTAAAACAATGTCTTATGAAAAGTATGTTATTTGTATAAAATGTTATATGTATCAAACTGAAATGATTCAAATAACGTTACGCTATGTAATATTTTACAAACACTTATATATAGGAAGTACCAGCGGCGTATCCACCATGTTTGTATCATATTACACACGTATCGTTACTTAATCATTTAATCAAACCAAACCATCAAGATGTAAAATGTTCATGTACAAACCAATTGTCAAGTGTTATTGTGTAAACCATGTCAAAATGTCTATGTCCAATGTAAACCACCAAATTTGTATATCAATGTCAAAATGTTTATGTTCAATGTAGGTCATGTAATGTGTAATCAAAATGTCATGTATGGTAAGTGAAATGTATCAACTAAACCATATGTAAAATGCACAACAACAAGGTATTGAAGTAAAACACAGTTTAAATCAAAGTTATGTTGTGTGTAACAAATGCATGCTATACTGATACAAACATTTATGCGGTATTGTTAATATGCATACATCCAAGCCTTGAGACTGAGGCGATAAACCTTTAAACAAATTAAAGATTTATCTAAGTTATGTATATCGAATTCGGTCATTCCTTTCTGTCCCCTTTCCCTGGGATGTCCGGAACGGGAGTTGTCAATTCCTATGGTACCACTACCTACTAACGAATGGCATGATCAATGTTAATGAATGTATTGTCCCATGTTAAACAAACCAAATGTTATACCAAAAATGGAAGCATGTGATGCACTAAGTATGTAATCAAATGAACATACATAGCGTGAAAATGTAATGTAAAACGATGTACTAAGTAATGCACACAATGGGCACACCTAGCATGAAATGTAATGTAAAACAATGTACCAAGTAATGCACACAATGGGCACACCTAGCATGAAATGTAATGTAAAACAATGTACTAAGTAATGCACACAATGGGCACACCTAGCATGAAATGTAATGTAAAACAATGTACTAAGTAATGCACACAATGGGCACACCTAGCATGAAATGTCATGTAAAACGATGTACTAAGTAATGCACACAATGGGCACACCTAGCATGAAATGTAATGTAAAACGATGTACTAAGTAATGCACACAATGGGCACACCTAGCATGAAATGTCATGTAAAACAATGTACTAAGTAATGCACACAATGGGCACACCTAGCATGAAATGTAATGTAAAACGATGTACTAAGTAATGCACACAATGGGCACACCTAGCATGAAATGTAATATAAAACAATGTACTATGTAATGCACACAATGGGCACACCTAGCATGAAATGTAATGAAATCAATGTACTAAGTAATGCACACAATGGGCACACCTAGCATAAGATGTAATGAAATCATGTACTATAATGTACTAACGAACATAGCATGTATATGATGTGAAAACAGGAAAGCATGAAAGTAACAAGTAGGCACATGTGTTCCACCCCAAAACAGTTTGGAAAACAGTAAAAGAGGGGTCTATGTACTCACTTGAGATTGCTCAGTTGTCTAAAGATGACCACCGAGTAATGCTATAGATCACGGAATCAAACGGCACCTAATATAGGTAACTATGTTAATAAACCGGACCTAAATCGGAAGACTGGGTAGCATTAGGGTTTGTAAACCAAATGAGTGTAGGAACTCATGTGATATGGTTTAACAAAGCCTACATACTAAATGAAACTTGACCTAAGTCTTATCGACCCATTACGATCCGTTTAGGTAGCTTATGCTACTTTAACGCATCGTGCGCGTAAAACGCGTTTGGACCGCCTAACTAGTCCTATGACAAGTGTTATATGCCTAAACATGTTACATAATCAGTTATGTGACAAAAATTTAGGTTACATATGCTAAATTACCAATTATACATGAAAAGGGTATTCTGGTAATTTACCTAAGGCATATAAACTACCTATCATACAACTACTTAAACGATGTGACCATAGGGTATAACCTCGGAAGGTTATTCCCTACCTACTATGGTCACCTAATTTATTTGGTCGGATCCTAATGATCGACCAAATGGGTCGAGTTCGAAGGTATAGGCGATTTATTAGATCGCCTACCCTACGACTCTAGACAACGTGGTAATCAGTGGGCATAGTCCCAAAGGACTATGACCAACGTGATTACACTCACGTTGCGAAGTTCAAACGAACTTCGCATTGACCATTACTGGTCAACGCTGAAAGTCAAACAAAGTTTGACTTTCTGACTCGAAAAGCAGTAAAATAAGGAAAAGAACGAAAGAATACTAACCCAGGGTCCCCGAATGCTAAACTCAATTCGAAAATCTCAGGTATGAAACAAATGTTTCAACTTAGAGTTTCTCAAAGTGAATTTCTAGTGATTTTGAACAAAGGGGTGTTGGGTTATATATAGTTTTCGGGTAACCGCTAGGATCGTTTCATGGAAAACGTGCCATGATCCAATCCGTACACTTGTTGCAAGGTTATGGAAGCTTAATTCCATCCTTATCTAGTGACTAAGCAAGTGAAAACATGTGGTGGTGGATCAAACATGTGCAACTTGTGATTAAATACACTTAATCTGGTCAGAAGGTGGGAAGCGGCCCGCTTTAGGATCAGCCAAACACAATGCGGGCCGCCTGAGGCTTCTGATCTGCATATATGTTTCAGAAATGACAGTTTCAGCCCCTGCACGTGTTTAAGGCCATTCCCGACACTTCTAAGGCCCGTAAAGCCAACTTTAAGGCCCTAAAATGTTGCCCAAACATTGTGGACATGAAACATGTTCAAAAATATGCCGGGTGATGGTTCATTTGGTCGTACGAACGCGATGTTCGCTTAATTACGACGGAATGCGCATAAGCGCGAAAAACGATCCAAATGACGCGACGAATGGATTTTTTTCTTAAGGCGAACACTAAAATATAATGTAGTCATGCTTACATAAATTTTTGGATGTCCGGATGTATTCAGAACGTAAGTTATGCACGAAAATGCAAACTTGTGCACTTTTTGACACTTTTAGTCCCTGAATGACCCAAAAGTTTATTTTAGCACACCGAACCCCTCAAAGCCTATTTCTAAGCTATGTAAAGGATATTTAAGGTGTGTTTAACTTATGGTTATGTTCCGGAAAGTTCGTTACAGTTCCAATTGACATACTTTCACAGTTTGTCATATTTAGTCCCTGTAAGCGAATTAACTTGTTTTTGCCATACCAAAGCCTTCAAAACTTATTTCTAAGTTATGTAAAGGTTTTTTAAGGTATGTTGGGCATATGTTGATGTTCCGGAGTATTTCTCGCATTAAACTGAGTACGTTTACGCACTAGTTTGCGTATAACTCTCCAGAAAGTGATGTAGAGTTTGGAATTGAACAAAAGTCAAAACATGAAAAATGTAAAACATAACAAAACAAACATTGGGATAAAATAACATTGTTTTATTGATAATAGAACTGTTCACAATGATTACAAGCACAGTTGTTACAAAATTGGCATACTTTCGCAGTTTTCCAACTTTAGTCCCTGTAAGCGAATTAACTTGATTTTGTCATACCAAAGCCTTCAAAACTTATTTCTAAGTTAAGTAAAGGTTATTTAAGGTATGTTAAGCCTATTTCACTATTCCGTAGTGTTCATTACATTAAACTGGTTATATTTACGTATCAGTGCGTGTATAACCTTCCAGAAAGTGATATAGAGTTTGAAATCGAACAAGAATTGATATGTGCAAACGATACACATATTTTTACAAATCCCAAGTATGAAATACAATATTTCATTTGTTTGGCATTTGTTTGATGGTTGGAGTGACACAGGTGTCACAGAAAGAACCGTTAATAGGTACACCGGAATATAGAAATAAGTTTGTGTACCACTGTCTTAACACACGATTGTGTTAAGACTGTTGTAATGTGATAAATCAAAGCGGATTTAATCTAAATCAACAAATAAATAATTAAATCCGTGCATAAGATATGTAAACGAGTTTAGCGCAAGGTTCATATAAGTGAAAATACCACCACAAGGCGTCGAAATCAATAAACAATTTAATGGAGTCGAATGCCAAACAAGTTTACTTCGACTCGTAACAAATGAAACACTTGTTAAAACGAATTTGAATATGATGCTCCCAATACATCATATGATGCTCTGAAGTGAATACGTGTAATGGACAAGTTCAAACAGTTGAACTTGGTTTTAGCGCAATCCGACAATAAATATATGTATCGACAAGAAAACTTTTGGCATGGTCACAACGAAAAACCATGTATGTAACTTGAAAAGAAAAGAAATTTCAAGAAAATGTGTTGACTTAATAATAAAGGAGCCAACAATTACAATAATGCAGGTCATTCGAATCACAAATCAATAATTAGGTTTAGCGAAACAATGCTTGAACTTTGATAAAAATGCTTATTCGAAACGAAACCACATGCGTAACAAATGATGCATGCGTGACACATAAATTTTCAAGAAATGAAGCAATGAGTGTTTGCTATAATGAAAAAAATGATCGTGATACAATGACCATTAGGAGGAGTAGAGATGTAAAAAATCTACTCATTAGATGCAAAAGTCGGAATTTCTATAAAAGAAATTTAAGGACTTTACCTGGGGTTTCATATGATGACCGGTTGTTAGTTGACATTACCATGGACTGTCGAACATAACGTATTCATCGGTATTGAGATATGGGGAATGACGAGACCTACGTCTTCTCCTTGGCGTGATCTGTGTTGTTTGCAGGACCGCGTGCCAAACCGCCGCTTCCTGATCAATAGTTTTCGGGCTGACCGGATTAGCATCATCGCTGAAATGCTCCACAGTGTCTTCTTGGTGACTTCACCTCGTAAGTCGTATGTGACGTACTTCAACCTCCGTTGATGTATAGCTTACGTTTCACGTATACCTGTGCACTAGCGTTTCGTTTCGCGTAGAATGTGATGTACCCCGACATCCGTTGACGTAAAATTTGAGTTCCATGTATTCTCGTGCACTAGTGTTTTGCTATGCGTAGGTTGCCTGCTCGGGAAGTTAAAATATCATAAACAATATGGATAATAGTGTGTGCCCGAGTTAATATTCGCGGTTCCTACGTGGTGACCTTTAATGAACTTCAACATAAGTTTCCGAAGGTCTTAAATGCATGTTTCCTAAACTCTCAGAGTTTTGTATACTGTATGTAATTGTTTTATGCACCGTGTATGAAACACCACAATAGCGTATGTTTGAAAATGAAATTTTGACTGTTTGTTTTTCGGCAACGGTTGGAGACCATATTCGAGTACTATGCGTTCTGTATGTATTCAGGTTTTAATATTCTAAGTTCCCAGAGAAAAGTGAGGTTAGAGCCTAGGTATCACAACAGAAACCTAATTCGATGTAACCTATAGCTCTGATACCAATCTGTCACACCCCGAAATTATCAGAGCTGGCGTGACTGGACTGGTATCTTCATTGCACAGCGGAAGCAAAATAAGCTAAGACTTTTAGAATGCGAACGCCCACTAAGTACTCGACTCCACATGGTTCTCCTATTCCAACCGTGCCATAACTTTGAAAAAGTAACCTGAGAAAGAAACATGCGAAAAATCAACATAAAGTTGAGCGAGTTCATCGTTTGTTTGTAAAAGATTTGAAATAAATCTTTTGAATAACCGGTTTGTGAAATACTATTGAGAAAACGAATTTAAAAAATCATTTTCTTGCCAAGTTATATGGAAACTTTGTGTTTGTAACGCATTATGTTCGTAAAACCATGTATTTGTAAACTCTTGTATTTGTAATGTTCGTATAACCGTCAATGCCCACCCTGACTTTGACTCCATTCCCGCATAATCCAATGCCTTGAATTTGTATAAAACATGGTATTTAATTTGTATAAATCAAGTATTTCTGTAAGTATGTATGTCCCTGGTATGTAGCAATAAGGAAAAAGAGATCACCAATGGGTTGCAAAGCCAATGGTATGTGTGAAAAGGTGCAGGAAGAATTCAAACCTAGCAAATTTGTACCGGGCTTCCGGATGGAAGACATAGTCACCTCTATGGGCCGCCCCGGCCTCATGGGTGTGGGCTCGCTACACCCGAATAGATCTATCACTCATGTCCCTCGGTCCTACGACGAGGATTAATGGCCTTAAGTGTTGTACCCACCCCTCACATGATCTAGTAGTAAACCCTCCTTAAGTTAATCATACCATGTATAAAATGTCTGTATAATTGTAACATGTATTTTACCCCAGCCTCTAAGGCTAATCCCCAGTCTCTCTATATTATCACCAGACGATCCATCCCTAGTCATGAAAATCATTCACATTTCGATAATACGCATTTGTTTTGTAAAAACCGGTATATTTAGTATAATCCATTCGTAAACCATTTGAGTTCCTCGAAATCCATTCATAATATGATTTAGGAATATGAGTTTTCATTCGTTCAAAAGCTTTGTATGTTCTTGCACAACGTGCTTTGTCTAAAAATATGTAGTCTTTGTTCATCGAGAACTTTGTGTGTTTTCTGCAAAACGTGCATGTCTTTCCACCCCGAAACATTTATAAAAATGTAAAACCGTAAAAAGATGGGGTTATGAACTCACCTGGATTGCCTTGTGCAAAGCTAGCTATATACGACTTCGTAATGTCGTTTCCAAGATGTGACTCGCTAGCGTGCATTGTATAACATCCCTAATCATGGAATATCTTATAAGTTTCTAAATAAACACGGTAACTAAACTACGTGTCATCGAGCTCTACCGAATCGTTAACCGAACGATTCAACGGTAAGTTGTTAACGATGAAGTTATACTTTGTTTAGTTCGTCTATTCGTCGGTAATAATTAATAAGTCTTGTAGGACTTAGTTCCGCGTTAGTCGCCTCAAGAAGTCGCACATGTATGTAAAGTATATTTATATGAATATAATGTATACAAAATGTTCGTATGAAAGTAGTATATAATAACCTTGTATTATATATGTTGCATCTTGAATATATTTGCCAATACATACGTATATGCCATTTTGGCGTTTGAAATAAATATAAAAAGTTATATTTATTTTACAAAAGCACCATCAAGTTGTTTGTGTTTGAAAATAAATATATAATTATATTTATTTTTATAAATGAATACGAGTCGCTTGATGTTTGAAATAAACATAAAACTATGTTTATTTTTATAAAAGAATTCGTTATTGTTTGATACTTGAAATAAGCATATAAACCATGTCTATTTTATAAAAACGAATTCGTGTTGTTGGATATTTGAAATAGTATACAAACTATATTCAAGTTTTCAAAAGAACCGTCGTCTTGTTTGATGTTCAAAATAAATATGTAACTATATTTATTTTTATAAAATGAACGCGTGTTGTTTGTTAACGGATATAAATATATACTATATTCATTTATATAAAACGAGTCCGTATTTTGATATTTGAAATAAATACATAACTTATATTTATTTTTATAAAAGAATTGACGAGGTTTCAAAGTTTTAGAATAAATATTTATTGTCGCAAAAATTGTTCTGAAGAGTCGTTTTTCGAAAGTTGTAAAGTATCGTTGGGAGTTATTACATATTTGTTATCGGCTTTCATAAAAGTTGTTTGTTACCGTTAGTTGTCGTTTTTCAATATAACGCGTTTTGTTTTTAGATTTTCTCGAAAAACAGGAAGAGTTTCCTCTATTTTTGGACACCCCGACAACACAAGTTGTCGTTATATTTTCAAAATTCAACAAGTTTTCAAACAATATATTTATAAACTCAAGTTATAAAACAAGATAATATATGAAACCGCAAACTATATGTATATACGATTTTGTCATTTGGTTCGAGAGCTCGTTTGTCACGTGTAAATAAAACTATAAAAACACAAAAATATTAAACTTGTCGTTAATCTTTACCGAATCTTCGTGTCGAATCGTCGAACCGCCTAACTGAGTTGACCGAGTCAACTCACTATTGACCTGAGTTTGACCGAGTCAACTAGGTTTGACCGAGTCAACCCGAACCACGAAATTTCTGACCGTTGACCAGCTGACCCGAACCTGAGAACCGAGCCGAACAAAAACCCGTTGACTGTCTTGTACCGAGAACCCGAATCGTGTTAACTCGGTTTAACCGAGTTAACTAGAACCAGAACCAAAACTCGAACCAGTAATGATGCGAACCTGAACCAAACCTGAGCCAAAGCTCGAGTAGCCACAACCACCATTACCGCCGCCCACTGCCATCATTGCTGGCACCGGCAGCCGTCGCACGTCGGCTTCATCTCTCACCACCACCCTTCACTAACCCTAAGCAGACCAAACCGAGCCCTTAATTGTCAGAATCGAACTGAGATGAGATCGATCTAATGATTTCGACAGAGCCACTTACCAGAGGGTGAAACCCATTGGACCGAGTCTCCGACCACCGCACATGGTGGTTCTGCCGCCTAACTCCGCTGTCGTTCACTCTCCATCTCCTCTCTCTCTCTTCGTGCTTCTATCTCTCAACGCCTCTCTCTCTCTCTTCGCGTAACGCCGCCGCACGCCACCACCATCTGGTGGTGGTAGTCGATAATCAGTAGGGTGGGGTATGGTGTCGCCGCTCAGAGCCACCACCGCCGCCGCTCACGGCGGCGCGTCTTCCTCCGCTGCCGAGATCGGAACCGAGAGGGGAGGGGGGTATCGATTGTTGGTTGAATGTGGAAGGGATGTTGAAATTTCTAGCTCTGATTGTTGTTTTATGTGAGTAATTGAGAGAAAGTGAGGAGGTGTTTGGTATTTTCTTGAAGATAAAGATGCAGACAAAGTGAGAAGGAAAGAAGATTTATAGAGATCTTGATATCTATTAGAGATTTTGAGTAGATGTTGTAAAGATTTTGCAGGATTTTGTTGAGATATTGTGAGGATTTAGTAAGATTTTGCAGATTTGAAAAGATCTTGGTAAGATTTACAAGAAAATCTTGTAGTAAAGATCTAATATATTATATGCAGGTTTAGGCTTGCGGGTTTTGGGCTTGGGCCCAGGGCCCACAAGCCCATCTCATGTGTATGTGGTCCGTAATTCTTACGAGACCCGTTTTTAAACCGAAATCACCGAAGTCTAGTAAAATAATGTTTCAGAGTTAAAAACGTGTAAAAATAATGTCGGTATCTGTCGTAGTCGCGTTCATGCGTCGATAACGGTAATAATCGCGTAAAATTACATCGTTGCCATCTTTAATCCGTTTTTCGAGCCGGTTTCAACTACGATTGCTAAAATTTAATTACGAAGCTAGAATATATTGTAAAAACTTAATATTTGTCGACGTTGTCAGTATCTTGTATGGTATCAGTTCGTTGTGGCGTAATATTCAGCAGGTTTCTCTGTAAGCCACCGTTCGCGCACTGTAAAGTCGTATAGACGTTCCTAGGCACTCCAAAGGCCTAATTAAGTTAATTTGCGCTGTAAACACTAATTACTATCGCATTAATCATCTGTTAATCACGTAATTAAGAGCCGTAAATCACCGGTTGTCACAACTTGTTACTGTTTTCAGGAGGAGGAGGGTTTGGAGTAACAGCAGGCACAATGGCATTACAAGAAGGGTTTGAATTTGCAATAGGGACAATTGCATTGCAGCCAGAATTTTGAGACTTTCGTTTCTTGTTCTTGCTGCCACTTGATTGCTGCGTGATTTGGTTAGCTGGTTTCAAGGGAGTAGAGTTTTCGAACTGTTTATCACGGACGCGGTTGTTGTTCAAACTGGCTGCAAGAAGGTAAACTTCTTCAATAAAGCTAAGTTGAACTGCCTCAATGGCGTCACGCATAGCAGGAGGTAACCCATGAATGTACTTGGTGATCATGCGATTGGGAGTGGACACCAAGTGTGGTACGATGATGCTGAGTTGCTTAAAGCGGGTAGTATAAGCCAGATTGTCATCTCCAACTTGTTTCAGATGCCAGAATTCATCCTCAAGTTTCTGCTGCTCATGCGGAGGGCAGAATTCGAGCATCATCAGTTCCCTAACCTTGGCCCATGGTAAAGCATAAGCTTCATCATTGGAGCAAATGTTTCTCTCATTTGTCCACCATTCTAGAGCTCTGCCTTGAAACACGCCAGTTGCACTCCTAGTCTTTAGATTCTTAGGGCACTCACTGTTGATGAAAGTAACCTCGATGCTGTCGAACCACTCCAGCATTGCAGTCACCCCATCACTGCCCGTGAAAGGCTTAGGGTTGCAAGAGATGAAGTGTTTGTAGTTGAAGCTCACAGGCTTAGGTTTGTCTGCTTTAGAGTCAACAGAGGAGGGAGGAGTGTTTGATCCCTGGATTTCAGTGACAATCTTGGGAACAATGCGTGCAATCTGGTCGGCCATAAAAGACATCATCTTTTTTCTGAGTGTTGGCCTTTGACCTCTTGTGTCGGTTGGAGGGACGACTTGATGACATCTAAAGAGTCAGGATAAGTATCGGGTGAGACTAGATCATAATGCTTTGTTTCATAATATAGTTTCATGTATCATAGCATAAAGTTTCACATGATCGCATAAAAGACTCAAGTTGTTTCACACATCACAAAACGTTCATCATGTTTCACATAGTTTAAGCATAAAATGTTCAACATGTTTCACAAAGTTTAATCACGACTTCCACGTAGTATAACATGAGTGAATAAAGCAACATAAATTTAGTTCATTCTCGAGAGATTATTATTATCGTTTTAGATTGCGGAGATAGTGCAATTTGTGTAAAAGTTTCGAAATAAACAAAGTATCAAATATAAAACCACATGTAAATCGAGATAACATAAAAAGATAGGCTCATAAATCATAGGATTGTTTCGGGTAGAGAAACATTGATGTAAGACCCTTGCTATTATTAAGCAGTTTTCGTTTAATCTTACGAAAATAAACGTGTAATTATGTATACATACACTTTGAAAATACGGGTAAATTAAAACTTTTACAAATTTAAAGAAAATACATCATAATGTAATTGAGTTCGTCTTTTAGGATAATGACGACGCAACATGCAGAAGCTTCTTTTCCGTGCGTGTGTTCGGTTCTTGTATGGCGCTTGACCTTCATCCGGGAACCCATGATATTTTCCTATGATAAAAAACAACTTAAAAGTTAGTTTTGATGCTTAGTTAATAGATCAAACAAGTTCTAAACATCGAACAATAAAATAAAAATAAAATCGCCAACTCTGTAGTCTGTCGCGGGCTGCGACAGACTTAATCTCATCTTTCGTGGGCCGCCACAGCCTGTGGCAGGGCGCGACCGCTTGTGCTTTCTCCGTCGTGGGGCGCCAGAGACCCATTTCGACAGAATGGCAGTTTTTTTGCTGTATTTGCCCAGCTATGTTTCTAAGAAAATTTCCAACTTCGAATTAGCATAACTTTTGATCTAGACCTCCGTTCTGTATGATTCTTTTTCCTACTTGTCCGCAATTAAATTACGGACCCGTTTACCATCATTGTTCGTATAAAACCAGTTTATAAGCAAATAGTCTATAAATCCCTTTTTCTACTGTTTGACCCGTTTAGTTTAAGTTACATTACATGAATATCAATGGTCGTCTCTAACATTTCTTACCCATCCCGGGCTTTGCCAAGCATTAGTGTTTTCACTCCCATTACGGGGTTCGTGTACGTATTTACATTCACCGATTTATTTGTATCTTTCTAATCACTTATTTCACATTTAACTTCTTAATTTATTTTGACCCGTTTAGGGGACTTTTAAGCATCTAAGCATCAAACTTGCTATTTTCTTTTCACACTTCACCTTTCCATACTAATGAATTACTTATCTTCCACCACAACTATTTTTGTGTGGATTTAACATAAGGAACTCAAAATCCCAAATTTTACCCATTTTTACCATCCATTATGGTTTTCCATCATTCTTACTCATTCCGAGCCATATCAATTACGTCGGAACACCACATTTAACCATTAGCTTAACATATTCTTAACCCTTATAATAATTAGACATTCTATAAAAAGGGAGTATAAGCTTTACTTACCTCGTATCCAAACCATGCTTTTCTCTGCGTACTCCATTCGTTTGACCCACTTCTTTCCCAAGCCTCCATCTAGCTTGTCAAGAGTCAAAATATCATCATAATTCGTAAGACGGTTAGATTAGTCATTATCACATACGACTATTCCATCTTACGAATTCTATGTCGAAACTACTATTCGACTTCATCATTGGTTAATTTGACTTGTAATAGTCATTTACCCTTAATCATACAAAAATGAAAATTTGCGTTCAACAACTCATTTAGGCAATCTCATCAATTATCAAAGCCACTTTATTCATTCTTTAGACAAAATCTACGGGTTTTCATCTATAAATGAAACCCCTTTTCTTCATGTTATTAGGCATTCCTACGAATACCTAATCAAATCAAATTCTACTTACAACCGAGTAGAGGCGCAATTTCACTTAGGCATTTTAACAAACACCTAGTGGGCATAATTTTTACACATTTACAAACTAGTTCATAACTAGTTGTTTCTACCCTAACATAAACATAAATTTCAATTCCATTATGTCTAGCATGCATACTATTCTCAGATTCATCTTATGGAAATCAGTTAACACCATTTTGATAGTCATAATTCTGGGGTTCATCTTATTATTACAAAACCCATTTAACACATAAATGGATAATTATGAAATTCATATTTTGAACACTAATTTAACAAGCTATTGACTAGGGTTTACTCCTAGACATGATTTCATCCCCAATTTCATCCAAACATCAACTAATCGAGTTCAGATTTCGATTTCATAAGTTTATCAAGAATTTGAGATGAAACCAAATTGTGAATTTTGACATACCTTATGATCCCTTCACTTAGGTGATCACTAATATGAGCTTGGATTTCGATTTAGGACTGATTTAGCCCTTTGATTCGATTGATTTGCAAGAGTTAGGGTTCATGTAGGAGAACCCTTTTTGTCTCCTGTGAAGAACTCGACCAGAACACACACTAAAGTGTGTGTTTTGGTGTTTTGTTTTAATTAAATAAAATCACTTCCAATTTTGTCAAGTTTAGTCCCTTTACTTGTTCAATCTTTTCAAAAGGAGTATTTTAACCAAGCTTTCTTATTATTTTTATAACACTTACTAACTAGGTTGATATTCCTAGTTACTTGGTGGGTTCCGGGAGTTATAACCCGTCTTATTTTAAGTCCCGTTAACTCGGGCCTCTTATGAGCTTTGTTTCTTCAAAGTATTTATCCTCCTTTTTAATTAACATAAAGTTTATTTATTTAAATCCTAATATTTACCGGGTTAATTTTACCACTAACGGTATTTTACCCGTCTTTACTATTAACGTGGTTTGATTACCAAGCCCGTTTTTGGGGTGTTACAAGTCTACCCCCCTTAAAGAGGTTTCGGGTTTCGTCCCCGAAACCTTATTTACGTATTTCATTGGTTTAATCAAACGAACCAGGTTTCGTTTTCCACGCACCCATTTCTTTCGGTCAAATGTTTTTATTTATATTGACACGTATGTCTTTCATGTGTAAGGCCTCGTGGGCCGTTACCTTCATCTTATATCCCTTATCTTTATTAATTACTTATCTCGGCGTTTAGACTTATTAGTCATTGGTTACCTTACACCCCATTGCTCGGGTATTTATCCACTTTGACTTCTCAGGGCTTACAAACTTTTATTTTCCCATTTCTTAGTTCACGCCATAACGTGGTTATATTCCATATTAGTTAGTTTTTTTTACCGTGATCACATCACGTCATTTTAAGTTCATATAAACTTATCTTTATCAAAAATCTTCTTTTCGAATATATTGTTTCGCACCCATTCTTTTAGTGTTTTCCGTTTTCCAATTTCTCTCATAATATTTATATTTGTTAAAACATTATTTCTCACTAAAATTGTATTTTAGTTTAATGTTTTCTCTTTAACTCATGTCAATTCCAAGGAATTTACGTCCAAGGATTTATCCCCTTCCGTTGTCATTTCGGTAATGACTTCGCCCTTTTTGTGACATAACACAATTTAAATAATTGTGAATTCTTTTGTCATTTAAGCCCGTTTAAATGTTTTAGTGAAATCCCTCACTTTTGTTAACCAGACTCTTCGTGATCTCTTCGCTTTAACCCGTTCGATTAACTTAGCGAAACCCATCGCTTTTATACTAACGTTACTTTTCGTTATTATTTTACGCGGGAAATTTCAACTAGTTTCCTCGCTTTACAATATTCACCCGTAGGTTCCTTCACATAGCCTCGCAGGCTTTTTCCTTAGATTTCCACCTTCTAAGGTAAAACCCCATTAGTTTGTTTCCTTCTATTCGTGACCCGAGGTCTTTTGGTCCCGTAGACTTAACATTAATTATAATCCTGTAGGTTATGATGATCCATAGATCATCTTTTATTCGAATCTTTATTCAACTGTGTGTGTGTGTGTATATATATATGGCGTCAAGGCACCCCTTTTATGTTTAGAATTATTTACTTTTGCTTTTTGGACTTCATTTGACCATGACCGTAGTCTAAGGCTACATTTGTTTTCTTTCGAATTATCTTTCCGACTTTATGACTTCTAACGTCATTTACACGTCGGTTTGTCCTACGCTTACCGTTACCCGGTTCTTACCTATACTTCTTTACGATCCGTTACCTGGGTTCTTTATCTTAGTGTTTTTTTACATTCTTGTTTCGCTAGTTTGCGTTTTTCCTATCTACATTACTTTACGACCCATCACATAGGTTCATTAATATTTCACACTTCCATTATTCGTGTGAGATTTCATCACTTATGAACGTCAAACTTCATTCTTTATTCGACCCGTTCAACTTTAAAATAGTTGAACGTAGTTATCAAAATTTCTGTTTGCAAATTCTCATCGTTTTTTTAGTCATGACTCTTAATCCGAGTCTTTTGACTTTCTATTTCGCGTCCCCGTTTCTTGGTTTACGCATACTTTCAAAATCCTACCCATCTATCGGGTATCTTACCGAAGTCACTATCAAAGTAACCGTCCCGGTATGTACTAAGACTTCGTTTTAATTTATTTGGTCGTCTTAGCGAAATCCATCGCTTTTATTTAATCAAGTTCTTTATTCTTTATTTAATTCGTTTGACTTGTCCTTGTGAATTTCATCACTTGCGATAGTCAAACTTTTATCTCTATGCCTCAGCATTCTCATTAGTTGGTTTGTATTTTCATTTACTTTAATCTTTGTCCCTTCTCTCGGGCTCGTTATTCTAACGTAATACGCTCCCATCATCCGAATTGCGTTTACGTTTACTATCAAACATCTTACTTGTTTGATTCATTTGGGTACCTTTTTAATTCGTTCCATTCACCCATCCTTACTACATCGGACGTAAATGTGTCCATCATAAGAAGTTCATGGTATCATGTGTTCACTACTTACTTGGTCAGAGTAAGCGATCAACACATGACACAAATGACACACATGACCTTTTTATAATTTTCATATCACGCCCCATGTAAGTAACTCCTCTAATAATTTCCATATTCATGGTTTCAGTTGGTCAAACATTATTTAATTATTATTTAACAATTATTAGTTTTACATGTTTTTATTCTTTGAACATATAAAATGTTTTCCTTTTTTACCTAGCTATTATATCATCACATTCGTTAACGTGATCGCTACTTTTTTCTCAATAGTATTATACTGAATTATTCACTTGGATATTTATTCCCGTCCAAGTTTTTCACGTAAATTATTTCTATTATTGTCTTGTTATTCACAATCGTGAGTAACGCATGTTTCTATTTGTTTTCACTTAGAAACATCATCCTGAATAGATATCCTATTCAGGTTTTCCAAGTTTTATCCTACATATACAACCATCATTCTCTACGTGTTTGTTGAATATTACTATTTATGCGATTAAATGTAAAACATGCACCTGGTAATGCTTCCCCCGATGATCGTTCCTTGCCATTATTCTTATTCGTGATTGTTACGCGATTTGGTCCTTGGTGAGCATGCTCCACTTGTCATACTTCGGACCGTTCCTCTATCCTATCCGTTACTTGTTACACCCTCGCCATCTTCAGATGCGATTATCCTTTCAGTTAAAACATTTACAAAGATTAGTAATGTCAACTTCACTAAACGCCCGTATCATAATACAAGGCTTTTCTACTATACGTGTCAACGCACGTAATTTTGTTAACTATATCTATCATTCCCGATTTGATTGGTGTAACTTGTATTACACGATAACTCTATGTGTTGTTCACAACACTTTATTCATATTGAACCATTAATATACATGTACTTACCGGATTTGCGATCAAGCCCCGAACCGAACACACTTTACTCTTTAACCATGAGCTCTGATTACCAACTTGTAAGACCCTTGCTATTATTAAGCAGTTTTCGTTTAATCTTACGAAAATACGGGTAAATTAAAAGTTTTACAAATTTAAAGAAAATACATCATAATGTAATTGAGTTTCGTCTTTTAGGATAACGACGACGCAACATGCGGAAGCTTTTTTTCGTGCGTGTGTTCGGTTCTTGTATGGCGCTTGACCTTCATCCGTAACCCATGATATTTTCCTGTGATCAAAACCAACTTAAAAGTTAGTTTTGATGCTTAGTTAATAGATCAAACAAGTTCTAAATATCGAACAATAAATTAAAAATAAAATCACTAGCTCTGTAGTCTGTCGCGGGCCGCAACAGACTTAATCTCATCTTTCGCAGGCCGCCACAGCCTGTGGCGGGGCGCGACCACTTGTTGCTTTCTCCGTCGTGGGGCGCCAGAGACCCATTTCGACAGAATGTCATTTTCTTTTTGCTGTGTTTGCCCAGTTATGTTTCTAAGAAAATTTCCAACTTCGAATTAGCATAACTTTTGATCTAGACCTCCGTTTTGTATGATTCTTTTTCCTACATGTCCGCAATTAAATTACGAACCCATTTACCATCATTGTTCATATAAAACCAGTTTATAAGAAAATAGTCTATAAATCCCTTTTTCTACTGTTTGACCCGTTTAGTTTAAGTTACATTGCATGAATGTTATCATCGGTCGTCTCTAACATTTCCTACCCATCCCGAGCTTGCCAAGCATTAGTGTTTTCACTCCCATTATGGGGTTCGCGTACGTATTTACATTCACCGATTTATTTGTATCTTTCTAATCACTTATTTCACATTTAAGTTCTTAATTTATTTTGACCCGTTTAGGGGACTTTTAAGCATCTAAGCATATCAAACTTGCTATTTTCTTTTCGCACTTCGCCTTTCCATACTAATGAATTACTTATCTTCCACCACAACTATTTTTGTGTGGATTTAACACAAGGAACTCAAAATCCCAAATTTTACCCTTCGACTAGTCATTATCCACAAATGACCATTTTTAGGCATTCGACCACAAATGTTTTTTTGCCTAGAACTTTTATGTGTATCTAAGGATTCCAAAATCAATATACATGTTCCTAAAAAACCTCAAAGGGTCGTCTATCCGGTTCACCCATCAAGGGCTTTTTGGTCAATCTTTTAGACCCTCATTTTACTACGAAGTACTCACTAATTATTTGACCACAAACTCACTCTTAACTATAAACCTTTTTGTGCGTACCTGGCTCGGGTCAAGTATTGACCCGTTTCAATACCTTGCATTAATGATTTTGCTAGTTTATAGCAATGCAAATTTCCGTATGCCGTTTTTATCTTGTGAGCATTAGACTCAACAATACTTATTAGTTGTTATTTGTCAAATGGTGCTAAAAATCACCATTTAACCCGTTTGGTCTAAACGACCAAACATTTTTCATTTGTATTTGAATGGTATATATATATTTACCATCTCGTTATTTAACCCATTTCGGCTTACGCTGTAGGGTATCTTTTAACTTTAACTTACGTTTGTCGACACACGACTAATTACCATTTTATCCCTATCATTATTATGAGTTATCCCATAGGGCAACGTTTCCAAACTCATTGTATGTTTGTCATTCATGACTATACTACCATTTACCTATTTTTACCATCCATTATGGTTTTCCATCATTCTTACTCATGCCGAGCCGTATCAATTACGTCGGAACACCACATTTAACCATTAGCTTAACATATTCTTAACCCTTATAATAATTAGACATTCTATAAAAAGGGAGTGTAAGCTTTACTTAACTCGTATCCAAACAATGCTTTTCTCCGCGTACTCGATTCGTTTGACCCGCTTCTTTCCCAAGCCTCCATCTTGCTTGTCAAGAGTCAAACTATTATCATAATTCGTAAGACGGTTAGATTAGTCATTATCACATACGACTATTCCATCTTACGAATTCTATGTCGAAACTACTATTCGACTTCATCATTGGTTAATTTGACTTGTAATAGTAATTTACCCTTAATCATACAAAACTGCAAATTTGCGTTCAATAACTCATTTAGGCAATCTCATCAATTATCAAAGACACTTTATTCATTCTTTAGACAAAATCTACGGGTTTTCATCTATAAATTGTAACACCCCTAATTATTAAACTATATATGTTTGTGTACACGTGTAGGTTATAAAATTTATAATAAAAACCATAAGAATTTAACTAGGAATAATTAACCTAGTTAAAATCTTAATAGAAAAGATGGGAAAAATCCAAGAATTCTAACCATCTTATTAACTTAAAAACTAGAGGGATCAATTGTGCCAATTTGGAAAGATATTTTTTTTATAAAACACTAGATAAGTATGAAACCACACACTTGTGTGTGTGGTTCTGTTCGATTAAAACACCAGGAGCGAACTCCATCTCTTCCAAAACCCTAATCTCACAATTTCACTCAAAATTCAAGAATCAAAACCAAATTGAAGGTGATTCAAGGCTAAATAAGTGATCCTCATACTTGGTATATCAAAAGGTGAATTGGGTGGTTCATCAAGTGGGCAAGGCGGAACGGATACCCGCTTAGAAAGAAAGCTTTGAAAAGGTACGCGGCTATGCGCTTCGTAATATTTTGTTAGAATTTTATGTTAGTTGTTGAATGATAATCAATTCGTTATAATGTTTGGATATTACTAAAACGAAAGATTTCGTTTGTAGTACCCAAACAAGAAGAAATAGAAATTTCGATGACATATAAATGATTAAAGTGGTGGACTCCACTTAATAGATTAAATGGGTCAAATTGACTCAAATACTACACGTTTGATTCAGAAAGGCGATGGATTTCGTTCATGAAATCAAACGGGTCAAAATCACCAAAGTATTGAACTTTGGTAAGCTAAAGTGATGGATATCGCTAATTAAGATAAACGGGTGGATTAAGATGTATATAATTGGTTAACGACACTTAAGTTTTAATAATATGTGCCATAAAATACAAGTATATTGATGTATAAGCTATTATAGATGTTTTGAGCTCATAACCAAAGTCTATGATTCATTAATTAAAACGGGTCAAATAATTATGCAAGATTTTTATAATCCGAAGGTGTAAATGAAAGAAATTTGTTCAGGTGACAGTAGGATTTTGATTCTATATTATAGAGTATCGAATTACGGTCACGTAGGAAGAAACTGGACCTAATTCAGATCAGTAACGGACAAGTTATGTCCGTTTTCGTAAAGTATAGACTAGCTGGGAAAATGCAGGTCTGAAAACCAAACCCGCTGGAAAAATAAAGGCGTCGCGTCATGCGACAGTGAACCAGGGAAGGCGTCGCACTACGCGACGGGCCTCGCGGCCCGCAAAGGCTAGACCTTCAGCCGTCGCGCCCCGCGACCGAGACTCATAACTAGAAAAACTTGTTTAATTGCTGTGTTTTGACATTATGAACTTGTTCAAACATATATTAAGCTCAAATAACTAATGTTTTGATAAATTCTGGTTATAGGTAAAGGGATGGACTTGTGGATGACGATCAAGCCTTGTTAAAGAACCGAATACACATTATAAAGGAGCTTCCGCAAATGAAAACTACTACTTTTGTCACACAACACACTCTAGTGTTGTTAACTCTTGTAAATATGTATTTGCTTGTTTTTAAAAGTTAAGTAAGTTGGGTTTAGAACAACATGTTTTGGGAAATGTTGGAAATGTTGTTGTAAAGTTTTGAAACTTATTCAAATGTCGTTAATTCGATGTTTTAATATTAATGATACTTATAAATGTATTAATTATTACATAAATGATAAGATAAGTGTATGGGTCTTACAAGTTGGTATAAGAGCCTCGTTAAGACAAAGTGTGTTCGGTTCAAAGCTTGATCAAGACATCCGGTAAGAGTTATTTATAAATGAGTCAAGATTTATAGATTTAGATGATGTAAAAGATACAAAAGTGTATGGGAGGAGTGTATTATTATGCTCGAACCTGGGAAATACACTAAATGAGGAAGGTGAGGCAAGATACGTACTTGACCAAACCTAAAAAGAAAGACACATTACTTGTGATTAAGTATGTGTAGTATAAATTTCCATGTAACAAGGTGGAAATCAATCAAATAGTTATTGATTAACTATTGTGAATATTTCAGTTAAAGAAATGGCCAGTGAAGCCGGAAAGGAATCAACTTCTCGTGTAACTGAGGAGATGAAAGCTACTATTTTCGAGGAAGTCAGAAAAGCCTTAGAAGCTAGTCTACCGCAGTTCGTCGATAGACTACAAACTACGCTCTTAGCGGTAATAGATGATAAGATGAACGAAAAGAAAGATATGGGTAAATCGAAAACGTGTTCATATAATAAATTTATGGCATGCAAGCCCCCATTCTATCATGGTGAAGTTGATCCGATCGTTTGTCAACGATGGATTAGCGACATTGAAGGGGTTTTTGAAAGAACCCATTATGATGAGACTGATTTCGTGGCATACGGAACCGGTCAGTTAAGAGGCCAAGCTAAGGATTGGTGGGATAATCTGAAAAAGGAACAGGGAATTGAAACCACGAGAACTATGATGTGGGAAGAATTCAAAACACCATTCCTTAGACATCATAGCCCGAAAGCTGTAATCAATAGGATTAAAGAAGAGTTTATTCAGCTAAGGCATAGTGGGGAGTCGATAGAGAATATTACGGGAATCTTTCTTGATAAGCTCAGGTTTTGTGATGAGCTGGTTCAGAATGAAGAACAGAAAATCTACTATTACTACAACATGCTGAGTGCAGAGTATAGGGAGTTCATGACTCCTTCAAAATATGTGCATCTTACTGAAATAGTGAATGCCGCACATGAAAGAGAGATTGAGTTGAAAAAGCAGATTGATAGGGGTGAGAGGAGAGCATTTGAGAAAAATCCACTCCCCGCAAAGAAACAAAAGCTGAATGAAGCTCCTAAGAAAGGCGCTGAAAAAGGGGGAGCGCCTCAATGCAAAATTTGTGGAAAGAATCACAAGGGCGAATGCTATTTTAAAAACAAACCATGTCCTACTTGCGGAAAAGTGGGACATGTAGTTGCAAATTGCCTAGGGAAGGTGTCGGTATGCGATAAATGTTATAAACCAGGACACAAAAAGTCTGAGTGCCCAGAGTTAGTTGGTACTAAAGACACCACTGATGCAAAGCCTGATGCCCAGAAAGCAAAGGCTAGATCTTTTCACATGACAGCTGCTGAGGCTAAAACCGAACCTGATGTTGTTTCAGGTATATTTCTTGTAAATTCAATTCCAGCATGAATTTTATTTGATATGGGTGCAAATAGATCTTTTATATCACATCGATTTATTCAACACCCTACATTCACATTAACAAAATTACCTATACCACTAGAAATAGAAATAGGTGATAATAAAAGTTTTATTGTTTGTGATATGTGTTGGAATTGCAAACTGAGCATTGACGATGAAGAATATTTGTAGGATCGGTTTGTGACCCAAACGAGTCGTTCAGAAGAGATTTTATCCGTTTCAGAGGCGGAAACTAAGAAACCGACGTCGAAACAGCTTGTTTATCACTTTAATCCTCTTGTGTATTGATATAACAGTGTTTACAGTCGAAAGGTATACCGGAAGCACTTCGGTATCACTCTGAGAAAAACTGTTACAAATGAAATGACAAATCTCCTATTTATAGTATTCAGCTTTCGCTTGAAGCATACATGTTGGCTTCAAGCGAAACCTCCTAAATATCTTCAAGCGAAACACATACAAATATAATTCTGTTCAAGCGAAACATTCAAACTAATTTGTCTTCTTGTGTGGTGATGTCATTGATGATGTCATCATGACATCATGTTTGAACAAAAAAACCGCAACGAATTCGAGACTCGATATAAGACTTAGTCGACAGATGAATGCACCAACAGACTCCCCCTCAGATGTTGACGAGTCTTAAATGTCGAGTCTTCAATGTCTTCAGTCTTTATCAGTCTGAACTCTCTCTGAAATATCTTACATTGTAAGCATCCTCAAACTTTACCTCCTTCTCTTCTTCAGCATCAACAGACTCCCCACGAACAATCTCTACTCGGATGTCTTCAGACTCCCCCTTTCGATATGCTGGGATCGCAATCTGGCATGTTGAAATCACATCGACCTCAGGTATCGGAACCTGGCACTCCATCTTCAGGTTCAAGATCGAAACCTGGCTACACCTGCACATTCTTAACCCAGAAATAAATTTTCTGATAACCACTTGTAGAGCATATTTTAAAATGATTCAACATTTATAGTATCTGATGAACCACTTGCAGAAATATCATTTTCATTTCAAACAAATATTTTTCCAAACCTGTTCGTCATGTTTAGCACTCGGAATTTTGAAAATTAGCTCTCCAACACCAGTTGTCGAAAATCTTTTTGATTTTTCCAAAATTTATGCTAAAACACACTGAAAATCTTTTTGGATTTTGGAACAAATGAAATGCAGTAAAGAAATATTTACAGACAATATTTTTGTGAGTTTGTGCAAGAGGATCATATCAGTTTTTGACAAGTCACAAGTACCGTTGAGCTTAGTTACACATTAAGAATTAAACAATTCACTTAGATTGCCGATATACTGATCCACTTAAATTTTCACACAAATTTCAACTAATTCAGGATATGAGTTAGGTGTTTTAAAGACTTAAACTCATTCATGTGTCCCACCTCTTGAATATACTCCCGTATCCAGATCCCAATATTCAGTCTTACAGGTGAGTATACCACAAATGATATCTGTTAGGGGAATAAATTATAGTACGAGGGCCGTGAGAGCTCAGGTCGATCTTTCGATACGCAGAGAGATGACGGCTTCGACTTTTAGTGGGTCCCCTTTAGGGGATCTTTTGATTACAACAGCAATGACTATCAATTTTATTGTTTCATCAATTTGCTGAGGGTTGCGCTGTATTTCAAGCAAGCGGAAAGTATTCTCCGGGGGACTAGGCCATTGCTTCCGCAAAATCAGAAGTCCCGGGATAATACCCCAGATATCACTGAGCATAAAGACCTAGTATCTCAGAAAGAGGGACCTTTCAAACGAGATTTCAGGGGTTACCTATATATCCGAGTAGTGTTCCCCACAAATAAGCAAGTTTGAATTTAAGTTTATATCCCGAAAAAGTTTACTAAATGTGTAAAAACCTATCGGCATATCATCAGTGAGACTGTTTAACACTATTTAAACATTACATTTCTTTAGCATACTGTGACCGTCAACTGATGTACTATCATTTCCTCTTCTAGACACAAAAACTCATTTTTGATTTTATCATGTTTTTGCCTTTTTCAAAATTTCAAATGTTTTTGGATTTTCTGAAATTTTCTACTCCCCCTAAAATGCAAACACATTTTAGGAAATTTGAAAACAAACTATACAGAAAGTGACAACTGATATCAAATCACCTCAATTCGCCATCCACTTGGCATAAACAATCAGAACTCCCCCTTACACAAAACTATTTTCTCATTATGATTTCAAAACACTTAAGTTTGTTTTAACCAAAATGATTTTTCCGGAAAATAAGTTTTGTTGATTTTACCACTTGTAAAATTAGGGATTTGGTTCATCATATAGTCCATTCAATCTCTTGTATCAGGATTACATCAAGTTCAACCTAATGACCTTAAGTAATCACTTTGTCAGAATCAACCTCTTACCACTTGTAAGAATATCCAAAACATATAATCACTTGTAGGAAAAAAAAACATCTACACAAACCATTTTACCAAACAAGATGCCGATTCCTGCTTCACACTTACCAACCTGGAAGCTCCGGCAATTCACAATCTGTAAAATTTAACAAACTTTAAAATTCAATTACACAATCAATTTTTAAGAAAGATGCCGATTCCTGATCCACGATTACAAACTTGGGATCTCCGGCAAGTCAGGTTTTTCAATGAAAGAAAATATCCACCCAAGCCTGACCAGCCTTGGGTGTTTTCAATTCAGAAGCAGTTGGGGTGTAAGTTGCTTTCTTCGTAGCATAAAACTCTTTTACCCCTTTAACCTTCCCATCGACCATCTTTCCGGAAATTTTCTTTACATTCCCATTAAAAGCTTTCTCAACATCAAAATTATCCTTCTCAGAATAAAACTGATTTGAGATTTCAACTTTTCCAACTTTTCGTTTAAAATCCTCAGTCCTCAATGGTGGAAAATTCTCATCATCCATTGAAAGAACTGATTTTTCAACACTCTCATCAAACTGTGGCTCATCTGATTTTGTGGAATCAGATTCATCGCCAGATTTTACTTCTGATTTCTTAACAACCCATTTTTGGTTGTCAAGTTTCACACTTCGCCTGTAAAATCTCTTTGAACATTCACCAACTTCAAATGTTGAATTTTTGAAAACTTTAAATTTTTCAGTTGGTGGTTCGATTTTATCAACAATAACTTCTTTCAGTTTTCCAGAAACTCCCTGTTTTGTGTTTGTCGCCTTAGGACAGTTCCATGCAATGTGACCAACTTCATTACATCTGTAATAGGTTCTTGTTTCTTTCCTTTGATAAGCTCCATTCTTCATCTTTTCAGCAAGAAACTCCTGGTTTGACTGTTTCCAGAATGAGCTCTTTGCTTCTTCTTCATGTCTAGTTCCTGCAACATATGTCGTTTTTGATTTATAATCTCGAACATATTTTTCATTTTTATAGTTTTCAGGTGGAATAAAACCAAGACCTTTCTTTTTGAACTTACTATTATGGTTTGGTTTCTTTCGAAATTCCGAACCATAATTGTAACCCATTTTCTTGTTTAACCGTTGTTGAACTCTTGAAGTGTATTTTTTAGGTCTTTAAGAAAGATTAAGATCTTTTATTTCAGAAATATTAATTTCTGTTATTTTGAAAACCTTTTTGATCTTTTCAAATCTAACACTTCTTATTGGAAACTCTTTATCAAAATATAATTTGCCAGAATCATTCAAAGTATACACAACTTCAAATGTTTCATCATCCAAATTAGATTTTGACAATAAAAAATCTTTACTATAAACCCGTTTTCCCGACGATTTTGAACTCCTTTCGGATGAACTCGAACTCCCAACTGACTGACAAGAACTTTTGGACTCGGACTTTGACTCTGACTCCTCATCCTTATCCAACACCTAATCAACCACTCTTTTTATCAGTTCTGACTCATGATCTGTGTCGGACGCTGTGAAGGTGACATCAATATTGTCCGGTAAAACATCGGTTATCTTGGATTCTAACTTAATATTGACTACCTGTTTTAGTTCTTCCTCGTTAGGTTTTCTAGACGAGTACCCTTCCCAAATCGGAGGCGGACACTTATTATAACAGACACCCTGTTTCTTACCAGTATCCTTTTTCTTCTTTGGCTTTATTTCTTCACCTTGAAACGCTTCAAATCCTTCAACTGTTGGATAAATTCTATCAATTATGTAGTCACAACCTTTGTAACTTTGCAGCAATGTTCTGATTCTTTCGTTCTCAGTTGCTTCACTATCCAACTCTTTCTTCCACTTTGCACATTCTTCTATGTACAAGTTGATCTCTTTTTGCTTTGTCATCATAGTAGCATTCAACATCTTCAAAGCTTTCTCTCTTTCAGAGTTAGTCTTTTCCAGACTATTCACAGTTCTGTTCAATACATCATATGACTGTTTCAAATTTTTTACATCAAACAACAACTTTTCTTTCAACTTTTCTAACTCACTAAACCTCTCATCTTTCTCTATACATTGTTTACAAGACTCTAAACATGTATGACAGGGTTTTGTGACTTCAACGATCTTCTCAACTTCAACTATCTTTTCAACTTCCACAATCTTTTCAATCACTTTGACTTCTTTTAAATCTTTTGCAGCTTTCCTTTCTTTCAGTTTCTTCAATTTTTCTGCAAAATAAAATTCAAAAGTGTTAGAAGATAAATGAGTTTTTCCCAAATTTATCTGTTCCATCTCTTCATCACTATCACTGCTTTCAGAAGAAACAGATTTTCCATCTTGACTCTCCTCATCATCCGACATCACAGCCATCCATTCCTTTATCAACTCTGGCTTTTGAACAATCTGAGCAATAAAAGCTTTAGCATTAGGATCAGCTGGAATGTACTTGTCCCAGCTAAAACCATCAGCTACTTTCTCATCATCTTGATCCATGATGCCATAGTAAGCCTTCTTGTTTGCATCTTCAATCATTCTTCCATGTGCCGTTTGAGCTTCTTTTTGTTGATGCGGTTGATGAGTGATTTGCTGATAAATGGTTTTCCTATAATAATCATCTTTCCCAGATGACTCCTTTGCTCCTCTCGGCTCCTGATTCTTGCATTCTCTTTTAAAGTGTCCTTTCTCCCTGCAACGAAAACAGACAACTTTAGATTTATCAAATCCCAGATTAGAAAGGTTTGCATCCAAGAAGTCATTTCTTCCTGTAATCAATCTAAACTTTTCTGCTCTCCTCAAAACGCTCGCCAATGCCCATTTAATATCCATTAGTTCCAGCTCCTCTGCATCAATCTGATCATAATCTTCTTTTGTGAGCATTGGATTGCCAATTCTTCCGGCAATCAACCCTTCATAAGACTCTAATGCAGTGACCAATAATCCCATATGATGCTTTACAACTTCTTCAGAATAATTTTAACCATTTTGAAGATGTAAAGCTACATTACACTGAATCGAATGCCCATTTCCAGCAGATGCACTTTGAACACTTGGAGGATTTACCGTTGAGAACCCACTAGTGTTGACTGATCCTTGTCTGCTTGGTGTAGACTGATTTCCAGCACTAAATGCAGTTTGTATCTTTGGACTGGCTTCAGCAGTTTGAACATTTCCTTTATAGTACAATTTAATATCTTGTTGATGAGTTGAACTATTCATTCTAGCAATTTTCTGCTGCTCCAGATCCTGTGCCTCCAACTTTTCTATAAACTGTGCAATCGATAACCTTTTAAACTGTCCAGAATTCTTTAATATCATCAGATATGTACTCCATTCCTTTTGCGGTAACGCGTCAGCAAGCTTTTCAACCCATTCTGCTGGAGTTTTTGTAATCTTCAATTCTGACATGGTGCGTACAAGATGACAATATCTTTCAATAAGACTCTTTGTTGTTTCACCAGGCATGCACGCAAATAGTTCAAACTCCTTTTTCAGCAATGCTGCTTTACTTTGAAGCATCTCAGTACTTCCTTCGAATTTCATTTTAAAAGCTTCCCAAATAGAATAAGCGTTTTCATCATGTTGAAGCAATACAAATATATCTTCTTTAACAGCTTGTTGTAACAAATTGATCATCATCTTTTCTCCTTTGTAACTCTCTCTTTCTTGCTTCGTGAACTCTGAAATTATTTTATCAACTCCCGCTGAATTCTTTGGCCTCTCATATTCAGTTTCGATGCTCTCCCAAGCTTTTAGATGATTCGCCTGAACCCAATTCTCAAACCGTTTCTTCCATCCGTGATAATCCTCAATTCCCATAAGTTTCGGGGGGTTTTTGCATTGTTCCGGTTTCATTCTCCATGTTCATATTCTTAGCAATGTCACCCGGAGTAGTCGGAGATGTTGCGAATGCGTTGTAAAAATCTTCACTCATGATTCGATATCGAAGAATTTCTCAAACTAGCTTTCAAACGAACTGGTTCACCTCGTAAAACACCTGAAACAAACAAACAAATGATCAGCTTAAACACTTATCAAGTTAACTGAAACGAACTGATATTCAGACTGGTGGATATTCTGTGCAGATTGAATGTTGACACACTGTGCGGACTGCTATGACCCGGATCAATTTCAAACGACCTGACTCACTACTTGTGAACTGATGGACTTTCAAACAACCATATGAACCTTTGACAACTTTAAACTCCAAACCGTACGAATTGGTACTAACTTGTGCGACCTGTCTTATTTCCACGTGAACCGAATTTGTAACAAACGACCTGATGACCTATTTACCACTTGTTGACAAAAACTTATCAAATCTGCTCACCTCGAATAAACTTTGAACACCAAATATATTCAATCTAATTGTGCCATTATAATCAATTCTTGTACCGACAACATCACAACACAAACAATTTTCAATCAATTTGGCTGCTATTAATTTTGCACACATGGGTTGATAACTATCAAACAAATTCTCCCAACATTTTCACATGCAATGATATCAATTTTCAAGACCTAGAAACTTATGAACTGACAATATTCTTTAGGTGTGCACCTTCCCAACAATCAATATGTCTTTTTTATTCAAGAACCGACAAGATTTCACACAAAAATTCACATGCAAATAGTGCACTTATCAAGATTAAGCCGACCACTTCAATTGTTTACTTAATTGATTTAATCGATACTTTGAACAAATCAACAGTCACATTCATCTCTGACATAAGAAGCATCTCATTGGGCTGATATTTGGAGTCACATGGTATCTGTCAAAATGATTTATATATTCATGTGAAAACTGATTCTATAAATCTCGATACTTTGTAACTAGACTTAATAGCTGACAATCACTTCTTTAAAAAATCACATGCAATCTTGTTTGATCACATTCACATGTATTGTATCGAAAGTTGAACCCAAATGCCGACAATGTGTCACATAAAGACTTTAATGAACCGACAATCCTGATCAACCCTAAATGCTCATTGGACCTTTCACATATGTAGACTTATCCAAGACACATGATATCGTTTACCAACTAGCTGACAATCCTTGTTTAACGTGTCACATAGATCGATGTACTATCACATGAACCTGATTAATTCTTGCCGACACACTTCACATGCACAACATTAAATCACTTAATCAAACCGATTCAATCCTGACACAAATCACATGATCTTGTTTAATGTTTTCACACAACACAAAGTATGATTTCAAGCAAATGCCAGATTCAAGCGAAAGCCACTCAAGTGAGACCTGAACTTTTCAAGCGAAAGACCCGGTTTCCCTTCAAACTACACTATTTTTTAAGCGAAAGCCATGTTCGAGTGAACTCAGCACGCATTTCAAGCGAAAGCCAGCATGATGTCAGCAAAGAACGAACAACTTTCAAGCGAAAGTTCAATTTGAATCGATTTTAAGCCGATTTTAGTTCTGAAATTTTCCAGGATTTGTTAATACATGTATGCGCACAATGTGTGAAAGTTTGAGCCGTTTTTAACCGTAAAAAATTTTAAATTTCGAAAAAGAATGGTGTAGAAACAGAATTAGTGATGAAAACGAGCTGTTTTTGCGAAATCTCTTCCTCCTGAGCTCTGATACCACTTGTAGGATCGGTTTGTGACCCAAACGAGTCGTTCAGAAGAGATTTTATCCGTTTCAGAGGCGGAAACTAAGAAACCGACGTCGAAACAACTTGTTTATCACTTTAATCCTCTTGTGTATTGATATAACAGTGTTTACAGTCGAAAGGTATACCGACAGCACTTCGGTATCACTCTGAGAAAAACTGTTACAAATGAAATGACAAATCTCCTATTTATAGTATTAAGCTTTCACTTGAAGCATACATGTTGGCTTCAAGGGAAACCTCCTAAATATCTTCAAGCGAAACACATACAAATATAATTCTGTTCAAGCGAAACATTCAAACTAATTTGTCTTCTTGTGTGGTGATGTCATTGATGATGTCATCATGACATCATGTTTGAACAAAAAAACCGCAACGAATTCGAGACTCGATATAATACTTAGTCGACAGATGAATGCACCAACAATATTTCGTCGACTTAATTCCCATGTCAATGGGAGAATTTCAAGTGATAATCGGGATGGATTGGCTAGCTCGATATCACGCAAAAGTAATATGTAATCGTAAAGAGATACGATTAATGTCTCCAAGTGGAAAACATATTACTATTTATGGGGAGAAAAGCTGCAGCAAGGCATATATGGCTTACATACATGATTCGACTAAGGAAACTCCAGAAATAAAAAACGTACCAGTAGTACGGGAATTCGAAGATGTTTTCCAGAAGACCTACCGGGGATACCACCTGAGCGTGAGGTGGAGTTTGGCATCGAGTTGGTTCCGGGTGTGAAACCGGTAGCCAAGGCGCCTTATCGATTAGCGCCGTCGGAACTACAAGAATTGCTGTCGCAATTACAAGATCTTCTAGACAAGGGATTTATTCGACCAAGCGTTTCTCCGAGGGGAGCGCCAATATTATTTTTGAAAAAGAAAGACGGATGTATGAGGATGTGCATTGATTACCGGGAGTTAAACAAACTCATGGTAAACAACCGATACCCGCTTCCTAGGATCGACGACTTGTTCGATCAATTACAAGGCGCGAGTTGGTTTTCGAAGATCGACTTAAGGTCGGGTTATCATCAGTTGAAGGTAAAAGAAGAAGATTTACCGAAAACAACATTCCGAACGCGCTATGGTCATTACGAGTTTTTAGTAATGTCTTTCGGATTAACCAATGCGCCTGCGGCTTTCGTGGATCTTATGAATCGCGTCTGCAAGCCAATGCTAGACAAGTTGGTGATTGTTTTCATCGATGATATTCTTGTATATTCAAAAAGCGAATCGGATCATGAATGTCATTTGCGTGAAGTACTTGAAACGCTTAGGCGTGAGAGACTTTATACAAAGTTTTCAAAATGTGCCTTTTGGCTACGTGAAGTACAGTTTCTAGGACATGTTATTAGTGCCGATGGAGTTTCGGTAGATCCGTCCAAAATAGAAGCTGTGTCTAAATGGAAACCTCCAAAGAATCCATCAGAGATTAGGAGTTTTCTAGGTCTTACGGGTTATTATCAGAGATTTTGTCACACCCCGTTATTTCCACATATTACCGGTGGGGAGTATCGTCACGTAGTTGATATCATCATGGTCAAACATACACAGAATATCACAGCGGAAGTCTTGGAATATAAAATATTATTACAAAACCCAAATGTCTAAAAATATCAAAGTATTTATTATAGACGAGCCTGTAATATCAAATCCACAGGTGGATCTTTACAGAATGTATAAAATGAAGTTTAGCAGACTTTAGGGCGTCTTTAAGGATTTGCAAGATACTCTATTTCGACACCGAGCAACTCCCAGCCTATTACGAGTAGTACCTGCCACTTATTCTTTGGAAAATACGTCAGTTTACACTGGTAAATACAATTAACTGACTCTTTTGAAAAAGAGTTTATGAAAATTGATTTAGGCACACAAGGCACAAAACTTTTTATAACTTGGGACAATCTTTAATAAAATCTTGTATACTGAATTACATGTTTACCATACATCTGGGGCCCAGTACAGAGACTGAGACATGATTAAACGACACACCACTTATAAAACCCATAAAGGAGTTATCCCCAACTTGTAGGTAATTAATAATTTAATATTGGCATCTTTTCGGTGTATGCCTACACCTTGCGCATCGGTTGTGGCCATTTACAAATGAAATGAGCCGATGATATATCCAGGACATGGTCGTTAACCCCCAATGTTTAAGTTATCAACAGAACAGTATCAAAACGGGTTTTGTGAATTTACTAGCCACAATCCAGCATTTGATTGATCAACACCCGACCAAGCGGTATTAATTTACCGTATCCCAAGCCCCTATAAAGGAAAATAAGTTAAGAGTATTTACCTGAGCTAGTACTTGATTCCCAGCATAATAACTCAGTCGTATCCAATCTATCTAAATTCAGGTAGCTTTTACCGGGTGGCTCTAGTCTGGAGTGATGGTAATATATAACCAATTCAGAATGCTAACGGTCTTATTTAAGTCGTAGATTTAGACCGGCTAGCTTAAAGTATCTAAAACGGTACGATACGCTAGATTAAGCGATGACCAGAATAGAATGTTATTTAGACCCAACAAGTATGAAGACTTGTATAATATGGGTAAACTAAACACATTCTGGATTTCGAGATAAAAACGATAAGGTTAAACCCGTTTCGGCTAAATTACGTAAACTAGTTACGTAAACCGATCCGAACGCGTAAATGCATAACGGGTAACAAAATGAACCATATACAAGTCCCATATGTTATTATGCTTAGAGGGTAGGGATAGTGTACAAAGTGTCTAAAGTGTGAGAAGTGTTTTAAACCATTAGATCTTTGATCTAATGGTTGAGATCAATAGGGACCAAATTATAAATTGTGTTTTAATTATATGGACTGATTTGAAAATTGTAGGGGTAATAGTGTCTTTGTATATGTTTCAAATTAGGTAACATCTCCTAAATTCTAGCGATTCACTCCTAAATTCTAGTGATTCAAATTTAACTGCTAAATTCTATCGATCCTAAATTCTAAAAATACAGAAATATGTAACTGCTACAAGAAATGTATAACACTATACATCCATCATATAACACTATACATCTATCATATAACACTATATAACACCATAAAACACTATATAACATTGATATAACACTATACATCCATCATAGACATGCTACCAGAAAAATATAACACTGTATAACACTATGCATCCATCATATAACACTATATAAACCAAAGAACACTATATAAAACCATATAACACCATGTAACACTGTATAACACTATATACGAATATATAACACTATATAGTTCTGAATGGTGGTTGCACTACATAATTAATAATTGATGGTGTTATATAGTGTTTTTTGGTGGTTACACTAGAGAATTATATAGCACTACAAAATTATATAACATCAAAAACCATTATATAACACCATATAACACCATGTAACACTATATAACACTATATAAAAATATGTAACACTATATAGTTCTGAATGGTGGTTGCATTACAAAATTATATAACACTACAAAATTAATAACCGGTGAACGAGATGACACAAATTCGTAGATTAACTCTTAAAATCGAATTCCTATAATAAAGGGTGGCGGTTATTTTGGGCAGTTATCTTTTAATCAATTAATTGAAAGAAATAGAAAATTACTAATTCACCCTTTTGAATTAATTTAGATATAGGACACTTGTCATCACCACATTATTTCTCACCCTTCTCACAATATTAGATTAATGTACAGGATCCTCTACCTATGCTTTGAATATGTTAATACATCAGTAGGATGTTAACATATATGCCCAAAAAGTAAATAAAGACCAAATTAAGTCCCGTAGGGGCATTTTGGTCATTTTACCCTTTATAAAAGAGGGTTTAAAGCAAACTGAGGTTCTGGTCTTTGGTATCAGTAAAAATATTTATTTTATCACATTACATCAGTAAGATATTATTTATATGTGAGGTTTATCAATTATGGCCAAACTATTCCCCGAAAGGGCAATTTGGTCATTTCACATATGCTTTTAAGGACATTTTCGGAAGTTTGAGTTCATGACTTATACCTACTGTAATGATATTAAATTTTTTTTAAAAATTCAGTAGGTAACAAGTCGTAGGTGTTAAATAAGGTTTTAAACCATACTCTGCACCTTAATTAGCGTAAAATCGCTAATTGACGATAATTAAGAATGTTTATGTAAATCTGAGATTTTGATCAGTCTTAAATGCTCAAAATAATTTATTTAATATATGAAATCAGTAGAAAAAGGTTTGGCATTCAAATCATTTGTAAATCTCATTTTATGCCTAAAAAGGGTATTATCGTCATTTACCGAATTATACAAGAACTCCTTGATATGATCAGATTATAATCTGATCAAAAATTCCAAAAATCCCTAAAAATAATATCTTAACAGTAGGTAATGAGTTTTGGATCAAAATCCAAGTTTAAACATGCCTTATGCAAGATATCGCAATTTAATTAATAAGAAGCTTCTATTTACGATATCGAGCATAACTCCTGTTTGAGACCAAGAACTGATGTCAAATTTTCGGGACATACTTATATCAGTAACAAAGGTTTTTGTCCACTCACCTTTCTAAAAATCTCATTTATATGTCAAAAGATTATGGCATTTATAAGCATAATAACGGACATGTGCATATAATTCAAACTACTAAAGACCAAGCAATATAACTTCAGGGGGTTATACTACTATATAATACGGTCCTAATGGAAGCTTAAAACTTGGAAGAATCAAGCTTAATCGGGTCAGATCTGAAAGTCAAAGCAAAAGTCAAGCTTTTGCGACTTTCGGTTGCGAACCGACCCTAAACTCAGAATTGTCAGGTTGAACATGCTTATACATGTTCTAATAATAATTACCAAGTTATTAGAGTGTTAAAATATAATTTATAACCTCTGCATCATTGGTTTTAATTATTATTTATAAATCTGCCAAGTTTGACTTTTTACCTAAATGGTTTGACCCGACAATTAACTAAGCAAACGAACGAATTAGGAGGTGCCCTTTTAAGGGTTAATCACCTACCTAACTATGGTCACATACCCACATTCATCTCAAACCGCGGCTGGACCAATTGAGTTTAAACCGAAAGTCAAAGTTAATTTATGATAACTTGACTTTTCGGTTTTTAAATTGTAAAACTGAATTAACGAGAGGGCTAAGACACTTACAAAGGGTCCTATCTATCTTTTCTACTAAGAAAAAATTCCACTTCAGATTAGGAAGCTCTAGGTTTGAGTGATAGGATGATAGAATGAAAAATGAACAATGAAATGGATGATCTTCATCCTATTTATAGGTTTTGAGGAATTATTTGATCAAGACATGTGTTTGGAGGGTCCCTAGGATCACTACAGGTGTCTTGACAGCTGTATAATCAGCTTGGAGTCCAAGAAAAATCGAGCTTAATGCCCAAGAATTGGATTTGAGTGATGAACAAGCTAGAACAAATAAAAAAAATATACCTGCAGCAGATACGGGCTACGCGGCCCGCGTAAGGGGCGGCCCAAAGCCTACGCGGCCCGCCTGGAGGTCTGGCCCAACTCCATCTTTTGCAACTTGTCAAATTTGGTCCCTGTTCTATGCCTTTCTTCAAAACAGCACATATATGTTGCTGTTTGTTTAAATGACCCACGAAAAGGCACCCCATTGGGCCCATGGCTCGATACTAGACCCATATTAGCCATAATATGTTTTAGGTTTTGGCGTTTTTGGTCCCAGATACTTTTAAGTGCCCTTTTTAAACTTTCTTTCTTGTCACTTTTGGCACCAAAACTCCATATAAACATATATATTGTTAATATATGGTACAATATCATTAGTGATCGGTCTTAGGCATGCCAGGGAGTACGATTAAGCATTGCGGAGTTCCCGGTTCCTTTAAAAGACCTTTCAAACACGTAATTTCATTCGTTGACGCGTTTAGTCCTTTTAACGCATAAAGTAATGCGTAATATCGTTTAACGATATCAAAGCCTTCCATGGCCCATACTAGGCATTCCCGAGTGTATGCTCAAATATTACGATGCTCCAGTTCGCTTAAAAGGTCAATCAAAGGTGTGTTGTTCTACGTTGACGCTTTTGGTCCCTTTAACGCGAAAACTTGCGCGTACCATCGTTTAATAGCATCAAAGCCCTATGTAGCTCATATTAAGCATTCTCGAGAGTATGATTGTACATCATAATACTTCGGGTTCATTAAAAGGTCATTCAGAGGTGTAATTAAACATGTTGATGCTTTTAACCCCTCTAACTTACAAACTTGCGCGCAACTTCACTTATTGGCATAAAAGCCTTAAATGGCCAATATTTGGCATTCTCGAGAATATGATCAAACATAATGAAGCTCTCGGTTTGTTAAAAGGTCACTCAGAGGTAAGAATTAACATGTTGACACTTTTAACCCTTCGACGCGCAAACTTTCACATAATTACGCAAACGGCTCCTCTCGTCCAACAAGTGGCTTATTTGAGAATATGGACACCGTATAAGGTCACTCAAAGGCCTAGTTTAGGCATGTTGACACTTTCAGTCCTTTTAAAATCAAGGTTTTTGATTTTGACGAAAATAGTCCCTCATAGTCAATGTTTGACTTTATTAGGGTTCATTACACGTGTCAACACATCATTGGACACGATTTTACGAGGTGTTACAGATTTATACAATATTTCTCCAAAATTGCAACTCCATTAACTAATTTGACCCGTAAAGATGATAAATTTGTATGGGGTAGTGCACAAGAAGATGCCTTCCATATCCTTAAAGAAAAATTGACCAGTGCCCCTGTACTAACGTTACCAGATGGGACTGAAGATATGGTTATTTATTCAGACGCATCCCAGCTTGGTCTCAGATGTGTACTTATGCAGCGAGGAAAGGTGATCGCGTATGCTTCAAGACAATTAAAGATTCATGAAAACAAATATCCGACACATGATCTGGAATTGGCAGCGGTAGTATTTGCCTTAAAAATATGGAGGCATTATTTATATGGTGTGAAATGCACTATTTTCACTGATCATAAAAGTCTCAAGTACTTATTTGATCAAAAGGAGTTAAATATGAGACAACGACGTTGGTTAGAGACAGTGAAGGATTATGATTGTGAAATTCATTATCATCCTGGAAAAGCCAACATAGTTGCAGATGCACTGAGTAGGAAAGAAGAATATTCACCCATTCGGGTGCAGTCGATGCTGTTAATAGTGACCTTAGGGTTACTTGAACGAATCAAGGAGGCACAAACTGAAGCTGTAAAAAAAGAAAATTGGAAAAAGAAAAGAATAGTGGGTCAGTTCAAAGACTTGAAGGATAATAGTAATGGATTGAAAACCCGTTTCGATCGAATCTGGGTTCCAAACACTTGCAATGTTAAAACTCTTCTTCTTGACGAAGCCCACAAGTCCCGCTATTCTATTCATCTGGGAGCTACCAAGATGTACAAAGTCTTGAAACAAAATTATTGGTGGCCTGGAATGAAGCGAGACATCATGAAGTATGTGGAAAAATGCTTAACTTGTTTACAAGTAAAAGCAGAACACCAGAAGCCTTACGGTAAACTTCAGCCGTTAGACATTCCGGTGTGGAAGTGTGAGCACATTACTATGGATTTGTTAACTAAGCTACCAAGAACATCACGTAGATTTGATGCTATATGGGTAGTAGTTGACAGATTGACTAAGAGTGCTCATTTTATTCCAATTCGGGAAACATACACTTCCGAGAAGATGTCGGAAGTATACACGAACGAAATTATCTCTCACCATGGAGTACCGGTGTCTATCATATCGGATAGAGATACGCGCTTTACTTCAATCTTTTGGTGTGATTTTCAAGAAGAGATGGGTACTAAGTTATTTATTAGTACCGCATATCATCCACAGACTGATGGGCAGACTGAAAGAACTATTCAAACACTTGAAGATATGCAACGAGCATGCATTATCGATTTTGGCGGTAGCTGGGATATCTATCTACCACTAGTTGAATTTTCTTATAACAACAGCTACCATTCCAATATCGGAATGGCACCATATGAAATGCTTTACGGTAGAAAGTGTCGAACCTCGGTATGTTGGAGTGAAGTGGGTCCACGAGAATTAGCTCACAAAGATATAATCAGTATCACTAAAGAAAAGATTGAAGTGATTCGGGCTCATTTAAAAGTTGCTCAAGATCGGCAGAAGTCCTACGCAGATAAAAGACGAAGGCCAATCGAGTTCCAGGTTGGTGATATGGTTATGCTTAAAGTATCTCCGTGGAAAGGGGTTATCCGATTCCGAAAACGGGGAAAATTGAGTCCAAGATTTATTGGTCCATTCAAAATCACAGGGTGTGTGGGTAAGGTAGCATACCGACTAGAACTGCCAGAAGAGTTGAGCGGTATTCATAGCACTTTCCATGTTTCACATCTACGACAGCGCTTAGCTGATGAAATGGCTTATGTAAGCTATGACGACATTGAGGTTGACGATAATCTAAATTATGTCGTAAAGCCGATTGAAATTCTTGATCAAAAGGTTAAAAGCTTAAGAAACAAAGAAATCAAACAAGTTAAAGTCAAATGGGAACATCGGAAAGGATCGGACACCACTTGGGGGTCCGAAGAAGAAATGAAACGCTTATATCCTTCCTTATTCGGTACGTATTTCAATTTCGAGGACGAAATCCTTTTTAAGGGGGTAGACTTGTAACACCCCTAATTATTAAACTATATATATTTGTGTACACGTGTAGGTTATAAAATTTACAATAAAAACGATAAGAATTTAACTAGGAATAATTAACCTAGTTAAAATCTTAATAGAAAAGATGGGAAAATCCAAGAATTCTAACCATCTTATTAACTTAAAAAACTAGAGGGATCAATTGTGCCAATTTGGAAAGATGTTTTTTTTTATAAAACACTAGATAAGTATGAAACCACACACTTGTGTGTGTGGTTCTGTTCGATTAAAACACCAGGAGCGAACTCCATTTCTTCCAAAACCCTAATCTCACAATTTCACTCAAAATTCAAGAATCAAAACCAAATTGAAGGTGATTCAAGGCTAAATAAGTGATCCTCATACTTAGTATATCAAAAAGTGAATTGGGTGGTTCATCAACTGGGCAAGGCGGAACGGATACCCGCTTAAAAGGAAAACTTTGAAAAGGTACGCGGCTATGCGCTTCGTAATATTTTGTTAGCATTTTATGTTAGTTGTTGAATGATAATCAATTCGTTATAATGTTTGGATATTACTAAAATGAAGGATTTCGTTTGTAGTACCCAAACAAGAAGAAATAGAAATTTCGATGACATATAAATGACTAAAGTGGTGGACTCCACTTAATAGATTAAATGGGTCAAATTGACTCGAATACTACATGTTTGATTCAGAAAGGCGATGGATTTCGTTCATGAAATCAAACGGGTCAAAATCACCAAAGTATTGAACTTTGGTAAGTTAAAGTGATGGATATCGCTAATTAAGATAAACGGGTGGATTAAGATGTATATACTTGGTTAACGACACTTAAGTTTTAATAATATGTGTCATAAAATACAAGTATATTGATGTATAAGCTATTATAGATGTTTTGAGCTCATAACCAAAGTCTATGATTCATTAATTAAAACGGGTCAAATAATTATGCAAGATTTTTATAATCCGAAGGTCTAAATGAAAGAAATTTGTTCAGGTGACGGTAGGATTTTGATTCTATATTATAGAGTATCAAATTACGGTCACGTAGGAAGAAACGCGACCTAATTCGAATCAGTAACGGACAAGTTATGTCCGTTTTCGTAAAGTATAGACTAGCTAGGAAAATGCAGGTCTGAAAACCAAACCCGCTGGAAATATAAAGGCGTCGCGTCACGCGACGGTGAACCAGGGAAGGTGTCTTGCTACGCGACGGCCCTCGCGGCCCGCGAAGGCTAGACCTTCAGCCGTCGCGCCCCACGACCGAGACTCAGAACTGGAAAAACTTGTTTAATTGCTGTATTTTGACGTTATGAACTTGTTCAAACATATATTAAGCTCAAATAACTAATGTTTTGATAACTTCTGGTTATAGGTAAAGGGATGGACTTGCGGATGACGATCATGCCTTGTTAAAGAACCGAACACACATTATAAAGGAGCTTCCGCAAATGAAAACTACTACTTTTGTCACACAACACACTCTCGTGTTGTTAACTCTTGTAAATATGTATTTGCTTGTTTTTAAAAGTTAAGTAAGTTGGGTTTAGAACAACATGTTTTGGGAAATGTTGGAAATGTTGTTGTAAAGTTTTGAAACTTATTCAAATGTCATTAATTCGATGTTTTAATATTAATGATACTTATAAATGTATTAATTATTACATAAACGATAAGATAAGTATATGGGTCTTACATAAATGAAACCCCTTTTCTTCATGTTATTACGCATTCCTACAAATTCCTAATCAAATCAAGTTCTACTTACAACCGAGTAGACGCGCGATTTCACTTAGACATTTTAACAAACACCTAGTGGGCATAATTTTTACACATTTACAAACTAGTTCATAACTAGTTGTTTCTACCTAACATAAACATAAATTTCAATTCCATTATGTCTAGCATGCATACTATTCTCAGATTCATCTTGTGGAAATCAGTTAACACCATTTTGATAGTCATAATTCTAGGGTTCATCTTATTTCTACAAAACCCATTTAACACATGAATGGATAATTATGAAATTCATATTTTGAACACTAATTTAACAAGCTATTGACTAGGGTTTACTCCTAGACATGATTTCATCCCCAATTTCATCCAAACATCAACTAATCGAGTTCAGATTTCGATTTCACAAGTTTATCAAGAATTTGAGATGAAACCAAATTGTGAATTTTGACATACCTTATGATCCCTTCACTTAGGTGATCACTAATATGAGCTTGGATTTCGATTTGGGACTGATTTGGCCCTTTGATTCGATTGATTTGCAAGAGTTAGGGTTCATGTAGGAGAACCCTTTTTGTCTCCTGTGAAGAACTTGACCAGAACACACACTAAAGTGTGTGTTTTGGTGTTTTGTTTTAATTAAATAAAATCACTTCCAATTTTGTCAAGTTTAGTCCCTTTACTTGTTCAATCTTTTCATAAGGAGTATTTTAACCAAGCTTTCTTATTATTTTTAAAACACTTACTAACTAGGTTGATATTCCTAGTTACTTGGTGGGTTCCGCGAGTTATAACCCGTCTTATTTTAAGTCCCGTTAACTTAGGCCTCTTATGAGCTTTGTTTCTTCAAAGTATTTATCCTCCTTTTTAATTAACATAAAGTTTATTTATTTAAATCCTAATATTTACCGGGTTAATTTTTACCACTAACGATATTTTACCCGTCTTTACTATTAACGTGGTTTGATTACCAAGCCCGTTTTTGGGGGTGTTACAGTTGACTAACCAAAGTAAATCGAACCCCTTTCCAATTAAGGTAACGTGCCTTGACTTACTCAGACAAATACGTTCATCGATGTTAGGCCTACGATATTTGTCCTTTCGGTCACTACATGTCCTTAATCGATTTGGAAGATTCGAGACTTTGGCGAGATTGAAAATCAAAGAGTGGGACTAGTTATCAAGATGCGAGTTTCACCTCTAACTTGGCAACATCGTACCCTAATATTGCCGGTACTTATCAACAGATAAGACCTGCTAGATTATGAAATGGAAATTTCCCTTCAAGGTTCGGATGTCACTCCTGACTTGAGGGTAAATCTCGTGCAAAAATACAAACTCTGCTGAGCGAAAGTCGTCATCAAAGGCTGGAATCACCCCTGTTTTGATGAATCATTTTGATTTTGCTACAAGAGTGTTTTCAAAGCATCCAAGTGTGTATTGTGTTAGCCTTAGGAAAGACATGTAAGTTTAACAAGGAAGTGTTGCTAGGAAGAATGTACGGTAGAATGCATAAGCTTTAAACAACACATAAGAGTTAAAGTTTCCTAGAACTATAGACTAGGGCAAAGTATTCCTATTTTTCCTAATTCCCTATAGTTATGGCTCTGATACCAATCTGTCACACCCCAACCGATGGCGGAAACATCGGGGCGCGACACTAAGTGAATCAGATTGCTCAAGAGAATCTACAACACTATTTGTTCGATAATGATTAATTAAATTTCATAAATTCGTCTAAAATGTCAAACAGGTTCCACAACCATCATAATGTATCAAAACAACATAAATATCCAAATATTGTTCAAAATTAGCTAATGATCTAAGATGAGTTTCTAAGCATCATCCTAGCTTGTTTTCTTTATTCCTCGGGTACTATCAACCTGCAACATGTTTTAAAATACAATCAACAAAATGTTGGCGAGCATACAATTTTGAATACGTAGCATAATAGTTTTAAAAACTCATATCCAACACAAAAACATATAACAAGTTTCACCATGCTAGTTAACGCAGTCTAAGTGATAGCCCAAATTTCCAACGCTTTAAAGTGCCTTTCCTAAAGAATAACGGGAGGTTAAAATATCACAAGTATCATGTTTCATGTTCAATGCGGATAGAGTATGTTTCAAATAAGTTTCAAGTGTCAAGTGTCTTGATATAGAATACATGTTGCATACCAAAAGTGTTTAAAACAAAAAGGGATTGAGTATATTCATAGTGGGTGCTTAAAACCAAACACTGTCTAATTGGATCGAAGGGAGCGCTGGATCAGCCTGCGGGCGGGAACAAAGCATAAGTCCTCTAAGTGCTAACCCGGTTGGCAACAGAGTGTCGAATAGTGCGAAAATCGAGTAAAAGTGTCTTACAGACTGCCTGGCGGATGGTCATCCGGACGGATGACCATTCGAACGGATGGCCATTCGAACAGTGGGTGTTTGTGAACTGTTAATGTTTTCAAATTTTTTGAACATAGTGTCCTGTAAAACAACCAACAAGTGTCATCATAATCAGATCATCTGGATGAATGGTCATCCGATCGGATGGCCATTCCGACAGATGGTCAGTGAGTGAAGTTTCATGAAATATCTGAGTTTGAGTTAACGATAACGGTGTGACGATGTGTCAAACAACGAAAACGCCTCAAACCCAGCTCGTTCGGTCGGGCGGGAAGCACCCCTTTTTGAACCGACGAGCTGTTTCTGATGAGTATCATGTTTGGAATGTCAACCGGCCCGTTTTCCGGTGGAGTTCAGTTTTCAAGCCAGCTTTCGACTAAGGAATGAGTCGAAAGTCTGTTTGAGTCTGATTTCACCCATGTTCTGTATAAAATTGAAGAAAAGTTCAAAATTTAGTTGTAAAACATGATGTTCATCAGATCTGAGCTGGAAACATGTGAAATTCCATCAGATCTGGTGTAAAAATGTGAGTTTTTTTAGGTTTTGTATAAAAGTTGTGAAAATCCTTTAGATCTAGGGCCGATATATTAAATGATGCTCCACCACAGTTTGCACAAGCAAATGAGTGGAAAACACCTTCAAAAGGCCCAAATCGGTTGGTTTTCGTGAAAAAGTTGAAGTGTTCGTGTGATTTTGATGAAGAATATGGTGTAGAAGTGTTAAATGATGAAAGTTGTACAAGGATTTTGGAGAAATACTTACGGAATGGGCTTGAATCTTGATTAAAATGGCTAAGAGTGCATGAGGTCGAATGGCAGAGAGTAAAGGTGAGAATGAAGGGTCAAGGGGTGTATTTATAGGTGATAGTGACAGCTAAGTCAGTCTAAGTGTGCAAGGGGTCGGATGGCTTTCCGGTCAAATGGTCATTCGATCGGATGGTCAACCGAGCGGATGGTCATCCGATCGGATGTCCATTCGGACAGCCGGGACCCGTTTGCTAGTTTTCCGACTTTGGTTCGTTTTGCGAGCTAGATTAAGTGTTGCGTTGCGTATTATTGTGTGAAGTCATTACACAGAGTATTATTACGTCTAAATGTTCAAGTATCATAAATACAAAAGAAGTTTTCGTGTTTCAAGTTGCGTGTAAGCTAGTTTCTCATTCAGTCAAGTACCAAAGTTTCTCGTTCAATAAGTATCAAGTTTCTCGTTCAACCAAGTATCAAAGTTTCTCGTTCAATAAGTATCAAGCATAACAAGTGTCAAGTTTCTAGCATCACAAGGGTCGAGATTCATAGTATCACAAGAGTCAAGTTTCACAAGAGCCGAGTATTCACAAGAGTCAAGTATCATAAGAGTCAAGATTCATATCGTTCATGTATAAAGCATCACAAAAAGCATCACATAGAGTAAAAGTTTCACATAGTTTCACACATAATTAAGACTCAAATAGTTTCATTTCCATTATAATCGATCGTCTTAAGATTACAAGCATCACAAGGTAGGAGGTACGACGAGACTTGCCAAAAGATGAAAGTTTCAAAACGCAGGGCGTTACAGTCTGAATGGTTAAGACCTATAATCTGAATTGGTCGGACATTTGCCTCTTAACGGTTAAGTATTACACAGGCTCTTATTGATTCAGACCTCTTACTGGTTCAGCACTTAATGGTTCAGACCTCTTACTGGTTCAGCACTTAACCATTCAGATATTGCCAAACAGCCCCTAACTTATTCTAATTTTTAGTTATTTAGTTTTACTCTAATAACTTGTGTTCGTTTGCTTTTTTTTAAGTTGAACACCCAACTGTGTTTAATTTTTTTAAGTGAGTGTGTGTGTATGGTGTTTGTGTGTCTTTTAGTTTATATAGGTAGGGTTTGGGGTGTGGGTTGGGCTTTTAGGTAAATTGGGCCTAAGGCTAGTTAGTCCGTTTCTAGTGTTTTGAGCGGCCCGATCACGTTTCCAATGCCCGTTTTCGCTCCCGAACTTCATGGAATGTCGTAAAATATCATTTTAAGGTCAAAAATATGTAAAATAGTGTCGTTAGTCGACGTTCGACACGTTCGGCGCGTTCGTTCGTCAGTTGCGTTAAAATCGCGTAAAATGCTTCGGTTATCGTTTCTAATCTGTTTTTCGATCCGGTTTCGATTGCGAACATTAGAATTTGATTACATAGCTAAATTTATCATAATATTTCGGTTTTGAAGGTAATACACGAGTTTGATGCTTCTGTTTCGTTGTCGGTGTGTTCCTACAGTCGGATTTTTCGTTCACATATGCGTTTTGTGACATTCGAAAGCAGAATAATTTCGCAAAACCAAATTCATGTGTATAAAATATACGTATAAAACTCGTATTTTCCGGTGTTGTTACTATTTCGTCCGGTGTCAGTTCGTTACTGTTTAACGTTCAGCAGTTTTCCCTCAAATCATCAATCGCGTACCGTAAAGTCGAATAGACGTTCCTAGGCATTCCAAAGGCCTGTTTAAGTTAATTTGTGTCTTAAAACACTACTTATTATTGTTTTAACGTTTGTTATTTTCATACTTAACAACCAAAAATCACCGGTTGTCACAGAGAAATCTGATGCTTTTATTCAGACGAGCCAGATGGAGATAAGGTGATTAGAGATGCATAGAAAGTCTATGACGAGTGTATTACTTATCTTTAATATTTTCTTTATGTCAGACGAAACTGGGAGTGCCCGGGTGGAAAGAGAAGTACTATGAAGAGAAGTTCTCTGCAAAATCTTTTAAAGAGCCTAAGGAAATACGAAGAGATGTTGTAAGATTTCTAGCTTTTTTACACTCTAATTTTCTTAAAAGTAAAAAATGAAAGCAATAGAAACTCAAATGAAAGGAACATAAGAGAAAGAAAAACATGTAAACTTGTAACCTTTGTTTTAATGTTACAATATATGGATGGTAGACTCTCTACCCTCCTTTTTTGTTGATGGAGATTAGTTATATGTTCTAAAAACATAATCATGCTGTGTTATTTAAAAATTTGGTATAACTAATATAAACTGTTTATGCTAATCATTTATCGTTATATTTTTAAGCATTATGAATAAATCATTGTATATGATAACAAAAGAAGACAAGCAAGTTTTTTGAGACAGGGCTATAGCACATAGACCCCACCTTTTGGTGGCAGAAACATGTAAGGAACCTTTTTTTTTTTTTTTTTTGCAAATGGTGGGAGAACATCGAACAACGACGACATTGATGCTTTAGTTGCACCAAGTGTTGGGATAATCAACTGCTTTTTATTGTTATTTAGTAGGATTGTGGTTGTTCTTTAGGGGATGTCCAGGACTTCAGCTTTATGTTTCATATGACTTGATGTTTGGATTATTACACTACCACTGCTCTTTTGTATATCACACAAAGTCTACTAAGCCACCTATAAAACAGTTGCATGTAACTCGAACATATTATGATTTATGACCATGCTCACCTATGATTCTAGCCATAAAACACGGATACATAGTGTTCTGCGCGCAACACACGCATGGGATATAAAACTTTACTATATAAAGCATTTTGAGATGGACAATATCGTAATTTCCATAACTATATAAAGCATTTCAAATGTGCCCCAACGGCAATGCGCGGGTTTTCCACTAGTATATATATACAGGGTTATGTTAAAATGAGAACCACCTTGAGTTGTGAGAACCATGAGAACTAGGCCATCCAAAAGGTTTTTCCAAAAAAAAAAAATCTCAAAAGTCTTAAAAAATCATTTTTTTCAAAAAAATAAAAAATAAAAATGTCACATACACAAATTTAGATGAGGTGTAAAAAAAAATTTATCGTCTTAACAAAATTTACATCAGCGCGTAAACAGAACTTACATCAGGCAAAACTACTGACTCGACAATTTTTTTTGTTTTTTTACAGATGTGTTTATAATATTTTCATCTACGTTTGTGCAAAAAATTGTGGCCCAACTCGCGCGGGAAATAGGAGTTCTCATAGTTCTCACAACTCGTGGTGGTTCTCATGTGAACCGAAGCCTATATATATTCTAATAAAATACTCCAAATAATGCCACGTGATACTCTCTCATTTAATTTAATAATAATGTTATTAATATTAATATATTAGATTTACTATATCTAACTAATATTATTAATATATAATATATATCTTTATTTATTATTGCGAATATTATTATTTATCGTTATGTATTTATTATTATTATTATTATTACTATTATTATTATTAAATAAAAAATCTTTAAAGACATGTGTTACATTATGGTGTTTTCTCACATTTATTTTTTTTATCTCTCTCCTACTTTTTTTTAACGACTTTAGTGTAATTGGCTTGCAACACAGTAAGGCTATACATGCCGGCACCTTACCCAAGTTCGAATCCTTGAATAGTTGTGTTCTCTCGGATTATTGGCATATACTTGTTGGATTCGAACTTGAAACCCCTAGGAGGAAAACACTTTGTGGGAAAACCCTTGACCAACTGGGCTATACCATGTTGACGGATTTCTCTACTACTAAATAATAATTTTAAATAATAATTATCCCATTTATCTCTCCTATTAAATAATAATTATCCTGTTTCTTTATTGTATGAAATACTATTATTGAATCATAATTTCCAGTTTATCTTTTATTTTTCTAATACTAGTGGGAATGCCCGCGCGTTGCGGCGGGTCCGTCTGTTTTGTCGCCTCATATGTTGTTTTAACAATATCGATTCGTTTTGTCATGGTAAAGAACAAAAAAAAAAAAAAAAAAAAAAACAGGTATATCTCACATGTGCGCTTTTGTATAAGATAGTTGTGTAAACGTAGATAAAAATAATCATGTGATGTTATATTACTAAAACAGTTGCTTGACTCTTCGCCGCTTCTGCCGCCTTGATTGTCGCTTCTTTTGCCGTGTTAATGGTCTCGAGCTTTTTCTTCAAATCGTCGACCGTTGTATTGGCTTGTTCGAGCTCGGTTAGTGCACCGATTTTTGTAGTCTCAGCACTGTTTAATCGTTCCTTTAACTTATAGAGCTCTTTTTGTGCCAAATGAAGCTTTGTCTCCTTCACCAACACCCTCTGCCCTTTTGGATAACTGGCTCCCAAGATCCGTTTCACATATCCGCTTCAAATCACCTGAAATAGATACATTTGATAGTTGTTTTATGTTAAAATAGTAATCTAGTTATAACTTTGTAAGTTGTTCAAAGATTTATGTTTTTTTAAAATTAATTTTTCTATGTAAAAGAAAGCTACATACCATACAAAGTGCCATTGTTGTCGGGAAGAATGGCAATAAGCAATTCCAACTCTTTTCCTCCAAGTTTGTTTACAATGGCTGTACACACTTGTTTTAAAACCTTTTTCACGTGATCTGGCCTTGCTGAGTAGACGAGAACCACACTATCGCTTTTAATATCCTGAATTTAAAGCAATATATTGTAAAGCATCGTGATTTTAATAAGCAAATATTAATCTTTAACAGCTAATGTTTTAATTTAGTATACCATGCCAGATTCTTAGCACATTTGGACCAACTGATGACAAAAGCTTTGAGCTGCCCTATCGGTTTCCGTTCTTGAGAAGTTGATACATGCCCAATAATTAATTACACTTCCATTCATCACTTTCTGAGAAACAAAAAATAGTACAGCATCATAAGTAAATTGTATTTGGTTGGCTATAGAGGAGCTAATATAAGCATTAATGGTTATTACCTTATCTTTCATGTTCCATTCTCCCATTTGAGGTAAAACGTCTTTTTGTTTTCCACTGTCACGGTACTTCAACTGTTGATAACAATATGTCAAGATCAAAGATAAATGTGTAAAGATTTTAAATAATAATATCTGTTAGGACCGGTTAGACTCCGAACGATTGCGAACCGACTCGTACGACGTGCGGAATCCGTGTACGAGCAAGACCGAAACACACGAAACGTAATCAATCTGTGATTCTATAAAAGATCTGAAAGATACCAGCACCTTGAATCACCTTTTGCCTTTCTCTCTCTACTTTCTCTCTCTAACCTTCAAAGCTTCAAAGTCACAAATGGCAAAAGTTCCTAAATGAAACCCTAAGGCTTCTATTTATAGGCCAAGGCTTATAAGGAGAGTTCCCCTTATTTACAATAATGCCACCTTGCCTTTTACTAACTAGATACAACATAAAGCCTAGAATTTAACAGTTTCTGCTACGGTTTGAGATGACGGAGGCGATAGACATAAATGCACTAACAGACTCCCCCTTGGATATTGCCGCAGTCAATCTAAAACATTCAGACTCATAGCTTCTTTTCTTTCTCTCTCTTTAGCTCGAACAGAATCTCCGTGGTTCTGTCTTCAGCTCCAGCTCCCCTTTTCGGTAGACTCTTCAGGCTCCCCCTTTCGTCAAGCTTCCGTGCTTTTGGGATCGACACCTGGCTTTCTGGTTACAAGTTCTTTTGGGAAAGTATCCTGGCTCCTATGCACGCTTCTCCTTGCATTGAGCCCGTCTTCAGACTCCCCCTTAGACTCGGCTATCGGGATCGTAGTCTGGAATCTGCAACACTCATACATTTAAAAGTAAAACATTTTTAGATTTCCAGGTATCGTAACCTGACTCTATCAAACTTTCTAAATCAAGATCCTGGGACTAAAATATAATAATATGAGATATATCCAGGATTACTTGATATTCTCCCCTTATCAACAATGTCACACCCCAACCGATGGCGGAATCATCGGGGCGCGGCACTGAGCGAAACAGATTGTCCAGAAGTTTCCATAACAACTATCATCACCATTTAAGTAAACATTACGTCCCATACCGTAACATAAATAGTCAAACAAGTTATTACAGGCAACATCAAAACAAATACTCTGTTCCGACAACTCAGATTTAAATAAGTAGCAATTGTTTATCTGCTTCTAGAGACCCCTAATAAGTTATCTACAAACAACTATTTGTTGGGCTCTAAAGCTTTATTCTAGCTTCCAATTCCTACCACACATGCGTCCTAAGCACCTGTCACATACGTTAAAATAAAGTCAATACATAAAATGTAAAGGTGAGCATACAAGTTTGATAATAGCATATAGAGTTCGAATTCATTTACGCATAACCAGCACGTACATATAGTGAAATGAAGCACGTTAGTTATCGACATAGATCCATCGATACCAATGACTGCGGGTTGACTGCCCGAGGCAGTTCGCAATACACGATTACCACTGTAATCCATGCAAGTAAATGATCCTTAACAACCCCCGTGTGAACGGGTGCTGAGTCCAAACTATAGTACTATCGTTGCTAAGGCAGGTAGACAGCATTCCATGTGTAAACATAACAAACAAGCATTCATAAGCCACGTATAACATGCATTAATGGTTAAGCGTTAAAATAGCTTGAGTAGTGTGATAGTTGTAGTTTGAATAGTTGTAACGTATGTAACACCCAAAAGTGCTAAAAGCAAAAAGGGTTCGAGTATACTCACAGTGATATGGATTGAAGGGAGCGCTTTACAGCGAGTACGGTTAGCCTGAATAGATTCGATAACGTAACGATAAGTGACACGTAAAACAGTACAAGTGAGAGTGGGTAGGGTGACTGATCGTGCGGATCAGTTATCCGTGAGTAGAAGTCATCCGTGCGCATGACCTATCCGTGCGGATGGTGATGCATGCGGATGGTGATGCGTGCGGATGGTGTTCCATCCGGATAGGTTATCCGTGCGTGTAACTGTCCGGGCGGGTGGCAACCTGTGCGGACTAGTTGCACGTGCGGACGACTTATCCGTACGGTTAGATGGCTTGTGTGGGTAAATGTTCAAGTGGATTGTTTCTTCCTAAGATGTGTTTGTGTATGATGGCTTGTGCTTTGGAGTTTTCGTTGTAGCATTTAGAAAACACCTAAGTGTTTCTACCTTTCAAGCCGGCCGCGCGGACAGTGGTCCGTGCGCATGGTAACCCGTGCGGGCAGCCTGTGCGCGCGGGCAGAGACAATCCATCCGGATAGCCTGTCCGTGCGTACGACTTGACCGTGCGGATGAAGATTGTTTGATTTTCATTTTAAGGCCTTAGTATCTCATGATCCGAAGAGTAATCCATTCAGAGGTCGTCCGTCCGGATTGCTCGTTCGTCGATACTCAAACCTCGTTTGGAAAGTGGGTCCCAAGGGTAGTCCGTGCGGGTGACAACCCGTGCGTATGACCTGTACGTGCGTACGGCTCGTCCGTGCGGACAACTAGTCCGTGCGGACAACCGGTCTGGTTGTTCCGTTCGTCTACACTTGGTTTCTGTTGTCGTTTATCGAGACGTTCTGATTACGTGGCAACCACTTGGAGTTGTGTTCTCACCCGCGTGACTAGACCGGTCAGGAACCACCCTAACTCGGCCTGTCGGTGACTCAGAACGGTCATCCCGGTTAACCCCGAAATCAGTTGTCTATGGGTAGGACTCCAGATCTAGAACTAGGGCATCACTATTGACGAGTAGAACACTAGGACTGATCGGATTCGTACTGGTTTTAAGGGTAAAAGAAGGAGAGAACTTAGGTTTATTTCTTTCAACTGTTTTATCCTTAGAAAAAGTTTAGATCTAGGTGAAGTTATTGTAAAAACTTGTAGAAATCGCTTAGATCTGGGATACTCTTGGTGGGATGAGGTCAAGCTTGAAGTTCTTATGAACTTCATGATGACGTCACCCGAGAATACCTCAAATCCGGGTGATTTCATGGTTAAAATGGAAGATTTGAAAGATGGAGATGTGTAGAATCGTGTAGTGATCAAAGAGGTACAAGAATTAGTGCAAGATCTTACCTGGATTGAGAGAAATCTGAGAAAAGGTGAAGAATGCGCGAGGTTCGGACGTCACTTGCCAAAAGTGGAAAAAGTGGAGAGTGACCTGTGTATTTATAGGATGCCAAAAAGGGAAAGGGTGAGCCGTGCGGGTGGCACGCACCCGGGTAGGTTATCCGCGCGGACTGGTCATCCGTGCGGATTGGCAATCCGTGCGGATTGGCAATCCGTGCGGATTGGCCATCCGTGCGGATGCCACCTCCTTTGGTGTGTTCGGTGCGCTGCTGATTCGGTTTCGATTTGCGAGCGATTCGATAGGGTTTCCTAATCAAACTACTTTCAGTCCCAACTACTTCTTATAGGGTTCGACTCGGAATTCGGGTTCGGGTTCGTTTATATTCGAGTTAGACTTCGAGTTCGATTGAGTTTGCTTGATTATCACAACCTAAAATAACATAAAATAAACATGCACAGGTAACACGTAAGGCACACACACACGTATAATGATAAGTAAAACACATAGCTCGAGTTACGATTTGGTGTCGACTTGATTAGCATAGCTTGATTAACTTTATCGCATTGTTACTTCCTATCGTTCTCAGTCGTAGGTCGATTGAAATACGGCTAGCATGATTCGATTATTGCAATGTACGACATTTACTCCACATAATCTAAATATCATACAAACAATTCTACGAGTCACGTTGCGCGAAATCGGTCGTTTACTTTGACCTTGACTTTGACTTTCACTCGTGAAAACACGGGGTGTTACAGCCTCCCCTTGTTTAGGAAATTTCGTCCCGAAATTAAGCTGAGGTTGTAACTAGTTCGTGAATCACGTGTGAGAGTTCTTCATTCGGACCATTGGAAATTGTCAAATTAACCAGGATTTTACGGTTAAAATCGGCTGATTTATGGATATGATAAGCGAAAGTACCTGATTTAAAAGCCTATAAAGTTTTAGATTTCAATTCGAAGTCGTTTGAGAGAAATCCTTTTCAATCTTTAATTTTTCATTTTCAAAACCTTTTTCTTTTTCTTTTAAAACCTTGACCATTGTAGGTTCTGGTTTGGATTCGTTCCGATTGCGATCCGACTCTTACGACGTGCGGAATCCGTGCACGAGTGAGATCGAACAGACAAAAACGTACAATTTTTAACGTGATTCTATTGATAATCTGACGATTACAAGCTCCGGAAATCACGTGAGAGACTTTCTCTATCTAGGCTTTCTCTCTCTACCTCTAATTAAACAACTGCGGGTACTTGGCTTTCATGTCGCTTTCGAGTTCCCAAGTGAACTCCGCGCCTCGTTTGCCTTCCCATCGGACTTTCACAATAGGAATGCGCGAGCGCCTGAGTTCTTTGGTTTTGCGGTCCATGATCTCGACAGGCTTTTCCACGAAGTGTAATGTTTCGTTCACTTGTAAATCATCCAGAGGAACACGTAAGTCGGGGTCGTAGATGCACTTTCGGAGGTTTGACACGTGGAAAGTCGGATGGACATTGCTAAGTTCTTCCGGTAATTCGAGTCTGTAGGCGACTTTTCCGATCCTTTCCAGAATCTTAAAAGGTCCAACATATCGAGGCGCAAGTTTCCCCTTTTTGCCGAACCGGACTACACCCTTCCAAGGTGATACCTTTAGGAGTACGTAGTCACCAACGCCATACTCACGGTGCTTGCGCTTTTTATCGGCGAGAAGCTTCTGTCTATCCCGAGCTTTCGCTAGATTGTCTCGGATTTGGAAAATTTTGTCTGTCATTTCTTGTAGCAGCTCTGGACCGGTTAGTTGCGAGTGACCGATCTCGTGCCACACAATAGGCGATCGACATCTTCTTCCGTATAAGGCCTCGAAAGGTGCCATTTGGATGCTAGCCTGGTAGCTGTTGTTGTACGAGAATTCGACTAACGGAAGGTGTCTATCCCAATTACCACCGAAGTCTAAAACACACGAACGGAGCATGTCTTCAAGCATACGAATCGTTCTTTCAGTCTGACCGTCGGTTTATGGGTGGAACGCAGTACTTAGATTAAGCGTTGTACCGAGTGCCGTTTGAAACGTTTCCCACAATCGTGAAGTGAACCGAGCATCACGATCAGAGATGATGTCACGAGGCGTCCCATGCCGACAAATGATCTCGTCGGTGTAGATTCGGGCTAATCGTTCTACCTTGTAGTCTTCTCGTATCGGCAGAAAATGAGCAGATTTAGTCAATCGGTCAATAACAACCCAAATGCTGTCGTGACCTGATGACGTGGTTGGAAGCTTGGTTACGAAATCCATGGCTATGCTCTCCCACTTCCACATGGGGATTGGAGGTTGTTCAAGCAAGCCAGAGGGTCTTTGATGTTCAGCCTTGATTCTAGCACAGGTTAGGCATTTTCCGACGTAGAGAGCAATATCTCGTTTCATACCCGGCCACCAGTACCTACAGCGAAGGTCGTGGTACATTTTGTCGACACCAGGATGAATAGAGTATCGTGATTTGTGGGCTTCATCCATGATAATCTGTCGCAGGTTGGTTCGCTTGGGAATCCAAATCTTGTCTAGGAAGTGGAATATCCCGTTTGATTTGCTCACAAGTTGGGCCCCATCGTGGTAGATTCTCTCTTTCTTCAAGGTGCGCTCGTTGAAACATGCATGCTGGGCGTCGCGAATAAGAGCTTCGAGATTGTGCTGGGCTTGAACATTTCGAGTGCTAAGCAGATAACTCCGTCTGCTAAGTGCGTCGGCAACAACATTTGCTTTGCCTGGGTGATAACGAATCTCACAGTCGTAGTCGTTGAGAAGCTCTACCCATCGGCGTTGACGCATATTTAGTTCCCTCTGATTAAAGATGTGCTGTAGGCTCTTATGATCGGTGAAGATCGTACACTTGGTACCATACAGGTAGTGTCGCCAAATATTTAATGCAAAAACAACTGCGCCTAGCTCGAGATCGTGGGTTGTATAGTTCTTCTCGTGGATTTTGAGCTGACGAGATGCGTAAGCTATAACCTTGTCTCGTTGCATTAAGACGCAACCGAGACCAAGGTTAGAAGCATCACAGTAGACAATGAAATTATCGTTTCCGTCGGGTAGCGTGAGAACAGGAGCATTACAAAGCATGTACTTGAGGGTTCGAAAGGCAGACTCTTGTTTGGTTCCCCAGACAAAAGGCTGGTCCTTATGAGTGAGTGAGGTAAGGGGTACAACAATCTTCGAGAATCCTTCGATGAATCGTCGATAATAGCCCGCTAGCCCGAGGAAAGAGCGGACTTCAGTCGGGTTCTTAGGCGTAACCCAGCTCTTAACAGCTTCAATCTTCGCAGGATCGACGTGAATACCCTGACTATTTACGATGTGACCCAGAAACTGAACCTCCTCCAACCAAAACTCGCACTTGGAGAATTTGGCGTAGAGTTGGTTCCCCTGGAGTAACTCGAGAACCAAACGTAGATGTTGCGCGTGTTCGGCTCTCGTTTTGGAATAGATCAGGACATCGTCGATGAACACGATGACGAAACGGTCAAGGTACGGTTTACACACTCGATTCATCAGATCCATGAAAACTGCTGGTGCATTGGTTAGGCCAAAAGGCATGACAACGAATTCGTAATGGCCGTAACGAGTGCGAAACGCGGTTTTGGGTATGTCTTCCTCTTGTATACGCAGCTGATGGTATCCGGAACGCAGCTCGATCTTCGAGAAACACGTAGCACCTTGTAGCTGATCAAACAAATCGTCGATTCGAGGCAGAGGATAGCGGTTCTTGATAGTTAACTTATTCAATTCCCGATAGTCGATGCACATCCGGAACGACCCATCCTTCTTTTTGACGAAAAGGACTGGTGCGCCCCAAGGAGAGGTGCTCGGGCGAATAAAGCCTTTTTCAAGTAATTCCTGGAGTTGGGTTGAGAGTTCGCGCATTTCGGACGGCGCGAGTCGATAAGGAGCTCTGGCGATAGGATTGGCTCCAGGAATGAGATCAATGCGGAAATCAATATCACGCTTCGGAGGTAACCCGGGAAGATCCTCTGGAAAAACTTGAGGAAATTCTCGAACCACTGGAACGTCTTTTACTTCCTTCTTCTCTTTCTTTTCCTTCTCCGCTGCTACGACATGAGCCAAGAAAGCCCTGTATTCCTTACGGAGATACTTGCTAGCTTGTAGGCATGACATAAGCTTGAGACCCTTCGAAGTAGTATCACCATAAACGCACAATGAATCACCGTTGGCGAGAGAAAAACGAATCATTTAATCGAAGCACACAACTTCGGCGTGGTTTTCGCGAAGAAAGTCCATGCCTACTATGACATCAAAGCTTCCTAGTTGCATAGGAATGAGATCGATTGAGAAGATGTGATTGTTGAGCTCGAGTGTGCAATCACGAATAACAGAGTTTACAGCGACGGTTCTTCCGGTAGCGACTTCAACTTCGAATGCAGAGGAGAGTCGAGAACGTTTACGACTAAGGAGTTTCTCAAATTCGAGTGACACAAAGCAATTATCGGCTCCAGTATCAAACAAACATGAAGCATAAATACCATTCACAAGGAACGTACCATTCACCACGTTGTTGTCGGCCTGGGCTTGACGCACGTTGAGATTGAAAGTTCTGGCTCGTGCGGCCTGTTGCTGCTGCTGTTGTTGTTGCTGTGGTTGCTGCTGTTACTGCTGGGGTTCTTGTTTCACCACCCTGTTCGTGCACATGTTGGCGAAATGATTCGGGTCGCCACACGTGAAGCATGCTCTGGCCTTGACTGCGGGTGCCGGAGGAGCTTGTTGACCCTGTGGGGCAGCGAGTAGAGCTTGATTGGCAGGAGCTTTACGAATACGGCAGTTGGCAGTAAAGTGGCCGTAGACGTTGCAATGGGCACAGAAGCGACATTGAATAGCAGTCGGGTGATGATAGATGCAAGTAGGGCAAAGTGGGTGTGGCCCAGTATATGCACGCTTTGCAGGCGGTGCATTGGCCACAGGCGCCACTACTTGACGTTGTTGAGTAGGTACAGCTTGGATCGGTGCAGCAGAAATCGCACAGTTCTTGTTGGTGGAGCTGTTCTTTCTCTTGTTCCTTCTCTTGTTGCTCGACGATGTGGGTTCAACAGTTGGTGCAGTAGTAGTGGCTTGATGCAGATGCCTGGAGGACTTATCCCACACCCCGGCTTTGACCCTTTTGTCATTGATCTCAGCGGCCAGCAGATAGGTTTCTTCGATCGTGGTAGTCTTAGCCGCTTGCACGAAATCAGCAACGCAGTCGGGCAAAGCTCGGATGTACTTCTTGATGGTCATATCAGGAGTCTTGACCTGGTCAGGACAGATAATGCTAAGCTGTTTGAAGCGAGCGGTGAGACCAGCATTGTCTCCATCCTTCTGATGTATGTGCCAGAATTCATTTTCAAGCTTTTGACGCTCGTGAGGAGGGCAGAATTCCTCCAGCATGACCTCCTTGAGCTCATCCCACGACAACCCGTAAGCTGCATCATTCCCTCTCTTGTTCCTCTCGGCCGTCCACCAGTCCAAAGCACGGGACTGAAAGACGCCGGTAGCGTTCAGAGTTCAAAGGTCATCAGGGCAACCACTTTGTCGCAGAGTAACCTCGATAGAGTCAAACCAGTGGAATAGAGCAGTAGGACCTCCTTCGCCCGTGAATTCTTTCGGCCCACATGACTTGAATTGTTTGAAACTGAAAGGTCTCGCGGCAGCTCTAGGACCCTCAGTCCTCGATTCCTCAGATGATTTGCTGGCATTCTCGCAGACATCGCTCACAGCCTTTGCTACAGCTTTCGCGACGATGGAAGCAAGGCGTCTGTCCCTCTTTTCCTGACGAGAGAGTTGATGACGGGATCCAGACGACATTGTCTGCAATAGACATCGCCATGGAACTCAACACATGTATTCGAATCTCACCTCACACGTCTAGCACTACTAAAGCTCAGTAACACGTACCATTTAAACGCACGTAGTCACAAAATCACAGATTTGCACAAAATCACATAGACATATAGAGCACATAATCACAGTATTCCTAATCACATAACCACAACAGCAAGAAACACATATACTTAGTCACTAAAAGCACCTATGAGCGTACGAAGTATTCTAACTGCTCCTATTGCTGATTCGCTAGCGATGAGTTGTGTGGGTTTTGTGCTTTAGCAGAAGCAATAGTGTTGGGTCGAAACCAATAGTATCTCAAAACGTTAATAAATACAGAAAAATTCATAAAATTTTCATAAAGATCGATAAATCGAAGGTAGATTGTCTGCGGCTAATAGACTTTGACTAACCAAAGTAGCTCGACTATTCGCAAGGATCCTGCACAACGACCTCCAGGACTATGCCTTTGCCTCGATTCTCGGGAGTTGGCGCAATTCCCTTTGGTTAGATTGTGTCTTTAGATCGTTGGAGTCCATCGAACTTTGGTGGAGTTTTGTATAACAGCGGGACGAGTCGTCAAGGTTAGGGTTTCACCCCTATCTTGTGACTTCCGTCCTCGTTTCTGATAAAAATTGAGGAGATTATTCATCAAAATATGGATTTCACTCCTGATTTGGTATAATTCTCCTCGTTTGTTGCTAAAAACGCAAGCTGGTTAGGCAACTTTAGTCGAGAGTTTGCGGTTTTCACACCTATTCTCGGCCTCATTACCTATTCACACTTGAAAATTTGAGTGCAATGATAGAAGAGTGAGTGTTAGTGGCGAGTTTATGCATATGCGCGAGTTGGTCTGTTGGTTTTTAACTATAGTCTAGGTCTCTAAGACTTTGACCCGGACTAGGTCGAGTCTTGCCTAATTCCCTATAGTTATGGCTCTGATACCAATCTGTCACACCCCAACCGATGGCGGAATCATCGGGGCGCGGCACTGAGCGAAACAGATTGTCCAGAAGTTTCCATAACAACTATCATCACCATTTAAGTAAACATTACGTCCCATACCGTAACATAAATAGTCAAACAAGTTATTACAGGCAACATCAAAACAAATACTCTGTTCCGACAACTCAGATTTAAATAAGTAGCAATTGTTTATCTGCTTCTAGAGACCCCTAATAAGTTATCTACGGACAACTATTTGTTGGGCTCTAAAGCTTTATTCTAGCTTCCAATTCCTACCACACATGCGTCCTAAGCACCTGTCACATACGTTAAAATAAAGTCAATACATAAAATGTAAAGGTAAGCATACAAGTTTGATAATAGCATATAGAGTTCGAATTCATTTACGCATAACCAGCACGTACACATAGTGAAATGAAGCACGTTAGTTATCGACATAGATCCATCGATACCAATGACTGCGGGTTGACTGCCCGAGGCAGTTCGCAATACACGATTACCACTGTAATCCATGCAAGTAAATGATCCTTAACAACCCCCGTGTGAACGGGTGCTGAGTCCAAACTATAGTACTATCGTTGCTAAGGCAGGTAGACAGCATTCCATGTGTAAACATAACAAACAAGCATTCATAAGCCACGTATAACATGCATTAATGGTTAAGCGTTAAAGTAGCTTGAGTAGTGTGATAGTTGTAGTTTGAATAGTTGTAACGTATGTAACACCCAAAAGTGCTAAAAGCAAAAAGGGTTCGAGTATACTCACAGTGATATGGATTGAAGGGAGCGCTTTACAGCGAGTACGGTTAGCCTGAATAGATTCGATAACGTAACGATAAGTGACACGTAAAACAGTACAAGTGAGAGTGGGTAGGGTGACTGATCGTGCGGATCAGTTATCCGTAAGTAGAAGTCATCCGTGCGCATGACCTATCCGTGCGGATGGTGATGCATGTGGATGGTGATGCGTGCGGATGGTGTTCCATCCGGATAGGTTATCCGTGCGTGTGACTGTCCGGGCGGGTGGCAACCCGTGCGGACTAGTTGCACGTGCGGACGACTTATCCGTACGGTTAGATGGCTTGTGTGGGTAAATGTTCAAGTGGATTGTTTCTTCCTAAGATGTGTTTGTGTATGATGGCTTGTGCTTTGGAGTTTTCGTTGTAGCATTTAGAAAACACCTAAGTGTTTCTACCTTTCAAGCCGGCCGCGCGGACAGTGGTCCGTGCGCATGGTAATCCGTGCGGGCAGCTTGTGCGCGCGGGCAGAGACAATCCGTCCGGATAGCCTGTCCGTGCGTACGACTTGACCGTGCGGATGAAGATTGTTTGATTTTCATTTTAAGGCCTTAGTATCTCATGATCCGAAGAGTAATCCATTTAGAGGTCGTCCGTCCGGATTGCTCGTTCGTCGATACTCAAACCTCGTTTGGAAAGTGGGTCCCAAGGGTAGTCCGTGCGGGTGACAACCTGTGCGTATGACCTGTACGTGCGTACGGCTCGTCCGTGCGGACAGCTAGTCCGTGCGGACAACTTGTCCGTGCGGACAACCGGTCTGGTTGTTCCGTTCGTCTACACTTGGTTTCTGTTGTCGTTTATCGAGACGTTCTGATTACGTGGCAACCACTTGGAGTTGTGTTCTCACCCGCGTGACTAGACCTGTCAGGAACCACCCTAACTCGGCCTGTCGGCGACTCAGAACGGTCATCCCGGTTAACCCCGAAATCAGTTGTCTATGGGTAGGACTCCAGATCTAGAACTAGGGTATCACTATTGACGAGTAGAACACTAGGACTGATCGGATTCGTACCGGTTTTAAGGGTAAAAGAAGGAGAGAACTTAGGTTTATTTCTTTCAACTGTTTTATCCTTAGAAAAAGTTTAGATCTAGGTGAAGTTATTGTAAAAACTTGTAGAAATCGCTTAGATCTGGGATACTCTTGGTGGGATGAGGTCAAGCTTGAAGTTCTTATGAACTTCATGATGACGTCACCCGAGAATACCTCAAATCCGGGTGATTTCATGGTTAAAATGGAAGATTTGAAAGATGGAGATGTGTAGAATCGTGTAGTGATCAAAGAGGTACAAGAATTAGTGCAAGATCTTACCTGGATTGAGAGAAATCTGAGAAAAGGTGAAGAATGCGCGAGGTTCGGACGTCACTTGCCAAAAGTGGAAAAAGTGGAGAGTGACCCGTGTATTTATAGGATGCCAAAAAGGGAAAGGGTGAGCCGTGCGGGTGGCACGCACCCGGGTAGGTTATCCGCGCGGACTGGTCATCCGTGCGGATTGGCAATCCGTGCGGATTGGCAATCCGTGCGGATTGGCCATCCGTGCGGATGCCACCTCCTTTGGTGTGTTCGGTGCGCTGCTGATTCGGTTTCGATTTGCGAGCGATTCGATAGGGTTTCCTAATCAAACTACTTTCAGTCCCAACTACTTCTTATAGGGTTCGACTCGGAATTCGGGTTCGGGTTCGGGTTCGTTTATATTCGAGTTAGACTTCGAGTTCGATTGAGTTTGCTTGATTATCACAACCTAAAATAACATAAAATAAACATGCACAGGTAACACGTAAGGCACACACACACGTATAATGATAAGTAAAACACATAGCTCGAGTTACGATTTGGTGTCGACTTGATTAGCATAGCTTGATTAACTTTATCGCATCGTTACTTCCTATCGTTCTCAGTCGTAGGTCGATTGAAATACGGCTAGCATGATTCGATTATTGCAATGTACGACATTTACTCCACATAATCTAAATATCATACAAACAATTCTACGAGTCACATCGCGCGAAATCGGTCGTTGACTTTGACCTTGACTTTGACTTTCAATCGTGAAAACACGGGGTGTTACAAACAATCTTTAAGGATTTGGCAGTTTCAACGAACCGGATCGGAAACTAGCTCTTTTAAAGATTTTAACAATATGAGCATCCAAATCCCTCACAGTTAATCATCCAAGTCCAACTTAATGACCTTGGAGATATCACAAACTGTTTTGATTTTTGAGTTTAAAAACTTCAAGTTTCAAATTAATGAACTTGTTTTATTTTCAGAAACACGATCAGCTTACTTAGATTTTGAAACTCAGTTCTCAGACATCGGTTGTCGAAAATAAAGCAGAAACAAAAATCTTTTTGTATTTTTCTGAAAATATAAAGCGGTAAAAAAATATTTACAAACATATTTACAGACAATATTTTTGTTTGAGTTCGCGTCAGAGGATCATATCAGTTTTTGACAAGTCACAAGTACCGTTGAGCTTAGTTACACAATAAGAATTAAACAATTCACTTAGATTGTCGATATACTTGTCCACTTAAATTTTCATATAAATTTCAACTGATTCAGGATACGAATTATGTATTTTAAGAACTTAAACCCATTCATGTGTCCCACCTCTTGAATATACTCCCGTATCCAGAATCCCAATAATCAGTCTTACAGGTGAGTATACTACAATGATATCTGTACATAAATTAGGTATGCGAGGGCCGAGGGATCTCAGGTCGATACTTCCGTATACGCAGAGAGATATCAGCTTCGACTTTACGGAATGTCCCCTTTAGAGGATCTTTTAGCTACAACAGCAGCGACTATCAATTTTATTGTTTCATCGGCATGCTGAGGGTTTATGCTATGTTTCAAGCATTTGCAGAAAGTATTATCCAAGGACTAGGTCAGAACTACCGTTCAGCAGAAGTCCCGGAATAATACCCCAGACATCATTGAGTATAAAGACCTAGTATATCAGATTATGAGACCTTTCAAACAAGATTTCAGGGGTTACCTATATATCCAAGTAGTGTTCCCCACGAAATAAGTAAGTAAAGATTTTAGGTTTATATCCCGAAAAAGTTTACTAAATGTATAAAAATCTACCGACACATCCACGGTGAGATCGTTTAACACATTTAAACTTTTCAATTCTTTAGCGTACTGTAACTGTCTACTGATGTACTATCATTTCCTCTTTTTACACAAAAACTCATTTTTGAATTTTATCATGTTTTTGGCTTTTTCAAATTTTCTAATGTTTTTGGATTTTCTGACAATAATACTCCCCCTAAAATGCAAAACCATTTAAAGAAAAAATTGACAACCCGATGTAGATAGCTTTGTCTCGCCATCCATTTTCTGCATCTCATGCTCTGTTTTGCAGAAAATATAACGTACCCCCATGATTTACAACCCATTGAATTTAGATAGTTTGAAAACCGTTTTTCAATCTTGTGAAAGTAATCATGTTTGTTCAGCCGTGAGGGTTTCGGCGTATTCAATTAACACATATTTTTGTATTTTTGAATATTTGACAAAAACGAAAGCATATTTTTGGTTTTTCAATTTTTTTTAACAAACTAAAAACATATTTTTGGTTTTTAATTTTTCAAATTTTTAGGGTTTTTGAAATATTGTTTATTTATGTACAGAAAACAAATAAACTCCCTGTTTCAACCAACACAGGGTTCAGCAGCCTCTTCTTCTTGTGCCAGGCTGCTCTGATTTCCATTCTCACAGTCTTCAGTTTTCTTGAGCACCTGCACATTTACACTTACTCAATCACTTAAACAATTTAGCCCAGGCCTGCTTGACCTTAGGCATTTCAACACAATAAACTTCATTCAATGCCGGAAAGTCTTTGTCGTCTTTCACAAAGACCTTATCAACTTTGACTTCAACTTTTTCATCTTTTACAAAAATCATCGGTTTTTTAATACTCCATGTCTGGCCTTTCGGAGTACCTCTTTTGTAAAAATGTGACTCCTTTTGAACATTTTGATTTTGAACAACTTTTGGTTTCCAAAACTGGTTTGGTTTTGTTGCATCAACAGTTGTTTTCCAACTTTGTGTTGTTCTAAATCTGGGTGTGTAAGAATTCCAGGTCTGTCTTGAATCAAACCTGTTCGGGTTAGATTTCCAATTTTGATTCGAAGCAAACTTGTTTGTGTTGTACCTCCAAGTTTGTTTTGAGTCAAATCTGGTTGACCTTTGTCTCACATTCTCAGATTTTTGTTTCTCAGCATCAATCTTCTTTTTGTCAACATCCACAGGTTTTAGATTAGGACACTTGCGTGCAAGATGTCCTTTTTGATCACATTTGAAACATGTTCTCATGGTCACATCTTTGACCTGTGGTTGTTGCTTTTTCTTTTTAGCAAAGAACTCATCATTAGACTGTCTCATTTTGAGCTCTTTTTCTTTTGCTAAACTATCTCCTTGAACAAAACTCATTTTTGCCTGAAAATTTGGCGTTTCATTTCTTTTCCAACTTTGTTTCTTCTTATAACCCAACCCAGCCTTCATGTTTTTCTTTTTGTAACCAGGTTTGTTATAAAAAGTTTTGTGACCTTTTCCAGCAAACTTTGGAATCTCAGACTTCTCAATTTCAACCATTTTGAAAACTTTATCAACCTTTTCTGAAATCACATTCTGAATCGGGAATACAATATCTAAGAATAATTTGTCCGATCCAATCATGGTATAAACCAATCCTTTTGAATCATCACTCAAATTTTTCTCGGATTTTGTGTTTTTCAGATATCCATCATGAAAATTACCTTCATTTTCATCCTGTGATTCAGATTTACCTGTATCAACTGACTCTTCTTTCAACACACTTTCAACGACCTTACCTACCACCTCTGAATCACTAGAATCATCAGATTTGGAATAGGTTACATCAATGTTATCTGGCAATTGATCTACCATGTTGAAAGCTTTTTCGACCTTTTCCTCATCATAAAACACAAACTTTTCCGGTGGTGGAACTTTATGAAACTCTGAGCCAATGCCTTTCTTGTTTTGCTCAGACTCACCATCCTCCGGTTTTATGTTGAAAATACGTTCAAGCACATATGACGACGCGTGATAACTTTTTAACTTGTTATTATCCTGTTCTAAATCAGCAATCTGACGCTTTAGCTTAGCAACATCCTCAATGTAAGAATTAACAACTTGTTGCTTTATTTCATACATTCGTTTATACTCATTAGTTGTTTCAGAACAGTACTTCAATCTTGATTGAACAAGTTTCATTTCACTTTTTACTTTTTCATATGATTCTTTTGTAATGTGATAAGCCAATTTTATTGAATCATATTCCTTTTTCATTTCATGAAAAGTATTCTCTTTTTGATCACATTCTCCTGTCTTTTTCGAAACATTTTCTTTCAAGACTTCATTTTCTTTTTCTAACTTTTTACATTTTTGAGAAAGTTTTTCATCGTTTTCTTTTAAAAACTTTTCATTTTCGAGCATTTCTTTGCATTTTTCTTTGAAAACATTTTCGATTTTAGTGAATTCAAGATCTCTTGTTCTGAATTTATCATCTTTTTCAGTACAAGCACTGCATGGTTCCATGCATTTCTTCCACTGTTCATTAATTTTGATTACAGTTTCAGAATCAGAATTTACCTCAGTGATTGGCACTTCGGTGTTTGCAGCAACTTCTGTCTGCTTCTGATCAACAGCTTCAACACCAACATCTCCAGCAACCTTCAAATTCTCATCCTTCACTTCATCTAATCTTTCAATCTTCTTTTCAATTTCTCCAACCTGCTGTTCTTCGGTAACAGCTTCTTTCACAACTTCTTCATTAACCATAACCTTTTCTTTCACTTCTTCGACAATCTTCACATCTTCTTCTTTAACTGCTTCTGTTTTAACCTCTTCAGCAGCTTTCTTCAGATTGTTTACCATCTCTTCAACATTCTTCTTCATTCTTTCTTCATTCCTCTTCCTCAGTTTTATCGTCATAGCATCCCTGATGATTTTATCCAGCCTTTTCACATATGTTTTGTCTTTTGCAACATTTGAGTAATATTCGCCGGATCGAGGAATAACAAGAAGAACATCATCGTGAACATGTCACTTCTGGGAACAACTGGTTCACCTTGTTTGTTGACATAACATTCTTGCTTTTTATCCCATCTTTTGTTCGCAACAGCATTCTCATATTCTTCTTGCATTTTCTCCATTCTGCACCCTACAATGAATCTTTCTCTTGGAGTTTTTTCTTTCAAAATCTCTTCTCGAGTTTTCTCTTTGACCTCAGCAACAACATTTTCTTCTTTGTTTTCTTCACTAATTTCAGCAACAAGAACATGATGCTGGGCCTTTGATGTTTTTCTTCCATGAGCTGTTACAGGACGATCTTCATCTGGTAGAATCTGACTCCAATCATATCCTTTATCATCGTGGATTACAGCATAAGCTCTGGACTTCTCTCTGGGTTTATCTTCGATCATCTTTGGCTCTTCTCTGCTACGGTGGTAAATTGCCTTTCGGTAATAATCGTCATTGAACGGATGTTCATTTCCACCAACTGCAGAATTATTGCACTCTCTTTTGAAATGACCTTTTTGCTTACATTTGAAGCAGGTCACTTTGGACTTATCAAATCCAAGTTTTGTAGATGCTCCACCGAGAGATTGCTTCCCAGTAATTTCCATATATCTTTGAGCTCTGCGTATGCAGCTTGCCAAACACCAACGGATGTCAATGAGTTCCATCTCTTCCGGATCAATCTGGTCGTAGTCTTCTTTGGTTAACTCAGAGTTACCAATCTTGCCTGCAACTAGACCTTCATACGATTCCAGAACAGATGCAAGGAAGCTCATTTGTTGTTTAGCTGCATTGATGCTCATCGTCGGAGAATTCTTTAGTTTAAGAGCAATGTTGCACAAAATCTCCTCAGTTTCATCAGAACTTGATTTTGAAGATGAATGATATCCAGAATGGTAACTTGATGAGGTTGTTTGTGGTTCTTTCATCTTTTCACCACTGAATGCTGTCTTTGGTGAACTGCCAACTTTCTCCGAAGGCACATTGCCTTTGTAGTATAGACCAACATTCTGATGATGAGATGAACCACTCATCTTGTTTTGCTTTTGTAGCTCCAGATCATGACTCTCAATCTTTTCTAACAATGCATCAAGAGAAATTGTATCAAATTTTTCATCATTTTTCAAGATAAAAACAAACGTTTGCCACTGATCAGCTCGTGGTAACGCTTCAATCACTTTATCAATTATCTCTTCTCTTGTTTTCAAGATTTTAAATCTTTCAAGCTCAATCTTTAAATGGCAAAACCTCTCAATCATTTGCCTCACAGTCTCTCCCTTTAAACTGTCAAACAAATCAAATTCTTTTTTCAATAAAGCTATTTTGTTTTTCTGGATTTGTTTACCCCCCTTAGCTTTAACCTTTAAAGCTTTCCATACAGATTTAGATGACCCATTATGAACTAATAATGAAAAGATGTCATCACGAACTGATTGCTGAATCAAAGCAATCATCTTCTGTTCATAAGAAAATTTCTTTCGATCATCCTCTGAATAATCTTTGATCAGAATTTCTTCTCCTTTGTCATTTGTTGGGTTCTCATAGCCAAACTTTAAACAAAACCAACTCTCATGTGCGTATGCCTTCGTCCAATTGACAAACCTCTCCTTCCACCAAATATAATCCTCAATGTTATTCAGCTTCGGAGGTTTTGAAAATGTTCCATAAAAGTTGTCATTGTTAATGTTGTCTTTGATGGTTTTCATTATCGCTTTGGGTGTATCGTTTGAACCTTCCACTGTTTCCGAGGTAAACGCGTTATAGAACGTATTGAAAAATTCTTCAGCCATGATATAATCTTCTCGATTAACAGCACCTTTTAATCACCTGAATCACGAACAAACAAACACAATGAGTATAAACAATATTAAACAAATGAAACGTAAAAGAATTTGGTCCGTTCGGATGGATCAATAGTCAATAGGATGATGTTAGCCCAATCGGTTGAAATCAACCCACTCGGATGGGTGTCTTTGAACGGATGGGGATCCGGATGGTGATACGCACGAGTGGGGATCCATGTGACCAAGGTGATGCGTACGGGTGGGGATCCGTGTGACTAAGGTTATGCGTGCGGGTGGAGTTGACTTCTTTGACCTCAAAATGATACCAACTGTTATGAATCACCTGTAAACCTGAGATATCAATTAAAGTTGGCCAACAATCACATGAATACTGACATGATGTCAAGACTTTAGACGATATCACATGCAACTTGACTCATATCACATGTACAACCGACAATTCAATTAAATGTCATGTGCTTTGACACTGATTGTTCTGACGTGTAATGATATCCGAGTGAGTAATGTATCCGTGCGGACACGTTAGCCGTATGAGGATGTTATCCGCACGAGTTGTGTATCCGTCCGTATGGTCAAATAATCAGTCAACGCGTATTGTTATCCGTGCGGATGGGGATCCGGATGATGTTATCCGCACGGGTGGTGATACGCACGGGTGGGGATGTTATCCGCGCGGACAAGTTGTCCGTGCGTATGGCAAGTCAACAAGTCAACACTGATGGCTGAAAGTAATCCGTGCGTGTGGGAAATGATGCTATCCGTGCGTATGATGCTATCCGTGCGTATGACTTGTACGTGCGTATGACTAGTACGTGCGTATGACTTGTACGTACGGGTGACACAAATCCTATTCGACCAACAAACAATATCACATGCTCTTGACTTTCAAGCTCTGAAACAATCACATGAATTTAACAATGGCCGAATGCAGACTGATCACATGTTCACTGAATTCAGAATGATCACGTGATATGCTGATAATCAATCAATATCCGACAAACATTATCACTATCACATGCAATCTATCATTTAAAAACGGTGCTGACAAAATTCTAATGTAATCACGTGATGATTAAAGACAGCAACTAAATTATTGAGAGAATATGTTGACTAAATGACTTAAACGGGTGAGAAATTGTGACACGTAATGCTATCCGTGCGTGTGACAGAGTCAACAAGTCAACACGGATTAAAAATGCTATTCGTGCGTACAAGTTTTCATGCGGATAGGTCAACGAAGGTCAAAGCGGATTGGTTATCCGTGCGTGCGACTTATCCGCACGGATAGGTCATGCGTGCGTGTCACATCAAGAACAGCAACTTTTATCATTTTCGCACCACAAAAATCTAATTTTCTCACAAAATACTTTGAATTAAATTCTGAAATTTTGCAGGCTAATTGATTAGTTGTTTTCGCACATCATATCAAAAAATCATTAATTTTGAACCGTAAAATCCTGGTTAATTTTGTGTTTTTCTGTTTAAAACGTGAAAGAGATGAAAGATGAAGAACTTAGACAAATCTGAGTGAAATTTCGATCTGAATCTGCTGAATTCAAGTGCGAAATCGTGTGAATGATCCGAGCAATCGATCTCCCGCTCTGATACCACTTGTTAGGACCGGTTAGACTCCGAACGATTGCGAACCGACTCGTACGACGTGCGGAATCCGTGTACGAGCAAGACCGAAACACACGAAACGTAATCAATCTGTGATTCTATAAAAGATCTGAAAGATACAAGCACCTTGAATCAGCTTTTGCCTTTCTCTCTCTACTTTCTCTCTCTAACCTTGAAAGCTTCAAAGTCACAAATGGCAAAAGTTCCTAAATGAAACCCTAAGGCTTCTATTTATAGGCCAAGGCTTATAAGGAGAGTTCCCCTTATTTACAATAATGCCACCTTGCCTTTTACTAACTAGATACAACATAAAGCCTAGAATTTAACAGTTTCTGCTACGGTTTGAGATGACGGAGGCGATAGACATAAATGCACTAACAATATCATCACATGCTAAACTAAGAATAGTAAAACAGACGTACCCAGGGTGCAGGAAGTAGTTGAGCATCGATTGATGTAGGTGTTTCATCGATGGTTATACCAAACTCCTTGTTGCATTAATTTCGAGATATGACATATTAGTTTTATACCTTTATGTACATTTCACTCTTATTAAAAAGATATAGTGTGAGTTAACTAAAGCATGAAAATTGAACCTTTATTCTATCTGCATCAGAAATTTGTTTGGTACACACTTGCTTGCCCAAAATTTGTTTTACAAACTCAACGACCGGAAGTGGTTCTATAAATGTTGTTGCCAATGTATCTGTTTGAAAATACAATTATAATAAGCAAAGGAAAACATAAATATTGATTTCACTATCAAGGTCAAGTCAAAACACTTTCATACCTATTCTCTTTTGCTCTTGGGAACCACTGACCGACTCACGAAAGATGTCCACTTGTCCGTCGGGAGAGATCTCGACAAAGGTCGAGGCTTTGTCACTTTCTTCGCTTTGGCATTGACCGGAGACTCTTCGGTTTGATCTTTCGTCTCAACAGGAGCCGGATTAGGTTCAGACTTTGTGAACTGAGCCTCGGTCCCATTGCTTTTTTACTTATATACAATGACGAAAAGGCAAACCAATCTAACTTCAAAGACGTTTTTTATGGCGGCACTGGTCGTGTACCTTGGTTCCTTCCAAACGCTTCACCTAAAATATATTGAAACAATGATTCATATCAATAACTAAAATATAAAAAAAGGGGGTGGGGGAATCTATGCAATGGTGAGTCAAAAAATTAAAAGTTTATATAAACTTTAACCATTGTTGCAATTTTTCAAGTTTCCAAGATCACCACAACTAAGGTTCTTAACTATTTATAACTGGTTTCTTGAGGACAAAAAAGGGTTTTTGGGTGTTAGGATCTGAGTTTGGTTTTGATTGTGTTTTACGTTTGAATTAAGATGAACAATGAATGAGTAGTGCAGTGGAATATAAATGGAAACAAACTTTTCACAATCAAACAGGAGAATTGCTCTCAACACACATTTTCAACAATGAACCGAATGATTGAATTTATTTCATCAACGATTACAATTGCATGTATGCAACAAACTCCCCCTCAGCCTGAGCTCACAGTGATTTGTTCGTACAGGAAGAAAGATGGTGAAGAGCTAATAGAACAGTACAGGGTACTGTTCTATTTATAGGCACAGACAAACCAATGAGGCATCTTAGCTGACGTCACCATGAAAGTGACATCTAACCTCCTAACAAACTCTAACATCTGATCTATACAAGTACTGCTATGCTAACAACTGTTATTACAATACATTACATAAAGACAAACTAACTACTGCTGAATCCTTCCACTGATGTGAACCCAGTAGCACTTGATATATCCAGCAGTGCTTGACCCATAGCAGCAGATTGAACAGCAGTGCTTTAGTCTTCATCAGTCATTGACTTGATCAACAGTTGTAGGTCAGCAGTTGTACCGATCAGAGGATTGGAGGTCATCAGATGTTGAAATCACTTTCAAGGGGAGAGACTTGATTACATAACATCTGCTTATTCTGGATCCACTGCTTTGATCCAGTTTTGGCTTTAATTATATGTTCCTCTGATAGGGTTCAATCCCAACAATCTCCCCCTAGAACAGATAATGCCAAAACTCTTCATTATTGGAAGATCTTTATTGCCTCACCAACAGCTCCCTTATTTTCCCTTTGAGTTGTAACTCAAAGGCTAAGGCATCTGTGTCATCTTCATCCCTGCACAGTGGAAGATCAAGGAGATCCTGCAAATCTTCAAGACTTAGGCCGAGTGCTTGTTCCCTTGTTATTTTCTTCACTTCTCCACTAGACTTGATCACTGTCAGTACATGGGTCTGTTTGTTAGTTTTCCACTTTAGTACTTTTGAGTCTGGTGGGTTTCTTGGGAGATTTTTATTAGATGAGGAGTTTGGTGACACTGGCCTTGTGATGACTGACTGAGCAGTGCTTGCAGGTTGATTTAGGCCAAGAGTTTCAGCTATCATTATCTTAATGCCCTCTTTTACAAGGTCATCTCCTGCCATTAATTCTGCCACTGTTTCAGTATCCAACTGTTGTTGTCTTCTTTTATAGATGGCAGCACCAGCTGGAGCAGTGGATCTCCTGATTTGCAGCTTTGGTGGTCTTGTTGAAACCTCTGCTTCAGGGTAGTCAGGTTTTTGTGGAACTTTAGGATCTTTCTTCCTTAATTCCTCCAACCTTTTGTAGGTGGTCCTGACTTTGTCTTCTTTCCATCTCATCACTTGATTTTTAGATCCATAATCAGCAGCAACTAATTCCTCTTTCATTCTCTTCAGCTCCAATGTCTTTTCAGGCACATTCTTTTTGTACTTTTGTGACAACCCTCACCAAACCAGGTATCCGTACGACTTAATTAATAATTAATTACTGCTTAATTACTATGCTTACTTGAACTTGTGGATAAACTGCTACTTGAATACTGATACATGTACTTACTTGCATCATACTTTACTTGCTGTCACTCCATGTTTTGCTTACAGCACCTTTGTGACAACCTTGATGCACCAAAAGCACAGTAGCACAATGAACGGATAACCTATTAAACGTGCTGTCATAACTAGCACCAGGCAGGTACTTCCTCTAAGGCCTGTAAGAGCCTGAGATAGTTGCTACACTAGTGGTGAGTGTAGGGATATAAGGGTTGTAGAACTGCGTCACTAGGAATGAGATTACAGTGACCGGATGTGCCTAAAACGTACTTTAAGTACAAAAATTCAGCACTTTATATTAAAATTCAGCATTAAGCTACCTAATAAAGTGCCAAAACATGAGAAAATATTACTAGACACTTTCCAAAGTGTCGGGAATAGGTTGTGTCACTAAAAATAATAATAACGACACTTTAAAGCTTTGTTAAGCACTTTAACGGATTACTATCCAACCGAACAACCGGACTTTACCCGGAACATAAAAATATTGTCATTAACATAGTTTTTCTTTTTCTGAGCCAGTTAGGGTCCCTGAATACCCTAACACCCGTCACAACGCACTACATGCTAGTAAATGGTTTAACCTCCTAATACTTAACACTTAGTTGGAAATGAACTAAGAACCCCCCCCCCCCCTCCAAAGAATTCGGTCCCCAAGGGGACACCATTGTCCTATATTTGATTAAAATAATCCTAATGTCTAATATCTTGATGACATTGTAACCTTTGGGTAATTAACTTAAGCTTTGTCTATAAGTAGTAGCATTGATCCATCATATTCATTTCATCACAAACTCAACTTCACTCCTCTCTCTCCCTCTCTAATAGCTCACGGCCGAACACCCCTATATCATCCATCCATCTTTCGATCTTGATAATCTCATTCCAAGAGCATACAAGTGTTGAGGATCACATACGAGGAGGCTTGGTGCATTCGGAACGCGAAGGACCTCTTCTCATTGCTTTTATCCACTCATTTTTCGACTAGAATCTTCCCTAGCCTCGAGCTAGTAGTAAGTTGCTTGAAACACACTCTCGATCTATTTTAAAGTGGTTAAAACGGTATATGATGGTTGTCACACCCCCAAAATCCACACGCGGAGTACCACCGCTTGGAGGCGTGATATGACCAGGATCAAGCCACCAATCATATTGAACATAAGTATAAAGTAAAAGTCATTCATCAATACGATAGGTGTTTCCAAAAAACCAAATATAAACAAGTGTATAGCGGAAGCAATAATGTAAAACCCAACATAAGTTTAAGTACAAAAATGTCGTAATGTTTAACAACACATTCACGATCCATGTCCACAACGACCGTGCCTCCCGTGCAAGCTCCAAAAGTACCTAAGGTCCTGCAAGGCATGTAACAGAGAGTCAACAACTAGTTGAGCGAGTTCACAGTTGGTTATTTAGTTATAATGTTCATATCGTAAATTGTATGTTCGTTTAGTAAACCATGTATCGTATGTAATGGTATCGCGGCCCTCTAGGTGTAACACCTGTGCCTCCACGGCCATCAAACAAATACCAAACCAATGAAATATTATATTTCATACTTGGGATTTGTAAAATTATGTGTATCTTTTACACATATCAACTCTTGTTTGATTTTAAGCTTTAAATCGCTTTCTGGAGGGTTATACGCGCTCTGATGCGTAAATATAACCAGTTTAATCCAACGAACACTCCAGAATAGTGAAATAGGCTTAACATACCTTAAATAACCGTTACATAACTTAGATATAAGTTTTGGAAGGTTTGGTATGGTGAAATCAAAGTTTAATCGCTTACAGGGACTAAAGTTGACAAACTGCGAAAGTATGCCAATTTGAACTGTAACAGACATTCCGGAACATGACCATAAGTTAAACATACCATAAATATCCTTCACATAGCTTAGAAATAGGCTTTGAGGTGTTCGGTGTGCTAAAATAAACTTTTGTGTCATTCAGGGACTAAAAGTGTCAAAAAGTGCACAAGTTTGCATTTTCGCGCATAACTTACGTTCTGAATACATCTGGACATCCAAAAATTTATGTAAGCATGACTACATTATATTTTAGTGTTCGCCATAAGAAAAATCCATTCGTCGCGTCATTTGGATCGTTTTTCACGCTTATGCGCATTCCGTCGTAATTAAGCGAACATCGCGTTCGTACGGCCAAACGAACCAACCTCCGGCATATTTTTGAGCATGTTTTGAGTTCCCTATACTTTAACTTCATTTTAGAGCCTTGAAATGAGGTTAACGGGGTTCAAACGCATCGAAAAAGGCCTTAAACACGTGCAGGGACCATTTCTGCCAATTTTGAAACAATTCTGGAACTAGGAGGCAGTAGCGTAGCGCGAGCCCTAAGGGCCTACCTGTCGCGCTACGCGACTGCATGATCTGGATCAGATTCAATGTTTTAACAAGCGGGTCCCAGCTGTTCGATTCTCAACCACACATTCTCAATCGTCTAGTCAACGGATAAGAACCTAATTTCAGCTTCCATAAGGTTCCGACAAGTGTACGGGTTGGATCATGGCACGTTTTCCATGAAACGATCCTAACGGTTCGGGTATTCCTATAAATACCCAACCCACACAACCTCATTTTGCACAAGAATTCTGATTTGAGAGCTCTAAGTTGAAACCATTGTTTCATACCTGAGTTCTTAGATCGGGATTAGCATTCGGGGACCCTGGGTAAGTATTCTTTCGTTCTTTTCCTTATTTTATTGCTTTTCGAGTCAGAAAGTCAAACTTTGTTTGACTTTCAGCGTTGACCAGTAATGGTCAATGCGAAGTTCGTTTGAACTTCGCAACGTGAGTGTAATCACGTTGGTCATAGTCCCTTGGGACTATGCCCACTGATTACCACGTTGTCTAGGGTCGTAGGGTAGGCGATCTAATAAATCGCCTATACCTTCGAACTCGACCCATTTGGTCGATCATTAGGATCCGACCAAATAAATTAGGTGACCATAGTAGGTAGGGAATAACCTTCCGAGGTTATACCCTATGGTCACATCGTTTAAGTAGTTGTATGATAGGTAGTTTATATGCCTTAGGTAAATTACCATAATACCCTTTTCATGTATAATTGGTAATTAAGCATATGTAACCTAAACTTTTGTCACATAACTGATTATGTAACATGTTTAGGCATATAACACTTGTCATAGGACTAGTTAGACGGTCCGAACGCGTTTCACGCGCACGACACGTTAAAGTAGCATATGTTACCTTAATGGGTCGCGATGGGTCGAAAGCACTTAGGTTAGGTTTCTTGTAGTATGTAGGCCTTGTTAAACCATATCATATGAGTTCCAATACTCATTTGGTTTGCCAAGCCTCATCCTATCCGATCTCCCGATTTAAGTCCGGTTTATTTATATAGTCTTAGATTGCCGACTGATTCCGTGCTCCCTCTAGCTTTGTTTGGTTGTTGTTCAAGACCTCCAAGCATTTTCAGGCGAGTACATTATTCCCCTATTTTACTGCTTTCAATTGTTTTGGGGTGACTCATATGTGCTAAATGTTTTCGATGTTATAACGATGGTTTCAAAAACAATTAAGACGATTTATACAAAACTAATAACGATTTCAATAAAGTGAACAAACTTGTTGGTTGTAGTTACATAACAAATGACATTCATTAGCAATGATCAAGCCGACCAGTATTAGGTTATGGTACCATAGGATCTGACAAATCCCGTTATTTACTACACCCGTGGTTATGTGTGGGTATGGTAGGTAGCGACTGAATCTGTAATTATTAACTTACCCTATGGAGGTTTGTTAATACGAAAACGAGAAGCGACGAAAACGAGAAGCGACGAAAACGAGAAGCGATGAAAGTCACGAAGGTTTGAATGTTATTAGCGAGACGACCATATAAGTAGTTTCACGACCTAAAACGAATTAAACGATTTACGATTGGTTTTCACACGATGTTTTAACGATTGGGTAACGATTGGGTTTCACACGATGTTTTAACGATTGGGTAACGATTGGGTTTCACACGATGTTTTAACGATTGGGTAAACGATTGGCTTCAAAGCGATATACGATATTATTTTGGTTATACATATTACATGATTTACATTTGGGCATGAACATTACTTTGGTGGTTTGGTTTGGATTAAGTGATTAAGTAACAATGCGTGTGGAATATGATACAAGCATGGTGGATACGCCGCTGGTACTTCCTATATATAAGTGTTTGTATGGTATTACATATGGTAGCGTTATTTGAATCATTTCAGTTTGAGACATAGAACATTTTATACAAATAACATACTTTTCACAAGACATTTATTTACAAACAACTTATCTTATACAAACTCATTTTACATGGTTATTCATTTAATCATGCATTATTCTCTTATTTATACATATCACCTGAACTTATCATTGTTTTTCAAATAATTTACTAAAACAAATGTTTTTGGGTTAAGAGTCATGGCTACGAGGTTTTACAAATTATAACCCGCTTGATTTGAGTTGGTTAATTAAGTTGCAATATTATACTCTTTTCAAAACAAGGTTTTTAAATAAAGTATTGCAACGTCTAAACTAGCCATGATTTCGACACTCCTACAAAACCTATGTACTCGCCAGCATTTCTTTGCTGACCTCGTTTTCACATATGTTTCAGGTATTGTTGAATGATATCGATTGATAAGATGCATGCTCACATAGGACTGGACAAGGCCTTAGTGACTCAATAACAATGATAGACTATGTTTAAATAGTGTATTTAGATTTCAAGACGATGTAATTATTCAATGTTTAATAAAACGAAACACTTTTTGGTATCCATGGTTATGAAACATTAATTCTGTTGCAACACGCCCCGATGTTTCCGCCGCGATTTGTTGTTTTACGCGGTCGGGGTGTGACAGAAAAGATGGTATCAGAGCCAATGGTTATAGGGAATTAGGTTATTAGTAATTAGTAATGCTTTGACCTAGTCTATAACCTTCTTAGGACCCTAACGCGAGTTTACTAGCGTTTAGTCATAAAACAATACCGTCACCTATCCTTAGGCGACGACCACAACAAGAACATATATTTCAAAACCGCTTTGAAAACTAATCATCTGTTCTAGGATGATTGATTACTAGGTTTTGGACCCTCTATTGTAAGGTTTTGAACTCTCTATTATATGGTTTTGAACCTCTTTGAGTTTTCAAAACTTCGTCAAGGTTTTGGGTTTTAAATAATGTGAACACGTGCAAACTGGAAGGGTGAATGCCTGTATTCTGGGTTTTCTGTCTAGGCAAGCACTTCGTATACATCTCATCAGACGCGAGACCAGTTGTGCTTACCTGGGAATTCTTGGGATGAGTGTTCACTTATTAGGCGAGCATGTCTTCGCGATACATTATTTTTGACCCATTTACTTTGATCAGTCACCGTCTCATTTGTTTGCCTTAGGTAACAAACAAATGATCGCAATCTTCATGCGTTATCATTCTGTTTTGATTGTCCAATAATCTTTCACCTGTTTCTCCCTATGCCTTTCTTTTTCTTCAAGAATGTCTCTTCATCACGATGACGCCCAGATATCTGAGCAAGCAGCCAAAATTCGCTCAGCGAATAGGCGAAGTAGCCCTGAAGACTGTTGAATTAGCTACTGCCATGTATCATCTCCAGGATGAAGCCACTCAAGAGTCACCAAGACAGGCAGGACCTAGTCAGGTGACAGCACCATCAGCCAAGAAACCAATCGAGGAATCAAAGACCATGGATGAACGATCCCCTAAGAAGTCAAAGAAGCGAAAGGCTTCTCAGAACTTCGCCATGGTCGCTCACAATGGTAAAGCAGTCCCCAACCAACCAGCTCAACCCCTTGCTAGGTGTGTATGGCTTTTCCTATGATACCTACATCAAGGAACTATGTACCTTACAAACTACTCTTGTGATTACTCTCTTTCAAATGATTGCTCATGATTCCCTCGAAAATTTTAAGTACTCGTTTCACTCTAAGAAACAAAGTACAGAAAATTAAGTGACATTATGAGTAATCGTGCTTTTCGCACATCTGTGCCTTTAAATCCTTGGTTAGATAACTAAGGGTATTTTCAAATCTCATACCCATTACGTTTTGATTTTTCAACATACACAGTACAAGTATTTCAAAACAATCTTCATGATCTCAAAACATTTCATATAGTTTGAAAAACAAATTTTCTAGATGCATTGTCTATGTTATTTCAAAAAACATTGGCCATGTTATCAAAACCAACCTTTCTAATTTCAAAATATTTCATATAGTCTAAAGACAATATTAACACAATACATTTTCTGATCAAGTGCATGATTTCGAAAAGCATCATTCATATCTTTCAAAAACCTTATACATAATTTCAAAATTCATCTCGCATGATTTTAAAACATTTTTGTAAATATATCTACCTAATACACCTACTTTATGATTTCAAAAAAGTATTATATATAAGGTTTCAAAAACGTTAAACACATTTTTCTTAAAAGAACCCCATGCATAGTTTTCAAAAATATTTTCCTCATACATTGACTTAACCTTCAAAATTCTGCTTCATATGTCGCCTTGACATATCAAGCATCTCAACTTCATAAGCATTTTACATCATGTTTTGACCTAAGCACATCCAGTGCAAGGTTTCAAAACATGTTCAACTTCTAAAATTCATATGGGATCTTTTTATCTTTACAATTAGATCCTTGTGGATGATTATCACTCAAATCAGAGTCCTTAATTGGATTCCTTATGTACCTTAATTCGAACATTTCGGTTCCTAATAATCGAAATCGAATTTTCTTTTTGAATCTTTCTATCTTTATAGTTGGATTCTTGATAACGTTTAAAGTACCAAATGAAATCCACGGAAATGGATTCCTAGTGTGCTTTAAATGTATGTACGCAATTTACAAGACAAATTAACGAACAATTTTGTGGTTATGTGATATGTGTTTATGTGTTCTCCTCTATGATTTTGTGTGATCCGATTTTCAAAATCCTCATAGAATCTTTCATGTTTTCATATGAGGGATTCATAGTAGGATATTCAAAAGGTACTACCTTAAATCCTTATGGGCTTCTACCTGGTAGTTAAGACCCTTGGGTTATATAGTACCATTCCATGATTCTTAAGAGACCTTAAGTGGTCTAGTCTAAAAGATTGATTCACAATTTGGTTAAAGAACGACATCTAGTGATGTAGCTGAACAGACTCCTTGATAGTCTATTTAGATCATTTATTGATTTAATTAAAAGGACTCTATGGCGGTCTAGTTACACTCATCACAGGTTTGTTCATTTGGTTTTACCCTACACATTATAAAATAGACTATGTTAACTGTGCAAGGAATTGTCTAATTATGGACGCGTACATAATTATGAAATTTAGTGCATAGGAACCCAGTAAGATTTATTATGTGTAAGAACCGATAGTGACAAAAATAACGAAATGAGAACGATGTAATGGAGGTACGGTGGACGCACCAATGACGCTTCATATACTTGTATATAAGTGTCCCTCTTACATTGCAAACATAATGTTATTAAGGTTACTAGAAGTTCAAGAACCCTAACCAATGTTGTTCGATCTTTTCAACTTCATATTTCCAAGCTCTCACAAGTTTCCTCTAAATAAATTTCGGGACGAAATTTCCTAAAGTAGGGGAGACTGTAACACATGTGCCTCCACGGCCATCAAACAAATACCAAACCAATGAAATATTATATTTCATACTTGGGATTTGTAAAATTATGTGTATCTTTTACACATATCAACTCTTGTTTGATTTTAAGCTTTAAATCGCTTTCTGGAGGGTTATACGCGCTCTGATGCGTAAATATAACCAGTTTAATCCAACGAACACTCTGGAATAGTGAAATAGGCTTAACATACCTTAAATAACCTTTACATAACTTAGATATAAGTTTTGGAAGGTTTGGTATGGTGAAATCAAAGTTTAATCGCTTACAGGGACTAAAGTTGACAAACTGCGAAAGTATGCCAATTTGAACTGTAACAGACATTCCGGAACATGACCATAAGTTAAACATACCATAAATATCCTTCACATAGCTTAGAAATAGGCTTTGAGGTGTTCGGTGTGCTAAAATAAACTTTTGTGTCATTCAGGGACTAAAAGTGTCAAAAAGTGCACAAGTTTGCATTTTCGCGCATAACTTACGTTCTGAACACATCTGGACATCCAAAAATTTATGTAAGCATGACTACATTATATTTTAGTGTTCGCCATAAGAAAAATCCATTCGTCGCGTCATTTGGATCGTTTTTCACGCTTATGCGCATTCCGTCGTAATTAAGCGAACATCGCGTTCGTACGGCCAAATGAACCAACCTCCGGCATATTTTTGAGCATGTTTTGAGTTCCCTATACTTTAACTTCATTTTAGAGCCTTGAAATGAGGTTAACGGGGTTCAAACGCATCGAAAAAGGCCTTAAACACGTGCAGGGACCATTTCTGCCAATTTTGAAACAATTCTGGAACTAGGAGGCAGTAGCGTAGCGCGAGCCCTAAGGGCCTACCTGTCGCGCTACGCGACTGCATGATCTGGATCAGATTCAATGTTTTAACAAGCGGGTCCCAGCTGTTCGATTCTCAACCACACATTCTCAATCGTCTAGTCAGCGGATAAGAACCTAATTTCAGCTTCCATAAGGTTCCAACAAGTGTACGGGTTGGATCATGGCACGTTTTCCATGAAACGATCCTAACGGTTCGGGTATTCCTATAAATACCCAACCCACACAACCTCATTTTGCACAAGAATTCTGATTTGAGAGCTCTAAGTTGAAACCATTGTTTCATACCTGAGTTCTTAGATCGGGATTAGCATTCGGGGACCCTGGGTAAGTATTCTTTCGTTCTTTTCCTTATTTTATTGCTTTTCGAGTCAGAAAGTCAAACTTTGTTTGACTTTCAGCGTTGACCAGTAATGGTCAATGCGAAGTTCGTTTGAACTTCGCAACGTGAGTGTAATCACGTTGGTCATAGTCCCTTGGGACTATGCCCACTGATTACCACGTTGTCTAGGGTCGTAGGGTAGGCGATCTAATAAATCGCCTATACCTTCGAACTCGACCCATTTGGTCGATCATTAGGATCCGACCAAATAAATTAGGTGACCATAGTAGGTAGGGAATAACCTTCCGAGGTTATACCCTATGGTCACATCGTTTAAGTAGTTGTATGATAGGTAGTTTATATGCCTTAGGTAAATTACCATAATACCCTTTTCATGTATAATTGGTAATTAAGCATATGTAACCTAAACTTTTGTCACATAACTGATTATGTAACATGTTTAGGCATATAACACTTGTCATAGGACTAGTTAGACGGTCCGAACGCGTTTCACGCGCACGACACGTTAAAGTAGCATATGTTACCTTAATGGGTCGCGATGGGTCGAAAGCACTTAGGTTAGGTTTCTTGTAGTATGTAGGCCTTGTTAAACCATATCATATGAGTTCCAATACTCATTTGGTTTGCCAAGCCTCATCCTATCCGATCTCCCGATTTAAGTCCGGTTTATTTATATAGTCTTAGATTGCCGACTGATTCCGTGCTCCCTCTAGCTTTGTTTGGTTGTTGTTCAAGACCTCCAAGCATTTTCAGGCGAGTACATTATTCCCCTATTTTACTGCTTTCAATTGTTTTGGGGTGACTCATATGTGCTAAATGTTTTCGATGTTATAACGATGGTTTCAAAAACAATTAAGACGATTTATACAAAACTAATAACGATTTCAATAAAGTGAACAAACTTGTTGGTTGTAGTTACATAACAAATGACATTCATTAGCAATGATCAAGCCGACCAGTATTAGGTTATGGTACCATAGGATCTGACAAATCCCGTTATTTACTACACCCGTGGTTATGTGTGGGTATGGTAGGTAGCGACTGAATCTGTAATTATTAACTTACCCTATGGAGGTTTGTTAATACGAAAACGAGAAGCGACGAAAACGAGAAGCGACGAAAACGAGAAGCGATGAAAGTCACGAAGGTTTGAATGTTATTAGCGAGACGACCATATAAGTAGTTTCACGACCTAAAACGAATTAAACGATTTACGATTGGTTTTCACACGATGTTTTAACGATTGGGTAACGATTGGGTTTCACACGATGTTTTAACGATTGGGTTTCACACGATGTTTTAACGATTGGGTAAACGATTGGCTTCAAAGCGATATACGATATTATTTTGGTTATACATATTACATGATTTACATTTGGGCATGAACATTACTTTGGTGGTTTGGTTTGGATTAAGTGATTAAGTAACAATGCGTGTGGAATATGATACAAGCATGGTGGATACGCCGCTGGTACTTCCTATATATAAGTGTTTGTATGGTATTACATATGGTAGCGTTATTTGAATCATTTCAGTTTGAGACATAGAACATTTTATACAAATAACATACTTTTCACAAGACATTTATTTACAAACAACTTATCTTATACAAACTCATTTTACATGGTTATTCATTTAATCATGCATTATTCTCTTATTTATACATATCACCTGAACTTATCATTGTTTTTCAAATAATTTACTAAAACAAATGTTTTTGGGTTAAGAGTCATGGCTACGAGGTTTTACAAATTATAACCCGCTTGATTTGAGTTGGTTAATTAAGTTGCAATATTATACTCTTTTCAAAACAAGGTTTTTAAATAAAGTATTGCAACGTCTAAACTAGCCATGATTTCGACACTCCTACAAAACCTATGTACTCGCCAGCATTTCTTTGCTGACCTCGTTTTCACATATGTTTCAGGTATTGTTGAATGATATCGATTGATAAGATGCATGCTCACATAGGACTGGACAAGGCCTTAGTGACTCAATAACAATGATAGACTATGTTTAAATAGTGTATTTAGATTTCAAGACGATGTAATTATTCAATGTTTAATAAAACGAAACACTTTTTGGTATCCATGGTTATGAAACATTAATTCTGTTGCAACACGCCCCGATGTTTCCGCCGCGATTTGTTGTTTTACGCGGTCGGGGTGTGACACTAGGCATCCTTGCGAAGTTTAGTAATTGTATCGTATGTAATGGTATCGCGGCCCTCTAGGCATCCTTGCGAAGTTTAGTAATTGTATCGTATGTAATGGTATCGCGGCCCTCTAGGCATCCTTGCGAAGTTTAGTAATTGTATCGCGTTAGTCCTTGCTGCCAGTCCAGGCATGCGTGCGATGAATAGTGTTGACTAGTCGTATTTGTACGTGCCCTTCTTAATCCAAGGACCGTAGCGAGTATGAGTGTACGTAAGTTTTACGTACGTTAAGGTTGTTGTCCTACCCAAGGAGGACGAACGTACGTATTCTACCCAAGGAGAACACGCAGGATTAATATTGGCATCCTACCCATGGAGGATGGCGGTACATATCCTACCCAAGGAGGATATGTAGATTCCATTTTAGTTTCTTAACCCATTCCCAACCCACCGGGAATCCCATGCCTTGGTAAGAGTGTGAACTCACCTTGTTTTGCTCGGTATGCTATGTTAAGTGCTCACAATTAATCAGTCAAGTCCTATAGTGCACGTATGTTCAGTCAGTTCAATTTCGTAAAGTTTCACATGACATTTATGTCACAGAGTGTGCTTAAACAATCAGCACGTATCACATAAGAAATTTATCAAAGCAGTACAGTTCATGTTTCATAGGAATGTCATTCAAAGTTTGTACTAACCATAGTTATTTATTAACAGTCTTGCTACACTTAACTGTGCTAACAACTTTAACTAGGATCAATAGAACTAACATGTATAGTTAAGTTAACCCACTTATCATATACAGTGTATCATAACAGAGTTATCATGTATAAGGAGTTTGTATAGTTAACGTAACCCAGTTAACATACATAACATAACTGACATTTATAACACAGTTAATATTTAACAGGGTTAACCTTTTAACAGCCATAACAGAGTTATCATATATAATGAGGTTGACATACTTAACCTAGTTAACATAACCCAATTAACTTATTAATATAACTAATATATTTAACAGAACTAAATGTTGTACAAATATATTTATCTTACTAACAGATGAGTAAATAAACTAACAGGGTTACTTACTTAACAGAATTACCAACTTAACAAAGTTAACAAGTTAATCAGTAAACAAGTAAACCAAGTTGCCAAAACACATAAGTTGCGAAATCACTCTAAGGCCGAAAACCCTTTATGTTCGAAATCCACATGAGCCGAAATCCCCAAGTTGGCGAAAACACTCATGGGCCGAAATCCCCTATGTTGGGCCGGAATAGCTTGGGCCGAAATCACTTAAAGTGATTTCGTTGGTGACCTGGGCCGAAATCACCTAGAGTGATTTCGTTGGTGGGTGATTTCGTTGGGTTGTATCATCTTCTTCAACACATCAGTTTACATAAAACCCAGCAATTTGATCAATCATATAAGTTTGAAATCGTTGATTATTATAACAGAAACATTTGGTCTCTACTCAATTAATATATAATCACATATTCTTCCATATTAATCCAACATCATATAAACAGAATCATCTTAAAATCATTGTGTAACCAGGTTTACCATTCACTTTAACATTTCGATATATATATCATTCAGCCATACTTGAGCAGTAGCATAATTATTTAGATCTAGTCTAACAATCTAACCATGTTTCACATACAAATATATATATATATATACTGATCGATCACAAGCAACAACATAACAATATAATTAGATCTGAAACAACTAATTGTGAAAATTACTAACCGAAAATTAAACAGAGGTTTGGCTTCAAAAGAAGAATTCTGTTTGTGGGTTTCAGATGTAGAGAGAGATAGCAAAGTGATAAGATAAGGTTTGGTAAGTGGAAACTTATCAGAGAAGATTGTTTATAAAATAAATATATAATACTCAATACTGGGCCAAGGCCCATCTCAGATTTCGTTGATCATCAGTGGACGAAAACACCTAAGGTGTTTTCACCACTTGGGTGATTTCATGGGTCTTGTTTTGTTCTCAGTAAAAGTTCCATCTTTATTTAACATGCTAATTTAAAACAAAACCTTATTAACATACACTCACATATAATAAATATTATGGATCCCAAGTATAAAATATCAATCGAAATACGATACAACGTATTACAAAGGTAAGCGTTGTGAAACAACGAGTCGTGTAAACCAACAACATAAACAATAATTAATAAAAAAAAATTAACGTGCACTAAATGCGAAGATGGAAATCTTGGAAACTCGAGTTGTCACATTATCCCCAACTTGAAAGAAATTTCGTCCCGAAATTTAGCATGCGGTTACTGAGGAAGCTAGGTAAGTTATCGTTTACTGATTCTCCTGGGGTGTCACATCATCCCCCCGTTGATTTGGAATTTCTTCCCAAAATTCTGTAGTAGCTTCAGCCTCAGTAGTAGTTGCATTGTTTTCGAACAACTGGGGATATTTGAGTTCCATTTGGTCTTCGCGTTCCCAGGTATACTCTGGGCCACGACGGGAGTTCTAACGAACTCGAACAAGAGGTATTCTGGTGTTCTTGAGGACCTTATCATCCCGGTCCGTGATTTCAACTGGTTCCTCGACGAAATGCAACCGTTCGTCGATAGTGAGCTCCTTCAAAGGAACTATGTGGGTCTCGTCTGACAGACACTTCTTCAGATTCGACACGTGAAAGACGTTGTGAACTGCACTGAGTTCAGCTGGTAAGTTCAGTCTGTAGGCCACCTTGCCTATCCTCTCTATGACTTCAAATGGTCCAACGTATCGTGGATTGAGTTTGCCTCGTTTGCCAAAACGAACAACACCCTTCCAGGGTGAAACTTTGAGTAGTGCTCGATCCCCAACCTGGAACTCGAGTAGTTTCCTGTCTTTATCGGCGTATGCTTTCTGAAGGTCACGAGCTGCCGCCATGCGTTGTCGTATTTGAGCAATCTTTTCAGTAGTATCAACTACCATTTCTGGACCTGTGATCTGACTGTCACCCACCTCTGCCCAACAAAGAGGTGATCGACATTTACGCCCGTATAATGTCTCAAATGGAGCAGCTTTAATGCTGGTGTGGTAACTGTTGTTGTACGAAATTTTCCACAAGTGGCAGATGTTTTTCCCAGCCCTTGCCAAAGTCAATTACGCACGCCCGAAGTATGTCTTCTAGAGTTTGAATAGTGCGCTCAGACTGCCCGTCTGTCTGAGGGTGATAAGCTGTGCTCATGTCTAAACGAGAGCCAAAAGATTTGTGCATTGCTTGCCACAGTTCTGAAGTAAAACGTGCATCACGATCAGAAACAATAGATGTGGGCACCCCGTGCCTCGAGACAACTTCCTTAAGGTATACGTCTGCTAGAGTGGAGAACTTATCCGTTTCCTTGATGGCCAGGAAATGAGCAGACTTTGTGAGTCGATCCACGATCACCCAAATAGTATCATTTCCGCGCTGAGATCTAAGTAGGCCTTCATGCTAGGCCGCCAATATGTAGTTCTGAGGTCGTGGTACATCTTATCCGAACCCGGATGTACTGAGTAGCGAGACTTATGAGCCTCATCCATTACAAGTTCGCGTAAATTACCATAGAGTGGGACCCAGATGCGTCCTGTTACATAGTAGGCGCCGTCTGCCTTTTGTTCTAACCATTGCCTTGAACCGCGTAGGGCTTTAGCCCTGACGTTTTCTGGTTTCAATGCTTCTATCTGAGCATCTCGTATCTGTGAAGGAAGATTGGACTGAATAGTGAGTTGCAACGCTCGTACACGCCTAGGTGTAGTATCCTTCCGACTGAGGGCGTCGGCCACCACATTGGCTTTGCCCGGATGGTACTTTATAGCACATTCGTAATCGTTCAGTAACTCGACCCATCGACGTTGTCGCATGTTCAATTCTTTGAGAAGTCTTTGATGAACCGTCTGTAATAACCTGCCAAACCCAAGAATTGGCGTATTTCGGTTGGTGTACGAGGTTCAGGCCAGTTCTTGATCAAATCTACCTTGGATGGATCGACATGAATCCCATCCTTGTTCACCACGTGGCCTAGAAAGTGGACTTCACGAAGCCAGAAGTCGCATTTTGAAAACTTGGCGTACAGTTGTTCTGTTCGAAGGAGTTCCAGAATAAGTCGTAAATGCTGCTCATGTTCTTCCCGATTCTTCGAGTAGATCAGGATGTCATCAATAAAAACAATAACAAACTTGTCAAGGTAAGGTTTGCACACCCTGTTCATAAGATCCATGAAAGCCGCAGGCACGTTCGTTAGCCCGAATGGCATGACCAAAAACTCGTAATGGCCGTAGCGAGTTCTGGATGCTGTTCTGGAGACGTCCTCATCCCGGACTCTCAGTTGATGGTAACCTGACCTCAGATCAATCTTCGAGTAGTAGCTCGACCCTTGCAACTGGTCGAATAAGTCGTCGATGCGTGGAAGAGGATAGCGATTCTTCACCGTCACCTTGTTCAGTTCGCGGTAGTCTATACACATACGAAAGGTACCGTCTTTCTTCTTCACAAATAATACTGGAGCTCCCCAGGGCGAAGAGCTAGGATGTATAAAGCCCTTATCCAAGAGCTCTTGCAGTTGCTTCGATAGTTCTTCCAATTCTGATGGAGCTAAGCGATACGGTGCGCGAGCTACAGGTGCTGCCCAACACTATAGGAATGAGGTCGATAGAGAACGTCTGACCAGCGAGGATAAGATTACAACCCTAAACTATGAGTGGCCTCTAGACTTCTACCGTTAGCTAACACTACGACAGGTTTGGTGTTCAAGGGAGTTGGTGCATGTTTTAACATTTGGCTAACTTAGAGACATATAACTGGTATCCGCACCCGAATCAAACAATACAGTAACATAAAAGTCGTCGAGAAGAAACTTACCCATAACTACGTTGGGATCATTCCTTGCGTCACCCTGACCAATCACGTGGTTGTTGCTGTTCTTGAGTTACAGGACGTGAGTTTCGACAATCCTTAGCTTCATGACCTATCTTGAGACACCTCTGACAATGACCCTTGTTGCACTGACCGCTATGGTGCCTATTGCATCTGTTACACTTTGGATGATTTCCTCGATATCCACTCTGCCCACGACTACTAGAAAATTGCTGACTGGGACTCTGGTAGTCATCTATCTTCTGCTGCTGCGCCAGAGGCTGAACCGGAATTAATCCCTTGCTCAAGTTTCCATCCCACTTGCGTTTGTTGTCACTAGAAGCACATGTAGTAGCAGCTTTAACACGTTTCGGTAGTTTGTTTTGTTCTACTGCCTGATCTGTGAGACGATGAGCAAGCCGAGTGACTTGCTGGATAGTGCCAAGATTTGCTGCGGTCACATGACTCTGAATTTCGGGCACCAGACCCTTGAGATACAGCTCGATGCGTTTGGTGGGAGGGTCTACCATAGTGGGACAAAATGTGGCTAATTCATTCGATCTCTTCGTATAAACCTCAATTCCAGACCCCGTCATTTGTAAGTAGAGGAACTCCACCTCTAGTTTGTGGATGTCTTCCCGACTGCAAAACTCTTCCTTAGCTAAGTCCTTGAACTCGTTCCAGGAGGTGGCATTAGCAGCTGCCAGCCCTAACATTTGAACCTGTGCTTCCCACCAGGTTAATGCAGCACCTTCGAGTGTTCCAGTAGCAAACTTTACTCTACGAGACTCAGGGCAATCACGCATCTCAAAGTCAGTTTCGAGCCTCTCAAACCAATGGAGTAGGCCTACAACTCCCTCAGTACCGCTAAAGGTACTAGGTCGGCAATCTTTGAGAATATTGAGGGTGCAAACAGGTGGCTGAACGTGTTGACCTTATGCTTGCATGGCTGCGAGTGCCGTAGCAACTCGTTCGTTAATGAGAGCCGTCAACTGGGCTTGAGTCAAGTTAATACATCCGGCCATGATCTTCATAGCAAATGCAACATAAGTGAGAGAGGTTCACGAATAGTGCAATGACAGAAGAGAGTAAGCACACAAGTGTTCTCATGCAATAGTGTTACGTTAATCTAAGCATACCCTGAGCAAAGTTCTATGCAATTCTATCAAGTAGGCAATAAAACATGTACCATATTACCTAGGTTGTTGAGTCTTGCACGTGGAGCGAGGCGTCGTTGTGGATCGTTCAGCACTGTTTCGGTTATAGTCTGGTTTTAATAAAAAAAAAACGTTTTCCCCTTATTAAAACCTAGTTCTCTATAACCAATGGCTCTGATACCAATCTGTCACACCCCCAAAATCCACACGCGGAGTACCACCGCTTGGAGGCGTGACATGACCAGGATCAAGCCACCAATCATATTGAACATAAGTATAAAGTAAAAGTCATTCATCAATACGATAGGTGTTTCCAAAAAACCAAATATAAACAAGTGTATAGCGGAAGCAATAATGTAAAACCCAACATAAGTTTAAGTACAAAAATGTCGTAATGTTTAACAACACATTCACGATCCATGTCCACAACGACCGTGCCTCCCGTGCAAGCTCCAAAAGTACCTAAGGTCCTGCAAGGCATGTAACAGAGAGTCAACAACTAGTTGAGCGAGTTCACAGTTGGTTATTTAGTTATAATGTTCATATCGTAAATTGTATGTTCGTTTAGTAAACCATGTATCGTATGTAATGGTATCGCGGCCCTCTAGGCATCCTTGCGAAGTTTAGTAATTGTATCGTATGTAATGGTATCGCGGCCCTCTAGGCATCCTTGCGAAGTTTAGTAATTGTATCGCGTTAGTCCTTGCTGCCAGTCCAGGCATGCGTGCGATGAATAGTGTTGACTAGTCGTATTTGTACGTGCCCTTCTTAATCCAAGGACCGTAGCGAGTATGAGTGTACGTAAGTTTTACGTACGTTAAGGTTGTTGTCCTACCCAAGGAGGACGAACGTACGTATTCTACCCAAGGAGAACACGCAGGATTAATATTGGCATCCTACCCATGGAGGATGGCGGTACATATCCTACCCAAGGAGGATATGTAGATTCCATTTTAGTTTCTTAACCCATTCCCAACCCACCGGGAATCCCATGCCTTGGTAAGAGTGTGAACTCACCTTGTTTTGCTCGGTATGCTATGTTAAGTGCTCACAATTAATCAGTCAAGTCCTATAGTGCACGTATGTTCAGTCAGTTCAATTTCGTAAAGTTTCACATGACATTTATGTCACAGAGTGTGCTTAAACAATCAGCACGTATCACATAAGAAATTTATCAAAGCAGTACAGTTCATGTTTCATAGGAATGTCATTCAAAGTTTGTACTAACCATAGTTATTTATTAACAGTCTTGCTACACTTAACTGTGCTAACAACTTTAACTAGGATCAATAGAACTAACATGTATAGTTAAGTTAACCCACTTATCATATACAGTGTATCATAACAGAGTTATCATGTATAAGGAGTTTGTATAGTTAACGTAACCCAGTTAACATACATAACATAACTGACATTTATAACACAGTTAATATTTAACAGGTTTAACCTTTTAACAGCCATAACAGAGTTATCATATATAATGAGGTTGACATACTTAACCTAGTTAACATAACCCAGTTAACTTATTAATATAACTAATATATTTAACAGAACTAAATGTTGTACAAATATATTTATCTTACTAACAGATGAGTAAATAAACTAACAGGGTTACTTACTTAACAGAATTACCAACTTAACAAAGTTAACAAGTTAATCAGTAAACAAGTAAACCAAGTTGCCAAAACACATAAGTTGCGAAATCACTCTAAGGCCGAAAACCCTTTATGTTCGAAATCCACATGATCCGAAATCCCCAAGTTGGCGAAAACACTCATGGGCCGAAATCCCCTATGTTGGGCCGGAATAGCTTGGGCCGAAATCACTTAAAGTGATTTCGTTGGTGACCTGGGCCGAAATCACCTAGAGTGATTTCGTTGGTGGGTGATTTCGTTGGGTTGTATCATCTTCTTCAACACATCAGTTTACATAAAACCCAGCAATTTGATCAATCATATAAGTTTGAAATCGTTGATTATTATAACAGAAACATTTGGTCTCTACTCAATTAATATATAATCACATATTCTTCCATATTAATCCAACATCATATAAACAGAATCATCTTAAAATCATTGTGTAACCAGGTTTACCATTCACTTTAACATTTCGATATATATATCATTCAGCCATACTTGAGCAGTAGCATAATTATTTAGATCTAGTCTAACAATCTAACCATGTTTCACATACAAATATATATATATATATATATATATATACTGATCGATCACAAGCAACAACATAACAATATAATTAGAGCTGAAACAACTAATTGTGAAAATTACTAACCGAAAATTAAACAGAGGTTTGGCTTCAAAAGAAGAATTCTGTTTGTGGGTTTCAGATGTAGAGAGAGAGAGCAAAGTGATAAGATAAGGTTTGGTAAGTGGAAACTTATCAGAGAAGATTGTTTATAAAATAAATATATAATACTCAATACTAGGCCAAGGCCCATCTCAGATTTCGTTGATCATCAGTGGACGAAAACACCTAAGGTGTTTTCACCACTTGGGTGATTTCATGGGTCTTGTTTTGTTCTCAGTAAAAGTTCCATCTTTATTTAACATGCTAATTTAAAACAAAACCTTATTAACATACACTCACATATAATAAATATTATGGATCCCAAGTATAAAATATCAATCGAAATACGATACAACGTATTACAAAGGTAAGCGTTGTGAAACAACGAGTCGTGTAAACCAACAACATAAACAATAAATAATAAAAAAAAAATTAACGTGCACTAAATGCGAAGATGGAAATCTTGGAAACTCGAGTTGTCACAATGGTTAAAACTCATGAACATACAAAATGATATGAAAAAGTCTACTAAAATGTTAAAAATGTTGGTTAAAAGCTTGATTGTTGTGTAAATCATGTAGGATTTGTTTTGTGTAATTATTTAGTGCCGATCTATGTTGTGGTAGCTCGGATCATCGTTTAACCCAGATTGGTCATGATCATGGATCATGACATAGAGCTTGTTTAAGTGTAACAAGGGTTAAATGATGAAACTCTACCACATGAGAAACTTGAACTTGTGTAAAAACGATTTTACTTACGAAATAGTGTTTAAAACTAGTAGATCTACGGATCTACAAGTGGTATTTTCAAAGGACCACGTGTCAACAGAAAACATACTTTTAAAGACGGATCTTACATAACCAAAAGTGCTTTTGTAAACACACAAGTGCGTAGACACTTGTGTAACACAAAGTTTTGACGAAAGAACTATTTTTGTAAATGTTGACAAGAAGTTGTGGAAATTTATTTTCTTTAAAGACGAGACTTTTACCAAACCGGGTTGATTTATACAAAAGATCCACTAAAAATAATGGAAAGATGCTACATATTTTGGAAAAACCACAAGTTCATGTATTTTTGCGATTTACATCTATTTTGACTAGTTTGATGGTTTGAATAATGTTTATTGATTGAATGAGAAAATTGTTGGTTTGATTTGTATAAGAAAATGATACGCTTGAAAGCGTGGCCACCTCCAGTTACAGAGGAAACTCTGGCGAAATTTTCCCAAAAACCTAACACTTAGAAATATTTTCACTACAAGTGTTAGAAATACATTTTTAACGTGTTTTCGAATTATAGATTTCGCCATGACTTTATTACAAGATTCTAATTATCGGAGGTGGGATTTTCACAAAATAAAAACTTGCTAAGATATATATTTAGTAACAACACTTGTGAATTTTTATGATTATTTTGTGAACTATACAAATATTATTTTTAGGGTAAAAATAATATTACCAAATGATAACGATCCCAGAATAATACGAACGCACATGTATTAAATCCCCCATCCTTGGGAAGGAGAATAATTACCAAGTATTTACAAAAATATAAACACGAAATAGTTGTCTAACTATTTCCCAAAAACTTAAACCTTAAGCTAAGGCACGGCCGTCCGTCTAATAGACTTAGTACGTGTAGGTCGTTGCACAGCTGCTTGATCAGGAGATATACTTGGTAGAGACGCACCACTGTGAGTTCATGTCCCCCTTTTCTCTTAACTGTTTTAAGTTTTCTAAACTGCGGGGGTGAAATACATGTTACTATGATTACGAATAATTCTTACATGGTATGGTTAGCGTAAGGAGGGTTATTATTATTCAGATCATGTGAGTGGGTAGGTGGAAACTTGAGGCCATTAATCCTCAAGGTAGGACCGAGGGGCAGGAGCGGTAGATCTATTTGGGTGTAGCGAGCCCAACCCCAGGCCCAACACAGAACAGACCTCGGGGTGACTTTGTACCCAACGCATAAATCTGCTAGGTTTGAGTCTTCCTACTTGCACTTCACACATATCAATGGCCTTGCAAACCATTGGTGATCTCTTTTTCCTTATTTGCTACATACCAGGATTTTTATACATACACAGGTTTATTTACTCACTTACACATGAACTCGCTCAACATTATTGTTGATTTTTCAACTTACATGTATTTCAGGGAATTAAAGATCTGGCGCGGTATGTTATGTTTTCCCGCTGCATATGGGCTCCGAGGTCATCCCGGTTTAGGAAATGTGACTTTTTCCTGGACGAGTCACAAATCTTAAACTGCGTTTTATTCATGTTGATGTTTATGTCTTTCAAAACAATGTTTTATGTTATGGTGTTGTAGTCCCTAAGACAATGTTATGTTACTTCGGTTTTAAAACTTAAATCTATGGATGATCTTGCATGGTTTTTATTTCATATAGCTTGTTATGATTAAGCTATGGTATTAAGAAGTCACACCAAATTAACCACGCTTCCGCAAAGCCAGGGTGTGACAGCTTGGTATCAGAGATCTGATCATAGCGGACTAGGATTCCCTCTCGAGTCTAGACTATGATCACTAGGGCTCTCACAAAAACATTTTTACTGCATACCACTCAAGTCCAGATCCAAAACTTTTTACAAACAAATGCTGAGCACATTTATTTATTATTTATAGGCTCAGTCTGAGAGGCTGAGGCTCGGTCTGGAGGACCGAGGCTCGGTCTAGGAGACCGAGGTAGTTGTCTAGTGGGACTAGGAAGAGCAGTCTAAGAGGCTGGGAGAATAGGCTACTGGGACTAGGAAGAGCAGTCTGAGAGGCTGGGAGAATTGGCTGGTGGGACTAGGAAGAGCAGTCTGAGAGGCTGGGAGAATAGGCTAGTGGGACTAGGAAGAGCAGTCTGAGAGGCTGGGAGAATTTGGCTAGTGGGACTAGGAAGAGCAGTCTGAGAGGCTGGGAGGCTAGTGGGACTAGGAGAATTATTTGATTGCTTACTTGGTGACTAATGTGCTTATCTGATTGTATGATTGCTTAGTAGTTGTAGCCCGTGGTGCCCTAGACCCATAGTATCAGACGACTTAGAGTCTTCAGAGCATGAGGTCCACACATCAGATGTTACCAGCACTGACGAGGACGACTTTCAGCCCTTTGCGCTGCCCGACGCTGTCGATGAGCCCGCTGATGGTCCTTTTGCTGGGTACCTACCACTCGTAGAGATCCCTGCTCCCATACCTTTGGCCGTTTATCCTGCTTACGATATGCTCCTCGACGCCGACGTTGACGACGACGTCGATCTGTTTGATGATGAGCCCCTGGAGGACGATGTTGAGGGCGAGGCCCTTCTAGCTGACGGTGGTCTTTTGTTACTCGCAGATGCTCCAGCTGAGGAGTCACCTGCACACTCACCCGCTCCAGACTCCTTCGAGTCTGTGGCCTCCGCACCGTCACACACTCGGAGTGCACAGCACTATTCACACGGTTCAGATCCTGACAGGGCATCATCTGCTGCCTCTGCTTCTAGATTTGCTTTCGATCACGACCTCGATGAGGATTCAGACCCTGTTTTTCCCCTTGGATACGACCCGGACCAGGAGATAGAGTTCATCCACTTGGATCAGCCTATGGTTGACCCAGTAGACCCAGTTGACCCTGCATTCACTGATCATGCAGATTTTGATATGGAGTTCGTTGATCCCGAGCCTGCCATGGCCCTTGAGCCAGTAGCTGCTCCTGACCCAGTGCTTGAGCATGACCCTGCTCATGCTGGCATACCTATTGATCCTGTGGTTGCTGACCCACCCATTGATGATCACCCTGCTGATGCTCCACTACTGGAGGGTGACCATGTTATTGCTGCTGATCATGTTGATCCCCCACTTATCGCTGATATCCCTGCTGACCCTCTTGTTGCACCCCATCTTGACCCTATGCCTGTACAGTTTGATCGAGCACTTTTTGAGGCACAGATTGACCCACGAGATGAGCACGCCCAGTGTGGGTGGATTCCTGCGGATGATGAGCTTCCACCTATTCCTCCTCATACCACCGATGCACGTCACGTTGATTTCTCTTTTTCATTTGCACAGTACACACCTCGAGCTCGACCTGGAGAGGGTTCCTCGGCTCGTCCCTTTGGACATGTGCTGACATATATTCCAGTTATGCCACAGTCTTCATCTGCTATTCCCCCTGTACCACCATTCTTTGTGCCACCTTTTGATCTAGCCAGCGAGCCGTTTCTCTGGACGTCACCTTCTGTTATGCCACTGACCGACCCCTACCATCCTTTCCATATGGGGTATTCTATTGAGGACGTTCTGATATCGTTTGTTGTCCAGCAGGAGGCACTCACACGGCGCATTCAGGAGCTTGAGAGAGCTCAGCCACCGCCGTGCCAGTGTCAGGGTCAGACCCACCCTGCTTCTTCGCAGCACCCTCGACCATTGTTACCTGACTATGCTGCACGCCTTCTGGCACTTGAGCAGCAGGTTGCTTCTTGGTTGCGTACCCAGAGAGCCATGGAGGAGGACTGGCTCCATTTGCGACGTTTGTTCTACACCCATTTTCCCCCTCCTCCACCACCATCAGTTTAGGGCATCTTTAGTACAGCATGGGTAGACGTTGGTGAGAAGACGGCGATTGCTCTGACCACACAACATTTTTGGAGACTGCATTCTGATTCTGACTTTTGTTGATCATGTATATGGGATGTATTGACACTGATTTGATATTCTTTTGGACTGGGGTGATGTAGCCCTTAGTCGATGATGATGTATGACACTATTATGTACTGTACACTCTACCATGTGGTCTCGAGTTTGGCAATACAATCGCAGTATTCTCATCATATGTGATGTTTTGATTGATTATTTATGTTTTATAACATGGGATGTTGTGTGATTGATATGATTATAACATGAGATGTTATGTGCTATTACTATCATTATATACGTACGCTTTATTTTGGCCTGACCGACGTGAACCCATCTTTTAGAAGATGCCGCCGAGACGTCAAACGCCGATGCCAACCAATGAGGCAGAACTCCAACAAGTCATCGCTGCTGCCATCGCGCAATACGCCGCCTCGCAAGGAGGACTCAGCGGAATCAGCTCAAACAACAATGGCAACAACAATCCACCTCATGGTAATACTAAGTCATTAAGACATACCATGATCTAATTGGATATCTCTAGCAAGGATGCTAATGCCATTCATATGTTGTAACATATGTGCAGGGTGCACCTACAAGCAGTTTCTAGACTGCAAGCCTATCAACTTTGATGGCACCGGAGGTGCTGTCGCTTTTGTTCGTTGGGCCGAGAAGACTGAATCGGTTCTCCGCATGAGCAAATGTGCACCGAACCAGCAAGTCACCTACATTTCTGGGCTATTTCTGGATGGAGCCCTATCTTGGTGGAATTTGCAAGTGCAGACACTTGGTGAAGCTGCTGCCTACGCACTAACATGGACCGAACTGAAGGAACTAATGAGCAAAAAGTATTGTTCTCGCGCTGAAATCCAAAGATTGGAAACTGAGTTCTGGCATTTGAAGATGGAAGGTCCGAAGATCGCGGAATATGTTCAGAGGTTTCACGACCTATCGCATGTGGTACCCTATATGGTCACTCCAGAATTCAAGCAGATTGAACGCTTCATTTGGGGATTAGCTCCTCAAATCATAAGCATGGTGACCTCCTCCAAGCATGCAACAATTACTGAGGCAATCGATTTGAGCGTAGCTCTCACTGAGGAGGCTATCCGCCTGAACAAGTTTGGTGAGATCGAGACGAAGAAGAAAGAGACTCACGTCGAGTCATCCGGAGGTAACAAACGAAAGTTCTCGAAGTTCAAACAAGGCACTAGTGGTGTTGTTAAGAAAGGAGAGCCAAACGCGCCAGCTCAGGTTACAGCTGGTGGTGGAAAGAAAGGAAAGGGATATATGGGCACCCAGCCCAAGTGCAACACCTGCCAGCGTCACCATTCTGGAAGATGTTGTTTGAAGGTATGTGAAGAGTGTGGGAAACCTGGCCACTTGAAGGATTCTTGTTGGGCCACTATTGGTCAGGGAGGCCAAGGAGGATTTGGAAACAGAAACAATAACCGGGGTGGAATTGGAAATCGCCCACAAGGAAACAATGGAGGTAATGGGAATCGAAGCAACAATGCGAATCAAGCAGGCGCTGTGAATCATAACCAAAGGAATAACCAAGCTGGAAATGGAGGTGGAAACGGGCAAAGACTTGGATGCTTTAACTGTGGTGATATCGGGCACTTTAAGAGGAACTGCCCAGAGTTGAACCAAGCCCGTGGAAGAGTATTCCATATCGAAGCGAGGGAAGTGCGCCAGGATCCCAATGTCGTTACTGGTACGTTCCCTGTAAACCAACGCTATGCATCCGTTTTATTTGATACTGGTGCCGACTATAGCTTCGTATCATTAGAATTTAAGAATATGCTTGGTTTAGCCGCTAGTAAGTTAGATATTCCCTATTCAATCGAATTGGCTAATGGGAAGTTAGTAGAAGCCAATGAAGTGATCAGAGGTTGTGCAATCGAGTTGGGAGAACGTGAGTTTACTTTGGATCTACTACCAGTCCAGCTGGGGAGCTTTGACGTAGTAGTAGGAATGGATTGGTTATCAAGCAACAAGGCAGAAATCGTTTGTCACGAAAAGGTCGTTCGTATCCCGACCGAAGATGGAGAAACGATTGTGGTACATGGCGAAAAGCGCGATACACCGTTAAGAATTATCAGCTGCCTCAAAGCGCGAAAGTGTCTACAGAAGGGATGTACTGCCTTCCTAGCACACATTGTAGACAAGAAAGCTGCAGAACCGAAGATCGAAGACATCCCTGTCGTGAGGGAGTATCCGGAAGTCTTCCCGGAGGACTTGCCTGGACTGCAACCTCAGAGGCAAGTGGAGTTTCACATCGATTTAGTCCCAGGCGCCGCGCCTGTGGCTAAGGCACCTTATAGACTTGCCCCGTCTGAGATGCAAGAATTGTCGACACAACTTCAAGAGTTGTTAGACAAGGGATTTATCCGACCAAGCTTCTCGCCTTGGGGAGCTCCGGTCCTGTTTGTCAAAAAGAAGGACGGTAGTTTTCGAATGTCCATAGACTACCGGGAGCTGAACAAGCTGACGATCAAGAACAAATATCCTCTGCCAAGAATTGATGACCTGTTTGACCAGCTGCAAGGTTCAAGCTTTTACTCAAAGAACGATTTGCGATCTGGATACCATCAGTTAAGGATACAAGAGGAGAGTATCCCGAAGACAGCCTTCAGAACTCGTTATGGACACTACGAGTTCCTTGTTATGCCGTTTGGGTTGACAAACACACCTGCAGTCTTTATGGATTTGATGAATAGAGTTTGCAAGCCGTACTTGGACAAGTTCGTGATTGTGTTTATCGACGACATCTTGATTTATTCAAGGACAAAGGCTGAGCACGAACAGCATCTAAGAGCTATTTTGGAGCTGCTGAAGAAAGAACAGCTGTATGCCAAATTCTCTAAGTGCGAATTTTGGCTACGTGAAGTCCAATTTCTTGGACATGTGGTAAATGGAGATGGAATCCATGTGGATCCGACCAAGATCGAAGCAATCAAGAATTGGGAAACGCCAAAGACGCCAACCGAGATTCGACAATTCTTGGGTTTGGCTGGCTACTATCGAAGGTTCATTGAGGATTTTTCGAAGATCGCTCAACCATTGACGCTCCTCACCCAGAAAGATAAGAAGTTTGATTGGGGAATCAAACAGGAAGAAGCGTTTCAGCTGTTGAAGGATAAGCTCTGCAAAGCGCCAATCCTCGCACTACCGGAAGGTACTGACGATTTCGTGGTATACTGTGACGCCTCGCGTCAAGGATTGGGTTGGGTGTTGATGCAACGCCAGAAGGTTATTGCTTACGCATCACGTCAGTTGAAGGTACATGAGAAGAACTATACCACGCAAGATTTGGAGCTAGGTGCAGTGATATTTGCTTTAAAGATCTGGAGACACTACCTATATGGTATGAAATGTACAATTTTTACAGATCATAAGAGCCTACAACACATATTCAACCAGAAGGAGTTGAATATGAGACAAAGACGATGGGTTGAGTTGTTAAATGATTACGATTGCGAGATAAAGTATCATCCAGGGAAGGCGAATGTGGTTGCCGACGCCCTAAGTCGAAAAGAGAGGATCAAGCCCATGAGGGTTAGGGCTTTAGAAATGATTATCCAAACCGATCTTTCCTTGCGCATTCGTGCCGCGCAGAAAGAAGCTCTCAAGGAGAGAAATCTTGAAGAAGAATATCTCCGTGGGATGGAGAAGCTATTGGTGCCAAACGAGGAAGGAACGTTATGTTTTGAGAAAAGGATTTGGGTTCCTCTGTTTGGTGGTTTGAGAAAAGTTATTTTTGATGAAGCTCACAAATCGCGGTACTCTATCCATCCAGGAGCGGATAAGATGTACCAAGATCTCAAGGGTTACTATTGGTGGCCTAGGATGAAGGGTGATGTTGCTATTTATGTGAGCAAGTGTTTAACGTGTGCTAAGGTGAAAGCGGAATACCAGAAGCCTTCAGGACTTCTACAACAACCTGAGATTCCCAAATAGAAATGGGAACAAATCTCCATGGATTTTATTACAAAGTTGCCAAGAACGCCAAGAGGCCATGACACTATTTGGGTAAAAGTGGACCGATTAACGAAGTCAGCGCACTTCTTACCTATCAAGGAGATGGATAATACGAGCAAGTTGGCTGAAATTTACATGCGAGAAATCGTCACGCGCCATGGAGTACCTCTCTCGATCATCTCTGATAGAGATGGACGTTTCATATCAAGGATTTGGCAATCCTTCCAAGAGGCTTTTGGCTCACAATTAAATCTGAGCACTGCATTTCACCCTCAGACCGACGATCAAAGCGAGCGGACTATTCAGACCTTGGAAGATATGCTGAGAGCATGTGTTATGGATTTGGGCGGTAGCTGGGATAAGCATTTACCATTGGTCGAATTTTCATACAACAACAGCTACCACACCAGTATTGGAGCCGCGCCATTTGAAGCTCTTTACGGACGCAAGTGTCGATCACCCCTATGCTGGGCTGACGCAGGTGATAGGCAGCTTGTTGGTCCCGAAATCGTCCAAGAGACGACAGGCAAGATTGCGCAGATTCGAAAACGCATCGAAGCAGCTCGCGAAAGACAGAAAGCCTATGCAGATCCAAACCGGAAACACTTGGAATTCCAAGTTGGAGATATGGTTTTATTGAAAGTTTCACCCTGGAAGGGTGTGGCACGCTTCGGAAAGCGTGGGAAGTTAAATCCGCATTACATTGGCCCTTTCAGAATTTTGGAAAGAATAGGACTAGTAGCATACAAGCTGGACTTACCTGCCGAGCTGAATGGAGTTCACGATACATTTCATGTATCCAACCTGAAGAAAAGTCCAACTCAAGATACCGTTGCCATTCCCACCGACGAGATTCATGTTGACGACACGCTCCATTTCGTTGAAGAACCTGTTGAGGTTACGGACTGGAAAGTAAACAAGACCCGCCGGAGCAGTGTCAAGCTCGTCAAAGTTCGTTGGAATGCCAGACATGGTCCTGAATACACCTGGGAGCGTGAGGACCGGATGAAAGAGAAATACCCCCACCTATTTCCTAAGAACCCTGCATCTACAAGCAGAACTTAAAATTTCGGGACAAAATTTTTCTAACGGGGGGAGAATGTGACAACCCTCACCAAACCAGGTATCCGTACGACTTAATTAATAATTAATTACTGCTTAATTACTATGCTTACTTGAACTTGTGGATAAACTGCTACTTGAATACTGATACATGTACTTACTTGCATCATACTTTACTGGCTGTCACTCCATGTTTTGCTTACAGCACCTTTGTGACAACCTTGATGCACCAAAAGCACAGTAGCACAATGAACGGATAACCTATTAAACGTGCTGTCATAACTAGCACCAGGCAGGTACTGCCTCTAAGGCCTGTAAGAGCCTGAGATAGTTGCTACACTAGTGGTGAGTGTAGGGATATAAGGGTTGTAGAACTGCGTCACTAGGAATGAGATTACAGTGACCGGATGTGCCTAAAACGTACTTTAAGTACAAAAATTCAGCACTTTATATTAAAATTCAGCATTAAGCTACCTAATAAAGTGCCAAAACATGAGAAAATATTACTAGACACTTTCCAAAGTGTCGGGAATAGGTTGTGTCACTAAAAATAATAATAACGACACTTTAAAGCTTTGTTAAGCACTTTAACGGATTACTATCCAACCGAACAACCGGACTTTACCCGGAATATAAAAATATTGTCATTAACATAGTTTTTCTTTTTCTGAGCCAGTTAGGGTCCCTGAATACCCTAACACCCGTCACAACGCACTACATGCTAGTAAATGGTTTAACCTCCTAATCATCTAACTAATACTTAACACTTAGTTGGAAATGAACTAAGAACCCCCCCCCCCCCTCCAACGAATTCGGTCCCCAAGGGGACACCCTTGTCCTATATTTGATTAAAATAATCCTAATGTCTAATATCTTGATGACATTGTAACCTTTGGGTAATTAACTTAAGCTTTGTCCATAAGTAGTAGCATTGATCCATCATATTCATTTCATCACAAACTCAACTTCACTCCTCTCTCTCCCTCTCTAATAGGTCACGGCCGAACACCCCTATATCATCCATCCATTTTTCGATCTTGATCATCTCATTCCAAGAGCATACAGGTGTTGAGGATCACATACGAGGAGGCTTGGTGCATTCGGAACGCGAAGGACCTCTTCTCATTGCTTTTATCCACTCATTTTTCGACTAGAATCTTCCCTAGCCTCGAGCTAGTAGTAAGTTGCTTGAAACACACTCTCGATCTATTTTAAAGTGGTTAAAACGGTATATGATGGTTAAAACTCATGAACATACAAAATGATATGAAAAAGTCTACTAAAATGTTAAAAATGTTGGTTAAAAGCTTGATTGTTGTGTAAATCATGTAGGATTTGTTTTGTGTAATTATTTAGTGCCGATCTATGTTGTGGTAGCTCGGATCATCGTTTAACCCGGATTGGTCATGATCATGGATCATGACATAGAGCTTGTTTAAGTGTAACAAGGGTTAAATGATGAAACTCTACCACACGAGAAACTTGAACTTGTGTAAAAACGATTTTACTTACGAAATAGTGTTTAAAACTAGTAGATCTACGGATCTACAAGCGGTATTTTCAAAGGACCATGTGTCAAGAGAAAACATACTTTTAAAGACGGATCTTACATAACCAAAAGTGCTTTTGTAAACACACAAGTGCGTAGACACTTGTGTAACACAAAGTTTTGACGAAAGAACTATTTTTGTAAATGTTGACAAGAAGTTGTGGAAATTTATTTTCTTTAAAGACGAGACTTTTACGAAACCGGGTTGATTTATACAAAAGATCCACTAAAAATAATGGAAAGATGCTACATATTTTGGAAAAACCACAAGTTCATGTATTTTTGCGATTTACATCTATTTTGACTAGTTTGATGGTTTGAATAATGTTTATTGATTGAATGAGAAAATTGTTGGTTTGATTTGTAAAAGAAAATGATACGCTTGAAAGCGTGGCCACCTCCAGTTACAGAGGAAACTCTGGCGAAATTTTCCCAAAAACCTAACACTTAGAAATATTTTCACTACAAGTGTTAGAAATACATTTTTAACGTGTTTTCGAATTATAGATTTCGCCATGACTTTATTACAAGATTTCTAATTATCGGAGTTGGGATTTTCACAAAATAAAAACTTGCTAAGATATATATTTAGTATATATTTAGTAACAACACTTGTGAATTTTTATGATTATTTTGTGAACTATACAAATATTATTTTTAGGGTAAAAATAATATTACCAAATGATAACGATCTCAGAATAATACGAACGCACATGTATTAAATCCTCCATCCTTGGGAAGGAGAATAATTGCCAAGTATTTACAAAAATATAAACACGAAATAGTTGTCTAACTATTTCCCAAAAACTTAAACCTTAAGCTAAGGCACGGTCGTCCGTCTAATAGACTTAGTACGTGTAGGTCGTCGCACAGCTGCTTGATCAGCAGATATACTTGGTAGAGACGCACCACTGTGAGTTCATGTCCCCCTTTTCTCTTAACTGTTTTAAGTTTTCTAAACTGCGGGGGTGAAATACATGTTACTATGATTACGAATAATTCTTACATGGTATGGTTAGCGTAAGGAGGGTTATTATTATTCAGATCATGTGAGTGGGTAGGTGGAAACTTGAGGCCATTAATCCTCAAGGTAGGACCGAGGGGCAGGAGCGGTAGATCTATTTGGGTGTAGCGAGCCCAACCCCAGGCCCAACACAGAACAGACCTCGGGGTGACTTTGTACCCAACGCATAAATCTGCTAGGTTTGAGTCTTCCTACTTGCACTTCACACATATCAATGGCCTTGCAAACCATTGGTGATCTCTTTTTCCTTATTTGCTACATACCAGGATTTTTATACATACACAGGTTTATTTACTCACTTACACATGAACTCGCTCAACATTATTGTTGATTTTTCAACTTACATGTATTTCAGGGAATTAAAGATCTGGCGCGGTATGTTATGTTTTCCCGCTGCATATGGGCTCCGAGGTCATCCCGGTTTAGGAAATGTGACTTTTTCCTGGACGAGTCACAAATCTTAAACTGCGTTTTATTCATGTTGATGTTTATGTCTTTCAAAACAATGTTTTATGTTATGGTGTTGTAGTCCCTAAGACAATGTGATGTTACTTTGGTTTTAAAACTTAAATCTATGGATGATCTTGCATGGTTTTTATTTCATATAGCTTGTTATGATTAAGCTATGGTATTATGAAGTCACACCAAATTAACCACGCTTCCGCAAAGCCAGGGTGTGACAACTTTGACCAATCTGGAGGAGTGTGTTTGACCTTATTCTTAATAATTTCTTGAATCCTGGCTGCTTCACTTTCAAGCTCAGGAATGGTCCACTCTTTGTACATATGTTTTTCCCCCTTGTATTTCTTATGAGCCATGATGTTTTCAATATAGTCTTTTCTCAAAGATTCATCTGCTTTTTCTTAAATTTGTCTACATACATTCTTTGCAAACTGCTCTAAGGATCTGACTTGTGTGAATAAAAATTGGTAATGCCTTTGAATTTCTTTGTCAGTCTTTCCTTGAGAGTTTCTTTTGGAGATATCCTCTGCCTGTTGAGCCTTAACTTTCAAGTACTCTTCTATGTTGTTGGGCCTAGGATATCCTTCAACTGATGGCAACCTCCTTTTAGCAGGATCATCCTCATAGTAGAAGGATTTAATCTCTTCTCTGACTGCTATAAGTTCAAGAGGATATTGAAAACCTGCAGGAGTAATGGTAATGATTGATTGTTGTACTTGAGCTGAAGAGAGATGAACATGGTTTGGAATAAGTGCAAGAGATTGTGAAGATGTTGGTGGTGGTGATGGAAAATCATCATCAGGTATAAAAATCCTTCTCCTTTTTATTGTAGGAGAGGCTGATGATGTTTTGGGTGGATTAGTGGTGGTGATTTGAGTGGTAGAAGGTGGCTGACTAACAGTTGTTGAAACAACTGGTGTTTCAACCACTGTTATCATTACAACAGATGTTGTAACATCAGATGTCTTCTGCGTTTTAGTAGGAGGTGATGGTGGTGAGGTTGTTTTTGGTGGTGAAGTGATTTTTGGTGGTGGTGGTGGTAAGACAGTGGTTGCGGTGTGTGTTGAAGAGATGGCAGGTGTTTGGTTGGTAGTTGTTGAAACTACTGAAGTATCAGCAGTTGTTGATACAGCAGGAGTTACAACAGCTATTTGTTTTGCAGTTTGAGGTTTGGAGCCTTTAGTAGGTGGTTTGGAAGCATGTTTTGTAGGTCTGGATGGTATGTGTTTGGGTTGCCTCACTTGTCTAGTGGGCTTCTTCTTTTCATCCTTAGAATTTTCATCATTCATAGGTTCAGAAGTACCCTGTGCATTCAGCTCCATGAAAGCTTTCTTCTCCTGTTCCCACCTGGCTTTATCCTTAGCCTGTCTATCCCTTTCTACACTTGCTTTTGCTTCAGCAAGTGCATTTGTGGTGACATCCATATTCTTACTACCATCTGACAAAGGGATATTTTTAATCATATTTTCTTTTTCTGGTGCAATATAGAGCCCATCTTCAATTCCCTTCTTCTTCCACTGCTTGATTTTCTCCCCCTTTTTGGCATTATCTGGAGGGGGGTTATCAATGAAGAGAACAGTGGGAGGAGCAGTGCCAGTGGTGTTCAGTATGTGGGCCTTTATAGCCTTGATGTCAGCTTGGGTATCTTTTAACCTTGACTCCATCATGTTTCTCAGCATTTGAACATGTATTGCATGCTGCTGATCAGCCATTTGTTGTTGTTGTTGGAGCAGGGGTTGAAATAGATTCCATAACTCATTTGTAGCAGGTGCTTGTGGTGGAGCAGATGCTTGAGCTGGAACAGCAGTGGGTTGCACCTTTTGAACTTTCAACAACTGTTGCAGCATTTCTTTGATTTCTGCAACAGAGGTATCCAGTTTGTCAATTCTCTCCGTCAATTCTAGGTACTTTAAACCATCACCCAACTTAATGGGATCATCTGATTTCCCACTAACAGTGGTTGTAACAGTTGTTGACTCAGGGAATGTATTCTAATAGTCATCCACTGATGCCCCTTTGTCTTGGTACTGTCCAAATGCAAACCAGTGGGTTCAGCACTTGTAGTGGCTGCTTCACTTGGACTACCACCAAGAGTTACTTGTAACTCAAGGGGTGTAACCTCCTCAGGTCTTGTTGGTGGGTTAGCAATGATTGATACATCAGACCTAGTCACTTGTTGGAGTATGTTCTCATTAACAGGTGAGAAGGACTAGTTTGTGCCTGGTTCAAATCAATAGCATCCAACAATAATTTTGTAGGTGGGGGAATTGTGGAGGTGAGGTTGGGTGTAGAAAGAGAATTGGCCCCGGGCATTGGGCTGTGGATGATGGAAGCAAGTGATTCTAGAGCATCATATTATGGTGTCCCTATTTGTACAACCTGTTCTTTTTGAGAAGAAGCAGGAGGAGTTTCAGGCATAGGTTGAGATATTTCTACCAACTGCTGTGAGGAAGTAGCAGCAGTGGTTTCTTGTGACTTTTGTGCTGTCACTGGCAGTTGCTCTGGTATCTCATCCTCCAGAGTTGCCTTTTTGTTAGGTTTGGGGGGCTTTTGAGATTTCGTTTGTTTTGGCCTTTTGGTGATTTTAGGTGTGGGTTTCAAAGCAGTTGGTTTGCTGCTATGATCACCTTGAGCAGTGGGCTCAGCAGCAGATACCTGAGGAGCAGTGGTAGCTGCTAAAGTTTGCTCAGGCACCTCTGCTTGTGTTTTACAAGGTGTTGACATTCTTGTAAAAGTTTCAGCAGTTAAGCTGTTTATTTGAAAAGATGCACCTTGTTTTATTGCAGAAGCATCATCCTTACCAAATTTCTTTTCAAAATAATAGCTTAGAAATCTCGGAAAAAGTAAGAATGGCTTTTTATCAACATTTTAAACCAAATCATTAAAGATTTCCTGGGAGTAATTTAAATTTTCATCTTGAAGAATAGCATATCCCAGGTTTTGAATCTTTAATGGTATCTCATTAAAAGAAGTGGTTTTGTTTGAAACACACATAAGCAGAGTATGGAACAAAAATCTTGTTGTAGGTGGAAAATTACCTTTTTGTAAGGTTTCCTTTTTTATTTGTTCTGCATAACCCCTTTCAAGGAAATCAGTTTTTAACTCATTTTTGGGAAAAGAAGTTTTACCTTGCTGATCATTGAGTTCAAAGACCTCCTAGATGGATTGTGGTGTGATTTTGACAGCTTTACCCATTAGAGAAAAGTTAATGGCTATGACATCTTCTCCTTGTTTTTCAAGGGTAGTATTTTTCCAAAACTTTCTCTGGGTTTGCAGATAAATTGGAGCATCTGCTGTTAACAAAGTTTTGTACTTTGATGCAGACATGGTGTCAATGATGGAGTCGAATGTATCGGTGGTGCCTGGTTTTGTCAAAAGACCCAGATAATTGTGAGGTGCTTTGTATGGGATTTCGATGGGTGTAGCCTTTTGAGCGGCCTTTTTACGAGAAGATTTTGAAGTGGATTCTGCAGATGACTTTGATTTTGTCATTTTGGAGAAGAAGATTGATGAAGGTTTTGAAGGATTTGAGAGAGGGAAATGGAAACTGTTTTGAGAAAGGAATTTTTATGAATTCGATTCGAAAGTAAAACCCTGTTTGGGGTTTTGAAAAGGGTTTTATAAGAGAAAAAGTGAATGCTGACGTGGCAGCGGTTACAAAAGATCTGACCGCTATGTACTGTCCACGTGCCAATCCCTGATGAGATGAAGGACTAGTTGTTTTTTATGAAGACCACTGATGGAACAAGACCAGTGGTTGTAATGGTAAAAATGAAAGCAGTGGGTGATTTTTACGATCAGTGGATAGCACATCAGTGGATAAAACACTGATTTTGAACATCAGTGCTTATCAAGAAAATGAGAGAACAGGGGTTGACTTTCAGCAGTGGACAGAGTTTTTAGTAGAACAGACTTTTGAACAAAACAGTGGTTATGGCAGACTTTTAAGGATTTTAATGAAAAATTCATTTTTAGCTATTTTTAAGGATGGATTTTTGATTTTCTGAAAACATTTTAATGCTTTTATTCATAGAAAAACAGGATTTTGCCTGTTATTCCATGTTTAGCATGCCAATCCTAGAGATCAAGCTTTCAAAGGTGGATGTGTTTAATGCTTTGGTTAGCACATCTGCCAGCTAATCCTTAGTTGGAACATGGTGCAGAGAAATCAAACCTTTTTCATAGCAATCCCTCACAAAGTGATGTCTGATGTCAATATGCTTGGTGGTTGAGTGGGAAACTAGATTTTTGATGATATTTTCTGCTTCCTGACTATCCAACATGAGTGGTGTCTTTAAGGCAGTGATACCAAAATCCAGCAACTGGTTTTGAAGCCAACGCAGTTGGGCTGTACAGCTTACAGCAGCTATATACTCTGCCTTAGCAGTGGATGTGGAAACAGTTACTTGCTTTTTGCTTTGCCAATACACTAAACAACTTCCTAGGAATTGGCACCCTCCTGAAGTGGACTTCCTTGTCTTGTCACATCCAGCAAAGTCACTATCTGAGAAACCTGAAAGCTCAATTTTACCATCAGCTGGATACCAGATACCAAGTGTGGGAGCACCTTTTAGGTATCTGAATATCCTTTTTACAGCAATAAGGTTTGACTTTCTGGGGGCTGATTGGGATCTTGCACAAACACATGTTGCAAACATGATGTCTGGCCTGGATGCAGTTAGGTACAATAAAGACCCAATCATGCTTCTATATAAAGTTTGATCAACCAAATCATCCTTCTCATCAGACATGACTATCTTATTTGTTGCAATGGGTGTACTACATGGCTTACAATCATCCATCTCAAATTTCTTTAAAAGTTCTTTGGCATATTTGCCTTGATGGATAAAAGTGCCATTTTGCAGTTGCCTTACTTGGAGACCAAGAAAGCACTGGAGCTCACCCATTGCACTCATTTCAAACTCAGCTGTCATGAGTTGCCTAAACTCTTCACACATTTTATTACATGTGCTTCCAAAGATGATGTCATCCATATAAATCTGGACAATCATCAAATCCTTTCCTCTCCATTTTAGAAACAATGTTTTGTCTATCTTACCTCTTGTGAAACCAATGGAAAGTAGAAAGGTGGAAAGATTTTAATACCAGGCCCTTGGTGCTTGTTTCAGGCCATACAAAGCTTTATTTAGCTTGTAGACATGATTTGGATTAAATGGATCCTCAAAGCCTGGAGGTTGACAAACATAAACCTCCTCTTGGATCTTACCATAGAGGAATGCACATTTGATATCCATTTGGTACACCTTGATGTTGTGGTTAACAGCAAAGGCCAGAAATAATCTGATAGCTTCAAGTCTTGCTACAGGGGCAAATGTTTCATCATGTTCAATGCCCTCTTCTTATCTGAACCCTTGAACCATAAGCCTGGCTTTATTCTTGACAACAATACCCCTTTCATCAGTTTTATTTTTGAAGACCCATTTTGTGCCAATAGGACTTACACCCTCTGGCAATGGTACAAGCTCCCAAACTTGTTATCTTCTAAACTGTTGGAGCTCCTCTTGCATGGCCTCTACCCAGCTGTTGTCTTTTAGTGCCTCTTGGTACTTGACTGGCTGATAGAGAGATAGAAAACCAGCAAAAAGACAAATGTTTTAGGATTGACTTCTTGTGAGCACCCCTTCATTGATGTTGCCAATGATTTGGTCTGGTGGATGAGATTTCAAGGAGATAAGATCTCCTTGGTATGGAACAATGGCATTGAGTGGTGAAGGCTGCAGATGTGAATCATCTGAGCTAACCACTGCTGGTGACTTTGATGATCCAGCAGTGGCTTCAAAAGGTGGTGGAATAGGAGGTAATGGTGTGGACACATGCTGACTTTGATCCACTGTTTGAGGACTTTTGTCAACAGTGTTTGATGGTGTGGAAGCAGGGGTTAATGGGCTACTTTGATCAACAACTGTTGAGGTAGCAGTGGTTGAGCTTTGACAGCTGTTAAGAACATCTGCTGCTCTTCCCATTTGGACAGACTTTTGTTGAGGAATGATGATTTCATACCCATAGTCTGGTGATGAATCCTCTGATGGACCTGCACTGTTAGTCTTGACAGTAGTATTTTCAAAAGTAAATTTATGAAGATCAAATAATTCTGCAGGATTTGCTGGGATTTTCATTGATGAAAGTTCATTGAACTTTACATTCAAAGTCTCCTCCACTGTTTTAGTCCTTGTGTTAAACACTTTGTAGGCCTTAGCAGTGGTTGAGTATCCCAGATAACCACAATCAATTTTTGCTGCAAATTTTGAGATAGAATCTTTTAAGTTTAAAATGAAGCATGGGCAGCCAAAAACTTTGAAATATGAAATCAATGGCTTTATTTTATACAGCAGTTCATGGGCAGTATTTTGATGCCTGGGGTTGATTAAAACTTTGTTTTGGACATAGCAAGCAATGTTTACTGCCTCTGCCCAAAAAGTTAATGGCAAACCTGAATCAGCAAGCATGGTTCTGGCAGCCTCAATCAAAGTTATTTTCTTTCTTTCAACAACCCCATTTTGTTCTGGTGTTCTTGGAATGCTGTATTGTCTCACAATTCCTTTTGACACACAGAAATCATCTAACTCCTTGTTCCTGAACTCTGTGCCATTGTCACTTCTGAATATTTTTACTGGAAGGTCAAACTGCTTTTCAACCTGTTTCACAAAGTCTTGTAGAATGCCTGCAGTCTCATCTTTTGAGTGTAAAAAGTAAGTCCATGTAAACCTAGAAAAGTCATCAACAATAACCAAACAATATCTCTTTTTCCTAAGACTCATGACTTTAACTGGGCCAAACAAATCCATATGAAGCATTTGCAAACATTTGGTTGTTTTGGACTCATCAATGAATTTGTAGAAGCTTTTATGTTGTTTTCCTTTTAGGCAGGAAACACAATGCTCTGGACAGGTGAACAGTTTTTGAGGTAAACCTCTTACTAAACCATGTTTTGAAATTGCAGTGATTGTCTTGAGATTTGTATGCCCCAATCTCCTGTGCCATAATTCTGTCTCTTTGTTTGATGCAGCTGAGAACAGACAGGCATCAGTTATGGGGCTTTCTTTTGACATGTCTACCACATAAACATTGCCACTTCTTTGAGCAACAAGTTTGGTTTTTCCAGTTTTTATTATTGCTTCAATCTTTTCAACCATTTCTGGTCCAACAATCCTACAACACTCCTTTGTGAAGAATGATCCATACCCCTTATCACTCATTTGTGAAACACTCAGAAGGTTGAATTTTAGATTGTCTATCAGATTGACATTTTCAAATTTTACATTACCAGACTGTACTGTACCAGACCCCAGAACTTTCCCTTTACTATTATTGCCAAAGGATATTTCACCCCCTCCATGGATTTTGAAATCTTTGAGAAGGGCTTTACATCCTGTCATGTGCCTGGAGCCTCCACTATCTACATACCAAAGGCTATCTAAGCATGCAGAAGCTCCCTGCACATGAAGTAAAAGGATTAGTTCATTAGGGTCTCCAAATCCAATAAGGCTTTGGATGGGGTCTCAACAGTGTCTGGGATGAGTTCAGATGGATGGGCAGTGGTTAGGTCAGGGGTTTGGACAGTTTTAGGATTGTTTTTCTCTAACCACTATTGGGGTTCTTGACCAATCACCTGCTGATAACCAAAAGGATGTCTGTTCACTCTTGGTTTAGAGGGCCTTTTGTAGGCGTCATAAACATGTGGGGTCCTTTGGTATGGTGGTTGTCCCTTGCCTCTTCTATATTGGTTGGCAGGGGGTGCATCAGTCCCTTGAACATCTCTTTGGACAGATGTTTGATTCAGCTGTTTTGTAACAGCTGTTTAGACTGGTACAAGCAGTGGTTGATTCTTGGTGAATTTGACAGATGATGTTGATGGACTCAAGGATGTTTTAGCAGTGTACTCATTCTTTTTTACATCAAAGTTCTTGAGATACACACATTCTTGAGTTTTGTGGTTATTTTTACCACAGATGGTGCAGCTTTTAGCAGGTACAATGATACTTGTTTTGTTTAGATCATATGCTTTTAGATGAAAACAGTATTTTGTTAGATGATTCCTCTTTTCACAAAAATCACAAAACATGTTTTTGATCTTTTCTCTTTTCTTCCTTTTCTCAGACTCCTTAGCAACAGAGTTTTGAACCACTGTTGGGATGTCTTTGATAGGAACGACCTTTGCTTTTGGAGCTGTGACACCATCAGTGGTTGTGAAATCCATGGGTTTGAAATTTTCAAGAATGTCACACTCATCAGACCATGTGGGTTTAAATTGGTATTTCTCAATTTCCTCAAAAGTTGAGGACCCCACAGATGATCTTTCCAGAGTGATTTTGTTACCAAGTTTTTCAGTAATCTTTACTTCTTGGCCATTCTTGTTGGTTGGTATTATTTCAGTTGAACCAGCTTGTTTGACAACAGTGTTTTCAACATCATCATATTTTCTATATCCTATACCAAACTTGACATTGCTTTCAAGCTGTTTCTCAAGCATAACCTCATAACCTTTGCAAGATTCCACCCATCTTTCACAAGTGATCTGGGTGGATTCCAACTCCTTTTTGCAAACTTGGTATTTTTCTACCATAGTTTGGAGTTGGTTCTTGGTTATGCTTTGCTCTTCTTTGAGACTGCTGATTTCTTTCTCTTTTTCAGCCAATTTGTTTTTGAGTTCTTTCAATGACTTTTCAAATTTGACTTCATCAGTTAAGACTTTATCCCTAAGGTTTTCATTTACCTCTTTAATGCTAGCAAATGCAATAATGCATTTGTCTGAACACAGTTTTTCAAGAACTTGAGGTGATACCTTAGCAGCAGCCATCATGGCACAATCACATTGATGATCACCTTCTTCATCAGCTCTAACTTCTTTCTCACCTGCTTTCTTCTCTTCCTCTTCTTCTTTGTCTTCTTTGGACCAGGGGTCAGAGAGTGGTTCAATCAGGGTTTCTGAATTTTCTCCCAGCAACTGCAGTAACCACTGCTTCAGCCACTTCATCCACTGTTTCATCACTTAGCTGTTCACCTTCAGTTTCTACCCCTTCTGTTATTGACTCTAATGCCATCAAACAAAATTCATCATTAAAAGTATCATTAGAAGCATAGAGTGCAAAATTTTCATCACCAAGCTCATCAGGCATGCTGCTCCAGTCAACAAAGCCTTGGGTGAAAAGCTTTGCTGATCTGGTTGTACCACTGTTGGAGCAACTTGTTGAGGTACAACAGGTTGCACTTGTGCTTGAGGGACAGGGGCTTGAACATACTGAATTTGTGGAACAGTGGTTTGAACATAATGCACAGGCACAGGGGTTACAACATAGTGAGCAGTGTTAACATGTGCTGCAGGGGTATATTGGGTATAGTGCACAGTGCTTTGATGTTGTGGTCTAGGGTTTGAGCTGGGATGAGTTATTATTGGACCAGTGGTTTGACTCTTGCATTCCCTAGCAAAATGACCTAGCCTATTGCACTTGTAACACTTCAGTTTTGATTTATCCAACCCCACTCTTAAATATCCATGTAACCCTGGGAATTTTCTCCCTGTTCTTTTATAGAATTTGCTTGTTCTTACACTAAGCAAAGCCAATTGATGCAAAATGTCCATCTCCTCTAAGTCAGTGGGATCAAAGTGTTGCAAATCATTTAGTTCAAAACACAAGTTATCTGACATCTGGTTTTCATAATTTGCAGTAAAAGCATAATTTGCAGAGTGAGAATCAGAGTTGTTAAAATTTCCACCAGCAATTATATCAATAAAATGATCATAACTCTGATCCTTACTACTGCTACCAGATTCTTCCTGACCAAAAAGAGCTGTGTTGCCAAGTGAATAATCATCAGCAACTTTGCCAGACTCTTGCAACTTCTTTTTCTGGTTTAACTCCCTTTCATAGGTCAGGAGTCTACCATGAAGTTGGGTCAGGGTCAGATCTTTGAACTCAGCTGAATTTCTAGTTACAAAAGCAATTGTATCCCATTTTTCAGGTAGTGATCTAAGAAACCTGCTATTCTGTGTTGAATTAGGAAATGTAACTTTAACAAGTCTTAGCTCACTAATGAGACAACTAAATCGCTCAAACTGTTGGGTCAATGATTCACCCTTGATGTGACAAAAGGTTTCATACTGCTAATTCAGAATTTCCCTATTATTTTCAATAACTTCTTTCGTTCCCCCAAACTGTTCCTTCAGTGCATCCCATAGCTCTTTGGCACTGTTACAATGTAACAGCCCAGCATAGATTTCATTGGGTAATGCAGATGCAATGATGTTAAATGCTTTGGCATCGAGTTTGAACTTTTGGAAATCAGTTTCAGTATAATTTTTAGGTTTTTTAGGTTTGAACTTCTTTGTATCCTCAGCACTTGGCACCATGGGAACGTGTGGTCCAAAAACAACAGATCTCCAACATCCAGTATTCTGTTGAGCAAGGATGTGACCCATCCTTCTCTCCCAGATGTTGTATTCATTACGTTTAAGCATGGGTGGTTTGAAAAGAGAGCCAATGTTATTCTTATCATCTTGTGATTGTGACGTCATCCTGGTTGTTTTACAGGCATTGATTAATCAACTTTGATGATGATTAAACCTTACACTGTTTTTCAACAAAACGAACAAACTATCAGTATCAACGATTGTGAGCTGAACTATTTATGTCAAAATGATTGTTAAATCAAATTTGACTGTCCGAGCTCTGATACCAATTGTTAGGATCTTAGTTTGGTTTTGATTGTGTTTTACGTTTGAATTAAGATGAACAATGAATGAGTAGTGCAGCGGAACATAAATGGAAACAAACTTTTCACAATCAAACAGGAGAATTGCTTTCAACACACATTTTCAACAATGAACCGAATGATTGAATTTATTTCATCAACGATTACAATTGCATGTATACAACAAACCCCCCCTCAGCCTGAGCTCACAGTGATTTGTTCATATAGGAAGAAAGATGGTGAAGAGCTAATAGAACAGTACAGGGTACTGTTCTATTTATAGGCACGGATAAACCACTGAGGCATCTTAGCTGACGTCACCATGAAAGTGACATCTAACCTCCTAACAAACTCTAACATCTGATCTATACAAGTACTGCTATGCTAACAACTGTTATTACAATACATTACATAAAGACAAACTAACTACTGCTGAATCCTTCAACTGATGTGAACCCAGCAGCACTTGATATATCCAGCAGTGCTTGACCCATAGCAGCAGATTGAACAGCAAGGCTTTAGTCTTCATCAGTCATTGACTTGATCAGCAGTTGTAGGTCAGCAGTTGTACCGATCAGAGGATTGGAGGTCATCAGATGTTGAAATCACTTTCAAGGGGAGAGACTTGATTACATAACATCTGCTTATTCTGGATCCACTACTCTGATCCAGTTTTGGCTTTAATTATCTGTTCCTCTGATAGGGTTCAATCCCAACAGTGGGTTATACTGGGTCGACTTGTTCCTATGCTAAAATGGGTCGTTTTGACCCAATACGTGAACTGCCTGACCCACCCATTTTGCTAACTTTACTTGTGAAACAACTAAACAAGAAGTAAAACATAAAACACAAGTAAATAATGAAGATATACAGCAGCAACTGGTTAGCCTGCAACCTTTTTTTAAAGAGCAAACAAAAAAATCTTTAACTAATGAATATAATCCAAATACAAAACCACCTCTTCCAGATCTAAAAGTAAAAATTAAATTAAAAAAATAATAACAAACAAATCATGATTTCTCTTAAAAAAAAACCTGCTTGCTTCAAAATAATAAATTAAATAAGTAAGAACTGTACTTTTAATATTCCATAATTCTTCGATGATCATATAACCTGAAACAATCCAACCACAATGCTTTTGAAAGAAAGAATTAGAGCTGTACCTTTAATATTCCATAAATCTTGGATGGCATTTAGGCGAATCTCCACCAACGGCACAGTTGATCAAATCTCTACTAACGGCATTCTCAGTCCTTTCATCTAGACCTGATCATGTTTAATTTAATTTGTGTTAGTTTGGCACATCTGTAATTGTTTTAGCCTAGGCCTAGTGCACATTACCTTAAGGAATACAAGTCACCTGATCCACCTAACGTGCGCATTGGTGCATCGTCCATTCGTCCCGACGTAAATCAGGCAAAACCTCTTTGTCACTTTCATATCCACAAGTTCCATGATCAGAAAAAGTGTCACCAAAAGAACTTGAAGAAGTCTCAATTAATGGCTGAAATTTAATTCGTAATTACAATAAAATCATATTAAAAATACTTACATCAGGAACAACAATCAGATTAGTATCAGAAGTCTAAATTAATGGCGTATTGGTCATGAACCACGGCTGCTTAGAAGACTCCTTTCCCGTTTTCTTCCCCTATTTTCACTCTGTTCTGATAACGCCCTCAAACAATCTTTCCGGTCACTGAAATCATACAAATTCACACAGCAATTGTCAGGCTTCAAACATAAAAGCAACACATGCAATGTAGATTCAAACAGATTACATGTGCAATACGAATTTACTCATTCAGTGGTTCAGATCTAAAACCAAATATTCCACAAAATCGGAACCCAACAGTTTCTCACAACATATAAAAGTGTACCTTGGCATGAATAAACTCCTCAACTCTACCTTCAGGAAACTTAGCAAGAAGGTGCGGGCCATGCCCGTGGGTCGAGATCAATCCAAAGGTCTGAATTTCCTCTTCGCGATCAAAGAAAATATCCGCTCCTTCACCGTAAATCCTAACCAAAACCGTTCGTACATCATCTTCAGCCGTGTTTTTGGGCCAAGTGATCCGATAAACAATATTAGTCATAGCACCACTTAAATGAACCGCTTTTAATTTGCTTGTATCAAACACATCTCCCTAAATTCGGGTTAAATTAACAACCAAATCATTATCGAATTCGAAAATGAATAATCACAGGTTTGAGCTCAAGAATCATACAATAAAATGAAAAATGTAAACAACAGAAAAGCTTAAAGGAAAACCCAATTCACATAATAAAGATTAATAAATAAACTAACCTTAGATTTTGCAATCAAAAATCTCTAATACCGAGAGGGTTAAACGACGATTGATTGACCAGTTTTGTAATGAAACAAAGGGGAGAGATTATATGTATTTTTTTTAAATAACAGATGGTAATAACGGAATTTGGTTCCTACAATAATTCCTGTGATCAAGACCCAATTGAAAGATTTCAGAGAGTTTTGAAATAACAAAATCAGAATCCCTCCTGAACCTACTATTAACGTTTCACAAGTATAATTAGTAAACACGTATAGAAAAACATGACGAATCATTGTTTGACACGCACCGTGGTCGGCTTCTTGATGAAAACACCTTCAGCTTCAATCCGTCCCTTTAAACACCGATTACAGCTTCAAAACACTGGTATAGATTAGTCTCATTCGATTATCATCATTACCAACATAATCAAATCCAAAAACATACCTCTGGAAGTCTCAATCGGAACCCTAGATGGAAGATTTGGGAATTTGGAAGTAGAAGATGATGATGAAGATCTTTTATGCGTTTGGATGATAAATCTTCACCTAAAGAGCGATTGCAGGTTCATATAAAAAATGATGGACCGATCAACTGCTTGTTTAGGGGTTTAAGAGGTAGATAGAAGGATGAATGGTGGTGAAATTCATCAATAACTTAATTAAATGTGAAGATCAGAGACATAAATGTAGGGTTGAAATCTCTGTGTTGCCCCTCTGGCGTCTTAAAAATATGGAGATTGTCTCAATTTGCCTGCTTTATCTTTGTTGTACATATTGCTTTAAAATTGATACGCGTGGCAAAATTACCATCTTGTACATCACTTCTCCTTTTTATAGTATTATAGATTTCTTTTTTTATAACTATTTCCTTAATTTTTCCCGCTTATTAATAACCTTTTATTTTTTCCGCTTATCTATTATGTTTCCACCTTTGATCCAAGCTCATGTAATACACAAGTTTATAACCTTATAATCTCATGTAATACACAAGTTTCTAACTTTATAATAAATAAAAAACAAAGTAAAATGTTATAATAAGTAAATTGTACATCAAAGTTCATTTTCTAAAAACATATCAAGACGAATGTATGTGTTACGAGATTACATTATATTTATTCAACGAGTTTAATACACGCATTTATTCAACCCGTATAAACACGAGCTTCTAAACTAGTACACACGTGCGCGTGCCAACATTTATATATATATATATGGTAAGGTTATTGTAAAAAAGGTTAAAAGTGTGAGAAAGGTGAGAAATATTGTAGAGATGACATGTGTCCTAAATTTTAATTAATTCAAAAGGGTAAACAAGTAATTTTATCATTAATTCAATTAATTAAAAACTTCCCATAACCACCACCTTAATTATAGGAACTTGATTTTTTTTTTAAAGATCTCTATAAACACCATTCAGCAAGTATATAACACCATTCGGCAAGTATATAACACCATTCAGTAAGTATATAACACCATTCAGCAAGTATATAACACCATTCAGCAAGTATATAACACCATTCAGCAAGTATATAACACCATTCAGCAAGTATATAACACCATGCAGCAAGTATATAACACCATTCAGTAAGTATATAACACCATTCAGTAAGTATATAACACCATTACCATTCAGCAAGTATATAACACCATTCAGTAAGTATATAACACCATTACCATTCAGCAAGTATATAACACCATTCAGCAAGTATATAGCACCATTCAGCAAGTATATAGCACCATTCAGTAAGTATATAACACCATTCAGTAAGTATATAACACTATTCAGTAACACCATTCAACGAGTATATAACATCAATCAGTAAGTATATAACAGCATTCATGGACTAAACATCTGATCGAAACATATTTTTTCTCTATATAAGTATAGCAATATGGTACTCATATTAAAGATAAAAAAACGCTCGTTACTATGGTGTAATTTTTTTAAAAAAAATTACGTATAAAAAGTTAGTGACGTTTAAAAAAGACGGGGGGGGGGGGGGGGGGAAGTTACATGTGCATTAATTTTAGTTTCTTAATTTAAAAATGTTAAATTTACCTATATACCCTTAAATCTAGAAAATTCATATGTTTAATAGTAAACATTATTTACAATTTTTCCATTATGATCTCAACCATTAGATCAAAGATCTAATGGTGTAGATTCTTTCTTACCTTTCTCACAAAAAAAAACCATTTTTTTACAAGAACCTCTACCTATATATATATATATATATATATATATATATATATATATATATATATCTATATATATATATATATATATAAGATAGGGATCATGTGAGAAGTAGTAGGCTAATTGAGAAACTTGAAAAGCATTCTGGACCACACATTTTCCCTAAGCAAAAAAATGCAAAAATAAAAATGTAAAAAATGCAATTTTTTTTTTTTTGGAAAAATCGGAGCTTTTCCTTTAAGGTTTTGGTTTTTTTTTTTTTAATTTGGGATTTATACACATGTGTATATTGTTAATCTTTTAACTATACATATGTGTATATTGTCAAATATACATATATGTATATACATGTTTAAAATTGAAAAATAAGTGTTATTTAGGGTTTAGCATTAGTATTTAGGGTTTAGCATTAGGGTTAGCATTAGTATTTAGGGTTTAGCATTAGGGTTTAGCATTAGTATTTAGGGTTTAGCATTAGGGTTTAGCTTTTGAGTTTAGCATTAGGGTTTAGCTTTTGGGTTTAGCATTAGGCTTTAGCTTTAGCTTTTGGGTTTAGCTTTAGCTTTAGGGTTTGCATTAGGGTTTAGCATTAGGGTTTAGCTTTAGCTTTAGAGTTTAGCATTAGGGTTTATCTTTAGGGTTTAGAATTAGGGTTAAGCTTTAGGGTTTAGGGTTTAGGATTTAGCATTAGGGTTTATAACACTTATTTTTTAATTTTAAACATGTATATACACACATGTATAATTGACAATATACACATATGTATTGTTAAAAGATTAACAATATACACATGTGTATAAATCCCAAATTTAAAAAAAAACCTTAAAGAAAAAGCTCCGATTTTTCAAAAAAAAAAATTGCATTTTTAACCTTTCTTTTGCATTTTTTGCTTAGCGAAAATGTGTGGTCCAAATTGCTTCTCAAGTTTCTAAAATAGGGTGGACTTCTCTTAGAATCCCTACCCTATATATATATATATATATATATATATATATATAGGGAGAGGATCATGAGAAAACTAGATATAAATGAGAAAACTAGAAAACTAACTAAAAACCACTAAAAAGGAGGGGGGGAGAGACTTTTAATGAAGGAGGGGGGACTTTTAATGAAGGAGGGGTAAAATTGGAAAAGAAATATGTAACTTTTCAAACATTTCCCATTTCTCCATACGTTATCATTTTAAAACAAAAATCGCACCATAAGATCACAAATTTTTGTATCTTTCATTCAAGTATATTCGAGCATATTTTTTATGACATAAAAAAAGATTTATGGTGTCGTCTTGTTTCCAATACTATTATTACAGTAGTGCACATGTGCAATATAACATGTACTACAATTGCATTACATGCTTAAAATTAGCTTTTTGAGTCTAGTTTAGCTTTTAGGGTTAGTTTTTTTGGAGGTTTAGGATTAGGTTTTTGGGTGTGGGGGGGGGAGGGGGAGGGGGGTTTAGTTTTTGGGGGGTGGGGGTGGGGGGGTTTAGGTTTTTTTATTGCATTACATGCTTAAAATTAGCTTTTTGAGTCTAGTTTAGCTTTTAGGGTTAGTTTTTTTGGAGGTTTAGGATTAGGATTAGGTTGTTGGGTGTGGGGGCGAGGGGGGTTTAGGTTTTTGGGGGGTGGGGGTGGGGGGGTTTAGGTTTTTTTCGGGTTTATGTTTAGGGTTTAGTTTTAGGTTTTCGGGAGGGTGGGGGTGGGGGGGGGTTAGGTTTTTGGGGGGTGGGGGGGTTAGGCTTTTGGTGGGAGGGTGAATTTAGGTTTTTGGGGGGTGGGGGTGGGGGGGTTTAGGTTTTTGGGGGGTGTCGGTGGGGGGTGGGTTAAGTGGTTTAAGCTTTATGTATTAGTGCACATGTGCAGTACAACAAAAAAAAAAATTGTTTTTTTGAAATTTTTTTCCATACATAAAAAGTAGCGATTTTAAAAAAAAAAAATTGTAAAAAAAAATAAATTGGTATGTTTTTAGGTTTTTTTAGGCTTTTTTGGTTAGTTTTTTGGTTTTCTCATTTAAACTAGTTTTCTCATGATCCATCCCCTATATATATATATATATATATATATATATAAGAGTGAACACTAGTGTAGCTTGCGAACTGAGTAAACTAATCCTAGCCATACACGTGTGTAGATCAATGGCCAGGATTTGATGTTGAAATACACTAGTGTATTTTACGATTTGATGATGAGATCCTGGCCATACACGTGTGTAGATCAATGGCCAGGATTTGTTCACTCGGTTCGCAAATACACTGGTGTTCACTCTAGACCCCACCCTATTTATATATATATATGGTAAGGTTATTGTAAAAAAGTGGTTTTTGTGAGAAAGGTAAGAAAGAATATAAACCATTAGATCATTGATCTAATGGTTAATATTAAAATGGCAATATTGTAATTAAAATAGTGTTTTTTAAATACTGATTTGATTTCATAGGGGTAAAATAGGGAATTCATATACTTTCAAATCAATAACCGTATCTATTGTATCCTGATTTCTCTCACATTGCGATTCTTACGCTTGAAAAACAGGGTGTCTTTCCCACCAAAGATTATAATCTTCATCAGATTACAATGAGCCCTAAAATTGAAATCGTATACAAGTGTAAAAAGCATAGTTCGTCGTCTGAGACAATCGAGCAAAGGACGAAGAAGATGGATGATTTAAATCGAAAAGATACTACAATCCGACGGCTTAAACTACCAAAAATCAAGAAAACAACATCTGATTTTAGAAAAGGTTCGTCCGTCTTCTTTGATATTTTTGAAGTTTAATGGTGTTTTTTATAATGTAAGATAGTTAATGTTAGCCAAGAACAAAAAGGAACTGATCGATTGTCGAATGGTGTTAAAACTAGGGTTTCGTTGACTAAGAGTGTTATAATGATGTTATAGTTCATGTTTAGTTTGATTTGGTGTTATATCAGTTTAAGGTGCTATGAAGATTGGGTTTGTTGTTTTTGTGCAGGGTGTTTTTTTATATTGATTTGGTGTTATATGGTGTTTTTAAACATAATATGGTAGTATATGGTGTTTTTAAACATAATGAGTAATTAAATATGTAGGGTGTTATTTATCCTGGTCTTTGCAATTATGGTGTCATATGGTGTTTTTAATCATGTTGATTTATATGAAGGGTGTTACTTATTCTGGTCTTTGCAATTATGGTGTTATTTATTCTGGTCTTTGCAAAAATGGTGTTATGTATATTCATCTAACCAGTTATGTGTGTTATATGGTGTTTTGTATATTGGTCTTCCCAGTTATGGTGTTATTAAGTAGGTTATGAAGATATGATTTATGTTTGTATGTATGGTGTTATTTGTAATGTTACATAGTGTTTTATAAAAGCTTGGATTGAAAATATAAAATTTTGTTTTGAATTGTGTTATACATGTTGTTGATGGCAGATATGGTGTCATATTATGGTTTTTGTATGATATTGTTATTTGTCCGTGTAGTGTGGTTAAGCTCCGATGTTATGGTTTTCTTAAATTTGTTTGAAAGTTGATTTAAGATAAGATGTATTAGATGAAGTCTTTTAAATATAGTCTTTTAATGACTTCTATAGTCAGGTCAAGCCATCGTCTTAGGGGGAAAATGTACAAATCACGTTTCAAAAACACAATTGACAGACCGTTGGCATGTAGTGACTCAGAAACGTCAAATAACGAGGACAAAGATATTCCAAATATAGTTTAAAGTATAAAGAAACAGAAAACAATACAGTATGCTTAGTAGCCATGTGTGATTGTGTATGTTTGTTAATGAGTGTTGTTTTTGACGATGATTGCTTTGTATTAAACAGATGGTGATGCTGGGATGAATGATGCGGGTAATGCAGAAACAAGAGAAGATGTTTCGCAGTCGATAAAAAACACACAAGGTACAGTATGAAAAAATGCTGTTGTGATTATAATTTGTTAGCATATAAGAAATGATAAAAATTGATTTTGAAACACAACAGATATGAGTGAAGTAGCAGACACGGCTGGGAATGATAGTCAACTGGTCGTACACCCATCCGTCCATATAACATCCAAAAAAGGTATTATGTTGAAGTGTTTATATTGTGAAGTACTTGTTTACTAAAACAAATATTAAAAATTATTGTAGATCGGCAGCGAGACCCAGATGACGATTTTGTCGACACCCAACCGGGTAAGCGACGGAAATCGGCTACCAAAAGAACCCCTTCTCGTGGAATGCATCAACCAGAGACGCAGCCATATAAGCCATTCACGGGTGCACGGATCAGGCCAAAGGTAGGTATCGATAATCTCATAACACTAGCAGCCGGCCTAAATGAGGAACAACGTCAGACAGTGAATGAAATTGGGTTTGGGTCGATATTTGGTTCTAAGGTGACATGTGTGCCTACTGCTTTGGTAAATTGGTTGGTTTCAAATTACGACCCAGACACTGGTGTTTTAAATGTTGGCGGCGGGCGCATCGTAAACATAACATCAGAGCTGGTTAAGATTGTTTTCGGGCTACCTATGGGACCAACAGATCTTGCTAAGAAGAAGAAAGCGAGCAAAAGGAAGAATGTTGTTGTCCAAGAGTTCAGAGGTCAGTTTAAGCATATGGATACCAACCGGTTGTCGCCGGTTCAGCTGATGAATTACATATTAGATTGGCAGGCTGATCACGGAAGACTGTTTGTACTTAACTTCTTAATTTTTTACTTCTCACTCCTAGGCGAGACCATGACGAACAATTCGGTCAACGTGCGATTCATTTCAAATATTCAGTCGGACGTGGATATCAAAAGCTGCAACTGGTGCTCGTACATGGTCTCGTGTCTCAACAGAACGAAAACGGCGTGGCATGGTGGCGATGATGCTTTCCGAGGGCCTATGTTGTTACTGGCGGTAAGTTGATCGTATTTAACTTCTAGTATTACAAAATTATTAAGTAGCATCTTTAGTTAAATAACTGATAAGCTATACTTCACTATATAACACCATGTGTAACTTTAATAACGCCATATCTAACTGAGTAACACCATAAGTGACTGAATGAAACTTTGTATCTCTAAATAACACCACATATGATTAAATAACACCATATCTAAATGAGTAACACCATTACTGACTGAATGAAACTTTGTATCTCTAAATAACACCACAGATGATTAAATAACACTATACTTCACTATATAACAACCAGGATAACTGAATAACACCTTATATAACTAAATAAGATCATATATAACTGCATAACACCCTATGTAACTTAATAAAACCATAAATAACTGAGTAACACAATAGGATAGCTGAATAAAACCACTATTTTTAAGATGTTTTCAATTAGTTTGATTCTTATTGCAAAATATTATCGCAGATTGCTTACAGAATTGTGATAAAGAAGATACCTTCATCACATAGTTCAAATGTTGTTAAACTTGTAGATGATGATCTTCTGAACAATCTTGAATGGGATATGGAAAGGATGCACGCTGAACAACATAAGAAGAAAAAGACAAGGGAAGAGAAAAAAACCAAACGAGCAGAAGGGGTTGAGTGTGGTGAAAAACCAATCAAAAAGCAAAAACAAACACGGAAAAAGGAAATGGAAAAGGCGAAGCTGATTGATGAAGGTATTGAAGAGATCGAGATCGAAGATGATGATGCACACTTGGGTATATGCAGACACTATGCAGATTACTTGCTGTCACAAACTGACACCCAAACATGTGCATTATTTGTAAGTGCGGATGGCGAATGCCGCATTCTGATGGTCTCACAGTACGGGGACACTCCATCACCATCAGGAACATCTGACGGCGATTTTGAGGTGGTAAACATCTTATGATTCGTACTAGACTTGACAGTATATGTTATTTCTGTTGATATGTTATTAAACCGGGGTTTTGTACAGGTTTGGTCGAATTTGTTAGATAACTTGTTTAGTGAATTTGAGATATGCGTGAACAAGATCAATAACACCTTAACAGAATCGTGTCTGATGTTCCCCGAGAGTGATCTGTTGAAACGGAAAGCAATGGAGTGGAAGGAGATAATGAAAAAACACCTTGTTGTTGCTGATGAGGAAAAAAAGGAGGGAGATGAAGTGGAAACGACTAATAAAAACGTTGAAGCTGAAGAGGTTGATGTTGATGTGGCTGAACAGCTAAACCCATTGATCTGCAAAAAGGTAGTGTATCATTAGTTGGAGATAACACTCCTGTGAACGAGCAAAATAAAGATCGTATAACACAGTACACTTCTCCCTTTTCACCAATCGTGTCGTCGTTTGTCGCAGAAGTGGATAGAGTTGTTGAAGAGGTTCAAAGTGAAAAGACACCAGTGACAAGATTCAACGTTTCGGGAATTAAAGCGGTGAACTTGTCAACAAGACTGGCCGACGCATTAACGGATGAATAACGTAAGGACGTAACGCAGCCTGGTCAGTGAGGTGGATCGCCAAGGCCGAAACGAACAATCAAGCTTCCGAATGCACTGCAGTCACCGTACGTCGAGCGCGCTGTCATGTTGAGAACCGTTCGTGATAAGGCTAAAGACACACTGGCTCGATGTATATTTTTTGCAGTAGGAAACATATGCTATGAATCTGAATTGGACCTTTAAAATGTGTTTATGTAGTGTCTATATACGTTACAAATTTTTTGAATATATATTGAATTATACATTCATGTCGATGATGTTTCGGTTTGTAGGGATATTTTATTCAGCAACAGCGGTAACATGTCAGTGATGAGGGGGCCTTTTGAGTCGATGATGCCTGGTGTAAATGTACACGTGAATGTCATCGGTGCCTAGGCCACAGTCTTGAACTATGAAGAGAAAAAGAAGAGGATGGGGACAACCCCAAGATTATTCTACAACGCAAGAATGTTGGTAAGTTATTCTTGTACTTAATATAACACCACCCAATAACATATGATATAACTATATAACATCTTTGTTTAATCCAAGTTCTGGAGATTATTAAGTGAAAATAGACCATATTATGTGAGCATAGTGAATAACACCATGTATTATTTGGGTTTGCTTAAATAACACCACAGTTCTGGAAATGATAACACCATGGTTTATTTGGGTTTGCTTAAATAACACCATAGTGCTGGAATTGAATAACACCATAGCTTATTTAGATTTGCTTAAATAACACTATTGTTTTGTAATTAATTAACTATAAAAACACCATAGTATGTGAACACATTGAATAACACCATATCTTATTTAGGTATAGTTGTATAACACCAAATCTTATTATATGTTTATGCATGTTTGTGCATACTTAATAACACCATAGTTTGCTTGTGAATTCTTAAATAACACCATAGTTTATTATAAGTTTACAAATTTTTGATTGCTGAATAACATCATACCTTATTTTTGTTTACTTGAAAAACACCACAGCTCGAAAAAGATTTCGCGTTGTCTGATGATGACCGCTTAGAAGAGTTTACAACAAACATGAATGTTGTGCTGGCTGGGACAGAATCAAAAGTATTTAAAGGTTTCCAGATGGTGTTTATACCTATGTTGACCGGGCAACATTACTATCTCATGTTTTTCAACTTGAAAACAAGAGAGATCTTTATTATTGACAACGTAGAAGGTGTTGTGGGCTTAGAAAGATACCATGAAAATATGGAGAAGATGGTAAGTTTGTGTAGGTTTATATTTATGTGGCTGCCGTAACAAAAAAAAATTCTTAACATTACTAATGTGTAACTGCAGATAAGTACATTTTGTCGGTATCTAAGTCAAATGCATCCAAAAATCGCTTCAAAGCTAAGGAATACAAAACCTGTTCGACTGGTGTTCCCATGGCAAACACTTTACAATGGCATTGACTGTGGTATTTTACTAATGCGGCATATGGAAACTTACACTAGTAAGCTCGTATAATTTTTTGTTTATTAAAAAAATAATTAAAATACATTTACACGAAATATGAACAATGCTGATGATTTGGTATTGAATAGGAACAAACGTGGGACATTGGATGTGTGGTTTCTCGCATGAGAGAGACATCAAAGGAGAAGTGTTGCCTGATCAAGCAAAAGAAATCTAGGATCTGCGTAAGAAGTACCTCTCTAAAATGCTCCTAAGCGACATGAACACGGAACGGGGCCAAGTGGAATGAGAAGTACAAGAATACGCACTTTTGGACGAGGATGAAAGGGTGAGTATGGAAGATAATGCAATCGGTCAGATTGGTGAAAGGTTGGGCAGTGCTGTGTAGGTGGACAGCAAAACAACTTAAACTTTTTGTTAGAAGACAAAAACATTTTGGCAATTTTAGATTATATGATGTGTTAACGTTTTGGCAAAGTTGTGATTATGGTATAATTTGTCTATGTAAAGCCTGATTACATTTCGTAAGCTGTTTCTGTTTTATATGTTTTATTATGGTGTTTTAATGAATTTATACTACCATTTTCGTCACAAAAGAATGTGTATTGACCAGATGGTTTTTTACAAAGTAAGTGATATCATGTTAATGATGTATAAAAAAACATACCAACTATTTTGCACAAATAAGACACCATTGGCAAATAAATAACACCATAAAGCTTCACATACATAAAAAAACAACATGAACAGATCAAACACATATTAATAAACCAGTACAACTACTCAAACACCCTGAACAAAAAATAACACCACTGGTTTGTAACACCCCAAAAATATAAAACTTTATATTTTATTATAAAGTATTAATCAAACAAGAACTGACTAACTGGGAGCTCATAACCTTGTTAGCTACAAGTCTAAAAGTAACTTATAATAAGGTTAAACACTTAAAATTTATAGTTAAATGATAAGAGAGGGACCAAACTAGTCAAAAACTGAAAGTTAAATGCTGAAATAGTAAACAAAACACACCAACCACACACTTGTGGGGTGTATCGATCGAACAGGAGGGGAGGGCGACCAGGAGCTTTCTCCAAACCCTAGTTTCACACAAAAATTCACAAATTGAAGCCCCTAATCTGCTTCAAATCAAGTCTCGAACATAAATTAGTGATCACCTCCTAGTAGGGATCAAAAGGTATGTAAAATTATGGTATTTTGTTTCATCTTGAATTCTAGGTTAAATGTGAAAAACGAAAAATTAGCTTGATTACTTGATGCATGGATGAAATTAGAAGTGATATGAGGTTTAGGAACAAACCCTAGACGATTTCTTGACAAATCTTGCATGATACTTGTAAGGTTTTGTAATCACCATTGTAGGTGATTGAGGAACTTGAAGAAACTTGATAAATACTAGAATTATAGCTCTTGTTCTAGCACCATTTGAATTTAAGAAGTAATTTCAGAAAAATATTGATGTTAAGACATGAGTAGAATTGACTAATTGAAGTGAAATTAGATGATAAAGTCATGAACTTGGTAATATTTATGTGAAAATCAGACCCGCTAGGTGTTTGTTGAAATGCCTAAGTGGGGATTTAAATGTTAAAAATAGAATAAAAACGCAGATTTGATTATTGTTTATAATGATGCGTTAATAAACATGAAAAGAGTTCTAAACCAATTGTAAATTGAACTCTATAGGCAAAGAGTCCGGATCGTCAAGCGGACAAGTCGGAGGGAATACGCGTGGGAAAGGTGCGCTCTAAAGGTACGAAATTTTACCGTTTTGTTACATTAAGTTGATTTGCTAGTCTTATGTCGTCACATTGAAACATGGTAAACAAGATAAACCAATACGTCACGGAAGTGACTATGTTTCCTAAACAAGTAAACGGGTCAAAACAAGTTGAGTAGTAAACTTGGAAGTTGTGTACCATCACTTGATGAATGGTTATAAATAAAGCATAAGCCGTGTAGCGGACATGCTAAACTAGTTGAGAAATTTAACCCCTAATACAGGAGTTAAAGTTTGGAATCATAAGCATGCCAAGTAGTATAAAAAGGCAAATTCGAAACCTTGGAAACACGCATGTAGACTGTTACGTAAGCAATCCCTCAAGAGGGTAGCGAAACGTCATAGTTGACAAAACTTAGATATGAGTAATTAGCCTTAGTCAGGTGATAAACGTACTCGAAATTAAATTTCGGTGACGTAGGAAAAGAATCGGCAAAACTGCAAAAACAAGAAACAAATGTACCGCAGCTACCGTAAGTTACGGTGGCTACCGTAACTTACGGTAGCAAGTAAAATGTTACGGTGGTTTCCTACTGCCTTACGGCAGACCACGGTTATTTAGTGGCCACCGTAACTTACGGTGGCTACCGTAAGTTACGGTAGCGCCCAGTTATGAATGCTGAATTTTTATATTCTTGGTTACTCGAAATTGTTTTTGAACATAGTTTCGAAGTATGTTAATTTCCAAGGACTTTAATACTAATGTTTGTACAAATTTTCAGTTTCTAGGTATTACAAGTAAGGGGATGATGATCAAGCAAATGCATCCGAACCGAACACACAAATCAATGCTTCCGCACTTGATCCATTTTGTTTTTAAGAATATGTAAATACTAGTAGTTATGTTTTGAATATTATGATTAGGTATGGTCATGAAATCATTAAAGTTTTTGTAAACTCTAAATCTATGTGTTAAATGCAAGTTTTATATCTTTAATTTAATTATAATATGACGGGTGTTACAAGTTGGTAATCAGAGCTCAAGGTTGTCAATAAAGTGTTCGGTTCAAGCTTGACCAAGCATCCGGTAAGAGTTAATCATTTAAGTAGATTTAGAAAATATAGAAATAAATCAGGAACAAATTATGCATGTAAAGATTGTGTAAGTTCACTCAAACACAAGAAATGCATAAAACAAGAACGGTTGAATCAAGTTATGAACTTGATTAAATCAAAACAAGTAAATCATGTGTTATAAATGAAATGTTTAACAATAAATGTAAACATTTCAATAATAAAGATGGCGGATGGAGGTAATGATGATGCGGTGCCAAGAGTCACCGAACAAATGAGGGAAGTGATTGTCGAAGAGGTTGGAAAGGCGATCGAAAATAGTTTGTCGGGCTTTATTGATAAAATTCAAAACAGGGTTCTATCGATATTAGACGAGAGAATCAAGAAGTTGGAAGATAGTGATAATCTAACAAAGGAAAAGCCCGGAGGACGAAAACCTTGTTCATACAAGGAATTCATGGCGTGTAAACCACCAATATATAACGGGGAGGTTGACCCAATAGTGTGCCAACGATGGCTGAGCGATATTGAAGGGGTATTCGAGAGGACCCATTGTGATGAAGATGACTACGTAGCTTATGGTACGGGTCAATTAAGGGGTCAAGCGAAAGATTGGTGGGATAACAAAAAGAGAGAGATTGGTAGTGAAGCGGCTAAGATCATGACATGGGAGGAGTTTAAGACGCCATTTCTTAAACACCATAGCCCCAGGGCGGTCGTTAATAGAATCAAAGAAGAGTTCATGCAACTTAAACACAAGGGCGAGACCATAAACAAGATCACGGCAACGTTTATGGATAAGATGAAGTTTTGCAGTGAATTGGTGACTAACGAAGAACAAAAGATATACTACTACTATAACATGTTGAGCGCCGAGTATAGGGAGTTTATGACTCCTTCGAAATACGAGACCCTTACCGAAATCATAAATGTTACTCGGGAACGGGAGATTGAACTGAAAAAGCAGGTTGAACGGGGTGAAAGAAGGGCACATGATGTTAATCCAAGCCCTACCAAGAAAGCACAAACAAATGAAACGGTAAAGAAATCAGATGCAAAAGGCGGGTCGCTAAGTTGCAAAATTTGCGGGAAAGGCCATAAGGGCGAATGCCGCTTCAAGGATAAACCTTGTCCCATATGTCGGAAGACGGGACACATGGCTATATCATGCCCACAGAAAGTGACGGTTTGCTACAATTGTTATCGACCGGGTCACAAGAAGTCAGAATGCCCAGAACTGGTTGGAAAGAAAGATGGGCAAGACACGAAAGGTGAAGCCCCAAAAGCAAAGGCAAGATCTTTCCAATTGACTGCCGCTGAAGCAAAAGTTGAACCTGAAGTGGTCTCAGGTATATTTGCTATAAACTCGATTCCTGCACGTGTATTATTTGATACGGGTGCGAATAGATCCTTTATTTAATATGGATTTATTCGACATCCTTCATTTGTTCTAACAAAATTACATATGCCCTTCGAAGTAGAGATAGGTAACAAGAGTTTTATTGTTTGTGATGTATGTGAAAACTGTAAATTGAGCATTGATGATGAAGAATACACAATAGATTTGATCCCAATGTCGATGGGAGAATTCCAGGTGATTGTGGGGATGGATTGGTTGTCTCGATTTCACGTGAAGGTGGTTTGCTTCCGAAAGGAAATAAAACTGACATCTCCTAGCGGAAAGCACGTCACAATATATGGTGAAAAAGGGGGTAACCCGGTTGTATGCTCAATGCTAGAAGCCCACAAACTTATGAAACATGGATGCAAAGCCTACATGGTATACGAAAAGCGAGTCGGAGAAAGAACCCCTCAAAATTGGAGACGTGCCGGTAGTACGCGATTATGAAGACGTGTTTCCGGAAGAACTACCAGGAATACCACCAGAACGGGAGGTAGAGTTCGGAATTAAATTGATTCCGGGCGCAAAACCTGTGGCCAAGGCACTGTATCGGCTCGCGCGATTGGAGCTACAAGAATTGATGTCTCAAATCCAAGAATTGCTCGACAAAGGGTTTATTCGACCGAGTGTATCCCCGTGGGGCGCACCAGTTCTATTCGTGAAAAAGAAGGACGGCAGTATGCGCATGTGTATCGATTACCGAGAGTTAAACAAACTCACGGTAAAGAATCGATACCCACTTCCAAGAATTGATGACTTGTTCGATCAACTACAAGGAGCAAGTTGTTTCTCAAAGATTGATCTCAGATCGGGTTATCACCAACTGAAAGTCAAGAAGGACGATATACCGAAGACGACCTTTCGTACGCGGTACGGGCATTATGAGTTCCTTGTAATGCCCTTTGGGTTGACTAATGCACCCGCAGCTTTCATGGACCTCATGAACCGGGTTTGCAAACCTATGCTGGATAAATCGGTAATTGTATTTATCGATGATATTTTAGTATATTCAAAGAATGAAGCTGAGCACGTGTATCATTTGCAAAGAAGTGTTAGAGACGCTCAGACGAGAAAAGCTATATGCAAAATTCTCAAAGTGTGCCTTCTGGCTACGAGAGGTGCAGTTTCTTGGGCATATCACTAGTGCCGACGGGGTACTAGTGGATCCGTCAAAAGTAGAAGCCGTGTCAAAATGGAACACCCCAAGAAATCCCTCAGAAATCCGAAGCTTTTTAGGACTCGCGGGATATTATCGGAGATTCATACAAGATTTCTCCAAAATTGCTTTACCATTGACCAAATTGACTCGCAAGGAGGAAAAGTTTATATGGGGCATCGAGCAGGAGAAATCCTTCCAAACGCTCAAGGAAAAGTTAACTCACACTCCGGTGTTAACATTACTAGAAGGAGTTGACGATATGGTGGTTTACTCGGATCCGTCGCATTCGGGGCTTGGCTGTGTTTTAATGCAACGAGGCAAGGTTATCGCCTATGCCTCGAGGCAATTGAAGATCCATGAAAAGAAATACCCGACTCGTGACTTGGAACTGGCAGCAGTAGTGTTTGCCTTAAAATATGGAGACATTACTTGTATGGGGTAAAATGTACGATCTTTACCGACCATAAAAGTTTGAAATATTTCTTCGATCAGAAAGAATTAAATATGAGACAAAGGCGGTAGTTGGAAACGGTCAAGGATTATGATTATGAAATACACTACCACCCCGGGAAAGCCAATGTAGTGGCCGATGCGTTGAGTCGAAAGGCAGATTATGCTCCGATACGAGTACAAACATTGCAGCTTATTGTGACCTCGGGCCTACTTGAACGAATCCGAGGAGCGCAAGATGAAGCAGTAAAGACGGAAAACTGGAAAAAGGAAAGAATTGTTGGCCAAGTTAAAGATCTCGAAGAAGGAAACCACAGTTTGAAAACAGGTTTCAATAGAATTTGGGTTCCTAACACATGTGGAGTTAAAAAGCTTCTACTTGATGAAGCTCACAAATACCGTTATTCCATTCATCCGGGAGCGACCAAGATGTATAACGACTTAAAACAAAACTATTGGTGGCCCAGAATGAAAAGGGATGTTGTGAAATACGTGGAGAAATGTTTGACATGTCTACAAGTCAAGGCGGAGCACCAAAAACCATACGGTAAACTCCAACCGTTAGAAATCCCGGTTTGGAAATGGGAACAAATTACCATGGACCTATTAACCAAACTACCAAAGACGAACCGCGGTTTCGATGCTATATGGGTAGTTGTTGACAGACTAACCAAGAGTGCTCATTTTATCCCGATACGAGAAACGTATGCGTCCGAAAAGATGTCTGAAGTCTACACTAATGAGGTAGTAGCACGCCACGGAGTACCGGTATCCATCGTGTCCGATAGGGATACCCGGTTCACTTCAAATTTCTGGCGAGATTTCCAATAGCAAATGGGAACCAAATTGTTCATCAGCACTGCATACCATCCTCAAACGGATGGACAGAGTGAAAGAACAATACAAACATTGGAAGACATGCTACGGGCATGTATAATCGACTTTGGAGGCAGTTGGGATGTCTATCTACCATTAGTCGAGTTTTCGTACAATAACAGCTACCATGCCAGTATTGGGATGGCACCGTACGAAATGCTCTATGCTAGGAAATGCCGAACCCCGGTATGTTGGGGTGAAGTGGGTCCACGTGAACTCGCCCACCAAGATATAGTTCGCGCCACTAATGAAAAGATTGATGTGGTTTAGGCACATTTGAAGGCGGCTCAAGATAGACAAAAGTCGTATGCGGACAAAAGAAGGATACCGATCGAGTTTCAGGTTGGCGACAAAGTCATGCTTAAGGTGTCCCCATGGAAGGGGGTTATCCGGTTTAGAAAGAGAGGAAAATTAAGCCCAAGATTTATTGGGCCATTTACAATTATCGAACGAGTAGGGAGGGTAGCATACCGCCTTGAATTACCGGAAGAATTAAACAAAATTCATAACACATTCCATGTGTCAGATCTTTGGAAATGTTTAGCGGACGAAACAACCTATATCCACTACGATGATATCGAGGTGGATGATAGACTAAACTATGTGGTGAAGCCCATTGCAATTTTGGATCGTAAGGTAAAAACCTTAAGGAACAAAGAGATAAATCAAGTAAAGGTTAAATAGGAACACAAGGGGGGATCGGATACCTCATGGGAATCCGAAGAGGAAATGCAACGGCTCTACCCTACATTATTTGGTACGTTAATGGGTTTCGGGGACGAAACCTTTTTAAGGGGGGTGGACTTGTAACACCCCAAAAATATAAAACTTTATATTTTATTATAAATTATTAATCAAACAAGAACTGACTAACTGGGAGCTCATAACCTTGTTAGCTACAAGTCTAAAAGTAACTTATAATAAGGTTAAACACTTAAAATTTATAGTTAAATGATAAGAGAGGGACTAAACTAGTCAAAACCTGAAAGTTAAATGCTGAAATAGTAAACAAAACACACCAACCACACACTTGTGGGGTGTATCGATCGAACAGGAAGGGAGGGCGACCAGGAGCTTTCTCCAAACCCTAGTTTCACACAAAAATTCACAAATTGAAGCCCCTAATATGCTTCAAATCAAGTCTCGAACATAAATTAGTGATCACCTCCTAGTAGGGATCAAAAGGTATGTAAAATTATGGTATTTTGTTTCATCTTGAATTCTAGGTTAAATGTGAAAAACGAAAATTTAGCTTGATTACTTGATGCATGGATGAAATTAGAAGTGATATGAGGTTTAGGAACAAACCCTAGATGATTTCTTGACAAATCTTGCATGATACTTGTAAGGTTTTGTAATCACCATTGTAGGTGATTGAGGAGCTTGAAGAAACTTGATAAATACTAGAATTATAGCTCTTGTTCTAGCACCATTTGAATTTAAGAAGTAATTTCAGAAAAATATTGATGTTAAGACATGAGTAGAATTGACTAATTGAAGTGAAATTAGATGATAAATACGAGTCATGAACTTGGTAATGTTTATGTGAAAATCAGACCCGCTAGGTGTTTGTTGAAATGCCTAAGTGGGGATTTAAATGTTAAAAATAGAATAAAAATGTAGATTTGATTATTGTTTATAATGATGCGTTAATAAACATGAAAAGAGTTCTAAACCAATTGTAAATTGAACTCTATAGGCAAAGAGTCCGGATCGTCAAGCGGACAAGTCGGAGGGAATACGCGTGGGAAAGGTGCGCTCTAAAGGTACGAAATTTTACCGTTTCGTTACATTAAGTTGATTTGCTAGTCTTATGTCGTCACGTTGAAACATGGTAAACAAGATAAACCAATACATCACGGAAGTGACTATGTGTCTTAAACAAGTAAACGGGTCAAAACAAGTTGAGTAGTAAACTTGGTAGTTGTGTACCATCACTTGATGAATGGTTATAAATAAAGCATAAGCCGTGTAGCGGACATGCTAAACTAGTTGAGAAATTTAACCCCTAATACAGGAGTTAAAGTTCGGAATCATAAGCATGTCAAGTAGTATAAAAAGGGAAATTCGAAACCTTGGAAACACGCATTGTCACGGCTCCCGACCCACCTTGGACGGAATCGGGAGTCGCGAACAGCCTAGTGGTACCGGTGATTATTTTGAAAACTATTGCAGCGGAAATTTCATCAGGACCGTGAGTTAGGAAAAATATCAGAGTTTAGAAAACACCGGATTTTTATTTATTAAATAGATTGGGATAAACCCATGTTTTACAATGGTAGTTTTAATAAAGATAAATTTGATTACATAAAACACTATTTCTTAATTTGATTTAATTAATAAAATAAGCCACTTATTGAAGCCTTTCAGTGTCGTATCCATCTCTTACTCCAATCTACTGTAATTACCTGAAATATGTTTGAAAAAGGTTTTGTCAGCGGAAAATACTGAGTGAGTTCATTCCATTTTTATAAAATATATTGTTATACCTTACAACATTAAGGTTTTTATATCTATTTATATTTACCCAACTTAATCAGTATTTGTCACATGGTGGCAGTTCTGATGTGACAATAGTCATAGTACTCATTGGCTCATTTTCGTCCAATAGTTAATTTATTAAGTAATTACATTTTACAATTATTTAATTTATCTGTCACTAGGCGATTCCTGTGACGGTGGTCATATCACTGTTGATCATTCTTTCAACTAATGACTCTGGTCATATCACTGTTGATCATTCTTTCAACTAGTGATTCTAATCATAACACTGTTGTTCATTCTCTCAACTAGTGCTTTTGGTCATGTCACTGTTGATCATTCTCTCAACTAGTGACTCTGGACTTAGTTGTGTCCCGTGACATTACTTTGTCAAATATATTACTTATGGTACAAAACCATTTAACCCAGAAAATAACATATATCATTTTATGTCAAACTACTATAACTTATCAAATATAATATGTTAATTAAATAATTATAATATCATTATTTAATATATTAACGTGACTAAGACTAAAAATATAATCTTAGTATAGTAGAATATATTATACTTGACTATTTTATTATGGTATACACCATTTAGATTTATTTCAAACATATATTAAATTTATTAACGATTTAATGTTAAAATAATATTAGTTATAAGTTATGGCTACTGGAGCATAATTCTCACTGTGATTGTGGTCATGCTATTATTGGCTAACTTTCTGGCAAATAGTAATGAGGATCAAATAATAAAAACCTCCCATACCGGCAGTTATTATAGAATATAAAAATTTAATCACTGTAAGTATAACTGGTAAACTTTTAGGATTCTGGAAAAGCATTTGTAAATATAATTGTATCACAAAAAGGTGATAAAATGATGAGAAAAGAGAATGGACTCACATTGCAGATTTAATTTGAGCAGAGCCTAGTCTACTGATTAGCCTTGTAACCTAGTGCACATGAACTAGGTAAGTAACTTAATACATCAATTACGATAACTCACGAGATTAAAACCCTCACAACAAATGACAAAGTGTAATCACTTAAACATCCATCGGAATCACAACGAATGACAAAGTATAATTACTTAAACATCCATCGGATTCACAACGAATGACAAAGGATAGTACTAAAACATCCATCGGATAGTTTCAATCGATCGGACATTGAATCGTAGCAGCGATCGAGTTAATACCCTGTTTGCGGTAGCACCCCGCTATACTAATTAGTGATTTGTGTGTGTTTTGATGATAAACAGAGCGTATCTCAGTGTATATTTCGACTTTTTACGTCGTTCAAGCGCCCAATTTCAAGTCCCAAAGTCTGCTATTTATACACGAAAAATGACAAGCTTAAGGACCGTAAGCATTATCCCTTACGGTCCGTAAGGGACACCTTTTCAGTATATTCTTGCCACGTGTGTGTGTAGGCCTGCTGAGTCGACGAAACGTTTAAATTCGAATTTGACAACGAGATATGAAGATAATCGTCAAGTGGGAATATCCCCCCCCTGAGTTTTAGGGGCCCTGATCATGATTCTGATTGTTCTGAAATTTGTAGGGTTTGTGCAGAATCACTTGGGTGTCTCAATTAGGGTTTCCTATTGAATAAAATAATAAAATAAATAGGACTTTTAATGAGGGTTGTTACATTCTCCCCACCTTAATAAAATCTCGTCCTCGAGATTTGGGTTATGATATTTCTTTTAGATTTATGTCATATTTTAGTCAATAAAAACAATATTAAGGTAGATGACACAGGATTAAAATATCGAATTTTGCGAATACAAGCTGTAAAATAGGTAAGATTCAATGGTTCAACTGAATTAGTTCAAGAAATCGATGACAATCGAATAAGATGAAATGATATAATTTCCAAAATGACTATGTTCAAGCCAAAAGATATATGATCAATAGATATTTAGAATGAATGTGAAGGACTTTTAGAATCAATAAAAATTCTTTGTCAAAAGAAAGCTTACTTTGATTAGCAACTGAGGAACACTTAGAATCGACAGGTTCAAAATGTAATAAAAGCATGAAAAATGATTTGTCAACTATCGAATTATGATACGAGAAAATTAATGCGTTAATATTGCAAGGATACACCGAAATACAACAGAGTTTAGTGTATTATTGTCTTAATACATAATTGCATTAAGACTATTTTCAATTATGAGTCAAACAAAAGACATACGTGATTTTGAATAGTTCGTATGATTATGATTAGCCCAAGCTACAAGTTTATATCGACGCCACAAGGTGTCGAAATAATTGAAATAGCTCAATAGTTACGGTGACCGAACAAATTCACCGTGCTTGTAATCAACTGAAAGTTTTTAATGAAGTAAATTTGGATATTCATTTTGAATAGGATTTTCAATTGCTGATGAAAGACCAAATGAATACTATAAAATTTTCGATCAATGATGAAAGAAACTTTTAGAGATACACCGGAATATGATATGAATTTGTGTACTCTTATCTTAACACATAATTGTATTAAGACTGTTTAAGATAATGAACCAACAAAAAGGAAATAAATAAATCTGTACATCAGGTGTAAAAATGAGAATAGCTCAAGCTTCAAATTAAAGAAAACGCCACCACAAGGTGTCGTAACCAAATAAATGAATCAGTGAAAGTGAAGACCAAACAAGTCTGTTATGGTTCTGAATAGATGAAGTACTTGACAGAATGCATTTTATTTATAAACTTTTATTTGTACTAGGGTTAAATAATAACTTAACTTAGATATTACATATCAGCGATTACGTCTGGAATCATTTCTGCTTCTTGCGTAGTAAGTACGAATGCTCGCGCATTTTTCTTAGCTCCGTCTGCAGTTCTGGCCTTGTTGTCGGGTGCTTTGGTCAGTTTCGGGCAATATGGTTTGATGTGTCCTGTTTCTCCGCAATTGAAACAAACATTAGTTTTCCTTCTACATTCTTCCTCTATATGCCCGGTCATCTTGCAGAAGTCACAGTAGGATGTTCTCCCAAAACGGTATCTACCTGAATGCTTATTGTTACAGCTTCTGCAGGTAGGTTGTTCCAATGACGGTTCAGTTCCTTTCTTCTTGAATTCTTGGAAAATTTTCTGGGCTAACTCTTTCTTCTTGTTTTTTCTCTTGTGCGGATTAGTCCATCTGTCAGCATGTTAGCTAGTTCGACTGCTTCTTCAATAGTCTGTGGTCTAGCGGCCTTGACTATGTCTCGGATTTCGCTAACTAATCCCCAAATATAACGAGAAATTAGTACGGGTTCTGGCGAAGCCAGAGTTGGTACCATTCTTGCATATTCGAAGAACGTTGTCGTATATTCACGACAATTCACATCTATCATTTTATGATTTAGGAATTTGTTAGCCATTCGTTCCTTTTCATAAGGGGGGCAAAATTTCCTTTCTGTCATTTCTTTGAATTTTTCCCAGTTCATGGCATAAGCTATGTCACTTCCTTTTGCCTGAAGAATTGTATTCCACCATTCTAAGGCTTCTTCCTTAAAGAGGTTAGATGCATGCATCACTTTATCTTCTTTGGCACATTTGCTGATTGTAAGAACAGCTTCCGTCTTTTCCATCCATCGCAGAGCAGCAGTGGCTCCTTCACTGCCTGCGAACTCAGTTGGTTTACAAACTAGAAATTCTTTGTAGGTACACCCGAGAGTCATCGCCTTCTTTTTCTTGGGAAATGGGGTTTTGATAATATTATCATTACCTCCATTGACACTAAGGCTGAAACAGTCGTCATGAGTATGCTTGCTACTCACAACTTTGGTGAGTTCTACGGGGTTTTTAACAGCTTTAATTATTAAAGGTAAAGCATTAGCTATTACTTGGGCTATTAGATTTTCTATAGCATTTTTATCCAAAAGATTTTCATTATTAGCATGAACTTCTGGATTATGTGGTACTTCATTCGACATCTAAATTGCAAACATTTTCACTTATTAATATCACAGAATAATTAAAATAAAACAATACTTTCAAGAATCATGTGTGCATATATGTAGATATATACATATATTAAAATCTACAAAAATAATATATATGTTATTTTGTATTAATTTTCCTAACTTTATTATTTAAGTTTAGGTATTAAAAAGACACCTAAATAGCTTAAACAAGTGGCTCTGATACCACCTTCTGTCACGTTCCCCGACCCACCTTGGACGGAATCGGGAGTCACGAACAGCCCAGTGGTACCGGTGATTATTTTGAAAACTATTGCAGCGGAAATTTCATCAGGACCGTGAGTTAGGAAAAATATCAGAGTTTAGAAAACACCGGATTTTTATTTATTAAATAGATTGGGATAAACCCATGTTTTACAATGGTAGTTTTAATAAAGATAAATTTGATTACATAAAACACTATTTCTTAATTTGATTTAATTAATAAAATATGCCACTTCTTGAAGCATTTCAGTGCCGTATCCATCTCTTACTCCAATCTACTGTAATTACCTGAAATATGTTTGAAAAAGGTTTTGTCAGCGGAAAATACTGAGTGAGTTCATTCCATTTTTATAAAATATATTGTTATACCTTACAGCATTAAGGTTTTTATATTTATTTATATTTACCCAACTTAATCAGTATTTGTCACATGGTGGCAGTTCCGATGTGACAGTAGTCATATTACTCATTGGCTCATTTTCGTCCAATAGTGAATTTATTAAGTAATTACATTTTACTATTATTTAATTTATCTGTCACTAGGCGATTCCTGTGACGGTGGTCATATCACTGTTGATCATTCTTTCAACTAATGACTCTGGTCATATCACTGTTGATCATTCTTTCAACTAGTGATTCTAATCATAACACTGTTGATCATTCTCTCAACTAGTGCTTTTGGTCATGTCACTGTTGATCATTCTCGCAACTAGTGACTCTGGACTTAGTTGTGTCCCGTGACATTGCTTTGTCAAATATATTACTTATGGTACAAAACCATTTAACCCAGAAAATAACATATATCATTTTATGTCAAACTACTATAACTTATCAAATATAATATGTTAATTAAATAATTATAATATCATTATTTAATATATTAACGTGACTAAGACTAAAAATATAATCTTAGTATAGTAGAATATATTATACTTGACTATTTTATTATGGTATACACCATTTAGATTTATTTCAAACATATATTAAATTTATTAACGATTTAATGTTAAAATAATATTAGTTATAGGCTATGGCTACTGGAGCATAATTCTCACTGTGATTGTGGTCATGCTATTATTGGCTAACTTTCTGGCAAATAGTAATGAGGATCAAATAATAAAAACCTCCCATACCGGTAGTTATTATAGAATATAAAAATTTAATCACTGTAAGTATAACTGGTAAACTTTTAGGATTCTGGAAAAGCATTTGTAAATATAACTGTATCACAAAAAGGTGATAAAATGATGAGAAAAGAGAATGGACTCACATTGCAGATTTAATTTGAGCAGAGCCTAGTCTACTGATTAGCCTTGTAACCTAGTGCACATGAACTAGGTAAGTAACTTAATACATCAATTACGATAACTCACGAGATTAAAACCCTCACAACAAATGACAAAGTGTAATCACTTAAACATCCATCGGAATCACAACGAATGACAAAGTATAATTACTTAAACATCCATCGGATTCATAACGAATGACAAAGGATAGTACTAAAACATCCATCGGATAGTTTCAATCGATCGGACATTGAATCGTAGCAGCGATCGAGTTAATACCCTGTTTGCGGCAGCACCCCGCTATACTAATTAGTGATTTGTGTGTGTTTTGATGATAAACAGAGCGTATCTCAGTGTATATTTCGACTTTTTACGTCGTTCAAGCGCCCAATTTCAAGTCCCAAAGTCTGCTATTTATACACGAAAAATGACAAGCTTACGGACCGTAAGCATTATCCCTTACGGTCCGTAAGGGACACCTTTTCAGTATATTCTTGCCACGTGTGTGTGTAGGCCTGCTAAGTCGATGAAACGTTTAAATTCGAATTTGACAACGAGATATGAAGATAATCGTCAAGTGGGAATATCCCCCCCTGAGTTTTAGGGGCCCTGATCCTGATTCTGATTGTTCTGAAATTTGTAGGGTTTGTGCAGAATCACTTGGGTGTCTCAATTAGGGTTTCCTATTGAATAAAATAATAAAATAATAGGACTTTTAATGAGGGTTGTTACACGCATGTAGACTGTTACGTAAGCAATCCCTCAAGAGGGTAGCGAAACGTCATAGTTGACAAAACTTAGATATGAGTAATTAGCCTTAGTCAGGTGATAAACGTACTCGAAATTAAATTTCGGTGACGTAGGAAAAGAATCGGCAAAACTACAAAAACAAGAAACAAATGTACAGCAGCTACCGTAAGTTACGGTGGCTACCGTAACTTACGGTAGCAAGTAAAATGTTACGGTGGTTTCCTACTGCCTTACGGCAGACCACGGTTATTTAGTGGCCACCGTAACTTACGGTGGCTACCGTAAGTTACGGTAGCACCCATATATGAATGCTGAATTTTTATATTCTTGGTTACTCGAAATTGTTTTTGAACATAGTTTCGAAGTATGTTAATTTCCAAGGACTTTAATACTAATGTTTGTACAAATTTTCAGTTTCTAGGTATTACAAGTAAGGGGATGATGATCAAGCAAATGCATCCGAACCGAACACACAAATCAACGCTTCCGCACTTGATCCATTTTGTTTTTAAGAATATGTAAATACTAGTAGTTATGTTTTGAATATTATAATTAGGTATGGTCATGAAATCATTAAAGTTTTTGTAAACTCTAAATCTCTGTGTTAAATGCAAGTTTTGTATCTTTAATTTAGTTATAATATGACGGGTGTTACATGGTTAACAAAAAAACCCTGTGTGCAGACAAATAACACCATTAAACTTGCAGTATACATAATAAAACACCCTGAACAAAAAATAACACCATTGGTTAACAAAAAAACACATTTAATGGAAACAAGAACACAATAACACCACTGGTTAACAAAAAAAAACCCTTTGTGTAGACAAATAACACCATTAAACTTGCAGCATACATAATAAAACACCCTGAACAAAAAATAACACCATTGGTTAACAAAAAAACATATTTAAGGGAAACAAGAACACAAGATATAAAACATTGTCACCGGTAATATGAAATTCGAACAGAACCAAACAAAATAAAACCACGAGTTTCTACGAATCCGAAAAATAATAGAAAACCTAACAATGTACGAAACAAGAAGAAAATACGTTAAAAATAACGAAATGTTTAGATATCTCTAAATAACTTACTACTCCTCTTCTCCATCCTCCTCGTCTAATTCGTCCTTATCTTGTTCATCCATATCTTCTTCAACTTCCTCCCATTCATCTTCCTCCTCGTCAACTTCATCAGCTTCTTCACCGTCATCCTCGGCCATAGCTTGTTCTTTAGTCCGGGTAGGGTTTTTGCAAGTACGTCTGTTATGCTCGTATCTAAAACAGTTTTGACACTGATGGCTCTTTTTGCCCAACTGACTTATAGCAATTTCACGTTTGGACTTCATCCGTTTAGGCTTATCCATACCTTTGTATCTTGTTCCAATGGGAGCACGAACGGTTACATCTGATGGTTTTGTGTTACCGGTAATTTCAGCAAACCTTTCGCGATGGCTCTTACGTGGGGCATTGACGACCGCCTCATCCGCAGTTTTGAAATAGTTAACAACATGATCCCTGAACGTGCAGAGCGCATCAAAGTTGGCGACAAGCTTGTTAATAACCGACTCCGTAGAATATGTGATCTCACGTACAACACGGTTAACTTCATTATAACGATCCTCATTCTCGTTGATACCTAGAATAGCACCAGGGGCACTATTGGGAACAGCCTCCCGAGTCCAACGTCGTAATATATAGCGATGTGGGAACTCCCTAACATCAAGCATCCTTAGCACACAAAAGATGTGTGAGCACAACAACCCAAACTGTTCGAATCTTTTGCATGTACAATACACAGTCATGTCGTCCTCCCGCATCATAACCTATAAAACACCATTAGAAAATTAGAATTTTGTTAAACACATTACAACATAAACACAAACTAAAAAAATACCATAACACCATATGTAATCGGTAATCGGAAAGAGCTATATATTTTTAAGAAATAACACTACAAAACATCATGTGTATACCTCGAAGAAAGTAGTGCATGGTTGTTCCCAGTCCTTCACAAAAAAGTTAACGAAGTCACCCATATTTTCCCACTTTCCGATAGCACATCTGTGTAAACCATTTTGTATCTCCAACTGGTGGTCAAAAAAATATAGTGCGGTGTATATCTTGGACGCTTGATCCTCCAAAACAAAGTCTACGGCCCATATTTCAGCGTTGGTGTTTCTGGTGTCATGGTCATTCTTCATGTGCTCATGTCTCTGAGCTTCAATAGCAGAATCAAAATGCTCGATAAATTTGACAAGAGTGCACTATGGGTTACAAAACTGTCCAAAGAAATGGTTCTCACTCTCTGAACGAGATGAGGTACGCATAAGCCCGGACATGAACTCCTCGCGATAATAAGCCGGTATCCAAGTATCCCTGCTTTGATAAACTGACTGCAGCCACTCATGATCAACCAAGTTAAAATCGTTCATTACGGTAGCCCAATCACTTTCAAACTTCTCAGGAAGAATTGAATCGGTCCACACAATGGCACACAACCTCTTTTTGAAATCTGTACTATTGCAGATTGTAACACCAACCTAAAACACCATTGAAGAACATATAACACAACAATCACCATAAAGTATGTAAAAAGAAAAAAGAAGGGTTAAAAGGACGAACAACTAAACACCTTAGCAGTAAGCTTATCCATGATGTGCCACATGCATAGCCTATGTCTACTCTCGGGCCATGTATCTTCAATAGCCTTCTTCATGGCTGGGTCTTGGTCGGTGACAATCACCGGAGGGGCACGACCAAATGCTTCACGAAACACCTTTAGCAACCAACTATAAGTTTCAGCCGCTTCGTTGCCTATTATAGTGGCACCAAGAGTAACGTTGCGATTGTGGTTGTCGATACCAGCAAATGGAACAAACATCATGTCTTCCAACGTATGAAGGACAATTGGGGTAGCGGTCAAAGCGACGCGGATATATTAACAAAAGCGTTGGACGAGTACAACTCGACGCGAGGGACATTCGCATACTTGCAGTGTTGGGAGCTTCTACGTAGAAGTCCAAAGTGGGCTAACGTACCAACCATGACGTCTAGTAGTAGGCGCAAGGTGAAACAATCCAAAACATCCTCTTCGGTTGATCCAGAAACACCCACTTCCGATGCTCAAAACGTGAATTTAAACAATCCTATTAACGAGGATGACGAGGAGGAGGGAAATGGATTTGCCCCGACCTCCCGGTAGACGAGCTAGGGAGGGGGTGGTAGGACGGAGTCGTCTTCACCGGGTGCCGAAATGAAAGAAGATTTCGAGAAGATGAACCGAAGACTCCAAGATATACAAGACCTAGGGCATAGGCGTTTGGAAACGTTGCAAGAAAGAAACGCCGAAAATAAAAAGTTCGTTACGATCCAAGAAACGAGGCAAATGGAGAGAGTATTTGTCTAAACCAACCGATCACCTTCAAGGAGACATATTGATCATAGCACAAATGCATAGGCAACAAATCCACGAAAAATACGGATGTTAGAGCTTTATTTTTAGTATTTTTTTACCGTTTGTATTTTTTTAGTATTTCTCGCATGTCTTGTCTTTATCTTTTAGTATTTTAATTAGTTTAATGTAATTTTTTTACTTAATGAAATATTATTTGTTTTAGTTTTCCTAAAACACTTTAAAAATAAATAAGATAATAATTAAACGAGACATTATACCGCTAGACTCCTTTTTATCTTCACATTTCATAATGCCATCGTAAATGATATTATAAAAAATGACATCATCAATTTATTGAAGTACTATTTATATATATTTTTTAATTTCCCTTTCATTGCATGTGTAGAATTTTATAAACATATGTGTTCTAAAAGATTATTAAAATGTATTTTACAATTAGCTAGCACCATCGATCTAACCTTCACCTTACATCGCCACTCGCCCACTCATCATGATCTAACTAACACCGTGCTATACCTTTATAAAAACAAAAATATGTGATGATTAACTTTGTTGGATAGTTATGTCGGTTCGATAAGTTAACGCTACCGATCGGGTCTTGACCCGTAAGAGTTACACGTGGGCAACGAACTAAAATCCACTTAACCTGTTTAATTGGTAATTACGAACGACATACGAAACGGATCATAATTATATTTATGATCATGAGCGGGTTTATGTTAATTAATAAACTTGTTGCGGGTATTAACTGAGAGACGGGTACATGGACCGGGTGAAATAACTACACCCACCTCGCCACTTGTCGCGCATGCACCCTTGCTGCGCCATTTGTCGCACAAGCACCCACGCTACGCCACTTATCGCACATGCACACTTGCATCGCCACTTGCCGCGCATGCAAATAACCCTGGCCACTTGTCGCACATGCATATGTATGTCCGCCACTTGGCAAACATGCATGAACCTTCATGATCTATTTAATCGGACTTTGGTCTTGCATTTAGATGATGATGAAGAACTAGAAAAAGCTCTCAAAACACCACAACTTCTACCGCCACCACCGTGGGCCGCCGTCGCCGCTGCTGGACGCCCCCGCCCCCTGCTGTCGCCGCCCCTCGCCGCCGCCAGTACAGCCGCCACTACCCAGCATATACCTGTGTTTCGTTGGTTCGTATCACTAGCACGTGTTCGTTGAACCTCGGTGTCTCAACCGGTTAGCAATTAACCGAGGTATATCTTTCTCATCGGTAGTTAAGTATCCTTATCATTGTGCTCGTATTTGCATGTAACCGGATCCTGTCGGGTTTCGTTTATTGTTGATCACTTGTTTATTTTTCCGCTACGTTTTTATTAATTAACTTGCTTAATTAACTGACTATTATTTATTGAACCGGGTTTTGATAAATAAAATTTTAACTGATCAACATGAAAACCCAACAAACTTCACTCAAACAAACCTAATGGCCTTGGATCAGATCGATTTCAAAAAGAATAACAAAACATAAAGAAAATATGAGGAAACATAGATTTTGATCAACAAGAATGATCGACTCTTTTTTTTTATTATTATAAACTAGAAATTGAACTTAAATTAAATCCAAACACCTACCCTTTTAAATAAGAATCAAACTTGGAATATAAGAAATCCTAAAAACAATCCAAACTGAAAACTACATAAAACTTCAATATCCTAATAAAACTCTAGAAATAAACTTAACCCGAAACAAAATAACTTAATTAATTATAAGACATAATTACACTTTATTTAATCGACCCCCTCTAAAATCACCGGCTTCTTTCACTCCTATTTAAACAAACCCACTTCACTTGTGAACAATACGATTAATTCCAACATAACCATCTGTCAACAACCAGTTTCTCAAACATTGACATCAACGAACCTACAGCTTCACTCCAGCATTGACAATAACAAGAACGAACATGTGAAGATTGTCTTCCCTCCTACATCGACATCATCGAATTCTTCACTCGAACAAATAGATTTCTCCAGCTCAAACAAATATGTGAAAATAGATTTCGCTCCAACTGACATCAACAAATCAACAATGACACGATTTAGGGAAAACTAAAACGTTGATGTTGTTTGGTGGTTGTTGGAGGATTTAGAAACTAACGAATTTGTAAACTAGCGACGGGCATGGCCGAACTGGGTTATACTCATTACGACTAGTTATTAGTTACAAAAAGTACCAAAGGGCTTGTAGCCTAACGGCAGAAGGAAGCCCACCTTAGGGACACCGGGGTCAGGTGACCCCACTATATTTTGTAAATTTATTAGAGAGTATGCCAACAAAATTTGTGTAACCCCATAGTTTCAATTAAATTGACGCCATGATGATATTATTAATAATCTTTTAAGTTATTCTAGTGTTAAGGTTTGTATCTAGTTGTTAGAAGGTCACAAGTTTGATACTTTGAGGACTAGTTTTACCTCTTTTTTATAATTTACAACTCAACCCAATCCAGCTCCATTCCTAAACTAGAACGTCTTAAATTGCATGGATCCCCTCCCCTCGGTCTTTCTTGTCTTCAAGATCATTTCTACAACCATAAATTTGAACAAGACCAAAGAGTGAAAACCTTGTCGTCAATTGAATTCAATCTTATATTTGAAGTTTTGAACAAGACCATCGATTTGAAAAAGGTACTCAGTCCACCCCTTATATCCATTCGATTTGAACAAGAACATCGATTTGAATAGACCATCGTCCATCGATTTGAGGCTTTGAACATGTAACTTTGATTCATTGAACTTAGCTTTTAGCGATTCTTTAATTCTTTGAACCTAGCTTTTGATATGAACTTGGAATTTGAATTGTGGTTTGTGCTTTTTACTCGGCCCGAGCCGAAAATTCTAAGGTATGGTTATAATTTTCCACCCCAAGAAAGTAACCTCATAGCCAAAAGTCTTTGACCCGTCACTGCCTAATGATATAATATGTGTAGCAAACGTGTTTCTCCTTAAGACCACCCGTAGTGGGGGGTTTTTTGGCGTTTTTCTCCCCAAAAAACGCTCCCAACGCGGCTAGACCTCCCCCTGGCTTTTTTTCAAAAAAAAAAAAATCCTTCGAAGCGTTCTTTTATCAACGCCTTTCTTCAATTGTTAGGTCAATGACCGTTGGCAACAGTCAAAAGGGTAATGGCTACATTATTTTTTTGTTATTTAACTTTTATATATATACCAACCTTTTACACCCATTTTATACAAACCAAAACCAAAAACCAAAAACCTACAACCTCAAACTACAAACCTTTACACCCCATTTTATATAAAAAATGGATTCCCCCACCTCCTCTTCGTCCGTTGCAAATTTTTATTACAAAGAGTTTTTAGCGGATGAGGGTGACTCGACCGATGAGGAGGTCAAGCAAGAGGCGGTTACAAGTGTGTGCGAACTCCCGTCTAGGTATATGAAGCATTATAGCCGGGCTTCAACGTGAAATTTTACCAAGAGAATATATTGAATGAGACCAACGTGCGGCAAACGATCAGTTGATGAAAGATTACTTCGATGAAGCGCCTACTTACCCAAACCCCGAAGTTTTTAGGCGTCGTTTCCGGATGAGTAAATGTTTATTTTTACGCAACGTTGAAGACTTGGAAAACAACTTTGATTATTTTAAACAAAAACCGGCTGCGAGAGGACACTTGGATTCACCGGTGTTCAAAAGTGTCTTTCAGCTCTACGAGTCCTTGCGTATGGAAACACGATGGACATCAACGACGAGCATTTAAAAATTACTAAGAAAACAACGCGAGATACCTTGGAGCATTTTTGTCAAGGTACATTACTATACTATAAATATTACATGCATTCATATTTTTTTTTAGTTAGCTTAAAGTTATATATGTTTGTTAAATGTATCATAAATTTGTACGGTGCGCGTTATCTGAGAAAGCCCACATGGTACGACCTTCAACAAATTTACGAGGTCCATTCAAATCTCCATGGTTTACCGGGCATGATCGGGATCTTGGATTGTCGTCATTGACAGTGGTATAATTGCGGTGCTCGCGATCCACGATGGCACTGACGTGGCTAGCGCAACTCCCTCGCGTGTCCCACAATAGCTAGTCTCTGTGTTAAGCCTATATGGAGATTCGTAATTACCATATCTAACTTTTTTAATTCAACGAACTATAATGATATTATACTTAAATTAAAAAGAATAAAATACTCGTTTTCAAATCGTAGTTTTTTTTAAATAATAAACTATGAGAATGTTATGGTCGTTTAAATATTGTCGGGTAGTTGATTTAAAATAATGGAGCAAATGTAACTACTAATTAATTATCTAGAATTTGGTTAAATGAGATAATTTTATTGTAATTAAAATGAGGGATTAAAGTGTAATTATTTTTTGAAATACTAATCCAACCTTATTTTAGGATTGTACCTTACACATTATAATAATATAAAAAACTCTTAACTTTGGGCTATTTTAAAATGCCCTTCTAAAAATGTATTATAATCTATCTACTATACTAAAAAAATACATATTCTTAGCCAATCATTTTGTTGATGTGGACACCCTCTTAGGCTAGAGAATTCAAGAGAGGCGCTAATCTCTTTTCCTAATCTCCTTCTCATGTATGTTTCTTCCCACCGCCATCTCTCTCTTCTTTCCCTATTTTTCTTTAACCCTAGCCCTCAATCAGTTACAAATTCTTCTCCTCTCCTTTTTCTTTCGTTATCATTTTTGCTCCTAATCTGTCACACCCCGAATTTCCACGTATCACCGGTGGGCCCGGTGGGGAGTATCGTGACGTAGTTGACATCATCATAGTCAAACAACACAATATATAAATGCACAGCGGAAGCAAAAGATAAATATATTACAAACCGATATAAAGTAATATCAAGTATTACAAACGGAATGTATAGGATCCACAGGCGGATCGAAAATTAAGGAAACATTGTTCAACATACTTTAAGGCATCCAAGCTTGCGAGACTCTTATTATTGCTAAGGAGAGGCCAGCCTATTACGAGTAGTACCTGCACTTAACCTTTTTGGAAAATACGTCAGTTTACACTGGTAAATACAATTTAACTGACTCATTTTGAAAATGTTTAAGAAAATTGATTTGAATGCACGTGGCACAAAACATTTTATAACTTGGGATAATTATGCAATATAATCTTGTAAGGGAATTACATGTTACTTATGCGTTCAGTAGCCCGATCCGTAGACCGGGTTAAAGATTAATAGACACACCACAATATTGAGTTATACACTGACAGGTGTACGCCTACACCCCGTGCTCAGGACGTGGCCATCTCGTAAGATGATGCCAAGGATATCCGGGACATGGTCATTAACCCCCCCAAAGGCTTTAAGCAAACAAAACACATTCAAAACATAGCATATCAATAAATTTAACCTCTATTCGATTAAAGAATTCAATGCCGGACCAAGCGGTATTTTATATACCGTACCCCAAGCCCGTATAGGGAAAATAAGTTAAAAGTATTTACCTGAGCTAAATATAAATTCAATCCCAACCGTATACCACCAGGCCAGTACAGATAGCTTTTACTGGGCTCCTAAATCTGGAACGAAGGTTTTTAATAACCTATTAGATTCCTAACGGGTCTTTAATTAAGCCTAAGCTTAGACCGGTTAACTTTCAAAAAAATAAGACACGGTTCAAATGCATGATAAAGCGAAGACCGGTTTAGAATGTTGTTTTGACCCGACAAGCTTGCATGCTTGTTTAATATGGGTAACTTAAACACATTCTGGATTTTGAGACAAAAAAAAATGATATGGTTTGGCCCGTTTTGGCTAATATATGCGAACTAGTCACATAAGCCGATCCGAACGCGACAAGTGCGTAACGAGTAACCAAAAGGGTCATAAACAGGTTTCCTAAGTTAATATGTCTTTAATATGTTGTGATATCAGTAGGATATCTTCCATTATGCCCAAAACGAGTTTAATCTCAAAATAAGCCCCGTAGGGGTATTTTGGTCATTTTAAAGATTATAAAAGAGTTTAAATATCATTCTGAGTTACAGGTCTGATTAAATCAGTAATTATACTTAATTGAATAAGTCATATCAGTAGGGTATGTCCTATATGTGAAACTTATCATTTAAAACCAAACTATGCACCTTAGGGGTATTTTGGTAATTTCACTTAGGCTAAAGAGGTCAAAACTGGAAACCTGAGTTTAAAAACTTGTACTTACTGTTAATATATAAAAATATGCTAAAAATATCAGTAGGTATCAACCTTATATATTCAATATGGTTATAGTACATACTATGTGTTAAAAATGCTTAAAAAGGCGATTTGGAACCATTTCCGGGTTTTCAAAGGAAAGCTGATATTTTTATAATTCCAGAAGGCTCAAAATATTTTATTTATCAATTAAAATCAGTAGAAAAAGGTTTGGGGTCAAAAGGATTTGTAAAACTCATTTTATAGCTTAAAAGGGCAAAACCGGCATTAACCGAATCAAACTTAGAGACCTATGTTATGCTCAGCCAAAAATTAAATAAAAATATTCAAAAATCCCAAAATATTATATTACATCAGTGGGTAAAAAGTTTGATATCAAAAAGTGGGTTTAAATGGGCTATATGCTAATTACGCCGATTATTTAACATAAAGCTTTCAATTTACGTTAATGAGCATAACTCTTAATCTAGACCTCAAACTGATGTCAAATTTTAGGTGCAAGGTTATAAATCAGTAACTAAGGTTTTTACTCTTTTACATTTTCAAAAATCACGTTTTATAGTCAAAAGGGCATAACGGTCAACGTTTAGGCATATAACGGAAACACGCATGAACTAGGATTTCTATGGAACCAAGTTGTATAACCTTGGAGGGTTATACTAACTTATAATATGGTCCTAATGGAATCCTAAGGCATATCTAACTAATCTGAATCGGGTCAGAACTGAAAGTCAAAGCAAAAGTCAACTTTTGCGACTTTCGGTTCCGAACCGAGCCTATACTTAGAATTGTCGGGTTGAACATGCTTAGACATGTTCAACTAATATTTATCAAGTTATTAAAGTGAGAAAACTGATTATATAGCTTTTATATTATTATATATGAATTTTATTTAAAAACTACCCGTTTGACTTTTATTTGACCGACAATTAAACTAAGTAACGTGGTAATTAGGAGGTGCCCCTTTGGAGGGTTTAATACCTGCCTAATTACGGTCACATAGCCATGTTCGTTGCGAACCATGGTTCAACCGTTTAAAAGTCAAAGCGTTTGTCGCAACCGCTTGACTTTTTGGTTTAAAACGCTAATTAATTAAACTAAGAACGAAAGGACCCTTACAAAAGGTCCAAGGGACTGAGGGAGGTTCTCAAGTATGCTCAAGATCCTCACAATTCAGAGAGTAGATCAGATTAGAAGGAGAGGTGCAAATGAGAGCCAAAATTCAATGGGTATTTATAGGATTTGGAGGACCGTTAAGATCGTTCCTCGATAAACGTGATCGAATCTGAACCGTACACCTTTACCCATGGTTTTGGTATACAATGGGCGCCCCTAAACAGCCCCTAGATTGATAAAAACCCACTTGCAACACCTGTAAACAGTTGGAACAGGCTGTAATTGACTGTTTGCACTTCTGATGGACTCACGCGGCCCGCGTAAGAGTCAAAGAGATCTTACGCGGCCCGCCTAGTACCCAGTTCAGCAACAGCAACTTTAATTATTGACAGAAATGGTCCATGTGAGTCTTTAAGGTCATTTAAGGCACGTTTAAGGCCCGTTAACCTCAATTTAAGCCTTCATCATGAAGTTTAAACATAGGGGACATGAAACATGCTCAAAAACATGTCGGATGTCGGTTCGTTTGGCCGTACGGTCACGTTGTGCGTCGAATTACGACGAAACACGAACGGACGCGAAAAACGATCCAAATTACATGACGGATGGAAATTTATCAAGGCGATCACTAAAATAAAATATTTTAGTGTTTACATAAATTTTTGGGTGTCCGGAGATACACAGAATGCGAGATATGCGCAAAAGTGCAAACTTGTGCACTTTTTGACACTTTTAGTCCCTGCATGACATAATAGTTTATTTTTGCGCATGAAACACCTCTAAACCTATATCTAAGCTATATAAAGGATAAATAGGGTATGTTTAACTCATGAACATATTCCGAAAGGTCCGATACCCCACGAATCGGCATACCTTTGCCGTTTGACGCAAATAGTCCTTTAATTACGCAAAATAGCGCGAAATGCTGTTTAATGACATCCAAGCCTTCCATGGCCCATAATGGGCATTCCCAAGCATATAGTTAAATGTTACTACACTCTCGTTCGCTTAGATGGTCACCGAAAGGCGTAGATTCAAAAGTTGACACTATAGGTCCCTCTATTGTGCATACTTGCGCATTTCATCATTAAATAGCATTGAAGCCTTACCTAATCCATATTAGGCATTCTTGGAAGTATTATTAAACATCACGATGCTTCGGGTTTTCTAAAAGGTCATTCAGAGGTATAATTAAACATATTGACACTTTTAGTCCCTCTAACTTGCAAAGTTGCGCTTAACTTTACTTATAGGCATAAAAACCATATACGGCCATTATTTGGCATTCCCGAGAGTATAATTAAATATTATGAAGCTCCCGGTTTGTTGAAAGGTCACTCAGAGGTAAGAATTAACATGTTGACGCTTTTAACCCCTTTATTGCGCAAACTTTCAATTAATTATGCAAACGGCTACACTTATTCATCAAGTGGCACATTTGTGAATATAAACATCGTAAGAAACTTATTTTTAGGTATGTTACACTTCCATTCCTTTCATAATCAAAGTTTTCGATTTTTCAAAAAAATTAGTCCTTAAATTTACTATTTGACTTCATTAGGGTTTATTACACGTGTCAATACATCATTGGGCGTGATTTTACGAGGTGTTACATCCTCACCCCCTTAAAAGAAATCTCGACCTCGAGATTTGCTAAAATGCTGGAAGTACTTTTTGTCACTTAACGGGCTTAACTTCTATAGCATATCTGGAGTCTCTCCAAGCTCCCAAAGTGACCTTTATATTAGGTACATATATTCTTTTTGGAGCTTCTTAACCTGTCAATCTTCAATTGATACCGGTTTATCATCATACCAAAAATCCTCATTAACCTGCATATCATTAGGTGATAATGCTTCTTGACTTATTGGGGAAACATATCCTTAAATCATTAGTGTGTAATGCATTTCGAGCTCCGCTAATCTCCTTAAATAGGTTTCAGCTTATAAGCTGTTTGATCTTGATACATTTGATTCCTTCAAATGATTATATATATACAGAGCTTAACTAGTCTGATAATTAACAATTTGACACACTCTTCCAGGGTGATATCTTTGTTGAATCTTATTCCTTAACATGAACTTATGAATGTTGCTACTTTCATTAATCCTTGGTTTTCTGCCGAATACTGGCAACTTTCAGACGATTATAGATTTGTTTGATCTTATTCGTTGTTTCCAATGCAACTTTCAGATCCTGAAAATTGGACTTACCAATCTTTTGTCTTAATAGATGTTTGACATTCCATCTATACAAGGTCTCCAGAGGAGCAGCCTTGATACTTATATAACAACTATTATAAAAAACTTATCTTAAGGTGAGATGGTTATTTCGACCGCTGCTTAGAACTAATCTCAAGGAATAGTTAATCCTTGCGTTAGTCGAACAAATCGACGATCCTGGGCAGCTGATGAAAATTCTTAATTGTTTCCTAATTAGGGTTGCGGTAATTAAATGCATACGCAAAATGAACCGTCTTTCTTAATTAACAATACCGAATTCTTAGAATATAGGGTTAGGCTATATGAATTCTTTATTTCAAAACTTATTTAATTAGGGTTTTGATTCTTCCAATAATAGCTCTAGCCGTCTTGGAGATTTCATAATGATACAGCCCTAAATGGGATATAAACCTTAATTCTACCTGTCTTTCAGGGGTAAACAGGGTAATCTTAGGAGAAGATAATCAAGTCATAAGGAGGTTACAGAGATTTTCCAAATCTCAGGCTCCAGTTCATCCATCCCTGCTTGTGTCAAATGAGTGACACATATATGTTACGAGTCCACGAATTTCTTAATCGAAGACACTTACTTGGACAACTCCATTTTGGATATCTTCTTTGAATACCATTAGTTGACTTTAGTACCATATGACCATCGGAATATCTTTGTGGTCCCATGCATTAAACCTCCATACTGATCAGGCATGGAAGCAATCTATGGAACATATTAAGATACACCAATCCTCATCTGGCGCTTTTATCATACCGTCTGGTATTCACAATCGATAGAGATCAAAGAGATATCAACTATGTATGCTGGTGCACTTCCTCTAGAGAGAGGATACTTCAAAAATTCTTACGATTGGAAGTTTCTGACAAGAACAGAAGAAATGGTTCTTATGATTTTTGCTTGTAAGTTTTACCTTACACTTAATATCTGGGGCTCTTACGGGAAAATTTCTAAAAGTTTGCTAAACTTATGGTATTATGAGAGACTTAGCGGTAACTGTAACTAAACGTGACTCTTAGCCAAAAGAAATCACAATAAGGGTTTATCTGGCGTCATTATTAATGTGAACTGCCTCTAATTATTCATCAGGAGGGTTAAACGCCTTCATTCTTAATCCTTTTAAACTTAGCTACAAAATCTTTGACAAACTTTTAGGGCAGTCTCAACTTTGACTGGTTATTTCTTAATCTATATAACATGAGTAGCTGAGTTAGGTCCATAATGGATTTATAATAAGCAGACTTTGAAACCTTAATGTGCCCTCTTATTGCCGATGCTAAATCATAATATATATAGTGCATTATGCTTAAATTCTAGGTTAACCGAATAAGGCACTATTTTCATCAATGAGCCAAGGTTTGCAACCTACTGCCGATAGTTTATAGCTCTTATGGGGGAGTCAGAAAAATTATTATTCCATCTTTTCCATTTCGCAAAGCGGATACCAGGTTTTTCTAATAAGGTCCTTAAAACTTGGACCATCCCATAATGTATAAGATGATCTTTCTTGTGGACTCCATTAGTGTCCTCACTAATCAAGGGTATTACCACTGAATGATTGTGACGCACACCTTACCGTGTGCTTTCCGGCATAACCACTGATATACTTAATGGTTTCTACTTCTTTCAACGATTCCTTGCAATCAATGGCCCCTTTTAACTATTGAAGTCTCTTGACTTCCAAGAGACGAAGTACTTTTTAAGTACATCCTAAAAGAAATGGGCTCCTTGCCATATATTATTTTGTTTGGTTTATTCTTCGCATTTGAAGTATGAATAAAGCTTTTCTCATGAGCAGTGTCATGTGTTTTAGAGCGAGCAGCGTTTGGCTCTTCATGGCTTTTCTCATAGCCCTTCTCAGCAGTGATAATTATAGTTTTGGAGATTAACTCCGTTAACATTGAGGTTCACACTTGATGCACTATTAACATTTGTCGCATCTCTAGCATCGCGACTGTTGTTTGTCTCTTCTGAGTTTTCCATACTCAAATCTTTTGGTATTAAATACCAATTTAACAATTGATTGAGTGCATTTCACAGCTAGTCATCATCCTGACGACTTATCATACATCGACCATGGTATTATTAAACCATATGAACATTCCTAAGGAGTGTTATTTGATTGTACATCAATCATATTCAGCCTAAGTCACAAAAGGATTATTAATGGCCTTTAGGGTTTTGACCGAGTCCGTTACCCTTTTGACAGGGGATCAACATGTCCTAACTGTCTTCGGTATGCAGATGATTTCAGATAGCTCGAAGGCTTGCCATAGTGGCTTCCTAAAATACAAAATATTTTGTCTGTCAGGAAGGACATAACTAATCATATGGCACGAAGGCCTTGTCGCAGAGGACGTTATAAGGTATGGCAACCCACTCCTGTTGCGGAGGACAGTAGTTTATAAGCCGCAATCTATTAGATTAGGGGTTTTAAGATTTGAACCTAGTTTTCACCGTTGAACAGGGAGTTACAGACTACAACTGCCATCGTCTTGAAGGACGATTCATTTCGGCACATAGGTAAATCATAGGACATCATTAGCGGATGCCTACATATATACATGTATGTATATATATATATATATAATCATCATTATTGAGTATATCAGTCATGATCTTATCGATCTTATAAACTATAAGACTTAGGCATTGCCCATTACTTCCGACGATGTACCAAAATGGTTATATTTAATAATGTTTCTAATGGACAATATAATATAAAACTCGTAGGCGATATAGACCCTATCGGTGATTCAGGATAACGCCACGAAGGGTAATACAATAAACACACTTATATATAGGAAGTACCAGCGGCGTATCCACCATGCGTTTATTGTATTACTCTAGTTTCGTTATCTAAATCACCGTCAAGATACATATAGTCATAACCATCGAGTCGGAAAGTACTTCTTGAGATCCTACTACGAAGATAGGAAGACTTAAGACCGTACCGCAAATATCCTATAAGATATTATGATCATCGTATCAGACGATTTTAGTTACGATTGCACTGATCATATAGACTGTTAGGGTTGGGTATAACCCACCACTTTGAACAGGGGATCCAAAAACCACCACTAACTTTGTCTTAATTCTGATAGAATAGAGTATAACCCGTATGAATTTCATCGCTAGAGGATGCTAATTAGCATGATCATCATTTTAGACGATATTAGTCACGATCGCATTGATCATATAGACTATTATGTTTGGACATAGTCCATCATTTTTTAGACAGGGAGTCAAAGATCACCACTGTCGTTGTCTTATCGGACAATCAGTTTAGCCTGTTAAGCTCAGTCTTGCATTATTATTCTGACCAATTGGATGAGTGTGAGCTTCAGATGGGTCAGCCATGGTGAAGCTTTGAAGGCTACAGACCATGTAGTAATAATTTGCTGATTTGTCGAACTTGATGATTAAATAGCCATGGTGTAAATCAACCATATAGGCGAATAGATAGTATTAAATTTATTTGATTATGTTTTGCCTAGGTTTTTAAATAAACCATCTTTGGCGTTTAAACGGAATAAAATCCTTTATGTTTATTAGACAGGGGACCTAAATCACGACTGTCAATGTCGTATCGACATTTTATATAGCACAAGGGCTTGTTCTAGAGGACTTTTGATGGCATAGAGGCCTTGTTACTAGGGAAATTTTAAAACATAATCAATGATTCCTTTGGATCGGAAAAATTTCATAGTTCATTGTCTTGACAAGAAGTTATGAAATAAAACTATCTTTGTCATAATTACATCTTTGCCCGTAGGTATACATCCTAGGTGGATGTTTAGATGTGTACATCATGTTCGACGTTTATTAGCCATGATTCCTATTGATCAGTTAGGCTAAATAAGGGGTTTGGAGAATTCCTAATATAAGGATGACAAGTGTGATTTTATCGCATCACTGTTGTCAGGAGTGTTAACACGTTTTCAGATGTTAACAAAGATCTGAATCTCTTTTAAACAGGTTTTACCATCTTAGCTAGGTCTTCAATGACATTCAAGCTAGGTCAAACCTTTTAAGATTCTCTTTTAATACATATACTAACAGAAAAGGAATAATATTTATTTTATTCAGGATTTTCATTATAATTATCCTAGATTTAATTAAAATACAACTATGGCACAGAAAGGCCAAGTCACGTAGACAAGTTTAAATTTATAAGCCCAGATTTTATGGAATCGAGGCATTAAGGTTTGAATCAAAGTTCATTACCTTTTCTTGACAGAGAGTCAGAGACATCAACTGTCTGTTGTCCCTTAGGACAATAAGTATGGCCCGTAGGCATTTCATCACTTATGGATGTTTATAATATGATCATCATATTGACGATATTAGTCATGATCACATTGATCATATAGACTTATAGGCTTGAGCATAGCTCACCACCTTAGACAAGGGATCATAAAGATCACAATGTCATTGTCTCAGATGGACAATACGTTATAGCCCGTAGGCACTTCCCTTCTAAGGGATGGTTATAGTATGATCATCTTATAGGATGATATAAGCCATGATTTCTAAATCATAAGGCAATTTTAGGAAATTTAAAAATTTCCAGTATAGGGATGACTATTGTGATTTTCTCGAATCACATTTGTCAAGAGTGCTAACACGTTCTTAGGTGTTAACAAGGATTTGAATCTTTTGAATAGGTCCTACCATCTTGGCCTCGTCATATAGGCTAGGTTTACCCTTAAGATTCCTTTTTTTTAATGAACACAGAACATTCCTAGCTCGGGATGTTAATAAGGATCTGAACCTAAATTGAGGAACTGCCATCTTGGCCGGGTCTTAGTAATGACACGAGGCTAGGTCTTGTCCTTTTTAGATTTTGCCATTTTATTATAATGGTAGATCTTATAACAGAAATGTTATTTTAATTTATTTCATGTATTATATTCATATATAATGATATAAATGAAATATAGATAAAACATCCCAATGATTTTAAGAGAGGTAGAGAATTGCCCTAAGCGGGACTTGAATGAAATGATGTTGTCCATGAAGGGACTGAAGGATAAGTATGCCCTTATAAGGACTTACTAAGGAAACGAACAAAAGGAGTTTCTTCTTCATTTCAGTTCTGAATGTCTTCTCCTTGGTTGTACATTAATCCTAGTCGCAATACGAAGCTCGGCCTTTCCTAGGCTTCAAATGGGGAGAAATTTCATTACAGCTTCTTGTTTGGCGACATATTAAAATATATGATTGAAAGTAGTAATCCTCCGAAGAGACGAGAGTATTCCTATGTTAAGTCTAGACTCAGAAGGTCAAAGAATGTGTTATCGTGTCATTGAGATTAAACACAAAAAGCTAGTGTTTAATTCACTCAATGTTGGCTCTGATACCAACCTGTCACACCCCGAATTTCCACGTATCACCGGTGGGGAGTATCGTGACGTAGTTGACATCATCATAGTCAAACAACACAATATATAAATGCACAGCGGAAGCAAAAGATAAATATATTACAAACCGATATAAAGTAATATCAGGTATTACAAACGGAATGTATAGGATCCACAGGCGGATCGAAAATTAAGGAAACATTGTTCAACAGACTTTAAGGCATCCAAGCTTGCGAGACTCTTATTGATGCTAAGGAGAGGCCAGCCTATTACGAGTAGTACCTGCACTTAACCTTTTTGGAAAATACGTCAGTTTACACTGGTAAATACAATTTAACTGACTCATTTTGAAAATGTTTAAGAAAATTGATTTGAATGCACGTGGCACAAAACATTTTATAACTTGGGATAATTATGCAATATAATCTTTTAAGGGAATTACATGTTACTTATGTGTTCAGTAGCCCGATCCGTAGACCGGGTTAAAGATTAATAGACACACCACAATATTGAGTTATACACTGACAGGTGTACGCCTACACCCCGTGCTCAGGACGTGGCCATCTCGTAAGATGATGCCAAGGATATCCGGGACATGGTCATTAACCCCCCCCCCAAAGGCTTTAAGCAAACAAAACACATTCAAAACATAGCATATCAATAAATTTAACCTCTATTCGATTAAAGAATTCAATGCCGGACCAAGCGGTATTTTATATACCGTACCCCAAGCCCGTATAGGGAAAATAAGTTAAAAGTATTTACCTGAGCTAAATATAAATTCAATCCCAACCGTATACCACCAGGCCAGTACAGATAGCTTTTACTGGGCTCCTAAATCTGGAACGAAGGTTTTTAATAACCTATTAGATTCCTAACGGGTCTTTAATTAAGCCTAAGCTTAGACCGGTTAACTTTCAAAAAAATAAGACACGGTTCAAAAGCATGATAAAGCGAAGACCGGTTTAGAATGTTGTTTTGACCCGACAAGCTTGCATGCTTGTTTAATATGGGTAACTTAAACACATTCTGGATTTTGAGACAAAAAAATGATATGGTTTGGCCCGTTTTGGCTAATATATGCGAACTAGTCACATAAGCCGATCCGAACGCGTCAAGTGCGTAACGAGTAACCAAAAGTGTCATAAACAGGTTTCCTAAGTTAATATGCCTTTAATATGTTGTGATATCAGTAGGATATCTTCCATTATGCCCAAAACGAGTTTAATCTCAAAATAAACCCCGTAGGGGTATTTTGGTCATTTTAAAGATTATAAAAGAGTTTAAATATCATTCTGAGTTACAGGTCTGATTAAATCAGTAATTATACTTAATTGAATAAGTCATATCAGTAGGGTATGTCCTATATGTGAAACTTATCATTTAAAACCAAACTATGCACCTTAGGGGTATTTTGGTAATTTCACTTAGGCTAAAGAGGTCAAAACTGGAAACCTGAGTTTAAAAACTTGTACTTACTGTTAATATATAAAAATATGCTAAAAATATCAGTAGGTATCAACCTTATATGTTCAATATGGTTATAGTACATACTATGTGTTAAAAATGCTTAAAAAGGCGATTTGGAACCATTTCCGGGTTTTCAAAGGAACGCTGATATTTTTATAATTCCAGAAGGCTCAAAATATTTTATTTATCAATTAAAATCAGTAGAAAAAGGTTTGGGGTCAAAAGGATTTGTAAAACTCATTTTATGGCTTAAAAGGGCAAAACCGGCATTAACCGAATCAAACTTAGAGACCTATGTTACGCTCAGCCAAAAATTAAATAAAAATCTTCAAAAATCCCAAAATATTATATTACATCAGTGGGTAAAAAGTTTGATATCAAAAAGTGGGTTTAAATGGGCTATATGCTAATTACGCCGATTATTTAACATAAAGCTTTCAATTTACGTTAATGAGCATAACTCTTAATCTAGACCTCAAACTGATGTCAAATTTTAGGTGCAAGTTTATAAATCAGTAACTAAGGTTTTTACTCTTTTACATTTTCAAAAATCACGTTTTATAGTCAAAAGGGCATAACGGTCAACGTTTAGGCATATAACGGAAACACGCATGAACTAGGATTTCTATGGAACCAAGTTGTATAACCTTGGAGGGTTATACTAACTTATAATATGGTCCTAATGGAATCCTAAGGCATATCTAACTAATCTGAATCGGGTAAGAACTGAAAGTCAAAGCAAAAGTCAACTTTTGCAACTTTCGGTTCCGAACCGAGCCTATACTTAGAATTGTCGGGGTGAACATGCTTAGACATGTTCAACTAATATTTATCAAGTTATTAAAGTGAGAAAACTGATTATATAGCTTTTATATTATTAGATATGAATTTTATTTAAAAACTACCCGTTTGACTTTTATTTGACCGACAATTAAACTAAGTAACGTGGTAATTAGGAGGTGCCCCTTTGGAGGGTTTAATACCTGCCTAATTACGGTCACGTAGCCATGTTCGTTGCGAACCATGGTTCAACTGTTTAAAAGTCAAAGCGTATGTCGCAACCGCTTGACTTTTTGGTTTAAAACGCTAATTAATTAAACTAAGAACGAAAGGACCCTTACAAAAGGTCCAAGGGACTGAGGGAGGTTCTCAAGTATGCTCAAGATCCTCACAATTCAGAGAGTAGATCAGATTAGAAAGAGAGGTGCAAATGAGAGCCAAAATTCAATGGGTATTTATAGGATTTGGAGGACCGTTAAGATCGTTCCTCGATAAACGTGATCGAATCTGGACCGTACACCTTTACCCATGGTTTTGGTATACAATGGGCGCCCCTAAACAGCCCCTAGATTGATAAAAACCCACTTGCAACACCTGTAAACAGCTGGAACAGGCTGTAACTAACTGTTTGCACTTCTGATGGACTCACGCGGCCCGCGTAAGAGTCAAAGAGATCTTACGCGGCCCGCCTAGTACCCAGTTCAGCAACAGCAACTTTAATTATTGACAGAAATGGTCCCTGTGAGACTTTAAGGTCATTTAAGGCACGTTTAAGGCCCGTTAACCTCAATTTAAGGCTCCATCATGAATTTTAAACATAGGGGACATGAAACATGCTCAAAAACATGTCGGTTCGTTTGGCCGTACGGTCACGTTGTGCGTCGAATTACGACGAAACACGAACGGACGCGAAAAACGATCCAAATTACATGACGGATGGAAATTTATCAAGGCGATCACTAAGATAAAATATTTTATTGTTTACATAAATTTTTGGGTGTCCGGAGTTACACAGAATGCGAGATATGCGCAAAAGTGCAAACTTGTGCACTTTTTGACACTTTTAGTCCCTGCATGACATAATAGTTTATTTTTGCGCATGAAACACCTCTAAACCTATATCTAAGCTATATAAAGGATAAATAGGGTATGTTTAACTCATGGACATATTCCGAAAGGTCCGATACCCCACGAATCGGCATCCTTTGCCGTTTGACGCAAATAGTCCTTTAATTGCGCAAAATAGCGCGAAATGCTGTTTAATGACATCCAAGCCTTCCATGGACCATAATGGGCATTCCCAAGCATATAGTTAAATGTTACTACACTCTTGTTCGCTTAGATGGTCACCGAAAGGCGTAGATTCAAAAGTTGACACTATAGGTCCCTCTATTGTGCATACTTGCGCATTTCATCATTAAATAGCATTGAAGCCTTACCTAATCCATATTAGGCATTCTTGGAAGTATTATTAAACATCACGATGCTTTGGGTTTGCTAAAAGGTCATTTAGAGGTATAATTAAACATATTGACACTTTTAGTCCCTCTAACTTATAAAGTTGCTCTTAACTTTACTTATAGGCATAAAAACCTTATACGGCCATTATTTGGCATTCCCGAGAGTATAATTAAATATTATGAAGCTCCCGGTTTGTTGAAAGGTCACTCAGAGGTAAGAATTAACATGTTGACGCTTTTAACCCCTTTATTGCGCAAACTTTCAATTAATTATGCAAACGGCTACACTTATTCATCAAGTGGCACATTTGTGAATATAAACATCGTAAGAAACTTATTTTTAGGTATGTTACACTTCCATTCCTTTCATAATCAAAGTTTTCGATTTTTCAAAAAATTAGTCCCTAAATTTACTATTTGACTTCATTAGGGTTTATTACACGTGTCAATACATCATTGGGCGTGATTTTACGAGGTGTTACATAATCCCACGCCTCCATGCTCATTCTCAACGCCAATGGTATATTCCATCCCATTTAGTGATTGAGGTTAAATTGTTATGGTTTGTTGTCTGATATCTTCATCACTGTTGGTGCATCACCAAAGAACTGATTGTAGTTTATCAACATAAACCCCTGTCAATTAAGGTACTATTAATTTTAGTTTTTCTTTTGAGAGTGGTTTGTTTCTACTACATTAGCAATTGTTGTTTCAAAATCCGAAGGTGATTGAGCTTGATTGAAAGTGACACTGGTGAGGACAGATGTAGAGTTTAACAATGATTTCTCTCTGCCGATCTAGGGTTTGATAGTGATTCCAGGCGACGGTTAGGACTACTAGGAATTTCACTGAATCAATTTTAAGTTTATTTGAATCGATGTTCATTCTTTTCAGTTTTACTTTGATTCTTAATCGACAATGGAATATGAGACATTTCACTGGTAGATGACAACAGTTGTGGTAGGGTGAATTGAGAAAGCAACCATCTCAGTTTTTTCATTAGGGTTTTTCTTTAAATCTTCTCAGCATCTCTCTGATTAAGGTTAGTATACAAGTTCATAACTTATAGTTCATCTAATTGAACTTTCTAGTATTCGAATCCATAAAGTTGTGTGATTCAGATTAGGGTATATTCTTTGTTATATTGTGAAGTTAAATTGTCTAATGTTGTTTTGTTCCAATTCAGTAGTGTTCTCTTTAGGAACAATGTGGATTTGACATAGCATAACAAATTTGGCCAGGTCAGTTTTTTTAATGTTCATTTTTTATTAGGGTTTATGTTTTGAATCAGGTCTTGATATAATAATGTTTGTCGTGGGCGTAGGTGGATGGTGAGTCATCTGTGCAACCGCCCCTCTGGGTTCCTGTTGTTGTCCTTCTCCTTCACCAGGTTAATATTTTTTTCACGCCAATTTTGACTTTGATGATTTGTATTGAGAATTGGTGCATGTGTTCATATACCTGAAATGCTTTAACCTAAATTCTAATTCATTTATAGGCAGAAAGAAGGTAATGTTTACAAGTGTAATATATATATATATATATATATATATATATATATATATATATATATATAGGGTAGGGTTCCAGCGTGAACAACCTCCCAAGAGTGAACTGCGTGAACAGATCTGGACCCTTGATTTCCTTTCTAGTTGTTAGGGTAGGATTGTAATTATATAAAAAATTAGATTTAAATCATTATTTTAATAATTGAATTAAGTTACATCTTTCCTATTTTAAATTCCTTATCCACGTTATGTTTTAATTATTAATAAGATAATTATCAAAACAAACAACAAATCACCAAATTTCAATTTTAATTTTTATTTCAGATTTTCATCACTAGAATTCAAATTTTGATTTTTAAGATCCACGTAACCTTCATATTTCAACGGTATACACATGTGTACTTGGATATAAATAGAACAGTACACATGTGTACTCAGCATCATACATATGTGTAATTAGCTATATAATACATACATAGAAACAATACCTGTAAAACTATTTTATATTTAACAAACTACAAGTTCCATAATGTTTTCCAAACCAAACAAAAAACATATAATTACAAGTTCCAGTTTCGTAAAAACAATAAACCCAACATAATAGAAAAAATAAAAAAACATAATCTTTTACAACTATTCGCCACGTTGTATGCTGAATCATCCTTATCGACCAAGCAAACAAACATATGTGAATCATCCTTATCGACCTCATACGTGAATCATCCTTATCGATCTTCCATCTCCACTTTTCTTGTTAACGACATCTCCTATAATAGAACAAAAAAACTCAGCAACTAATACTTTGCATAATTCACAAGTGTAAATTAACAACTTTACACATTCAATACGCAAAAAATTCTGAGATATCACAAAAACAGGCGCTATACACATGTGTACATCACATTAAAAACAGAGGAAAAATAGAATACACATGTGTACTTCGAATTAAAAACAGAGCAAAATCAAAAAATTGAACAAAAAACTCAGCACCTAATACTTTGCATAATGCACAAGTGTACATCAACAACTTTACACATTCAATACACAAAAAAAATCTAAGATATCACAAAAACAGATGCTATACACATGTGTACATCACATTAAAAACAGAGCAAAATCAGAATACACATGTGCACACAAGCATACGAATAACATCTGATCAAGTCAATCGTCATAAGGATTGTTCTCTTTCCAAACCAAAATACGAATAACATTTGATTTTTACTATTTTTAAAGCCCATTCCACAAGCATAAATATCCCCTTACCAATAGCATATACTAAACAGAAAACAATTCCATTTTATATGGCATAAATATGGGGCAAATTGAGTTCTTATTAAACCGCATAAAGTAATAGGTTACCTTCTCCTATAAAAGGCCATAAATGAAGTTAATAAGAACTTCATCCTCGAAGCCCTAAATCGATCGATCTTCGTCCCCTGTTTTTCCGTTCCCTTCCTCGATTCCATTGATGAAGAGGAGACGGCGGCATAACGACGACGGCGACAATGATTTCCTTCGACGTCAGAGATAAGACGGCGGCAAACAGGTAGTTGATAAAATGGCGACGACGACGGCGATTTCCTTCGACGTCGAAGATAAAACAGCGAACAAATCCTTTCTTTTCTTTGATGCCGGCTGTAAATGTGAGAGAAAAAATTGTTGGCGAAAGTTTGTTTGATATCTCAGATGAAGGTGAGAGAGAAAGTTGGGGATAAAAGTTTGATTATGATGATTTGAGAGAGAGAGAGAAACGGGATTTATGCAATCAATTCAAAATGGAAATTACACATATACCCTTTTGGTATTTAATTAAATGGAAAAAATTAACCAAATAATTACCATCATGTCACTCACTTTAATCTCAAGATCATAAAAATCAAGGGCCCAGATCAGTTCACACAGTTCACTCTTAGGATTTTGTTCACGTTTGAACCTAATCCTATATATATATATATATAATCCCTTTATGCATGCAGGTTTATCCAATGTATAAGGCATTCATAGAATCTAACCTCACACCATACCAATCCTTATGCCGGGATCCTCTTCAAAGGAGATGAAAGAAAAACAAAGGTATGCTTTTGCAAAATATAAGTTTCTGGTTTATTTGTTATATAGATTTTTGAAGTTTATTTTTGATGGTGCAGTATATAAAGAAGAACAGATATCCAAGATGGGATGCATAGTTCAAGTTCAAGTTAGAAGAGCCTCTTGTGAATGATAAGTTGCATGTGGAAGTTTGTAGTGCTTCATCCAAGATTGGGCTATTGCATCCTAACTCCCAAGGTAATTATTGTGGTCAAACTAATCATTGTAACTTTCTTATTTGAGCTTATTGATTTCTCCATATCTATTTGAGCCCAAGTCCATGGGCTCTTCGATAGTTATACTTGTGAGATTACTTTTCTTCGGTAATGGTTTAGGTCGGGCTAATTGAATAGTGAGTCAAAACAAGTAGTTTTTTGTTTCGGCTAAATTGGTTCCAAATTGGCACCTAAAGTAACAGACTTTAGTGGTCGAGTTGATTATTATTGCTGATTGAATTATCAATATCTCTGTTAGTCAAAATCCACGGGCTACAAGAGAGTTATACTTGTGAGTTGTGATCGCTACTTTCTTCAGGTCATGGTTTGGTCGGCCTGGTTGAATAGCAAGTCAAAACGAGTTTTTTTTTTGTTTGGCCAGATTGAGTTGTCTAAATACAAGACTGTTAGTTAGAAATTGCACCTAAAATAACACATACAAACCCAGTTACGATGAGGTTGTTTTGTTGTTTAAAAACATGAATCATTGGGTTATGTTGACATCAGCACGGGGGATATTGTGCACAATAGGAGGTTTGCTTTTAATCTATTTTTCTTAAAATTTGGTTATTTTTTCAAGATTATTGCTCCATTTTTTAAGTCTTTTTATTTATTTATTTATTTTTATTTTCAATTCTAGGAAAGGGTTTACGGCTCCTCCATTTATAATATCTCCAAGAATAAGTTTTGAAGTTAGCGTTCGACTTCTTGGTGATTTAATGGTATGAGTATACACAATAGCATCCATTTTAAAAAGAAGTAGTCATGTGTTCAAATATGAAAGTGTACGTGTGCGTGAAAATCGACTGACTGGTTGGAACAAGTAAACCGACGTTATGTTCAGGTACAAAATACCTTGACTTTCATTTTGACTTTATAAGTCATTATTATAAACTATTTTTTTTTCTCTGTAGAAGGTGCTAGGAAGAGACCGGTTACGTGTTAGATATGTTGCTAAGTGTCTGGGATTAGAAGGGTCGTAAATTCGACGAACATATCGACGAACTTTCTACTTAAACTTATGTTTTTTTTCCGAGTTAAGTGTGAAACCCGACTATTAACCTTTTTCATTTACCATTTCTCTTTTACCTATAATAGTGAAGGGTTCGCGTATACACCCTAATAATAATCACCATGTGATCAAGGTACTCCATAGATTTTTTTTTACAAGTTCTTCATGGGTACCCAAATATTAAAGTATATAGGCCTACTTGTGGAAAAGAAATCACCATTTTTCAAATAATTCACGTATATTTTCAAAGATAATTTTATTATTAAATCGATGAGTATATATATGTGAAATATTTTATGGATATTAAAAGTTATAATGCACTGAAGCTTTAATTCTTATAGTTTTTATTTTTTAGGACGAGGACTCCGAAGAGCTTGAAGACATCATCATCAAAATAGATGGTGAGAATGTAGTTTGCGCATACAATGAGGTCGATGTGAGTCATTTATTGGCATGTGGTTTTCGTATCATTGATACATCTCAACTGTGCACACAACAAAGATTACTTGGCATGTAGCTTTTAAGGAAAGTATTTGAACCAACTAGCAAAGTGGGCGGGTCAGGCAGGTGCGGTCACCGATTAAAGCTACTTTGGGTCAGAATGGGTTCGGGCCAATATGGGTTAGGATTAAAAGTTGAGTTCGGATTCAGATAAAAAATGAGTTCGGTTCATTTAAAAATTTAATAATTAAGTTTGGTTCAATATGGGTGTGGAGCAAAATTAGTTCGGTCAACGGGTAGTTTAATAGAAAACTTTGAATTTTTGGAACCTCCTGAGAAAAGTAAAGACCGGAAAATAGGCTGGTTGAGTAATGGCAAAACAGGTAGTTTTTAGATACATGTTGAAAAAGGTTAGTCAAGTCAGTTGAGTAACCAACATTTTTTTTTAATTTGGTACTAAAATAAGTAGTTAATATGTTAAATATGAATACATTTTTTTTTAATTTGGTACTTTAATAAGTAGTTAATATGTTAAATATGAATATACTAAGTGCTATAAAAAGTAAAAACTATACTCCATTTTTAGTTTCTCTCAACTTTTTGTAGCTCCATGGAGATGTTCACATTCATGTTTCAAATGTGGGTTCTGCCAAAGTTGTCGGAACCTACGGAGAAGAGTGGTAGTGGTGATAGATTATTACTTTTGTAGTGGTCATTTTGTAAACTTCATGTCCATATCCTTGATGCCTGTTCTTAAAACATGTGGATGTTATTTTTTTACCTAATTTACTTATGTTTTGTTTTGCAGATTGTTAATAATATCGTGTTGTTGTCATGTGTTTACCGGTTTGGAAAGACGATGTCGAAACGAGTTATTCGGTTAAGTCCCTAAGGCATGAGCTGTTATGCAGTTTGGATGTGAATAGATTAGCGGATGGCTTCTTCCGGAATAAAATAGTTATACCAAAAGTCAGTTTATTTTTATGGAGAGCAGTGGAGGGAAGGATTCCAACAGTGGCGATGTTGTCGAATAAAGGATCCAGATGCAAAATGTAGAATGCGTCTTTTGCAACGACGAGTTATCTTTTAATTACCAGCAGGTTTATGGAAGGAGTATGGCATCACATAAAAAAGTTTGTTGAATATACCCTTGGGCCAAAACAGTGATACAGTTTGTGAAAAAAATGAGTATAAACGACTTGGATTGTTCAGCGGCTCGGAGAAGATTGTTTCATGCAGTCTATGCTTTAACGATGTCGAGTATACGGAAAGCAAGAAATGGGAAAGTGTTCAAATGTGGAAACGCGGTTCAGCACAAGATCATTGAAGAGATAAAGGAGGCGGCTTTTGATTGGGTCATACATAGATCGAAATTTAAAGAAATAGAATGGAGAACTTTCGATGTACAAGTATAATTGGTACTTGTAGTTTTTTTTCTTATTTGTTTCTTTATTTCTTGCTCTTTGTAGGTTGCGTGTTGAGAATATTATTTCAAGATCCATTAATTTATTTTGGTAAAATAACATAAAGCCAGTACCTAGAGCTGCCGAGGAAAGGTTGCCCTTTTGGACATTTTATCTTTTGATCTTTTTAAGTCGTAAACATTAAATATCAAGGTTACCAGGTAAGTTGATATGGATACAATGTGTAGTAGCATCGGGCCATCAAATTATGTATGGGCCATTGATATGATGTTGAAACGTCTTTTGAGTGGAAGAAGTAATGTCACAAAATACTTGGATTATAAATTGAAGTATGAATTATGAATGTTCAATTCAATGGTCTACTTTTAGATACTATTATTATTATAAGTTTGTCTATATATATCTAAAGTAAGTTTATTGAATATTTTACATAAAACATAAGTTTAATTTATAAACAAAGATATATGCTTGAAACATTCTCATTTAGATCTTTAAAACGAATATTATCCTAGAATATATATATATATATATGTGTGTGTGTGTGTGTGTGTGTGTGTTGGGTTTAATAGGGAACACTAAAAAAGTAGGGAACCTAGAGCCATGCATTAAACATGTTTAATATATCATAAAAAAATCAATTAAATCGTATATAAAGGTTCATAGCTAAATTTAGTGATTTGTGATTTTCATATACTCATTTATCTATAATTTTTTAGTTCAGTATCATTTTTATACGTTTATATTGGAAAGTTCTTTCATTACAAAGTTCATCTCAATGCCAGTAGATATTATATGTTTGTGTTAAGCCACCCGTGATACTCGCGGGTTCTTAAACTAATGTGGTCAATTGTATGTTGCCTTATCAAGGGTGAAAACAAGAGATTGGGTCAAACTACTCATACTTGACAACAACGGAAAACCTACAGATAAAACAACTAATGTGGGGTATAAAAAGATTTTCAACGAATTGTGATTTGTGCATATTGATGATTAATAAAAGGTTTTTACCTTATCCGTTTCAACACGTGTATTTATTTATAACATTTTATGTAAACGATGATGATGATGAGATATTATCTTTAATCAACTCGTGTAATACACGGGTTCTTAAGCTAGTAGAGTATAGATGTATTGAACACTTAGATCCAAGGAAAATCATGAAAATAGGTATGTATACATTTTCACTCCGTATTAAAGACACAAAGTACATTTGGGGTCCACATATTACCATGGTTGTAAAAGTCCCGCCTAGGATCCGAGTACTCGCTACAAGGTAGGCTGCCGAGGCACGAGTACTCTTCTCACAGGCCAATTACTCCCCGAGTAATCTCCGCCTAAGCCGAGTACTTCCCGAGTACTCCCGAATCCGACTAGGGAGAGCCTAGCGACTTTTGCAACCATGCATATCTACTACTTCTAATAAAACAAAATAAATTTAAGCCACATGGCATGTACTTAGACTCCTTAATGCCACGTGTCATCTGATGGTCTCCTCTTTTTTTCATTTGAGCAGCAATTCTATACAATCGATCCTTAAAACCCTATTTTCACACACAACCGTTTCTCCTTCTTTTCCTTCAATCCTCCTATTTTCCTTCAATCACGCGGCTTCTCAAACACGCTCTAATAGTCATCTCTCTTCAATCAATCCTTAAAACCCTAATTTTAATTTCATACATCTCTGCATGTCCATCGCTGTATCTCTCATAAACCCTAAATCAAGGTATGTTTTCTTCTTAATCTTTGATGCTGTAAACGAATATGTTTTCTTCTTATTCTTTGATGCTGGTGGTCTAGGGTTTCTCTGTGACCATGACGGCTGCGGGTGTAGGTTCCGCTGGTGATGTCCTGACGATTTTAATGGTTCAGCATGTATTAAGTGGTTCGATTTTGATGGAAACGATTGGGATTTAGGGTTTATATTCTGAATATTTTCAATTTTTTTTGTGCATACTAAAAGGCCCCCAATTTTTTTAAGGGTTTTCAAGTTTTGTTGTTAATTTCTGCAGTGAAAGAAGAAGAAACCAATAGAGTTTCCAGCGGAGAAAGGAGAAGTAATCATCTTATGGTTAACGAAAGCTTTATTAAACACTTCTAGGTATGTAATTTTCCCAATTTCTCTATAAATCTTCTTTATGTGTTTCGTTTAGTAGAAGTTTTGTTTAATTTCATTGTTATTTTACTTTGCTGCCAGTAATATGAATGTGACTATGTGTGTAAATTAAAGAAGGTAGATTGTTGAGGTAATACCGTGTTTTCTTTTCTGAATAAATGCGGAATTTAGGGCCTTTAACTTATGAAGCAATAATAGCTGTCTTATCAGCTATAGTTTCAGATGTATGTTTCCTTTGTTATTATTGTTTCCACTTTCAGGTGATAGATCTGACCAGAGGTGACCACCGAATCCCCAACTTGGGGCTCCCGAAGTCTTGACTTCTTCGAGAAATTAGAGCAGATTAGTAAGGGAACTTACGGGTCAATCACCCATAACATCAATTAATAGCGATATGTATTGGCTTCATTTATAATCGTGAGTCAAGATTGGTGCACCTGGTGATGTTTTAACCAACAGAACACAACGCACCCATGCCAAAAAGCATTTTACATATATATCTATTTATATTCTTAAAATATATCATATGGTACCGCAATTAGAGACATCATCTGGCCAACTGCCCTGCTTACCGTTTTACGACCAGAGGTATTCTGCCTTTTTACTTATTGATGTTTTTTTTACTTTAATATGAAATTTTATAGTTCCAATTATACAATGCGAGTATCTTTTCATAGGAATACAATGAAAAAGCCTGAATGGACGCACATCTTGCTTATCTTGGCCGCACGCTTAAGTAGAGGATATTATGCAGTGGTGGGTTAGGGTTAACCTGTTAATGTGAGTAACTTCTTCTGTTGGCAAGAAGGTGAATTGGATTATACATCTAGATGATTTTGAAGCTAATGTTTGTTTTGATCTGAAAGATGTGTAAGAACATATTGTTGTATATTTTTTCATAAAAAATGGGATATGAGCCTATGAGGAATCTGATTTAGTTTGTGTATTTTTTTGGTGCAGTCCAGTGGTTAGTTTGGCTCGTTCTTTGTATGCTCACAAAAGATTACTTTCTATCACACTACATATGTCATCAAAATGCACCACCTGGTACAGGTCTACGGTTCAAAATGGTTTTGAGTTTACCCCAATTAAATTAATTGTAAAAAACCATTACTCAGGGTGCAAGAATAGGTTGGTTTAGTAATCTATACTTATAATTTTGCTTTTTCTTATAAAAGTTCTTTCCACATATTCTTTTTCCTGTCTTTTACACTAACATTGTTTTTTATTTGCATTTTAGATGTGATTGGATACGTTTTGTTTCAACATTGAGATGACCAGTCATGAGGTTTGGGAAAGAAAGCCCAAAGATGAACCTAAAACTAAAAGATATTGAGTGGGTTCTTTTTATTTATAATACTTATATACCTATTTACTTATCATTATTTTAATTTTCTCAAGATATTTAACCAACTTTCTATGTTTTCAAGTGATGTGGAGGTCGCTGTGGCGTTGTTGGATCAATATGCTAAAGCGATTGATGCATACTCTAAAGCTAATATAGGGGAAGTTCATGTGGTGTTACATATTCAGTTTGGCACGTTCAAGATCTACAAAGCTCATTCATGTAATTTACTTTTATATATCATTGGTTCATGATCATATCCTTAGTTTGTTTTTTGCATTTACTTTTTGTCTTTTTATTTTTTCTAGGGAAATAGAATGTTTCTAACTTATATGATTGTACTAAGTTGTTCAACAATACTAACCGAATTACTTTTAAAATCCAGTGTCGGAATCAATTTCAGCAACTTCTAGACAAAAACAAAGATTATGTTGTTCCGCACATCAAGATATGTTCACCTTATTCCCAGTGGTTTTTTTTTTTTGTATCTGGTCCCTTCCCTTCATTTGCTTCACGAGGAAACAAAAACTTAAAATAAATCTTTTAAATTTACATCAATTGGATTTGGATTTGGATCTCTCTTTAAGGTATGATTTATTTACTGATTTTTTTTATATAGATGTTTGAAGACAATTCGAGGTGATGCAAAATTATATGCTTCTTTAATTTTAAGGTTAGGTTTAAGGATAGAGAGACTCAGAGACCTGCAAAGGTCACAATGCCATGTGCCATTTCATCTGTTCAATTCAAATAAATAAACAACTGATCATTTTTATGCTTTCTTTTTTAGGGAAGACTATGTCCACATTACATGAATAGTTGACTTTTTGGGTATGATCATTAACTATCAAGGTCTATGAACATGTAAACTTTCTTTAATATGTGATTTTAAGTTCTTTATTTGGTTTATTATTGATTAAGGTTCTTTATTTGATTGATTGATAAACATGAATTTAACCATCAGTGACGATATATCATGCAGTTTTCCCTCAAGTACTTGAAGACATACAATTCTTAGCTAAACCATGAAATGCAGTCTGAAACAAAACACATCCCAAGATTGTCCCAACTCCCAAGTCAAACCCATTCATAAGTTAAGAACTGAAATCGCTGCCAAAGGTAGCATTTGAGGAGTTCCAACCGATGAACCGATTTAACAAGTATGGTTAGTTGCTCAACCTGTTGTGCTATTTTCTAGAAAGTGTAAAAAACTATCATTTCTCTTTTGCAAACAATGTACTCTATGAACTTGCTTTTCACTCCAATCTCCATTGTGCATAAGCATGGAATAAACTTCCCTTTCTAGATCTTAGGGCTATTAGGTTGGACAAATCGAGAAAATCAACTGTTTAATCTGATGTATTTGAGCTTGCGAAAAAAGAACGTGATATGAGCAAACTATAGTATATGTCGTGCCAAGTGCCAACTAAACTCATAATTGTCCACACTGCACTTGAGTTCTTCCAATAATTGTTGGATTTGTACATAAAAGATCGATTTGAATAGTACCAAAGTTTATTACATTGCTTTCAACATTCAAGAAAGATAAATATCTGTATAAAAGTTGTGTCTGCCATTTGACATCAAGATGCCATTAAGGATCACATACCATTATGGATCATCATGTTTCATTTATGATTAAAAAAAATTGATATTTGGTGGCTTTGTTGTATTTTGGTTGAACTTTGTACCAGTAATATTTAAATATTTATGATTACTATATACGTGTGTGGGATTATATTTGTAATTTAAATTTGTATGTATTTTCTTTTGTAATTCTCTTATTTTAGTAAATTTGTATGTTTTTTCTTTTGTAATTCTCTTATTTTTAGACTTATGACACATAAATTTAATTGTCGAGTAGTTTTTGAACTTTCTTAATTGTGTTCAACACATTAAGTAAATAGTTGGACGATCACACTAGCCAGATTCTCGAGCCCATTTGCTACCTCATAACATGAGTACAAACCACAAGCAGTAAGCGATGCACCCCACGCACCCACATTGGGTTTAAAAAGAATATCTATCACCAGTTTCTTAGGTTCTGTGTTATTGCAAGAAGGTATGTGTCTGGTCTCTGTACATAAATAAAGCTACTGTATAGAAACAACCTGGATTATGATTAGTGCAAATAGGATATGATTATGTTAGCTTGATTACAAAGTAAAAAGGTTAAAAAAGGTCGTGTTTTGGGGTTTGAGTTAATGAATTTGACATTAATAATTATACTGATTGGGAAAGTGTACCATGGTGTCTTAAGAAGTGGCCAGGCTACAACCATTAAAATTTTATAATCGAGTGAACAACCAGACCAAGATTTTCTGGCTAAGGTCTGACTTATGGTTGCTAACATCTTTATATAATAAGGTCTGACTTATTCATATGACATATCTGTATGTGTGTGTCTTGAAATTTATTTAAGCATAGTTCTTGAAACTTTGATGTTTCATATGCATAAATTCTACAATTTTTGATACTTTGTATAATTTCGGTAGCTTTTTTCATTATAAATGCATAATCATGTCGCGTTTTTCGTAGATTTTCGTCTTTAGCGAACACGCTGTAGCCGCGTCTTCTCAATGACAGAGACAACCTTTGAGGATTCACATGTAATGTGATCCAGGTATGCATTCAGTGGTTTGTTTTCGTTCTTACTTCTTTCCGATTGAATATTTGTTTGTGTAGGTTGAGATTGATTCATTATCTTGTATCTCAATTAGTCATTGGGGGTATGACACACATTGCCAGGTGGAGCCTGAATCATGTAAGCTGGTTGTTGATCTGGTAAAATTTGAGGAGCTGTCATTTTTGGGACATAAGCAGTGAGATTATTATTAGTTGGTTTTATGTATAGAGCTGGATTTGCAATTCCAAGTTTCTGTAGGTTGTGGATATGTTTCTAAATTCGATAATCGATAACCACTGCAGTTTCTGGCTCCAGTTCCAATATCTGAACCATTTCTTTCCCAAACCCGACAATGGATATGAAACAAGATAGCGAGTACGTGATGTGTTGTTTTGCATTTGTAGGTTTTATTTTAGTTTTGTTTTCCCAGCTCCGAGGTTTCTGAATTTATGTTGTGTGCATACTGCCTCCCATTGTAAATAGATGGGTGATTATGCAATGCGGGCCTTGCGATTCGATACACTTTGGATTCAGGTTGCAAACGGGTTCCAGTTATTCATGTTGATGTTCATTAAGGTAATATAATTGTGGAGGGTTATATCATTCTGATAAAGTTTTTACTATATCTTTTCATATAAATCAAGATATGTGGAACCCATTTGATGTTGCTTGCGAATTATAAATGTTGGTTCGCGGTCTCCCTACATAGATTGCCTTAAAAGATTTGTGTTTCATTACAATCATGTTTGGCATATTATCACACATTGTGTTGCATTTAGTAAGTTTAATTTTAAATATCTTTTATTAAATATTAAATTGCTATAGTGAGTGTCGATAACGTAATGAGCAAAAACAATGTAATTAAGTACGTAGAATGGAATTGATAACGATACCGTTTATATGGTTCTAGATTGATTAAGAAGATACGTCGATATCTTTTTTTTGGAATATCACGACTTTAATATTCGAAGTTGCACTTTCGGTTGCTATGTCCACTCGGTACTATACCAAACCAAACTAATACCATAGGTTATTATAAAATACTTGGTTATGTGGGTAATAAGTGAGTTAGTGAAATACCAAATTGGTATTTTGCAGATTTGGTCCTTACTAATGGAATGTTGCTTTCATTTAAAAGTTTGTGTGTCTATGTCAACACTATTAAATGATAAAATTTATTGTGAGACCACCCATGTAACACACGGGTACTTAGACTTGATGTGTGTTAATAATATTGACCATTCAAAAAGGGATTACATTGTAAAGGGTGTTATGGGCAATTTTTGAAATTTGCAAAGTGTTAGTAAATTTAAACTTTTTAAGCCATTATCATTTTTTGATGGTAATTTTTTTGGCAATGCCTAGACTTTTATGGTTATACTAGACTAAAAGACTAAAACAAGAAACTCCAGGTAACCGAATTTTTGGTTTACTTTTACTTTCAAAGTAAATAATCAATCAAATCATACTATCAATATAAATAAAACAATAATGTTTATACAATAAAATTATAATTTTTTGTTGTATTTATGTATTTCTATTATTGATCGAATTATCAAAATATGTATGGTCAGTTGGCAAAATGCCACCTTTTCATGTAGATATGTAGTAAGTGCAAATTCTGGTAAGAAGCAATCATTAGAAGAGATGTTGGTGGCCAAATTGCACATTCTGCAGGAGCTTCATTGAGCTTGTCTTATATAAGGTGTGTTGTTTTGGCCAAATTTAACTTACATAATAAGTTTTTCTTATAGAACTTTAATATATCTTCATATCAATTCCAATTTTCTAAAACTATTGTTTTGACCTTTATAGTCAAAGTAAGACAGGTAAAGGAGCAAGGATTAAATATATAACTTCATTCACCTCAGCGAGCTGTGAATACAAGATTGTCCATGTATTGAGTCATATTTACAAGATTGTCCATGTATTGAGTCATATCCTAACCTTGGGCTATAGAATCTCACTTTGTTAAAATATATGTTTATCATAGGCCGTCAACTTTGGATGATTTCTTTCATCATGTACAATCTTACTTGGTATATGGTTTGATTCGAACCTTGGGCTATAGAACCCGTAATCGCTTATTTCAACATCTGTCATCTTACTTGGTATATGGTTTGATTCGAAACTCAACAAACTTTAGATGCCTTACCTTATTTTTAGCTTAATTTTTTAAAGTTAGATTGAATCTAACTTCATTTGATACATTGCGTACCCGCGGGTAGAGAGATGGATTTCCTTACTTGAACGTTTATTTCTTTCAAAGGATTAGTTCAACAATTTTAAGTTATATATTTATGTGTTAAGCCACCCGCGAAACTCGCGGGGTCTTAGGCTAGTTACCTATATAATCAATCAGAAAACTTTAAATGTAAAGTGCCGACACTATCTTAGCTGGCGAGTTAAAGGAGCCAGCTTCATTTTTGCCATGACTGAAAATGAGGGAGTATTTTTTCTGTGCAAGCTAAGATAGTGTGGATTCCTTTAGTCAGTCGGCTATAATTTAGCTTCACTATTTTTCAGTGTTGGAAACACAACACAATGCCTGCTTTTTTAACGTGCCTGCTAAAATAGTGACGGCGCTTTACACTTGTATTTTTTTTATTCATTTCTGGGTAAGATGTATTTTTTTGTGTCTTTTGTGCCGGCTAAAAAGGTACTGAAAAGTCGGAGTGTGGACTGTGACTCTGTGAGTGTGCCGGCTGTGCTTATTTGTTCGTCTCTTACTAGTTTGCTTATTTACAAGTCCACAAATTCAATGCTTGTTTTGCTACAAGTCTTAGTCAACATGTCTCTTTTCATGGTTTTCGGTTTGATTCAACGTCCGGTCGGTGTGAAGGGAGCATAAATTGTGCTCACGTATACGTAAATCGTGTTTAATGAATTTCTGTCAATGAGTTCAAAGTGAGTAGATATTTATCTATTTTTGTAGTAGATATTTATCTATTTATTACATACAAAGTTATGTTTTGGATTTCTATTTAAGCAGTGTATAGTTTGTAAATATTACGTATCCTGTCAATACGTATTTAAAAACTAGGAGTAGGATCAAATACCAACCATGTTTCGCATACAAACTGTAAGAACCATTTAAAAAGTGTCACGTGACATCCAACCAATTATAGAGAAATGATAAAATAATATCATTAATAATATCAATTATATTGAATTCCCTATAAATATGCTAACAGTCAATTAATTATTTATTTGGATCTTCATTTTGTTTTCAATGTGCTGATATCATTAAAATATGTGCTGAAATCAATTATCTTGATTAATTTTCATACGCTAATATAATTTAATAGTGCTATTTTTATGTATGTATTGTTTTGATATGTGTTAATTTAACTTTTTTTAAGTGCTAGGATCTATTCTTACGGTGTGTATGATAAATATGGTTTGTACCGGAACCAACCCTTTAAAAACTATTTTTCTTGCTATATTGCTATTCCACCTACCAAAAATACATTACATCTATAAAAGGATGATCATATCCACCACACATTGCATTGCAACTCCTTCTAATTTCCTTCTTCATCATGTCAAGCATTCTATCTCCACTTGTAGGATCAAAAGAAGAAAAAGAAGAAGTAGAGTATAACAACATCTGCCAGAAGCACAAGTTGTTGCTACAAACACTAACCAAAGGCAATGGTTGGAGGGTACAACACTTGTATAACTACAAGGGCTTCTGGTTAAACCCTAACACCGTAAAAAACAACCTCCTCCTACACACCTATTTCAAATCTCTTCCCACCGATATCGTCTTGGCTGCCTTCATGAAGTCCGGGACTACCTGGCTTAAAGCCCTCATTTTCTCTACCCTCAACCGCCACCGCTACAACTTCTCTGACCACCATCTCCACAACCACGGCCCTCAAAGCACCTTCCCATTTCTCGACTGCGAATCCTACCCCATTACCGACTTCACCAACATCTCTACTAGTCCTCGACTCTTTGCTACCCATTATTCATACACTCTATTACCTCCATGCATCAAGTCTGGCAAGATAGTCTATGTGTGTAGGGACCCAAAAGACGTGTTGATTTCCAAGTGGCATTTCATGAGTAAACTCAGATCAAAAGATTTGCCTCCCCTTTCGTTAGATGTAGCGTTTGAGCTTTTTTGTCAAGGGGAGTCAGAGTACGGGCCGTTTTGGGAACACGTACTGTCGTACTGGAGAGCTAGCTTAGAATCTCCAGAGAAGATTCTGTTCTTGAAGTATGAGGAAATGAAGAAGCAACCGGAGGTGGTGGTGAGGAAGCTGGCTGCTTTCATGGGGAAGCCGTTTGCGGAGGAGGAAGAGAAGAAAGGGGTGGTGGGGGATATTGTTAAGCTGTGTAGCTTTGAGAGCTTGAGCAATCTAGAGGTGAACAACAAAGGTGTCGAAAAGTTTGGCAGCCTAGTGGAGGTTGAAAAACGGGACTTTTTTAGGAAAGGAGAGATTGGAGATTGGAAAAACTATTTGAACCATGAGATGAAAGAACGTATTGATAGAATCACTGATGACAAGTTCAAGGGCTCAGGATTGAGTCTTAATGCAACGGTTTGAGTCGGTGATCATGATCTATGTTTTTTTTTTAATGTTGCATGGCTTAACTTTGTGTTCTATCAGGTCATCTTCATGTTTTGAATGTATCCTTTGCCAACAATGGTGTACGTTAACCATTTGTACTTTTAAATTTTGGGGGTGTTGATTGTCATTAAAAAAAATAATAAATAAAAAAAAAACATTTGCTTTTGTGTTGAGATGGGAGTTAGGATAATTCAATATCCATAAAAAGTAAAAACCATTTACCATTTCTTCAATATATTTGTTATTAAATTTATCTTAATGTAATCATTACATTTTTAGAAACGACTTGAAACCATTTCCTTAACCAAAATTTATACTTTATACAAATTACCTTTTACATTCCCTCTCTTCTTGAGTTCTTTCTACGCCACAACTAATTACCTTTCTTGTTTTACAACGCCTACTCCGACCCCAAAACTACATAACCACCATCGGCACCGGCACCAAATAGCAGGGTTACCGACCCGTCACAGATTTTTTTCAGGATTTTTTTGTTGTCAGAGCGTGACTTTGCACTCCGGTTGTTTTGCGTCTCGGTAGTTGGTTGTGGCACGTCGTTTAATCGAGTTTGAATCGGTTTGGTTAATCGATAGAATTGGTTAGATTAATGGGGTTTGGATATTATTTTTTATGGTCGCGTTGGTTTGTTAACGGAGGTGATGGAATGGTTGGATTAGTGGTGGCTGTGAGAGAGTGGTTGTCTTAAACGGCGGCGCGGTTACACCGCCGGGATTAGTTTTGTCGGTTTTCTATAAATTTTGGTGGACGCGTCGGTTTGAATGCTTATGTTGAATGTAAAACGGTGGTAAAGGGATAATAGTTTATTAATGCATGACGTTTAGAAAAACAACACTTTCGAAAATTGCATTAAAATTTCAACCGATGTCGGTTGAGACACAATGTTTAAACATACCCTAACTTACTATTTATATAAGAGTATAATATGATTCCACTAAATGTTAGACTTAGCAATAACATATTAATTGTATATTGAAATCAAATTAAGTAGCATAAGTGAAAAGAAATGAAAATAACCACACTGACTCGAAAGTAGGTGCTCCAAGAATACCTGTATATAACATATATAATATATATATATATATATATATATATATATATATATATATATATATATATATATATATATATAGGGGAGGGTTTAAACGAGAACGCCAAATATTGTGAGAACCGTGAGAACAAATGAAAAAACCGCGAGAACTTGATCAAAAACGAATCAAATTCAAAAAAATTTCTACACTTATCATTATTATTCGAATACAATGTTAGAAATTTAATTTACACGTTTAAATTTACGTGAATTCGTAAATAAAGAAAATCTACACATGTGAAAGTTTGCCATTTACACATGTGTAAATCTGTTATATTTACACATGTGTAAAAAATCTTAAAATAGTGATTTTGAAAGGAGAAATGAATTATTTGATGTTGTAAATTCTTTTTTTGATGTTGTATCTTAATTACAATGAGGTTTGTATTAAAAAAAAATGGTTTTGATTGGTTTTTCCATCCGTTCTCACGGTTCTTGCGATATTTAACGTTCTCAAGATAACCCTCCCCTATATATATAGGGTGGGGATCAAGAGTGAATATTGTTATTTTGTGAACAAAAACGAACAGATCCTAGTCGTTGGATGAGGAGATCATGATCTAGGTTTTAAAGGATTTTTTTAATTAATAAAAATCTAAAACCTGCTTTAAAATAACTACTGAAGGGCAGTATCGTAATTATTTGTTCTTAAAAATTATGTTCAGTTACAAGAAAAAATAACCGCCCCATCATGTTCAGTTAGTAATTCAATTTTAATTCATCATGGAAAAAAACCGCCCCCATATTTTCAAGAAATACACATGTGTATTTAAGTTGGACAAACTGAATTGTACATATATGTAGGTGATGCAATATATTGCTTTGTACAGTTAAGTGTGCTGGGTAAAACGAACCGATGAGAGGTGTATTTGTACAAACTTCATCATGAAACATTGTGATATGTTGTGTATTTCTGTCGATTTTAAAATGGTGTAATTTGTAAACTTAACGATTGTAATAATACACATATGTAAGTGACAAAGTACACATATGTATTACAGTTGGGCAAACTGAGATGTACATATATGTACGTGTAGCAATAGATTTATATGTTTTTCATAGTATGGCACATGTACAGTATGTATACAAATATGTATTAGAACTTGTAGAATGATATCATATCGAGAAAAAAAAAGAAGATATCTTGAAAAGAAGAGATGAACAAACGAATAAAATTGAGAGAAAAAAGAAAATATCCCGAAAACAAGTGATGAACAAACTAGTGAAATGAAAAGGATCTGAAACTTAACAATGCGACTAAAAGAGGAAAAAAATTGAAGAGGTTTTTTTTTTGTTGACAATTGGATTCGAATGAATCTTATGTAATTGGTTCAATCATTTGAAATCCCATCAAAATAGGATTAGTTTTTTTTTGGAAGGTGACTTTCTTTGTACTGGACCAGTGGTCACCGGGTTCATGTCTAAGACAATCCCCCGTCAGCCCGGCGTTTACGGACGCGATGTTCGATCGGGCCCCGGCCGTCGCATAAGCTGACTTCCGCCCGGAAACCATACTGCCCCCACACGAGAGACTCGCTGGGGTAACAGCTGGGTAAAACCGGGTTGCCCTCAGGACCGCACCATGCCTCGGTAGGATACGATCCATCATTGGGACGTCCCACCCCCCGTTGCACCTCCCGGGGATCGAACCGGCGACCTCCAAGGAGGAAGCCGGCCCAATCCAAACCACATGGGATTGCCGGTTGGGCTAGGGGATGGGATAAAATAGGATTAGTTATGATAACTGATTTGGATGAATCTCATTTATAATTTGATTTATAATTAATAAAATTAAAATTAAGAATATATGGTAAATGACAATCCTACCCTTATAATCTTAAAATAAATCAAGGGTTAGGATGAGTTCATTAAATTCACAAAAATAGGGAGGTTCACAAATGAACTTAACCATATATATATATATATATATATATATATATATATATATATATATATATATATAGGGTTGAGTTCATTACAGAACTCTAAATAACTACAGAACTTTCAGAACTCCTAATAAACAATCATTTTACATATAAGTTTTTGTATTTGGGATTTTTTTATCATCTATTATATGTATTTCTTTGATTACATACATGTTAAAAGTAGTTTACATATGTTTAATTGCCAAAATTATATATATGTGTCATAACTAATTACATATATGTAAAAAAAACTAGTTTACATATGTGTAATTATAAAATTACATATAAAAAATGATAAAATTACTCTTAACTTGTATGTAATCGTAAAAATACACATAATAAATGATAAAATTATCGTAAACATAAAAATATATAAATAAAAAGATTGTTTATTAGGAGTTCTGCGAGTTCTGTAAATATTTATGGTTCTGAAATGATACTGGCCCTATATATATATAGGGTAAGGTTCATGCGAGAACCACCTTTATTGCGAGAACCGCGAGAACCAATGTGAACAAAACCTAAAATAGCTAAAAAAACCTAACCCCCACCCCCCCCCCCCAAAAAAAAAACCTACCCCTCACCCCCCCCCCCCCCCAAAGCTAAAATGCTAAAAACTAAACCCCAAAAAAAAACCTAAAAAAATAAAAAAAAATCTAAAATTTTTTTTTAATATTTTTTATGTTAAAATCGCTACTTTTAGTAGCAAAAAAAAAAAATTAAAATTTTTTTTTTTTGCTACTAAAAGTAGCGATTTTAACAGAAAAAATATAAAAAAAAAATTTGTATGTTTTTTAGCTATTTTTAGGCATTTTTGGTTGTGTTCACATTGGTTCTCGCGGTTCTCGCAATAAAGGGTGGTTCCTAACGGATCTTTGTCATATATATATGACAAAGATCCGTTAGGAACCACCCTTTATTGCGAGAACCGCGAGAACCAATGTGAACACAACCAAAAATGCCTAAAAATAGCTAAAAAACACAAAAAAAAAATTAATATTTTTTATAAAAAAATCGCTACTTTTAGTAGCAAAAAAAATTTTAATTTTTAAAATTTTTTTTTTTTTTGCTACTAAAAGTAGCGATTTTAACATAAAAATATAAAAAAAATAGATTTTTTTTATTTTTTTAGGTTTTTGGGGGTTTAGTTTTTAGCATTTTAGCTGCGGGGGGGGGGGGGGGGGGGGGGGTTTAGGTTTTTGGGGGGTGGGGGAGGGGGGGTTTAGGTTTTTGGGGGGAGTTAGGTTTTTTTTTTAGGTTTTTTGGGGGTTTTAGTTTTTAGCATTTAGCTTGGGGGGGGGGGGGGGGGGGGGGGGGGGGGGGGGGGTTAGGTTTTTTTTTAGGTTTTTTTAGCTATTTAAGTTGTGTTCACATTGGTTCTCGAGGTTCTCGCAATAAAGGTGGTTCTCGAGTGAACGTTACCCTATATATATATATATATATATATATATATATATATATATATATATATATATAGGATGGATCATGAGAAAACTAGTTTAAATGAGAAAACAAAAAAACTAACCAAAAAAGCCTAAAAAAACCTAAAAACATACCAAAATTTTTATTTTATTTTTTTTACAATTTTTAATAAAAAAAAATCGCTAGTTTTTATGCCTAGAAAAAAATTTTCAAAAAAAAAAAAAATTTTTTTTTTGGTTGTCTGCACATGTGCACTAATACATAAAGCTTAAACCACTTAACCCACCCCCCACCGACACCCCCCAAAAACCTAAACCCCCCACCCCCACCCCCCCCCCCCCCCCCCAAAAAAAACCTAAATTCACCCTCCCACCAAAAGCCTACCCCCCCCACCCCACCCCCCCAAAAACCTAAACCCCCCCACCCCCACCCTCCCGAAAACCTAAAACTAAACCCTAAACATAAACCCGAAAAAAACCTAAACCCCCCACCCCCACCCCCCAAAAACCTAAACCCCCCTCCCCCCACACCCAAAAACCTAATGCTAATCCTAAACCTCCAAAAAAACTAACCCTAAAAGCTAAACTAGACTCAAAAAGCTAATTTTAAGCATGTAATGCAATTGTAAACCCGAAAAAAAACTAAACCCCCCACCCCCACCCCCAAAAACCTAAACCCCCCTCCCCCCCCCACACCCAAAAACCTAATCCTAATCCTAAACCTCCAAAAAAACTAACCCTAAAAGCTAAACTAGACTTAAAAAGCTAATTTTAAACATGTAATGTAATTGTAGTACATGTTATATTGCACATGTGCACTACTATAATAATAGTATTGAAAAGAAGACGACACCATAAATCTTTTTTTATGTCATAAAAAATATGCTCGAATATACTTGAATGAAAGATACAAAAATTTGTGATATTATGGTGTCATTTTTGTTTTAAAATGATAACGTATGGAGAAATGGAAAATGTTTGAAAAGTTATATTTTTTTTTTTCCAATTTTACCCTCCTTCATTAAAAGTCCCCCCTTCTTCATTAAAAGTCTCCCCCCTCATTTTTAGTGCTTTTTGGTTAGTTTTTTGGTTTTCTCATTTATATCTAGTTTTCTCATGATCCTCTCCCTATATATATATGAAAGAGTAAACTGCCATTTTGGTCCCTAAGGTCACTTTTGCCAATTCAGTCCAAAATTCAAAACTTTTGCATCTGGGTTCATGTGGTTTCAGTTTTATTGCCATTTTGGTCAAAAAATAAATCAAGTTATATTTGTCTTATAAAATCCTGCTATTTTATTCTTTTGCTCATGGGCAAAATGGTCATTTTAAGCACTAATATATATAAATAAAATAAAAATAACCAAAAACTCTTCATTCTCTCTCTCTCTCTAAACACCCATCTGACTCTCTCTTCTCTCTCTCTAACACCACCGCTTTCCCTCAAATCCTCTTGTTCTTGTTGTTCCCCAAATAATCAGGAAATGGGTAATCACATTTAGCTCCAAAGGAGTCAACTTTCTTGGTTTTTTTCATAAAAAGTTTTGAACTTTAATCAAAATTTGAAGAACATTTGAAGGGTGTGATTAACTTCAAGAACAACAAGCCTCTTGGATTATATCACTACCAGTAAAGATTTTCACATGATTGATGATAATTACTCTTTATCTTTTAATTTAATTCTTGAAAGTTGGAAAATGAAAGATTAGAGGTTGAGATTTGTTGCCTCAGATCCAGGGTACTCCAAAAATTTATGAACAAAAAGGCTAATATCTTTTGTGTGTTTCCCTGTGATTTCTCACACCTTTTAACTTTCTTTACTAGGTTTCTTTTCTTCATTTTAATCTTTCTTGCATCTAGAGTTGTAAAGATCGTTATAGATTTGTGGTGTTAGAGAGAGGAGAGAGAGAGAGGCAGAGGGGTGTTTATAGAGAGAGAGAGGTGCTTAGTGCTTAAAATAACTAGTTTGCCCCCTGAGAAAAAAGACAAAATAACAGGATTTTACAGTACAAATATGATCTGATTTCATTTTTTGACCAAAATGGCAATAAAACTAAAACCACAGAAACCCAGATACAAAAGGTTTGAGTTTTGAACTAAAATGACAAAAGTAACCAAACCTTAGGAACCAAAATAACAGTTTACTCTATATGAAATTTCAAAATATAATTTCTTATTTTATTATTTAGTGTTCCTTAGTGGTTTTACATAGTGCAAGTTTCACGTAACAATGATCGAAACAATATGTGAGGCAAATTGTATTTGAAGTTGATAAAAGCAAAAAAGAAAAATAACATTCTTATATATCAATAATTTTCATTAATTAAAAAATTATTAAAGTAATAATTATTTAGTAAGTTATAGCTATCTAACGACATTTTGGGGAAAACTTGCCCGTCCAAAGGCCCATTACGGTAAAACCTGATTCGGCTCGGTTTCAAACTGGCGATCTCCAGAGAGGCATAGTTCTAAACTTTATTGCCACTACCAATGTCCTTCAAAGTGATGCTTGTTGGAGTATAACTTAGGACCTCAAAAAGAGAAAACAAATGAGTAACCATTAAACCAACTTGTCAAGACATCTAATGACATTAGAAGTGAGAAACTAAGTGAGATTTTTGTTGGATTTTATAATCAAAACATCATTTTAGTATATATTTTTGAATCAACACCCGTAAACATTTTTTTCACCAATACTACTTTAGGGAAAAAAGAGTAAATTGTCATTTTAGTCCCTGAGTTTTTGTCCAAATTTTCATTTTAGTCCAAATAGTTTTTTTTCTCCTCTGGGTCCCTGACTTTTCCTTTTTCTTGCCATTTTGATCACATTGTCTAACTTAGTCTAAAAACCAGGTTATAATCAGGGGTATTTTTTGCATTAAATTATTATGAAGTTTATAAATTATATTGTAAACTACTCCTGGTTATCACTACACAACGGTTATGCCAAAAATACCCTGGTTATAACCAGATTTTAGACTGAGTTAGGCAATGTGATCAAAATGGCAAGAAAATGAAAAATTCAGGGACCAGAGAAGAAAAGAAAACTATTTAGAATAAAATGGCAATTTGGACCAAATCTCAGGACTAAAATGACAATTTACTCGGAAAAAAAACTAGCCTATTTTTATTATTTTCTTTGAAACATGCCTTATGATAAATTGAGCGTTCATGAAGTAGAAGTAGACAAGACAAAGAAAGTTGATGTGGACATGACTAACAAAGGTATTTATCCTAGTGAAAGAGTGGAAGTATTCATCAAATCAGTTTTCCTTTCATTGAGTTTGTTCAGAGACCAATATCACATGCCATGGAGCAGCACGCCTAAAGTGCTGCCATGCCATGGAGGAGGCCGCACTTGCGGTGACACCGGTGAGCACACGTCCACACAGGCGTTCAAATGCGGGTAATGGTGGACGAGGATACTTCAAATATTGTTTTTTTTTTCTTTGCTTTTTTCATTTTAAATTGATTTGAGATACTTTAGTGAGTTGTACATTATACATTAATGACTTATTTTAGTGAGTTGTATAATGTATAATATATTATTTTTTATATTTCTATTTAAAAGTTTCGTATAGTAAAAGTTGGTTAAAAAAAGTTCGTATTATTGGCACACCTTCGCTTATTAAATCGACACCCTCAATACGCATCGTATAGACCTATATGATGCGTATTGAGTTGGTTAATTAATTCTGTGTCAGTCAAATGCTGACACTGTCTCACGGGTGTTAAATTAATACGCATCGTATAGGCCTATACGATTCATAATTTCATTGTTTGTTCAAGAACATTTGAACTGATACGATACGTATCAGCCTATACGATAGGTTCATAAATTCAGGGTTTTTTCAAGAACATTTGAACTGTCCGTATCGTGCGTAGGTCGGTAACGAGCGTCGAAACCTAAGACGTCGTAGATAGATAATAATTATAATATACCGTTCGGGTCGTCCGTAACGCGATTAGGTCCATTTCGAGTGTCGAAACCTAAGACGTCGTAAATATATAGTTTTTTTTTTATTTTTTAGTCGAAACGTCCGTATCGCGCGTAGGTCCGTAACGAGCATCGAAACCTAATACGGCGTAGGTAGATAATAGTTATAATATATCGTTCGGGTCGTCCGTAACGCGATTAGGTCTATTTCGAGCGTCGAAACCTAAGACGTCGTCAATATATAGTTTTTTTTTAGTCGAAACGTCCGTATCGCGCGTAGGTCCGTAACGAGCGTCGAAACCTAATACGTCGTAGATAGATAATAATTATAATATACCGTTCGGGTCGTCCGTAACGCGATTAGGTCCATTTCGAGCGTCGAAACCTAAGACGTCGTAAATATATAGTTTTTTTTTAGTCGAAACGTTCGTATCGGGCGTAGGTCCGTAACGAGCGTCGAAACCTAAGACGTCGTAGATAGATAATAATTATAATATACCGTTCGGGTCGTCCGTAACGCGATTAGGTCCATTTCGAGCGTCGAAACATAAGACGTCGTAAATATATATATATTTTTATTTTTTAGTCGAAACGTCCGTATCGCGCGTAGGTCCGTAATGAGCGTCGAAACCTAATACGTCGTAGGTAGATAATAGTTTTAATATACCGTTCGGGTCGTCCGTAACGCGATTAGGTGCATTTCGAGCGTCGAAACCTAAGACGTCGTAAATATATAGTTTTTTTTTTTGTTTTTTTTGTCAAAACGTTCGTATCGCGCGTAGGTCCGTAACGAGTCTCGAAACCTAATACATCGTAGATAGATAATAATTATAATATACCGTTCGGGTCGTCCGTAACGCGATTAGGTCCATTTCGAGCGTCGAAACCTAAGACGTCGTAAATATATAGTTTTATTTTTATTTTTTAGTCGAAACGTCCGTATCGCGCGTAGGTCCGTAACGAGCCTCGAAACCTAATACGTCGTAGGTAGATAATAGTTATAATATATAGTCGGGGTCGTCCGGGGAGGTGGCGGTGTTATATTTTTTTTAAATTAAATAAAAATTGTTATATTTTGAAAAACATTTGATTAAAATTGTTTAATCATGCAGATATGGAAGTCGCTATGGGTAGAGGGAGAGGTTGGGGAGGTGGCGGTCGAGGTGGCGGTGGCGGTGGAAGTGGACGTGGCCGCGCACATGGAGCGGCGTGGGCGTTGATCGCGATGGCGGTGCCTGGTGGGCGTGGCACTGGACGTGGGCGCGGGCGTGGCGCTGACCCTGGAGAGGATCCCCTGTTGGAGAATGATTATCTGAGGTTCGAGGAGGGGAGCGAGGCTTATCACAGATGTGAAAAGTTTCGTCGTATGGAGATTGGCGGCCACTGTGCCCTCGATTGGGGATGTCTAGAAGAGGTCGAGGAGGCAGCGAGAGCCCGACAGTTCATCGGACACGATACTCCATGGTCGAAGTATACTATTTGTTACTTTTTTTTCTTTGTTTTGTATACGACATGCCTACTAACCACACTGTGTGACAGGTTGTTCGATATTGCATACACGCCGTCTTACAGGGTCATGGCGTGCGAGTTTTTGTCGAGTTTCGACTTCGCTCCCAGGCCTGCAGACCGTCCGGAGGAGGATGACGATGAGGATGACCCGTGGATAGAGGTCAACTTTCGTCTAGCGGGGCAGTGGCATTTGATGTCACTCAGACGGTTTACCGAGCACTGTGGCCTTTACAGGGTGGAGGAGTTAGACACCCCCATCTACACCGACGGCATATGGATGGCCCCCCGTACGACTCTGATGAGGTTCTGGCAGGTGATCAGCACGCGTCGCTTCGGCACGTCGTCGAAGCAGAGGGCTTCCTTTATCACCGATCCCCTCTACCGCTACCTGCACAAGCTTATTGCAACATCTATAGCACCACGCGAGCAGAGTCGCGAGTGGTGCACTCTGGGGGATCTCTTTTACCTGTACCCTTATATGGGGGGAGATGTGCGCCCTCCATCGCTGCCTAGCCTAGTGGTTCATGACGGCGTTCCACAGGCAGGACAGGTCTATGCTGCACGGGGGGGGGGGGGGGGGGGCGTACATCACACGTATCGCCGTCTCCTTGGGCCTTGTTCCCCAACACGACCAATTATTCTTAGATGGGGGCGTGGTGGAGCCGAGCTTTTTATCACGTACTACCCTGATCGGCATGCACATGACGCGTGACTTCCCTGGGCTAGGTCTGCGATTTATAGCAGGGAACGGGCAGGTGTTCGCCCCCGCTGCTCTCCCAGACGTGTTACCAGAGTTGCTTCCGGAGCCGGCACAGGGTGAGGGTCAGCCGACAGATGGTGATGCCGCAGAGGGCGACGGCGGCGATGACTCCGACGACGACGATGGTGACCACGTTGAGCCACCACCGTCTCCCCCGCCGCCTCCATTTCCGTTAGGTGCTCCGGCACAGCAGGCGCAGCCACATGGGGTGCATCAGTACCCCTAGCACGTATTCAACGAATAGCTCGATCCACCTGTGGCACGTGCGTTGGCTGAGTTGGAGGACCGGATGCAAGCGCGGATGGAGGCCGCTCACGGTCGTATGGAGCGTCTTCTCATGGAGGCGATCTAGGCATTCCAGCGTGGTGAGCAGTCCGGTTCGGATCAGGGGGCGGGGACCTCAGGCACTGCGGGGGCGGGGCCCTCAGGCACCACTCAGGATCCATAGCTTTAGGATCGTTGTACTTTTGTTGTATTTTGACGGTTTATGTATTTTGAACAATTGCCTGTGTATGTACAAACTTATTATGTAATCAAATTTGCAGTTTCAGTGTATTTGTATTTGTGATTGTTTACTTTAACTGTTTAGATTGGTATTCTTGGTTACGTACAATCGATAATACGATATTAAGTTAAAAATGTGATACGGTACGATATAAAAATAATACGATACTTAACGATATAAAAATAATAAAGATTTTAAAACTTATTAAAATAAAAATAACTAATAATAAACACCAATAACAAACCCAAAACACCAAAATCCCAACACAACACGCAAAAAATAAACTTCAAAAATTCAGGGTGCCAATACGCATCGTATAGGCCTATACGATGCGTATGATGCCAGCCGCCAGACAACACCTGCACCTGTCAGTCTGCAATGTTTTTTAACTTTTTCAATACGCATCGTATAGGTCTATACGATGCGTATTGAAAATCCAGGGTGTGCAAATAGATAATGAGGTGTGGGAATAGAATTCCCCTAAAAAACTAATGTTTTTTAAAACATTTATTTACTATAGTTATTTTCAAAAAGAAATGTTGCCCAGAGCTTTATAGTCTAGTGGCATTTTGGTGGTGGGATAAAAGGTCATGGGTTCGATTCCTACAAGGGGGGCCTTTTTCCCATATTTATTGGGTTTCCTTCTGAATTGGTGTATAAACATTATGCCTAGTGGAGATGGATATGATCGGGTGGTTCCGCTGGTGGCACGATAATACTCCAGTGGTCTGTCAGTGATCCAGATTTGTCGTTCAAAAAAAAAAGAAATGTTAGAAATTTTAAAATGTGATGAATGTAAATTTATTGAGATTAATTGCCTGGATAGTCCCTGTGGTTTTCTATTTTTTCATTTTTAGTCCCTGTCTTTTCAAAATAACATGTTTGTTCCCTGTGGTTTGCTCACTTGTTACTCGGATAGTCTCTACACTGGATGGATGTTAAATTGTTCAGTTAAGTGTGTGTAAAATTACAAATTTGCCCTTACTATTAAAAATAAAAATTAAAATTAAAACAATAATAAAGAAATATGTTAACACTGGTGGTGCAGGTTTGTGTCCATCGTTTATAGGACCACTAAGTGGCATGTGTAAGTGACTTTCAAGAAGTCATGAGCTTTAGTAATTCTAAGGCCATAAAATCTAAATTTTTAATAGTCTAATACCAATGAGATTGTTAGGATCTGAGTTTCTTATGATTGTGCTTGTTTGATAATAATAAGAATAATTGCAGCGGAATTAAATGAAACAAACTTTCAACACACAATCAAATGAGAGAATTGTTTTCAACAAACATGTTTAACAGAGAATCGAATGATTATATTTATTACAATCTTCAATTACACTTGCATGAATTCATACAATCTCCCCCTCAGCCTGAGCTCACAGTGAATGTTCGTACAGAATGACTTGTGATGAAGAGAGCTAATAGAACAGTACATGGTACTGTTCTATTTATAGTACAGAACAAACCACTGTGGTATCTTTGCTGACGTCACCATGAAAGTGACATCTAACCTCCTAACAACCTGTAACCACTGACCTATACAACTACTGCTATTACAAACTACTGATTAACAATAAATACAAAGACAAGCTAAACTACTGCTTCTCATTCTACTGTTATACTCCTAGCAGTGCTTTGTGTCTTCAGCAGTACTTGAACCATGATAGTAGATTGAGCATCAGTGCTTGGACTTCAACAGTCTTTAGACTTGATGTAACGCCCCGCGTTTTCATACTTTCCATATTTAGAAACCATCATTTGTAAAACTATTTTTGGAAACTTCGTAGTCTTATTATCGTACTTTCATTAAAAGCAATGTAAAATCCGAGACTTGGATTATGAATAAAACTCGTATTTTGCTAATTTCATGATATACATACCTTATATATACTCGTACTTGCAATCTCGTGAAACAATTGACACTTATTCGTAATTCTTGGAAACTATGTGCTAAACTTGTAATTAAACTAAACTTATGCTTAAAACGTGTTTTGAACGTAAACGAAACTTGATTATGATACTTATACACTCAATTATACTTCAGTTTTGACCGCCATGCTTGATTGTACCTTAAACTATGCTTATATACTAAAACAAGTCCCTAAACTATCAAAAATGCATCTAAAGGAACCAAATATGAAACTTCAGGGGCTAAATTGTATTTTTTTGAAACTTGTACACGAATCAGAAGTGGCGGGCGGCCCGCTTCAGCTTACTGGTTATCTAATGCGGGCTGCATGGCCCCCTGTTACGCAGAAAACACAACCAGCTTCGATCAGACGCGAATTATGCACGAAATCCAAGCTTCTAAACCTCCCCAATCACCATTTAGCCACCTCTAATCACCTCCAATCACCTCCAAACTCTTCCACTATAAATATATACCTTCTCCAAGCATTCTTACACTTTCAACACTCTCAAATCACTTCAATTTCACTCTCAAATCAGTTGCAAACTCAAGATTCGGGCAGATTCATACACTTGTACTAAAGTGAGCATAACTTGCTCATTTCTTAACGAAATTGCTTGATTCTTCTTCCTACTTGCTTGGATAATCATAGGGTATGATTCCTTGACTTCTCCTTGGAGAAATCAGACCTGGAAATCCCCTGAAATGATCCAAAAACTTTCTGTTTTGATTTATGTTCTTACAAACTTGTTTAAACTTCATCAAACTTGTGTCTAACACATCTCATACCTATGTCCCAATGCTTACAATCTCTTCTATGGTTGGTTAGGCTTAAAAACAAGGTTGAGACACTTGAAATCAGAGGATTAAACCTCAAATACTTTCTATTTTGTTTAGGGTATTTCACCCACAAGTCATGTTCAAGCTAGTTCTTGATGTAGAGTGATTATGGAACAACTTGGGTTGTTCCAACATAAAATCCTCACATGATTTGATGATTTCCTATTAGTTAGATTGTTTATATTATTGTACTAATCTTAGTTCTTGACCCTCCTTGGTTGTTTTTACATCAAGTGTAGTGGTGAACATACAAGGGGTTCCTAAATGGAAACATGTTCTTCCTACCCCATACATGACATTCATGATACTAGAGGTGCCTAAATGGAGATTTAATCTCCTGCCTCCTACTTGAATTATTGGACTAAATAATATGTAATACTTAACCTAGATATATATATACCCTCATTCGAACCTTTGATATTGAACTAGTGTTTACATGTTAAAGTAGTAGAACATCATTTAAGACCTAAACCTTGTTATGATTCTTATGGGTGTTCAACTCATGAAAACATTTTCATAACCCTTGTGGTTACCAAGTGTCATACAAGTGTTAAGTGTTGAAGATGATTATTTTCACATGTTATTCTCATATCTTATTTTTATGTTGTTTTAAATACCGAATCTCGACTCTAAGCATACTTGAACTTTAACCCTTACACATTCAATCTTTTAACCTCATCAACTCGTCAATAATTGGATAATTGGAAAGCATATGCAAACTTTGTGAGTATACTCGTATTTTCCCCTTTTTACTTTTACCACTTTTGGGGTGTAACATGTTTACTTATCAACAACTTACACATGAAAAATTTGCTTAAACATATGAACATTCCTATTAACATGCTTGTATACGTGATGGCTTGATACTTTAAACTTGGGTTAATATTATGTGTTGAACTTATCATTAACTTCGTATGAGCCAAACCGTGACATATGTAGCGCTATAGGATTAACGACCCGCCGCCCGTAACTTGTGGTTATGTCATGAGCATATTGCGTTTTCTTGGTTTGATATGTTAGACACATACCATGTTTTTATGTTTATCTTGAATCACATGCTTGCTATGAGGAATTGTTCAAAACTTATCTTTTGTTATGTACGTACCAAACTTGTATACTCGCCTTTGCTTTTGCATTGAACTTTATTTTAAACATGTTACAGGTTGAGGATGATGATGCCATGAAATGAAGTAGCATTGATACCTAGATACACATATAGACGTTTAGATTAAATACGTTGTATAAATGTCATATTTGTTGTCGTATTGTTCTTTTGTATTAAACATGTTGTATTTCAAATTTCATGTATTGTAACATTTATTTATGAAAGAAATCATTTTATCTTTAATTCTATTGTCACAATTTAGCGTTATGTGTGATGAGCAATCTTTCTTCGTCTCACTCCGATGTTTCCGCCATCGGTTGGGGTGTGACAGATTGGTATCAGAGCCATAACTATAGGGAATTAGGTAGAATTGCCATGCTTTTACCTAGTCTATAGTTTTTAGAGCCTTATTCGTATGTTTTGCTTGAACAACTACATGATGCTTTATTTGTTTCGTATTCATGCTCTTTTAAACATGTGTATCACTCGTGAGTAATATTCGACATGATATTCTTATGCGTTAATGCTTGTCTTATTATGTGTTAATACTTGTTTCATTGTTCGATTCTTTATGTGTTACTCTAAACATATTTCTCTATCTATTAATACATGTTTTATCGTTTCGCTACCCAAGCACCATTCTTGATATGCTTTCTTATGTGTTTATACTTGTTCATGTATTTCCTTTGACATACACTTCCCTCATACATTTTTCTCGGTATTTCTAAATCCGAAAACACTCATAATACACAAACGAGACGACTTCACCAAAATAGGCGTGAAACCCACAATTTGGTGAATGACTCTCAATCCTTCTACTTTTCCTTTTACACGAAATTCACCGCCAAGTTAGGAGTGAAATCCTCACCGTGATGGAGAAATTCGAATTTCAAATTCTAGTGGACCCTCGTCAAAGTGTCAAAATTAACTTTTGACCCGGCGAGTACCAACCACACTTAGGATACTAAATCGCCAAGTTAGGGGTGAAACCCGCACCTTGTCGACTAGTTCCACTCCTTGATTTTCATTAATCCCGCCAAGTCTCAAATTTTCAATTGAATTGGGGACATGTAGTAACCGGAAGGGTAAATACCGTTAACCGACTTGTCGGCAAGAGTATTTCACCTATTAGGCCAAAGCATGCTCCTCAAATTCTAAAGACTTTTCGACCACTTTGGTTAGTCAACGTTCCGTTTTGGAACCATCCCAAATTTAATCAAACATACGTTATATTATTTACTTTATTAGATGCAATCTTTCGAATTCAAATTTGCTTTCGATATTTTCTTCTCACACACGCATCATACTAAATCTTTTTCATACACCTATACATATGCATGATTTCATATAATTTAAATTCGTATTTCTTGTAACGAAAGGTGGAGACGTATCATCGAGATAGGAGTGATTTCCTTACCTTGACGATTAACTCCACTCCCCTTTTCCTTAAAACGACCTCACCAACAAGTTCGGGGTGATTCCCTTACCTAGGTGATCGTTACCAAAACGCCTCTTCAAAATATCTTATTATGCAAACTCGATCATGTTTTATACCTAAATTATTTATCATCATTCAAAATACATACGTATACGATTTCGAAATACATTGTTTTATCAAGCATACTTTCTATCCTACAACCTATTTTTACCTAACTCACATACACGGATTCTTAACTTATCTTAAACGTTTTACTACACAAATCTTCAAACCTTACGCAATGCTACCTATCAATTTAATCGGTCCAAGGAATCTTTTGCCCATGAACCCCATATTCAATTTAATCACTAAAACGCACTCATGATATATACCACCAAACTAAGGACTATCATTCTCAATCGGAGGATCAAACCAACCTTTCTTTTACACCTATAAGATCTTAAGGATGTTATACGATTGTTTTACCAAAGATCCTTTTCACATCAATAAATCATTTGTTAGAACTTTTAACAATCACAAAGTCCTTTTGCTAAAATTCTTTTCTAAGGATCCTCGTTTTCACAAGAACCTCTTAAATTCATAATTTCTTATTTGATGAAATGAACTTACTTTTGATTGAAAACCTTTTTCCTACACCAATTTACAAAACTCGTGGGCAAGAAGACTTCTTGGATACCGACCATCCTTGGATTACGTAAACTCTTTTAAGACAAAAGTAACATTTCCATTCTTTACAAAATGCATTATGATTAACCAACGAATACTTTATATCCTTTTACATATGCAAACTATATTCTACCTTTCAAACCAAACTCGGTCTGATTTTGATTCGACGAACTCATTGTTTTGTTTAAACAACTATACATGCATATCATCATACACGTTTTAGTCGTGGCATCGCGACAATTCCCTTTGTATCGTTCGTATTTACATGCTCAATCTCTTGAAGCACTTTTACTTGCTTAACTTTGTTATGTTTAAATTAATACTATATACGCAATCATTAGTACTTGTACTCACGCTCATATTCATAACAATACATTTTATGTTTATACTTATACTCATATGTTTCATGTTTTTACCTATACTCATACGTTGCGTGCTTATACGTATACACATACTACTCGTACATGTTATGTTGATACTCATACTTGCGTGCTTATTCATACCTAAACTTATACTTATGCTCATACTTTCATTTATACACATGAACCATACATTCGTACCCATACGCGAGCAAAATCCGAGTGATTCGCTTGCGTGGGTCCTATACATACATAAGCATGGACTTGCTTACATACTTTATTCTTATACGCACTCATTCTTATTTTAAAGTAGACCTACCCAAATCCATACACCACTAGTACAAGCTATGCGGATCATGCGACAATCAACATAATCACGGGTGCACACGGGATTATAGTGATAGGCGTATGAGAACTATAGAGTGTACTACTGTGTATGATGAGACACGGAACGTAACATGACACGAATAACGAAACGGACGTAACATGATCGAAACATGGTGGATACGCCGCTGGTACTTCCTATATACAAGTGTTTTCACCATATTACCAAATTTCGTAAAACGTGCCATGAGAAATTCGGTGTTTTGCAGACCTTTTGGACCTAATACAACTTCACACAACTCACAAACGCATTATATCCGATTATCCATGACGAGACTTCATCCTCAACACACTACGTTCATCTATCCAACACTTATGCTATTCTCATACTGGTACTCTTTAAGAGTCATTCGTTCATTCTATACTCGTATTATTTCTCCTTATCCTTTTAGTTCATACAAACCTCGTTCGCAATTAAGCTTGTTTAAACATTCGAGTCCTAACTTACCACGTTACCTATAAAATAGCCTCCCTATTCTGGATTCTCGTGTGACTATACTTAGTATACCTTTAAAGCTTTATTTAAAGTGCCAGACCTCCTCGTTTCACTCAATAAACAATCTTCTACAAATGTGATTTTGTTACCACGTCCCATCAAAATACAAACCGTTTGTCAAATATCTTCTTTCTTAATACGTCACTTTTTTTTAAATACGTCGCCAATTCAAGTTACCCAAAGTTGTTAGACTCACTTCACCTTTATACGCACCTACACATTTTCAACTATGTCAGATACCTCAAATGATTTTAGGCAATAAACTCACTCACAAATTTACCTTGTCGTTCTCCAAAGTTTTGTGCCTTTTAAAATGTTTCAAAATTTCAAGTCTCAAATTTTTACTAAAACTCTTCGAGTCTACCTCTTGAATAAATTTCGGGACGAAATTTCCTAAAGGAGGGGAGACTGTAACGCCCCGCGTTTTCATACTTTCCATATTTAGAAACCATCGTTTGTAAAACTATTTTTGGAAACTTCGTAGTCTTATTATCGTACTTTCATTAAAAGCAATGTAAAATCCGAGACTTGGATTATGAATAAAACTCGTATTTTGCTAATTTCATGATATACATACCTTATATATACTCGTACTTGCAATCTCGTGAAACAATTGACACTTATTCGTAATTCTTGGAAACTATGTGCTAAACTTGTAATTAAACTAAACTTATGCTTAAAACGTGTTTTGAACGTAAACGAAACTTGATTATGATACTTATACACTCAATTATACTTCGGTTTTGACCGCCATGCTTGATTGTACCTTAAACTATGCTTATATACTAAAACAAGTCCCTAAACTATCAAAAATGCATCTAAAGGAACCAAATATGAAACTTCAGGGGCTAAATTGTATTTTTATGAAACTTGTACACGAATCAGAAGTGGCGGGCGGCCCGCTTCAGCTTACTGGTTATCTAATGCGGGCCGCATGGCCCCTGTTACATAGAAAACACAACCAGCTTCGATCAGACGCGAATTATGCACGAAATCCAAGCTTCTAAACCTCCCCAATCACCATTTAGCCACCTCTAATCACCTCCAATCACCTCCAAACTCTTCCACTATAAATATATACCTTCTCCAAGCATTCTTACACTTTCAACACTCTCAAATCACTTCAATTTCACTCTCAAATCAGTTGCAAACTCAAGATTCGGGCAGATTCATACACTTGTACTAAAGTGAGCATAACTTGCTCATTTCTTAACGAAATTGCTTGATTCTTCTTCCTACTTGCTTGGATAATCATAGGGTATGATTCCTTGACTTCTCCTTGGAGAAATCAGACCTGGAAATCCCCTGAAATGATCCAAAAACTTTCTGTTTTGATTTATGTTCTTACAAACTTGTTTAAACTTCATCAAACTTGTGTCTAACACATCTCATACCTATGTCCCAATGCTTACAATCTCTTCTATGGTTGGTTAGGCTTAAAAACAAGGTTGAGACACTTGAAATCAGAGGATTAAACCTCAAATACTTTCTGTTTTGTTTAGGGTATTTCACCCACAAGTCATGTTCAAGCTAGTTCTTGATGTAGAGTGATTATGGAACAACTTGGGTTGTTCCAACATAAAATCCTCACATGATTTGATGATTTCCTATTAGTTAGATTGTTTATATTATTGTACTAATCTTAGTTCTTGACCCTCCTTGGTTGTTTTTACATCAAGTGTAGTGGTGAACATACAAGGGGTTCCTAAATGGAAGCATGTTCTTCCTACCCCATACATGACATTCATGATACTAGAGGTGCCTAAATGGAGATTTAATCTCCTACCTCCTACTTGAATTATTGGACTAAATAATATGTAATACTTAACCTAGATATATATATACCCTCATTCGAACCTTTGATATTGAACTAGTGTTTACATGTTAAAGTAGTAGAACATCATTTAAGACCTAAACCTTGTTATGATTCTTATGGGTGTTCAACTCATGAAAACATTATCATAACCCTTGTGGTTACCAAGTGTCATACAAGTGTTAAGTGTTGAAGATGATTATTTTCACATGTTATTCTCATATCTTATTTTTATGTTGTTTTAAATACCGAATCTCGACTCTAAGCATACTTGAACTTTAACCCTTACACATTCAATCTTTTAACCTCATCAACTCGTCAATAATTGGATAATTGGAAAGCATATGCAAACTTTGTGAGTATACTCGTATTTTCCCCTTTTTACTTTTACCACTTTTGGGGTGTAACATGTTTACTTATCAACAACTTACACATGAACATTTTGCTTAAACACATGAACATTCCTATTAACATGCTTGTATACGTGATGGCTTGATACTTTAAACTTGGGTTAATCTTATGTGTTGAACTTATCATTAACTTCGTATGAGCCAAACCGTGACATATGTAGCGCTGTAGGATTAACGACCCGCCGCCCGTAACTTGTGGTTATGTCATGAGCATATTGCGTTTTCTTGGTTTGATATGTTAGACACATACCATGTTTTTATGTTTATCTTGAATCACATGCTTGCTATGAGGAATTGTTCAAAACTTATCTTTTGTTATGTACGTACCAAACTTGTATACTCGCCTTTGCTTTTGCATTGAACTTTATTTTAAACATGTTACAGGTTGAGGATGATGACGCCATGAAATGAAGTAGCATTGATACCTAGATACACATATAGACGTTTAGATTAAATACGTTGTATAAATGTCATATTTGTTGTCGTATTGTTCTTTTGTATTAAACATGTTGTATTTCAAATTTCATGTATTGTAACATTTATTTATGAAAGAAATAATTTTATCTTTAATTCTATTGTCACAATTTAGCGTTATGTGTGATGAGCAATCTTTCTTCGTCTCACTCCGATGTTTCCGCCATCGGTTGGGGTGTGACACTTGATCAGTTGTTGAAGATCAGCAGTTGTTGTAGAAGGGCAGTAGATAGAAGTCATCAGATGTTAGGCCACATTCAAGGAGGAAGACTGATGCAAACAACTGCTTATTCTGAATCCACTGATCTGATCTAGTTTTGGCTTTATCAACTGTTCCTTTGGTAGGGTTCAATCCCAACAATCTTCCCCTGGAACAGATGATGCCAAAACTTTTCATTATTTTGGATTTTTATTGCCTCATCAATAATTCCCTGACTTGTCCTTTGAATTGTAATTCAAAGTCAATGGAATCTGTATCATCCTCATCCCTGCACAGTGGAAGCTCAAGGAGATCCTGCAGATCTTTAACACCCAGGCCAAGTGCTTGTTTCCTTGATATGTGCTTCACCTCACCATTGGATCTGAGCAGAGTCAATACGTGGGTCTGTTTATCAGGCTTCCACTTTAGTATCTTTGAATCCAATGGGTTTCTTGGTAGATTTTTTATTGCTGATGAGTTTGGAGATTGAGGCCTGGTGATGACAACTTTAGCAGGATCTTGGGATTGTGTTGAGCCTTGATTTTCTACCATAAGTGTCTGAAGTACCATCTTCATGATATATTCTTCTGAAGCCTGGTCTTCTTTTGATATTGTTGCATCCATCTGCTGTTGTTTTCTTCTTTGATAATAAATAGCAGCAGTTGGAACAGTGGGTCTCCTGATCTGTAACTTCTGTTTTCTGACTGGAACCACTGCTTTTGGATAATCAGGCTTTTGAGGAGCAGTGGGATCCCTTTTCCTCAACTCTTCCAACTTTTTGTAAGTGGCCAACACTTTATCCTCTGACCACCTTGTGACATGGTTCCTTGGCCCATAATCAGCAGTTATTAGTTCTTCTTTCATTCTTTTCAACTGTAGGGTCATTTCTGGTACATTCTTCTTGTACTTGGCCCATACTGGAGGAGTCTGCTTTACCTTGTTTTTGATCATTTCTTGAATTCTGGCTGTTTCCTTTTCTAGCTCACTGATGGTCCATTCCTTGTACTGGTGCTTTTCTGCCTTGTACTTCTTGTAAGCCATGATATATTCAAGATAGTCTTTCCTCAAACTTTCATCATCTTTTTCAGACAGTTTTTGACAAAGGTCTTTTGAGAACTGTTCCAAAGTTCTGACCTTGGTGAGCAGGTATTGCAGATTTCTCTGAATCTCTTTATCAGACTTTCCCTCTGTATCTCTTTTAGATATATCTTCTGCTTGTTGAGCTTTTATTTTGAGATACTCTTCAATGTTTCTTGGGAAAGGATAACCTTGAATGGAAGGAAGTTTCCTTTTTGCAGGGTCATCTTCAGAGTAAAATGATTTTATCTACTCTTTGACTGCTGGAAGATCCAATGGGTATTGTAATCCCAAAGGAACAATAGCAGTGTTTGTATTCAGAACTTGAGCTGATGATAATGGAACAGGGTTTGGAATGGTGACAAGGGATAGTGGTTGTGTAGATGTTGGAGTTGGGGAGGTGTCATCTTCCAGTACAATGTTGGTTGCCCTTCTCCTTTTGTGCTTAGGAGAGGTTGGTGGTGTTTTTGTAGGTTGAGTGGTGGTGATTGAGGTGATAGGTGTCTGACTAACAGTTGTTGAAACAACTGGTGTTTCAACCACTGTTGTCACTCCAACAGTTGATGTGTCAACTGTTGTCTTCTGCTTTTTGGCAGGTGGTGTTGGTGGTAGTGAAGTTGTTTTTGGTGGGGCAGTGGATTGAATGTGAGTTGATGTGATAGTGATGGCAGTTGTTGGGGTAACATCTGTTGAAACCACTGAAGTACCAACAACTGTTGATACAACAGGTGTCTCAACATCTGTTGGTTTGGAGGTTTGATGAGAGGAGCTTTTAGGGGTTTGAGGAGTATGTTTTGTGATTCTGGAAGGTGTGGATTTGGGTTGCCTTACTTTTCTAGTAGGCTGTCTTCATTTAGGTTTACCCTGCTCTTCCTTGGGTTCAGAAGTACCCTGCTCTTCCTTTTTCACCAAAACTTTCTTCTCCTGCTCAAACCTTTTAACCCCTTTTATCTCCATTGACTCTTTCGTGTTTGCTTTTAATGCAGCAAAGTCATTTTGAGTCTCATCAACCTTTTTGGAACCATCTGGCCTGGGGATTTCCACAACCAATTTCGATTTTGGATCTGGTTCAATGTATAGACCATCTTCATATCCCTTCTTCTTCTTAATTTTCTCCCCCTTTTTGGCATCATCAGGAGGATTGTCAACAAAGATGATTGTATGAGGAGCAGTGCCAGTGGTTTGTAGTAAATGGGCCTTAATTGCCTTGATATCTGCCTGTGTATCCTTGAACCTAGCTTCCATCAGATTTCTGTGAATTTGAACTTCATGTTGTTGATCAGCATATTGTCTTTGCTGATGAAGTATAGGTTGAAATAACTTCCAGAGCTCAGCAGAGGATGGAGCAGATGTTGCATATGTTGCAGTAGTGGGTGGTGCCTTTTGAGCTTGTAACAACTGTTGCAGCATATCTTTGATTTCTGCAATAGAGTATCAAGTTTATCAACCCTCTCCGTCAATTCTCTGTATTTTAAACCATCACCCAAGTTAATGGGATCATCTGATTTCCCACCAGTGGTGGTTGTATCAGTGGTTGACTGTCACACCCCGAATTTCCACGTGTTACCGGTGGGCCCGGTAGGGGAGTATCGTGACGTGGTTGGCAACATAATAGTCAAACAACACAATATTTAAATGCACAGCGGAAGCAAAGTATAGATTTAATTCAACCAAACGATATTGTAATATTAAGTATCACAAATAGTCGAATATAAATCCACAGGTAGATCAAAAATAAAAGGAAACAATTGTTCAACAGTTTATGACATCCAAGCTGGCGAGACTTAATGTGGATGCTAGGAGACAAGCCAGCCTATTTCGCGTAGTACCTGCACTTAACCTTTTTAAGAAAATACGTCAGTTTACACTGGTAAATACGATCAACCGACTCATTTTGAAAAGAGTTTAAGAAAATGCATTTAAGGCATAAGGCACAAATAATATTTTATAACTTGGGATAATTATTTAAATATATAATACTTGTAGGGATTTACATGTTCCTTATGCGTTCAGTAGCCCGGATCGAGCCGGGTTAAAGATCAATTAACACACCACTTTATTTATGAGACACTAACAGGTGTACGCCTACACCTGAGTGCTAAGGTCGTGGCCATTTCGTAAAATGATGCCAGGGATATCCGGGACACGGTCATTAACCCCCAAAGGCTTTAAGTAAACAAAACAATATTAAACGAGACGTCTCAATACTTTCATTATCATTCATTCAATCAAAGATTCGACGCCCCGACCAAGCGGTATTTTATATACCGTACCCCAAGCCCGTATAGGGAAAATAAGTTAAAAGTATTTACCTGAGTAAGTATAGTTCAAAATCAGCGAGTGCAAGTATCTTTTACTGGTTCTCCTAATCTGGAACGAAGGTTTATAATAACCTATTAGAATCCTAACGGGTCTTTAGTTAAGCTTACGCTTAGACCGGTTAGTTTTAAAGATACGGTTCGTACGCACGATTAAGCGAAGACCGGATAGAATGTGATTTAGACCCGACAAGTTTGAAGACTTGCTTAATATGGGTATATGATACACATTCTGGATTTTGAGATAAAACCGATAAGGTTTGACCCGTTTCGGCTAATTTATGTAAACTAGTTACATAAACCGAACCGAACGCGCATGAAGCGTAACGGGTATCCGTAAGAGTCCTAAACAGGTTTCCTAAGTTAACACGCCTTAAATAAGTTGTGACATCCGTAGGATATCACCCGTGACGCCCCAAACGAGTTTAATCTCTTAATAAGCCCCGTAGGGGTATTTTGGTCATTTTAAAGATTATAAAAGGATTTAATTAGGTTTCTGTGAACCGGGTCTGATTACATCAGTAAAATGGCTTATTTAAACAGGTTATAACATTTGGTTATAAGTCTTATATGTCAAAATAGTTTTAAACCCAAACTATGCGTATAATACGCGTATAAAGCCGTTTTAAGCGACGTACGGTTCAAAATACGATTCTGAGTTTCCTGATCAAATAAACAGGTTCAAAACACTCTATTTAATATTTAAAATCAGTAGTAATTGGATTGGCGTCAAAAGGATTTGTAAAACTCATTTTATGGCCGAAAAGGGTATATTCGGTATTAACCGAATTAAGGCGCTAATCCAAGCTTATGATCAGTTTAAAAATAATTAAAAATCTTCAAAAATCCCAAAATATTATATTACATCAGTGGGTAAAAGGTTTGGTGTCAAAAATTGGGTTTAGATAGGTTTTATGCTAATGACGCCGTTTAATTAATAAAAACGTTCTTAATTACGTCATTAAGCATAACTCCTAATCTAGACCTCCGATTAACGTGAAATTTTCGGGACATGCATAATAATCAGTAACTAAGATTATGGCACTTTCATATTTCCAAAAATCTCGTTTTATGGTCATAAGGGCATTACGGTCAATATTTAGGCGATTAACAGAAACATCGGACGATTAGGGATTCGAGTGGTATAAACGCAGAGGCTTATACACACATGTAACTAGGTCCTAATGGAACTTTAAGGCATGTCTAAACCTATAAGAATCGGGTCAGAACTGAGGTCAAAGCAAAAGTCAAACTTTTGCGTATCTCGGTTCCGAATCGGTTCTAAACATAAAGTTGTCGAATCAAGCAAGCGTATACAAGTTTTTATACTTATTTTCAGTTGGTAATAATGATAAAATAGGCTATACGCCATTTACATCGCTAATCATGCATTAAACCAAACATAACAATTCTGTTGACTTTTTCGGAAGAAGTTTGACTCGATAAACGACCTAGTTAGGATTCGAATTAGTGAGTGCCCTTTTAGGGGTTTATCAACCATATAAATACCAACTTATAACAACCTTTGATTCGACTAAACTCTGGACCGATTATTTATCATCTAAAAGTCAAACCGTAGTTAAGACGGTTTGATTTCTAGGCCATAAACTAAGCATAAAGGAATTAGGAAAGGTTAAACATACTTACACACAACTAATGGATGATATGGAAAGCTTGGATCAGTTCTTGAGCTCTTGAAAATGTCCAGAAGATGAAATGTTCATGTATGTGCAAAATGTGGCTTTTTATAACAACTTCAAACATCACGGATGATCAACAAATAGGTCTATGGGTGTTACCAAGTGATCAACATGTGTCCTACATGCTAAATACCACCTTAGACAAGCCCATGGAATGGAAAAATGGCATTTAAGTCGGTTTAAACATCAACACACAGCTGTACATAACATTCTGTTCAGACAAGGCAGTCGCGTAGCGCGACTGCCGGGGCCTATCTGCTCGCGCTACGCGAGGGTGAAGAAGACCAGCCCAACAAGTTTCCATTATTTGCATTTCAGTCCCTGGTCCTTTTAAACATCGCTTTCTCATTGTTTCTTGCAATTTGAGGCTTTAATATTTAACATGTGGGGCTTTAAGGCTTATACCCTCTTTGTTAAATCCTCGGGTAACTTTGTGATCACCCGAAAAGCCCTAAATTTCAATGTTGACGATTCTAACCCTCACACACGAATTTTATCACAACTTGCTCATACGATAACGAAACTTCATGAAATTTTTGTGGTACATCCTAGTGAGCATAATTAATCGTTACAAAGCTTCGGGTTTGTCAAAAGGTCACTCAGAGGTATAACTTAAACATGTTGGCACATTTAACCCCTGTAGTTTGTAATCTCTCACTTTCTTTCACGATTCGCTTCGTATGATCCATGACCTATTCGTTTAAGGTTATAAACATCATGTAGGGTTATTTCAAAGTATATTTATTCATTGTTGACACTTTGAACCCATCTATTTACACAGTTTCACTGTTTGTCAACTTTAGTCCTTCAAGAACATTCTTTTACACGTTCAAACCTATGACACGTGTCAAAACATTATAGGACGTAAATTTTCGAGGTGTTACATCCTCACCCCCTTAAAATAAATCTCGACCCGAGATTTACTGAAATAAGTAAAGGTATTTTTCTTTCATCGTGGATTCAACCTCCCACGTGAATTCGGGACCTCTACGGGCATCCCATTTGACCTTTACAAAAGGTATATGCTTCCTTCGAAGCTTCCTCACCTGTCGATCTTCGATCGAAAAAGGTTTTTCCACAAATTTCAAGCTCTCATCAATATGCACATCTGTATAGGGTATAACCACTGATTCGCTAGCGAAACACTTCTTCAGATTGCAGATGTGGAACACATTGTGTATACTACTGAGCTCTTCAGGTAAGTTTAACTTGTAGGCAACTGACCCGACACGTTCGATAACCTCGAAGGGTCCTATGTATCTCGAGCTTAGTTTGCCTTTCTTACCAAACCGCATCACTCCTTTCCAGGGTGACACTTTAAGTAGGACTTTTTCACCTACTTCGAAGTGAAAATCCTTACGATTTGGATCAGCGTAAATCTTCTGCCTATTCTGGGCAGCTTGGAGATTGTTTCGAATCTGGAAAATCTTGTCCGTCGTTTCGAACACGATCTCTGGTCCTGATAACTGGACTTCTCCAACTTCCGCCCAACAAACTGGTGATCTACACTTTCTACCGTATAATGCCTCAAAAGGAGCAGCCTTGATGCTGGTATGGTAGCTATTGTTGTAGGAGAATTCGATTAATGGCAGGTTCTTATCCCAGCTACCTCCCAAATCGATCGCACATGTACGTAGCATGTCTTCTAACGTTTGAATAGTACGCTCACTCTGACCGTCAGTCTGTGGATGGTAAGCCGTACTAAAGTTCAAACGTGTGCCCAATGATTGTTGGAAACTTTTCCAAAAATGAGACGTGTACCTAGTATCTCGGTCAGAGATAATAGCTACAGGTATGCCATGTAAGGCTACAATCTTATCAACGTATAGTTGGGCTAACATATCGGAGCTGTAAGTCTCCTTGATGGGTAGGAAATGTGCTGACTTAGTCAGTCGGTCAACTATCACCCAAATGGTGTCATTTCCTTTCCTTGTCTTGGGTAACTTGGTGATAAAATCCATAGTTACCATTTCCCATTTCCAAGTAGGAAGTTCAGGCTGTTGTAGCAAACCTGATGGTTTTTGATGTTCTGCCTTGACTTGCGCACACGTCAAGCATTTAGCTACATAGGTAGCTACAGACTTCTTCAAGCCTATCCACCAATAATTTGCTCTAAGATCCTGGTACATTTTATCAGCTCCAGGATGAACAGAATATTTAGAGCTGTGGGCTTCCTGAAGGATAACATCTCGGAGTCCTCCATAAATTGGAACCCATATCCGTCCATTCAATCTAAGGATTCCATCCTTGCTAAGAGATAGCTGCTCCTCAGTTATTCCTAGCTTTTCGTTAGGATAGTTAGCTTCCAACACAGCTTCCTTCTGTGCAGCTAACAACCTTTCCATCAAACTGTTCTTTATTTCCATGCTCTTGGCATTAATTCGGATGGGTTTCACCCTCTCCTTCCGACTCAAGGCATCGGCGACTACATTCGCCTTGCCGGGATGGTATCTTATTTCACAATCGTAATCATTAAGAGTTTCCATCCAACGGCGTTGCCTCATGTTCAAGTCCTTCTGGTTGAACATATGTTGAAGGCTCTTGTGATCAGAATAGATCACACATTTGATTCCATATAAGTAGTGCCTCCACAGTTTTAGTGCGAATACAACGGCACCCAACTCCAAGTCGTGGGTGGTGTAATTCTTTTCGTGCACCTTTAACTGACGTGAAGCATAGGCAATGACTTTGCCTTTCTGCATAAGCACACATCCCATCCCGGTGTGTGATGCATCACAATAAACTACAAACTCCTCTATTCCATCAGGCAATGTTAGTACCGGAGCATTGCTCAACTTTTGTTTCAGAATATCGAAGGATTCCTGCTGCTTAGGACCCCAGTCAAACTTAATCTTCTTACGTGTCAGCGAAGTCAGGGGTGCAGCAATCCTTGAAAAGTTTTCTATGAATCGCCTATAGTATCCTGCCAAACCTAGGAAGCTACGAATTTCTGTAGGCGTCTTTGGCTCATGCCAATTCATGACAGATTCAACTTTAGCGGGATCTACTTGGATACCACGCTCACTAACAACATGTCCAAGAAATTGGACTGCTCGAAGCCAGAATTCACACTTTGAGAACTTGGCATAGAGCTTCTCTTTATGAAGTAGTTCCAGTATGCAGTGAAGATGCTTCTCATGGTCAGCTTGGTTCTTTGAGTAGATGAGAATGTCGTCGATGAAGACGATGACGAATTTGTCTAAGTGCGGCTTGCAAACGCGATTCATGAGATCCATGAACGCGGCTGGTGCATTAGTGAGCCCAAAAGGCATCACTAGGAACTCGTAATGACCATAACGAGTCCTAAATGCTGTTTTGTGCACATCTTCATCTCTAACCTTCAATTGATGGTAGCCTGACCTCAAGTCAATCTTCGAGAAGAAACTTGCCCCTTGCAGTTGATCGAACAGATCGTCGATTCTGGGCAAAGGATACCTATTCTTGATAGTAACCTTATTAAGCTCACGGTAGTCGATGCACAGACGCATCGATCCATCCTTCTTCTTAACAAATAACACTGGTGCTCCCCAAGGAGACGAACTAGGTTTGATGAAACCTTTAGCTAGCAAATCATCTAGCTGCGTCCTCAATTCCTTCATCTCCGTTGGTGCCAACCTATAAGGCGCCCTTGCAACTGGTGCTGATCCAGGAATAATGTCAATTCTGAATTCCACTTGCCTATCTGGTGGCAAACCAGGTAGTTCTTCAGGAAATACCTCGGGGTATTCAGAAATGACTGGGATCTCTCCAAACTTGGGTTTCGGTTCATCAATAATCACTTGTGCCATGTAGATGACACAGCCCTTCTTCAAACACTTAGAGTCTTTGAGTATAGACATTTTCTCGGGCAGCCCATACTGGGTATCTCCCTGGATAGTAAGTGATTCACTAGACGAAGTCTTGATCCTCACTTGCTTCTTATTGCAAATAATCTGGGCCTGGTTATGAGATAACCAGTCCATACCCAAAACTATGTCGAAACCGGCTAGTTTTAAAGGAAGTAGGGACAAAGGAAAAGAGTGATTCTTAATGGATATGAAACATCCATCTAATAGGGTTGAAGCGGTTTCTAAAGTGCCATCTGCTAGTTCCACCTCATAGTTCACACTTAAAGTTCTAACATGGAGTTTTAACAATTCACAAAACTTATTATCTACAAACGACTTATCAGCGCCTGAATCAAATAACACTCTCGCATAAACATCATTTACGAGAAAGGTACCTGTTATCACGTTGTCGTCCTTGACGGCTTCCTTAGCATCCATTCTGAAGACCCTAGCATTGGTCTTCTTGGCCTCTTCCGGCTTCTTGGCATATTTTGGGCAATTGCTCCTGATGTGCCCCTTTTCATTGCAACCATAGCAGGTCGCATCCTTTATCTTCTTGCAATCCACGGTTTTGTGTTCCCTGGATTTGCATAACCCACATGCAAAAGGCTTCGATGGTGTTTGTGAGTTGGATTCAAACCTGCACTTCCCAAAGTGCTGCCTCTTGCAGGTTTTACATCTGGGTTTTTCACCCGACTGTTGACCATCCTTCTTAAAACCTGACCCCTTCTTTTGGTCATTGTTTCCCTTCTGCTTCTTGTCTGATCGTCGTGAGTTATCATCCTCACGCTTCCTCTTTTCGGTATCATTTTTCCTTTGTGACCTCAGCCTGACAGCATCCGAGGTCAGAGATAACGATATGTCCGTTACTGACCGAAAAGTGGTTGGTCTGGAAGCTTTTACACTTGCTTTGATCTCCGGTTCCAAACCCCCGATAAAATGAGCTATACGTTTAGGCTCCGGAGTTACCAAGTAAGGGACCAACCTTGACAAAGTATTGAAAGTAGTAAGGTAGGCCTGACAGTCCAGGTTTTTCATGACCAGCGCCAGGAAATCAGATTCAATTCTCTCAACCTCGTGTTGAGGGCAGAAATTTTCTTTGATTAGTGCCATGAACTGTTCCCAGGTCATGTTGTATAACGGGACTTTCCCTGTGGCTTGGATCAAAGATCTCCACCAGGCTAAGGCTTCTCCTTTGAAAGACTGTGAGACAAACTTCACAATATCCCTATTATGACAACCACTAATATCCACCACAGTATCCATTTCGTCCATCCACGTCATGCAATCAACAGCTCCTTTTTCCCCATTGAAGTCTCTGGGTTTGCACGAGACAAAGTACTTATATGTGCAACCCCTATTACGAGGTTCTTGGTTCTGTACGACTCTTTGGGATGGATTACTCCTTTGATTCGAGGAGTGGTGAGAATTACTGTTGTGGGCAGTGTGGGTCCTGGAGGGTGTTCTAGTGTGTGATGCAGAATGGGTCCTCGTATGGGTACCACTTGATCCATGGTGTTGTCTATCCATAGCTCTATTAACTGCATTGTCTATCATAGCTTGCAACTCTGCACCCGCTACGTTTACATGGGCATTATCATTCCCTATCCCTTGGTGACTGTTGACCTCGTTTGAGTCTGCCATGTTTCTTGAACTGTAACACATTGGCAATAATTTATTGGTGAGTTTATCATATAATTGTCTTTTATGGCACTTTTTATTAACCGTGGTAACATAGACCATATATGGTTAATTTATTACTCACCTTTATTTAGGATTTCTAATATAATTTATCCTAATTATAAAACAATAACAGTATTTATTAGCACATAAGGCCTAGTCACAGGGACAATATAGATTATAAGCTAGGATTTCAGAGAATCAAAGCATGAAGGTTTGAACAAAGTTCCTTACCTTTATCAGACAGGGTCATAGACTAATACTGTCTTTTGTCTCATATGAAAATGAGAAGGGCCCATAGGCATTCCATTACCAATAGATGGTAAAAAGAACCTATCATATTTATTAATGATTTAACCCATGATTCAGAGATCATTAAGTTGGGTTTAGAATCTTTGAAAAGATCCATATATATAATAATAACACGTGTGTTTTTAACGAATCATGTCTGCCAGGAGTGTTAACATGTTTTCAGATGTTAACAGGGATTTGAATCTTTTTAACTAGTTTTACCATCTGGGCCCGGTCTTAAAATGACATGCAGGCTAGGTTATACTTTTAAGATCCTTACAAAAATAACATAGGCAGATAGACTTTTAAAAGGAATGATTTTGATTTATTTATTTCATATATCTTTTAATTATGCATAACATAGCAAAGATGAAATTTATAAACTTACATTCCATTAAACTAAGAGTAGTACATTTTGCCCTAAACGGGACTTTTCACCGAAACAGATGCCCACGCAGGAGCAATACAGATAATACATGTCCTCACAGGGACGGTCTACAAAAGTAAATGTCCTCGCAGGGACTACTGGAGACAAGTCCACGTAGGGACTAAGTACAAAGATAGATGTCCACACAGGGACTACATACACACATAAATAAATGTCCACGTAGGGACTTGATTTAAACAAGGAAATACAACAATATATATATATGGGGATTTAACGATCCCGTTTCTTCTTCCCCTTAAGCAAGTTTGCCAACCCACTCATAAATCCCTCATTCTTTCTACGTTCCTTCTGGAAGTCTCGCTCCACTTTAGCCAGTCTTCGACGGAGTTCCTCCTGCTCAGGTGGAGGAGCCCGTGGTGGCTGGTACTGTGGTGGCGGCTGAACAGGTGCTTGATACCCCCGAGCTGGGTATCCCATTCCCCAAGGGGGTCCGTATGGTCCTTCAGGATTATTATGGGCTTGGTAGCTTGATGCTATGTTGTAAGGGTCATCAGCATAGTTATAGCCATGGTATGCTGGTGGTCCATATGGGTTGTAAGCTGCCGGAGCAGTATAAGCAGGTATTGGGTGGCCAAAACCCGGTGATGGCGGTAAAATAGGTGCTGAATTCACCTCCGAAACTGGGACAGAAGGTCCTTCCATCTGTGGGACTTCATGAGTAGGCGGGTAATGGCTACCGCTAGAGTGTTGAGGGGTGTTGAGACGAAAGTCAACTTCCCGTGCTGAGATCCGTGCACCAGTCCTCCTACGTCTTGGTGGTTCTGGAGGCTCTAGGTGAACTGGCGGCGGTGGAGGCGGTGGCGTGACTGCCTCATAACGTGGATCCACAGAGGGATCTTGCTGCTGCAGTGGCGGCTGCTGGTGAGGTGATGAGTGTTCAGATGGTGTATAGTACCACTCACACCGTTCGAACCGTGCCATGTGACTATCCGGACCCTGGTATGGTGTTCCGTGGAAAGACGAACCGTCTGAGATCACGAAAGGATGGTTAAATGATCCGGTTGAAGCCTCGACGGGATCTGTGTCCTCGTCCATATCTTGATCACCCGAAAAGTGATCCTCTGGTCCTAGTGGGTTAAAGCCCACTTGCTCTGGCAGGTACTCTGCTGGGTTAAACTGACCCTGAAAAACAGGAGTAGGGTCGCCAAAGAAACGTTGCGGGTTGTGGGGTTCATTCTCTGACTGAGGCCCATAAGAGTCATGAGATGGAGGTGTTGAGGCGTGCGAAAAAGATCGTCTGGCATCGTCTTCATTGGTCCTCCATAGCTCCCTCGTTTCGTCATTCCTTGTAGAAGAAGTTCGTCGATATGAAGGCCCTGCCTCATGGTCGTTAGGGGCGCTAGCTGGCTCCTTTCCTCGACCACCTCGTCTAAATCTTGGCGGCATTATTGTACCTGTTAAAATACACAAGGTAATAACAAGGAAATATAAAGGACAAATATTTAATCAAAAAAATTTTGAACAATTTGGATTATTCCTAAGTTCTTTGTCTAGACTCAAAGATTTAGGAATGTGCAATTGTGTAACTGAGATTAAACACAAAAGGCTAGTGTTTAATTCACTCAGAGTTGGCTCTGATACCAACCTGTCACACCCCGAATTTCCACGTGTTACCGGTGGGCCCGGTAGGGGAGTATCGTGACGTGGTTGGCAACATAATAGTCAAACAACACAATATTTAAATGCACAGCGGAAGAAAAGTATAGATTTAATTCAACCAAACGATATTGTAATATTAAGTATCACAAATAGTCGAATATAAATCCACAGGTAGATAAAAAATAAAAGGAAACAATTGTTCAACAGTTTATGACATCCAAGCTGGCGAGACTTAATGTGGATGCTAGGAGACAAGCCAGCCTATTTCGCGTAGTACCTGCACTTAACCTTTTTAAGAAAATACGTCAGTTTACACTGGTAAATACGATCAACCGACTCATTTTGAAAAGAGTTTAAGAAAATGCATTTAAGGCACAAGGCACAAATAATATTTTATAACTTGGGATAATTATTTAAATATATAATACTTGTAGGGATTTACATGTTCCTTATGCGTTCAGTAGCCCGGATCGAGCCGGGTTAAAGATCAATTAACACACCACTTTATTTATGAGACACTAACAGGTGTACGCCTACACCTGAGTGCTAAGGTCGTGGCCATTTCGTAAAATGATGCCAGGGATATCCGGGACACGGTCATTAACCCCCCAAAGGCTTTAAGTAAACAAAACAATATTAAACGAGACGTCTCAATACTTTCATTATCATTCATTCAATCAAAGATTCGACGCCCCGACCAAGCGGTATTTTATATACCGTACCCCAAGCCCGTATAGGGAAAATAAGTTAAAAGTATTTACCTGAGTAAGTATAGTTCAAAATCAGTGAGTGCAAGTATCTTTTACTGGTTCTCCTAATCTGGAATGAAGGTTTATAATAACCTATTAGAATCCTAACGGGTCTTTAGTTAAGCTTACGCTTAGACCGGTTAGTTTTAAAGATACGGTTCGTACGCACGATTAAGCGAAGACCGGATAGAATGTGATTTAGACCCGAAAAGTTTGAAGACTTGCTTAATATGGGTATATGATACACATTCTGGATTTTGAGATAAAACCGATAAGGTTTGACCCGTTTCGGCTAATTTATGTAAACTAGTTACATAAACCGAACCGAACGCGCATGAAGCGTAACGGGTATCCGTAAGAGTCCTAAACAGGTTTCCTAAGTTAACACGCCTTAAATAAGTTGTGACATCCGTAGGATATCACCCGTGACGCCCCAAACGAGTTTAATCTCTTAATAAGCCCCGTAGGGGTATTTTGGTCATTTTAAAGATTATAAAAGGATTTAATTAGGTTTCTGTGAACCGGGTCTGATTACATCAGTAAAATGGATTATTTAAACAGGTTATAACATTTGGTTATAAGTCTTATATGTCAAAATAGTTTTAAACCCAAACTATGCGTATAATACGCGTATAAAGCCGTTTTAAGCGACGCACGGTTCAAAATACGATTCTGAGTTTCCTGATCAAATAAACAGGTTCAAAACACTCTATTTAATATTTAAAATCAGTAGTAATTGGATTGGCGTCAAAAGGATTTGTAAAACTCATTTTATGGCCGAAAAGGGTATATTCGGTATTAACCGAATTAAGGCGCTAATCCAAGCTTATGATCAGTTTAAAAATAATTAAAAATCTTCAAAAATCCCAAAATATTATATTACATCAGTGGGTAAAAGGTTTGGTGTCAAAAATTGGGTTTAGATAGGTTTTATGCTAATGACGCCGTTTAATTAATAAAAGCGTTCTTAATTACGTCATTAAGCATAACTCCTAATCTAGACCTCCGATTAACGTGAAATTTTCGGGACATGCATAATAATCAGTAACTAAGATTATGGCACTTTCATATTTCCAAAAATCTCGTTTTATGGTCATAAGGGCATTACGGTCAATATTTAGGCGATTAACGGAAACATCGGACGATTAGGGATTCGAGTGGTATAAACGCAGAGGCTTATACACACATGTAACTAGGTCCTAATGGAACTTTAAGGCATGTCTAAACCTATAAGAATCGGGTCAGAACTGAGGTCAAAGCAAAAGTCAAACTTTTGCGTATCTCGGTTCCGAATCGGTTCTAAACATAAAGTTGTCGAATCAAGCAAGCGTATACAAGTTTTTATACTTATTTTCAGTTGGTAATAATGATAAAATAGGCTATACGCCATTTACATCGCTAATCATGCATTAAACCAAACATAACAATTCTGTTGACTTTTTCGGAAGAAGTTTGACTCGATAAACGACCTAGTTAGGATTCGAATTAGTGAGTGCCCTTTTAGGGGTTTATCAACCATATAAATACCAACTTATAACAACCTTTGATTCGACTAAACTCTGGACCGATTATTTATCATCGAAAAGTCAAACCGTAGTTAAGACGGTTTGATTTCTAGGCCATAAACTAAGCATAAAGGAATTAGGAAAGGTTAAACATACTTACACACAACTAATGGATGATATGGAAAGCTTGGATCAGTTCTTGAGCTCTTGAAAATGTCCAGAAGATGAAATGTTCATGTATGTGCAAAATGTGGCTTTTTATAACAACTTCAAACATCATGGATGATCAACAAATAGGTCTATGGGTGTTACCAAGTGATCAACATGTGTCCTACATGCTAAATACCACCTTAGACAAGCCCATGGAATGGAAAAATGGCATTTAAGTCGGTTTAAACATCAACACACAGCTGTACATAACATTCTGTTCAGACAAGGCAGTCGCGTAGCGCGACTGCCGGGGCCTATCTGCTCGCGCTACGCGAGGGTGAAGAAGACCAGCCCAACAAGTTTCCATTATTTGCATTTCAGTCCCTGGTCCTTTTAAACATCGCTTTCTCATTGTTTCTTGCAATTTGAGGCTTTAATATTTAACATGTGGGGCTTTAAGGCTTATACCCTCTTTGTTAAATCCTCGGGTAACTTTGTGATCACCCGAAAAGCCCTAAATTTCAATGTTGACGATTCTAACCCTCACACACGAATTTTATCACAACTTGCTCATACGATAACGAAACTTCATGAAATTTTTGTGGTAGATCCTAGTGAGCATAATTAATCGTTACAAAGCTTCGGGTTTGTCAAAAGGTCACTCAGAGGTATAACTTAAACATGTTGGCACATTTAACCCCTGTAGTTTGTAATCTCTCACTTTCTTTCACGATTCGCTTCGTATGATCCATGACCTATTCGTTTAAGGTTATAAACATCATGTAGGGTTATTGCAAAGTATATTTATTCATTGTTGACACTTTGAACCCTTCTATTTACACAGTTTCACTGTTTGTCAACTTTAGTCCTTCAAGAACATTCTTTTACACGTTCAAACCTATGACACGTGTCAAAACATTATAGGACGTAAATTTTCGAGGTGTTACATTGACTTAGGGAAAGTTTCCCAAAAATCATCCACTGATGCCCCTTGTTCTCGGTACTGGGGACTTCTTTCTTCACCAGAGGTTACCATTTTAAGTGAACCAGTGTATAATGGAATCACACCAGTGGACACTATGGTTCCCAAAGAAGAAATTGCCTTCAAGGGAGTCTGACTTATGAAACTATTGTCCAAGTGTAAACCAGTGGGTTCAACACTTGTAGTAGCCGCTCCACTTGAACTACTGACAGGAATTACTTGTAATTCCTTCAGTGTAACCTCCTCAACTATTGGTGGGTTAGCAAAGATAGAGACACCAGAATCAGTCACTTATTGTAGCATATTCTCATTGATAGGTGATTGAGAAGAACTGATTTGTGTATGTGCTAAATCAATTGCATCCAATAGAGGTAGTATTGTTGGTGGAATTTGTGAAGTGAGGATAGGGGTAGAAAGAGAATTTACCCCGGGAGGTGGGCTGTGGATGATGGAATCAAGTGATTCCAGAGCATCATAATGTGGTGTCCCTGTGGTTACAACCTGGTCTTTTTGAGAAGACACAGGAGGAGTTTTAGGCTCAGGTTGAGATCTTTCTTCCATCTGTTGTGAGGAAGTAGCAGCAATGGTTTCAGGGGAGTTTTGTGTTGTCACAGGTATTACCTCTGGGATCTCATCTTCCAGAGTTACCTTTTTGGTGGGTTTGGGGGGCTTTTGGATATTTTTCTTTTTGGGTCTTTTGGTGATTTTAGGTGTGGGTTTCACAGCAGTGGTTGTGCCACTGTGATCACCTTGAGCAGTGGGCTCAACAGCAGATGCCTGAGGAGCAGTGGTTGCTGCTAAAGTCTGCTCAGCAACCTCTGTTTGTGTTTTGGAAGGTTTTGACAGCCTTGTAAATGTTTCAGAAGTTAGGCTGTTCATTTGAAAATGATCTCCTTGAATAAGCACATGAGCATTATCCTTTGAAAATTTCTTTTGAAAGTAAAAACTTAAAAACCTTGGAAGTAATAGAAATGATTTTTTATTAACCTTTTTGACAAGATTATTGAAGATCTCCTGGGAATAGTTAAAATTTTCTCCGTTCAATATAGCATAGCCCAGGTATTGGATCTTTAATGGAATTTCATTGAAAGCAGTGGTTTTGTTTGACACACACATTAGGAGGGTATGAAATAAAAACCTTGTGGCAGGTGGAAAACGGCCCTTTTGTAAAGTATCTTTTTTCATTTCTTCTTCATACCCTCTTTCAATGAAATCAGTTTGATACTATGTATTTGAAAAAGAGTTTTTACCTGTAAGATCATCGAGTTCAAAAGCCTCTGAAATGGTTTGAGGCGTGATGGTGACTGAAATACCCTTTATTGATGAAGTAATGGCTAAGGGTTGTTTGTCCTTAGTCTCAAGTTTAGCATTTTTCCAAAATTCTTGTTGGGTTTTCAGGTAAATCGAAGCATCACAGGTCAACAAAGTTTTGTTCTTTGAAGACGAAAGAGCATCAATTACGGAGTTGAAGGTGGTGGTGTGACTTGGTTTTTCAAGTATACACAAGTAATTATGAGGAGTTTTGAATGGAAGAGCCATGATGAATCGAAGATGGTTAAGACCGAATGAAAAAGATGAGTGATTTGTGAGAGAATTTGGGAGAAACTGCTTTGTGAAGGGAATTTTGAATTCGATTCGACAGTGAAAACCCTGTTTGGGGTTTTGATCAGGGTTTTATAGGTGGAAAAGTGTATGCTGACGTGGCAGCGGTTACAAAAGATCTGACGGCTAAGTACTGTCCACGTGACAACCTCTGATGACTAATGGATGAAAGTTGTTAGGAAACCGCTGATGGAACAATATCAGTGGTTTACAACGGTAAGAATGAAAACAGTGGCTGACTATAACTATCAGTGGATAGTCTATCAGTGGATTAAAACACCGAGGTTTACCAACAGTGATTAATAATGAAAATGAGAGAACAGAGGTTGACTTTCAGCAGTGGACAACATTCAACAGAACAGATGTTTGAACCAAAACAATGGTTATAGCATACTTTTAAGGATTAATGAAAATTTTCATTTTTAGCTATTTTTAAGGATGGATTTTTGATTTTCTGAAAACATTTTAATGCTTTTATTCATAGAAAAACAAGATTTTGCCTGTTATTCCATTTTCAGCATACCAATCCTAGAGATCAAGCTTTCAAAGGTGGATGTGTCTAAAGCTTTTGTTAGCACATCTGCCAGGTGATCTTTAGTTGGAACATGGTGTAGGGAAATCAAACCTTTTTCATAGCAATCCCTCACAAAGTGATGTCTGATATCAATGTGCTTGGTGGTTGAGTGAGAAACTGGATTTTTGATGATATTTTCTGCTGCCTGACTGTCCAACATGAGAGGTGTCTTTAAGGCAGTGATACCAAAATCCAGAAGTTGATTTTGAAGCCAAAGCAGTTGGGCTGTACAGCTTGCAGTAGCTATATACTCTGCCTCAGCAGTGGATGTTGAAACAACTGCTTGTTTTTTGCTTTGCCAAGACACTAAGCAATTTCCTAGGAATTGGCACCCTCCTGAAGTGGACTTCCTTGTTGTATTACATCCAGCAAAGTTACTGTCTGAGAAACCTGAAAGCTTGATATTCCCATCAGCTGGATACCAGATACCAAGTGTGGGAGCACCTTTGAGGTATCTGAATATCCTTTTTACAGCAATAAGGTGTGCCTTTCTAGGGGCTGATTGGGATCTTGCACAAACACATGTTGCAAACATGATGTCTGGCCTAGATGCAGTTAGGTACAATAAAGACCCAATCATGCTTCTATAAAGAGTTTGATCAACCAAATCATCCTTTTCATCAGACATGACTAACTTGGTGGTTGCTATGGGTGTACTACATGGTTTGCAATCATTCATATCAAATTTTGTTAAAAGTTCTTTGGCATATTTGCCTTGATGAATGAAAGTACCATTTTGCAGTTGCTTTACTTGGAGACCAAGAAAGCACCGTAGTTCACCCATTGCACTCTTCTCAAACTCAGCTGTCATGAGTTGTCTAAACTCTTCAGACATTTTAGAACATGTGCTTCCAAAAATGATGTCATCCACATAAATTTGGACAATCATCAAGTCTTTCCCTCTCCATTTTAAAAACAGTGTTTTGTCTATTTTACCTCTTGTGAAACCAATGGAAAGAAGAAAGTTGGAAAGAGTTTCATACCAGGCTCTAGGTGCTTGTTTCAAGCCGTACAAAGCTTTATTTAGCTTGTAGACATGATTTGGATAAAATGGAACCTCAAAGCCAGGAGGTTGACAAACATATACCTCTTCTTGAATCTTACCATAGAGGAAAGCACATTTGATATCCATTTGAAACACCTTTATGTTGTGGTTGACAGCAAAGGCCAGGAACAGTCTAATAGCTTCCAATATTGCTACAGGGGCAAAAGTTTCATCATAATCAATGCCCTCTTCCTGTCTAAAACCTTGAACCACTAGCCTTGCTTTATTCTTAACAACAATGCCCCTTTCACCAGTTTTATTTTTGAAGACCCACTTTGTGCCAATAGGACTCACTCCCCCTGGCAGTGGTACAAGCTCCCATACTTGTTGTCTTTTAAACTCTTGGAGCTCCTCTTGCATGGCCTCTACCCAACTGTTGTCTTTCAGTGCCTCTTGGTACTTGACTGGCTGATGGAGAGATAGAAAACTAGCAAAAAGACAGATGTTTTAGGACTGACTTCTTGTGAGCACCCCTTCACTGATGTTTCCAATGATTTGGTCTGGTGGATAAGACTTCAAGAAGATTAGATCTCCTTTGTATGGAATAATGGCATTTAATGGTGAGGGTTGTAGATGTGAATCATCTGAGCTAACAACTGTTGGTGACTTTGATGATCCAACAGTGTCTTGAAATGGAGGTGGAGGAATAGGTGGAATTGGTGTGGACACATGTTGACTTTTATCCACTGTTTGAGGACTTTTATCAACAGTGTTTGATGATGTGGAAACAAGGGTTAAAGGGCTACTTTGGTCAACAACTGTTGAGGTAGCAGTGGTTGAGCTTTGACAGCTGTTTTGAACATCTGCTGCTCTGCCAATGGATTTGAAGGTTTATAGTGGAAGGATCACTTCATACCCATTGTCTAATGAAAGATTTTGAGATGGACCTGCACTTTTAGTCTTGACAGAAACATTTTCAAAAGTAAATTTATCAAGATCAAATAACTCTGCAGGGTTTGTAGGGATTTTCATTGAAGAAAGTTCATTGAACTTTAGATTCAAAGTCTCTTCCACTGTTTTGGTCCTTGTGTTAAACACTTTGTAGGCCTTAGCAGTGGTTGAGTATCCCAAATGATATCCACTGTCTGCTTTGGTTGCAAATTTTGAAATTGAGTCTTTTAAGTTCAAAATAAAGCATGGGCAGCCAAATACTTTAAAGTATGAGATCAGTGGTTTGATTTTTTACAGAAGTTCATAAGTAGTTGTTGGGATTGAACCCTATCAGAGGAACAAATAATTAAAGCCAAAACTGGATCAGAGCAGTGGATCCAAAATAAGTAGATGTTATGTATACAAGTCTCTCCCATTGAAAGTGGTTTCAACATCTGATAACCTCCAATCCACTGATCTTTACAACTGCTGATCAAGTCAAAGACTGATGAAGACTAAAGCTCTGCTGATCAATCTACTACTATGGGTCAAGCACTGATGGATATATCAAGTACTGCTGGGTTCACAGAAGTGGAAGGATAAATAAGTAGTTTAGCTTGGTTTATGTAATGTATTGTAATCTGTACTTAGCATAGCAGTGTTTGTATCAGATCAGTTGTTAGAGTTTGTTAGGAGGTTAGATGTCACTTTCATAGTGACGTCAGCAAAGATGCCATAGTGGTTTGGGCGTGCCTATAAATAGAACAGTACCCTGTACTGTTCTATCAGCTCTCTTCATCACTTTCATTCCTATACGAACAAATCACTGTGAGCTCAGGCTGAGGCATACTTGCATATTGTAATTGAATCTTGTAATAAATTCAAGCATTCGGTTCAATGTTAAACTTGTATGTTGAAAGCAATTCTCCTGTTTGATTGTGTGCAAAGTTTGTTTCCACTTATATTCCGTTGCATTACTTATTCATCTTTCATCTTATTTCAAACGTAAAACACAATCAATCCAAACTCAGATCCTAACAATTGGTATCAGAGCTCGGACAGTCAAATTTGATCTAACAATCATTTTGACATAAATAGTTCAGCTCACAATCGTTGATACTGATAGTTGTTCGTTTTGTTGAAAAACATAGCAAGGTTTAATCACCATCAAAGTTGATTAATCAGTGCCTGTAAAACAACCAGGATGACGTCACAATCACAAGATGATAAGAATAACACCAGCTCACTTTTCAAACCACCTATGCTTTAACGTAATGAATACAACATCTGGGAGAGAAGGATGGGTCACATCCTTGCTCAACAGAATACTGGATGTTGGAGATCTGTTGTTTTTGGACCACATGTTCCCATGGTGCCAAGTGCTGAGAATACAAAGAAGTTTGAACCTAAAAAAACCTGAAAACTATACTGAAACTGATTTTCAAAAGTTTGAACTCGATGCCAAATCATTTAGCATCATTGCATCTGCATTACCCAATGAAATTTATGCTGGGCTGTTACACTGTAACAGTGCCAAGGAATTATGGGATGCACTTAAGGAACAGTTTAGGGAACTGAAGAAGTTATTGAAAATAATAGGGAAATTCTGAATCAGCAGTATGAAACCTTTTGTCACATTAAGGGTGAATCATTGACTCAGCAGTTTGAGCGATTCAGTTGTCTCATTAGTGAGCTAAGACTTGTTAAAGTTACATTTGCTAATTCTACACAAAATAGCAGGTTTCTTAGATCATTACCTGAAAAATGGGATACAATTGCTTTTGTAACTAGGAATTCAGCTGAGTTCAAAGATCTGACACTGACCCAACTTCATGGTAGACTCCTGACCTATGGGAGTTAAACCAGAAAAAGAAGTTGCAAGAGTCTGGTAAAGTTGTTGATGATTATTCATTTGGCAGCACATCTCTTTTTGGTCAGGAAGAATCTGGTAGCAGTAGTAAGGATCAGAATTATGATCATTTTATTGATATAACTGGCGGTGGAAACTTTAATAACTCTGATTCTCACTCTGCAAATTATGCTTTTGCTGCAAATGGTGAAAACCAGATGTCAGGTAACTTGTGCTTTGAACTCAATTACTTACAGCAGTTTGATCCAACTGACCTTGAAGAAATGGACATTTTGCATCAATTGGCATTGCTTAGTGTAAGAACAAGCAAATTTTACAAAAGGACAGGGAGAAAATTCCCAGGGTTACATGGGAATTTAAAAGTGGGATTGGATAAGTCAAAAATCAAGTGTTATAAGTGCAATAGGCTAGGACACTTTGCTAGGGAATGTAGGAGTCAAACCACTAGTCCAATTGTTACTCATCCCAGCTCAAACCCTAGGCCACAAAATCAAAGCATTGTGCACTATTCCCATTATACCCCTGCTGCCCATGTCAACACTGCTCATTATGCAAACCCTATTCCTGTGCATTATGTTCAAACCATTGTCCCTCAAATTCAGTATGTTCAGGCTCCTGTACCTCAGGTTCAAGTGCAACCAGTTGCACCACAACAAGCTGCACCACCAACAGTGGTTCAACCAGATCAGCAAAGCTTTTTCACCCAAGGCTTTGTTGACAGGAGCAACTTACCTGATGAATTAGGTGATGATGTGACAACCCGCACAAAACCAGGTATCCGTACGACTTAATTAGTAATTAATTACTGCTGAATTACTGTGCTTACTTGAACTTGTGAATAAACTGCTACTTGAATACTGATACATGTACTTACTTGCATCATACTTTACTTATCATCACTACATTATTTACATGCTGAACCCTAGTGACAACCATGATGCACAAAAAGCATAGTAGCACTATAACGGATAACCTATTGAACATGCTGATAAGCCAGCATCAGGCAAACACTGCCTCTAAGGCCTGTAAGAGCCTGAAATATTTTGCTACACTAGTGGTGAGTGTAGGGATACAAGGGTTGTAGAACTGCGTCTCTAGGGATAAGTCACAATGACTGGATGTGCCTAAAACGTACTCTAAGTACAACACTGAGCACTTTACATAACAATCCAGCTTCTAGCTAACTAGTAAAGTGCCAAAACATGAGAAAAATATTACTAGACACTTTCCAAAGTGTCGGAAATAAGTTGTGTCACTAAAAATAACAATAACGACGCTTTAAAGCTTTATTAAGCGCTTTAACGGATTTCTATCCAACCGAACAACCGGACTTTACCGGAACCTGAAAATATTGTTATTTTCATTGTCTATCTTTTTCTGAGCCGGTTAGGGTCCCTGAACACCCTAACACACACTGTAAAGCACTAAACATAACTAACCAAGTTAAACACTTAACTAACTTGGTTTAACATAACTAATATCCAACTAACTAGTTAGAATCGAACTAGACCCCCCCCCCCCCATTACAAACCGTCCCCATGAGGGGGGGACACCCTTGTACTTTTATGGATTATAATAATCCCTCATGTCTAATATCAATTAGACATAGTGACCTTTGGATAATGACTGTTTTATTGCCTATAAGTTCATGCCTAAGCACACAAGGTCATTCACACTCACAAACTAAACTTCATCACTCCCTTTCCCTCTCTCAAAGGCTACGGCCAAACTCCCCTAGATCACCCAACCATTTTCGAGTTTTGTTCAAGCAATTCCAAGGTTATTCAAGCATTGAGGATCACGTATTAGGAAGCTTGGTGCAAGCGGAACGCGAAGGACCTCTCTACTTAGCTTTTATCCACCTCTTTTGCGCATAGATTCTTCCCTAGCCTCGAGCTAGAGGTATAATGTTTAAAACACCTTCTTGAACTAATCTAAAGTGGTTAAAAGGATTTGTATCGGTTAAAACTCGTTAACATGCAAGTTGATGCTTTAAAGTTTACTAAAAACACTAAAAATGGTGGTTAATAGCACATAAGTTGTGTAAATGTTGTAGTAATTGAAAGTGGTGATTATCTAGACCCGATCTATGTTGTGGTAGCTCGAATCATCGTTTAACCCGGTGTAGTCATGTTCTTGGATCATGACATAAGGCTATTTTTGAAGTAACAAGGGTTAAAAGGTGAAACTCTACCACACATGAAACATGAACTTGTGTAAAAATGTTTTACTTGTGTAAAAGTGTTTTAACCTGTACAATAGTGTTTAAAACTAGCAGATCTACGCATCTGCAAGTGGTAATTTCAAAGAACCACGTATAAAAAAAATCATGTATTTTAGAAGATGGATTTTACACTAACACGCATGATTTTTATAAACCACAAGTGTGTAAACACGTGTGAAATGAAAAGATCCGACAAAATAACAGTTTTTGTAAAAGATGACGGAAGTTGTAAAGATGGATTTTCTCTAAAAACGAGGTTTTTACAAGATCGAATTATCTTATATGAAGATCTACTAAATTTAAGGGGATTTACACCACAGTTTTGGGAAAACTGCAAGTTCATGTAATTTTTGGCAATTTACACATATATTGATTAGTTGTTGTGATGAAAGTTGTTCTGATCAAATAAAGAAAATTGTTGAGTTGATTTGATAAAGAAAATGATACGCTTGAAAGCGTGGCCACCTCCAGTTACAGAGGAAACTCTGGCGAAATTTTTCTAAAAACCTAACACTTAGAACTATTTACACTACAAGTGTTAGAATTATTTTGACATGTTTTCGAAACATAAATTTCGCCATGACTTTATTTACTAAATATTCGGAGGTGGGATTTTCACAAAATTTAACGTGATAAATATATATTTTTCACACACTGTTTATGATTATTTTGTGAAAATACATAGATATTATTTTTAGAGTAAAAATAATATTTACGAACGTTAACGAATCCAAAATAATACGAACGCTTTCACCATAAATATATAAGTTACACCGGTAAGTATATTACCACTCAATTGTTAAAACGTAACTTACGCACTTACGGAAATATTTATGAACGCGTATTTTAACAACGTATTATTGGAGAACAATGATGTGAAATGAAAATATAATATTTTTGAGAAAAATACTTATATTTTGGAATTGGAGGTATATATATATTAAGTGAGACTTAATGATTTAATTTGAACGCACATGTATTGAATCCCCCATCCTTGGGAAGGAGATTAACTACCAAGTATATACAGAACGTAAACACGAAATAGTTGTCTAACTATTTCCCAAAGATTTAACTACAAAGTTAAGGCACGGCCGTCCGTCTAATAGAATTAGCACTTGTAGGTCATCGCACAGCTTTCTGATTTGGAGTACTTGGTAGAGACGCACCGACTGTGAGTTCATGTCCCCCTTTTCTCTAACTGTTTTCAGTTTTCTTAACTGCGGGGGTGAAATACATGTTACTTTGCTTACAAGTACTTTATACACGGTATGGTTAGCGTAAGGAGGTTTACTACTTAGATCATGTGAATGGGTAGGCAGAAACACCGAGGGACGTAAGCGGTAGATCTATCTGGGTGTAGCGAGCCCAACTCTAGGCCCAACAGAACGGACCTCTAAGAGGACCAACAGAACGGACCTTGAGTGACTTTGTACCCGACGCAAAAAATCTGCTAGGTTGAGTCTTCCTACTTGCATTTCACACATGCTAATGGCCTTGCAAACCATTGGTGATCTCTTTTCCTTACACTGCTACATACCAGGGAACTTTTATACTTACAAGTGTTTTACATACTCACTTACACATGAACTCGCTCAACATTATTGTTGATTTTTCAACTTACATGTATTTCAGGAAATTAAAGATCTGGCGCGGTATGTTATGTTTTCCCGCTGCATAAGGGTTCCAAGGTCATCCCAGTTTAGGATATGTGACTCTTTCCTGGACAAGTCACAAATCTTAAACTGCGTTTATTTCATGTTAATGGTTATGTTGTTAAAGACAATGTTTTATGTTACGATGTTGTAAATCTCTAAGACAATGGTATGTTACTCTGGTTTTAAAACTTAATCAAACGGATGATCTTGCATGATTTTACTTCATATAGCTTTGTTATGGTTAAGCTATGGTATTAAGAAGTCACACCAAAATTAACCACGCTTCCGCAAAGCCAGGGTGTGACAGATGAAAATTTTGCACTCTATGCTACTAATGATGCTTCTAATGATGAATTTTGTCTTATGGCATTAGAGTCAATACCAGAAGAGCTGGATGCTGAAAAGGGGCAAACAAGTGCTGAAACAGTGGATGAAGTTGCTGAAGCAGTGGTTACTGCTGTTGCTGGTGAACTACTGCTGGGAGAAAATTCAGAAACCCTGATTGAACCATTGGTTGACTCGTGGTCCAAAGAAGACGAAAAGGAAGAAAAGAAAGAAGGGGATAAAGAAGAGAGAGTTGATGAAGAAAATGATCATCAATGTGATTGTGCCATGATGGCTGCAGCTAAGGTATCATCTCAGGTTCTTGAAAAACTGTGTTCAGACAAATGCATCATAGCATTTGCTAACATTAAAGAGGTGAATGAAAACCTTAGGGATAGAGTGTTGAATGATGAGGTCAAATTTGAAAGGTCTTTAAAAGAACTTAAAAACAAATTGGCTGAAAAGGATAAAGAAATATGCAGCTTAAAAGAAGAGCCAAACAATGGTAGAAAAATACCAGGTTTGCAAAAAGGAGTTGGAAACCACCCAAATCACTTGTGAGAAATGGGTGGAATCATGCAAAGGTTATGAAGTTATGCTTGAAAAACAGATCAAAAGAAATGTGAAATTTGGTATTGGTTTTAGGAAGCATGATGAAATTGAAAACAATGCTTTAAAAGAATCTGTTCAATCCACTGTTGAAGCTATTCCCACAAACAAGGATGGCCAAGAGGTTAAAATAACTGACAAACTTGGTAACAAAATAACTCTGGAAAGATCTGTGGGGTCCTCAACTTTTGAGAAAATTGAGAAATACCAATTTAAACCCACATGGTCTGATGAGTGTGATATCCTTGAAAACTTCAAACCAATGGATTTCACAACCACTGATGGTGCAAAAGATCCCAAGGTAAAAGTCATTCCACTCAAAGATATCCCAACAGTGGTTCAAAACTCTGTTGCTAAGGAATCTGAAAAGAGAAAGAAAAGGGAAAAGATCAAAAACCTGTTTTGTGATTTTTGTGAAAAGAAAAACCATCTAACAAAAGATTGTTTTCATCTAAAAGCATATGATCTCAACAAAACAAGTGTGATTGAATCTGCTTAGAGCTACACCATCTATGGTAAAACAAACCGCAAAACTCAAGAATGTGTGTATCTCAAAAACTTTGATGTAAAAAAGAATGAGTACACTGCAAAAACATCCTTAAGTTCATCAACATCATTTTTCAAATTCACCAAAAATCAACCACTGTTTGTGCCAGTCCAAACAGCTGTTACAAAATAGCCAAACCAAACATCAGTCAAAAGAGATGTTCAGGTGACTGATGCACCCCCTGCAAATCAATACAGAAAAGGCAAGGGCCAACCATCATACCAAAGGATCCCACATGTTTATGAGGTTTACAAAAAACCTTATAAACCAAGAGTGAACAGGTATCCTTTTGGTTATCAGCAGGTGATTGGTCAAAAACCCCAACAGTGGTTAGAGACAAACATTCCCAAAAATGTTCAAACCCCTGAGCTAACCATTGTCCATCCACCTGAACTCATCCCAGACACTGTTGAGACCCCATCCAAAGCCTTATTGGCTTTGGATACCCTAATGAACTAATCCTTTTACTTCATGTGCAGGGAGCTTCTGCATGCTTAGATAGCCTTTGGTATGTAGATAGTGGAGGCTCTAGGCATATGACAGGATGTAAAGCCCTACTCAAAGATTTCAAAATCCATGGAGGGGGTGATATATCCTTTGGTAATAATAGTAAAGGGAAAGTTCTGGGGTCTGGTACAGTACAGTCTGGCAATGTAAAATTTGAAAATGTCAATCTAATAGACAATCTGAAATTCAACCTCCTGAGTGTCTCACAAATGAGTGATAAGGGCTATGGCTCATTCTTTACAAAGGATTGTTGTAGGATTGTTGGACCAAACTTGAAAACTGGAAAAACCAAACTTGTTGCTCAAAGAAGTGGCAATGTTTATGTAGTTGATATGTCAAAAGAGAACCCCAGGACTGATGTCTGCCTGTTCTCAGCTGCCTCAAACAAAGAGACAGAATTATGGCATAGGAGATTGGGGCACACAAATCTCAAGAGAATCACTGCCATCTCAAAACAGGGGTTAGTAAGAGGTTTACCTGAAAAACTATTCACCTGTCTTGAGCATTGTGTTTCCTGCCTAAAAGGAAAACAACATAAAAGCTCATACAAATCAATTGATGAGTCCAAAACAACCAAATGTTTGCAAATGATTCATATGGATTTGTTTGGCCCAGTAAAAGTCATGAGTCTTAAGAAAAAGAGATATTGTTTGGTTATTATTGATGACTTTTCTAGGTTTACATGGACTTACTTTTTACACTCAAAAGATGAGACTGCAGGCATTCTGCAAGACTTTGTGAAACAGGTTGAAAAGCAGTTTGATTTGCCAGTAAAAATCTTCAGAAGTGATAATGGCAAAGAGTTCAGAAACAAGGAGTTAGATGATTTTTGTGTGTCAAAAGGAATTGTGAGGCAATACAGCATTCCAAGAACACCAGAACAAAATGGGGTTGTTGAAAGGAAGAACAGGACTTTGATTGAGGCTGCCAGAACCATGCTTGTTGATTCATGTTTGCCATTAACTTTTTGGGCAGAGGCAGTAAACACTGCTTGCTATGTCCAAAACAGAGTTTTAATCAACCCCAGGCATCAAAAGACTGCCTATGAACTGATGTATAAAATAAAGCCATTGATTTCATATTTCAAAGTTTTTGGCTGCCCATGCTTCATTTTAAACTTAAAAGATTCTATCTCAAAGTTTGCAGCCAAAATTGATTGTGATTATCATCTGGGATACTCAACCACTGCTAAGGCCTACAAAGTGTTTAACACAAGGACTAAAACAGTGGAAGAGACTTTGAATGTAAAGTTCAATGAACTTTCATCAATGAAAATCCCAGCAAATCCTGCAGATTTATTTGATCTTGATAAATTCACATTTGAAAGTGTTGCTGTCAAGTCTAACAATGCAGGTCCATCAGAAAATTCATCATCAGACTATGGATATGAAATCATCATTCCACAACAAAAGTCTGCATCAAGTGGAAGAGCAGCATATGTTCAAAACAGTTGTCAAAGTTCAACCACTGCTACCTCAACAGTTGTTGATCAAAGTAGCCCATTAACCCCTGCTTCCACATCATCAAACACTGTTGATAAAAGTCCACAAACAGTGGATCAAAGTCAGCATGTGTCCACACCATTACCTCCTATTCCACCATCTTTTGAAGCCACTGCTGGATCATCAAAGTCACCAGCAGTGGTTAGTTCAGATGATTCACATCTGCAGCCCTCCCCACTTAATGCCATTGTTCCATACCAAGGAGATCTTATCTTCTTGAAATCTCATCCACCTGACCAAATCATTGGAAACATCAATGAAGAGGTGCTCACAAGAAGTCAATCCCAAAACATTTGTCTTTTTGCTGGTTTCCTATCTCTCCATCAGCCAGTCAAGTACCAAGAGGCACTAAAAGACAACAGCTGGGTAGAAGCCATTCAAGAAGAGCTCCAACAGTTTAGAAGACAACAAGTTTGAGAGCTTGTTCCATTGCCACAGGGTGTGAGTCCTATTGGCACAAAATGGGTCTTCAAAAATAAAACTGATGAAAGGGGTATTGTTGTCAAGAATAAAGCCAGGCTTGTGGTTCAAGGGTTCAGACAGGAAGAGGGCATTGACTATGATCAAACATTTGCCCCTGTAGCAAGACTTGAAGCTATCAGATTATTCCTGTCCTTTGCTGTCAACCACAACATCAAGGTGTATCAAATGGATATCAAATGTGCATTCCTCTATGGTAAGGTTCAAGAAGAGGTATATGTTTGTCAACCTCCAGGCTTTGAGGATCCATTTAATCCAAATCAGGTCTACAAGCTAAATAAAGCTTTGTATGGCTTAAAACAAGCACCAAGGGCCTGGTATGAAACTCTTTCAACCTTTTTACTTTCCATTGGTTTCACAAGAGGTAAAATAGATAAAACATTGTTTCTAAAATGGAGAGGAAAGGAATTGATGATTGTCCAGATTTATGTGGATGACATCATTTTTGGAAGCACATGTAACAAAATGTGTGAAGAATTTAGGAAACTCATGACAGCTGAATTTGAAATGAGTGCAATGGGTGAACTCCAATGCTTTCTTGGTCTCCAAGTAAGGCAACTGCAAAATGGCACTTTTATCCATCAAGGAAAATATGCCAAAGAACTGTTGAAGAAATTTGAGATGGATGATTGTAAGCCATGCAGTACACCCATTGCAACCAATAAAATAGTCATGTCTGATGAGAAGGATGATTTGGTTGATCAAACTTTATATAGAAGCATGATTGGGTCTTTATTGTACCTAACTGCATCTAGGCCAGACATCATGTTTGCAACATGTGTTTATGCAAGATCCCAATCAGCCCCTAGAAAGTCAAACCTTATTACTGTAAAAGGATATTCAGATACCTAAAAGGTGCTCCCACACTTGGTATCTGGTATCCAGCTGATGGTAAAATTGAGCTTTCAGGTTTCTCAGATAGTGACTTTGCTGGATGTGACAAGACAAGGAAGTCCACTTCAGGAGGGTGCCAATTCCTAGGCAATTGTTTAGTGTCTTGGCAAAGCAAAAAGCAAGCAGCTGTTTCCACATCCACTGTTGAGGCAGAGTATATAGCTGTTGCAAGCTGTACAGCCCAACTGCTTTGGCTTCAAAATCAGTTGCTGGATTTTGGTATCACTGCCCTAAAGACACCTCTCATGTTGGACAGTCAGGCAGCAGAAAATATCATCAAAAATCCAGTTTCCCATTCAACCACTGTCACACCCCGACCACGTAAAACAACAAACCGTGGCGGAAACGTCGGGGAGTGTTGTAATAGAATTATTGTTTCATAACCATGGATGCAAAAAGAGTTTCGTTTTATTGATTCATTTAGTAAATTTACATTGTCTTAACACAAAACAAACGAGTTACATATCGACTATCACTGTTATTATGTCACTAAGGCCTCGTCCAGATCCTATGTGACGCATGCATCCTAGAAATCAATCAAGCAACAACACCTGAAACATATGTAAAAACAAAGTCAGCAAAGAAATGCTGGCGAGTACATAGGTTTTATAAGAGTGTTGGAAACATGGCTCGTTTATATGTTGCAGTACTTTATTAGACTTCAAGAGTCAAAATACAACCCTCGTTTTGAAAAGTGTATTGCAACATAAATAACCATCTCAAATCAAGTTGGTTATAATTTGTAAAATCTCGTAGCCATGATTCTTAACCCAAAACCATTTGCTTTAGAAAACCAATTTGTAAAAACATCTTGTGTTATCTCTTTAATAAAACTCGTATGGTTTATATCTTTTAGAAAACATCGTTGTGTGACATCGTTTCAAAATCGTTTACCCTAAGTGAACTAAATAACGTCACGGTGAGTAATATGTTGAAAACACTTATATATAAGAAGTACCAACGACGTATCTACCATGTTTTCACCATATTACACCCGTCCCGTTATCTAAACACTTACCAAAAACCAATCGTTTATCCAATTCGTTTAACTTGTTCAAATTGTTTCCAAATCGTTAACTCGTTTAAATCATCCTCGTTTTAATTGTGAAAATTATTTATGGTCGTCTCTCTAACAACATTCAAACCTTTGTGACTCGACTATCTCGCTTCTCGCTTCTCGCATTAACATACCACCAAAGGGTAAGTTAACTAACATCAGATTCAGTCGTTACCCACAATCCCCACACATAACCATGGGTGCGGTATGATAACGGGATTTGTCAGATCCTATGGTACCATAACCTAATACTGGTCAGCTTGATCAATGCTAATGAATGTCATTTGTTATGTAAATACAACCAATAAGTTTGTTCACTTTATTGAAATCGTTATTAGTTTAGTATAAACCATCTTAATTGTTTTTGAAAAACCATTGTTTAAACCTTGAAAATCATTTTGTACATATGAATCACCCCAAAACAATTGAAAACAGTAAAACAGGGGAACTATGTACTCACATGAAGTGCAAAGTATCCTCAATCAATAGAACTTCAACAAACTCAAGTAAACCAGAGAAATCAAGTAGCACCTAGTAATCGAATCACTAGTTAAACAATAGACGCCTAAATCGGAAGATTGGACATAATGAGGTCTTCTAAACCAAATGAGTGTTGGAACTCATGTGATATGGTTTAACAAAGCCTATATCCTAAAATTAAACCTATCCTAAGTGCTTTCGACCCATTATGACCTATTAAGGTAGCTTACGCTACTTTAACTTGTCGTGCGCGCAAATGCACGTTCGAGACGTCTAACTAGTCCTATGACAAGTATTATATGCTCAAACATGTTTAAATATGTTGTATAATCAGTTATGTGACAAAAGTTTAGGTTACATATGCTTCTTTACCAATTATGCATGAAAAGGGTATTTTGGTCATTTACCAAAGGCATATAAGTTACCTATCATACAACTAATTAACCTAAGTGACCATAAGGTATAACCTCGGAAGGTTATTCCCTATGCAACTATGGTCACTAAACATGTTTGGTCGGATCCTAATGATCAACCAAACGGGTCGTGTTCGAAAGTCTAAGCGGGTGTTTTAGTCTGCTTGACTTACGACTCTACACAAGCGCTAATCTAAAAAGTGACGAGCTAAACATGTCGAAACATGTTTAGTTAAGTTAGAAAACAGGTTTGGTATCAAAACAAACGGTTTTGATACCTAAAAGTAGTTTGGTTACAAAATACGCGAGAATACGCATTTTGGCCGAAACTACGACTCGTCATTGAGCCTAGATAACGTGGTAATCAGTAGGTATAGTCACTAGGGACTATAACCATCGTGATTACGCTCACGTTATGAAGTTCAAACGAACTTCGCATTGACCATAAACTGGTTAATGCAGAAAGTCAAACGCAGTTTGACTTTTACGATAAAAACGAATAAAAAGAATGAAAGAATACTTACAAAAGGTCCCCGCAAGCTTTGATCCGATTTACCCTCAGGTATGAAGTGTGTACTCCAACTTAGAGGGCCAAAATCAGATCAATGTGGGTTTTTCAAGTGAATGGTGAGGGGTATTTATAGGAAATCTAGAGCCGTTAGGATCGTTTATCGAGAAACGAGCTTTGATCATGGCCATACAAGTGGGCACACGGTATTAGAATACAAGGGGTACCTAAAAACCATCAAATTTTGCCCATAGGATGATCAAAACCATGTCCAAAAGGTCTGCAAACCAGCTGCTATTTTAAAAAAACAATTTGCTGATTTGTGCATCTCGGGCGGCCCGCGTAGCCTAAGGCATCAGCTTACGCGGCCCGCGTGGGCTAAGTTTCCAGAAATGACAAAATGGTCCCTTCACTTGAGAATCTTGCATTTCGGCTCATTTTTGACACGTTTAAGCCCCGTTAACCTCATTTCAAGGCTCTAAAATGAAGTTAAAGTATAGGGAACTCAAAACATGCTCAAAAACATCTCAGATGTCGGTTCGTTTGGTCGTACGGTTGCGTTGTTCGGTTAATTACGACGGAAGTCGTAACGAACGCAAAAACGATCCAAATTAAGCGACGAATGGAATTTTCTTATGCCAAACACTAAAATAGAATATTTTAATGCTTACATAAATTTTTGGATGTCCGGATATATTCAGAACGAAAGATATGCGCGAAAATACAAACTTGTGTACTTTTTGACGCTTTTAGTCCCTATTGATCAAATAAGTTTATTTTAGCATACCGAACCCCTCAAAGCCTATTTCTAAGCTATGTAAAGGATATTTAGGGTATGTTTAAATTATGATCAAGTTCTGGAATGTTCGTTACTATACAAATCGGTATAGTTTCGCAGTTTGACACAAATAGTCCCTGCGATCGAACAAACTTGATTTCAACACACCAAACCATCCAAAACTTATTTCTAAGTTATGTGGAGGTTATTTAAGGTATGTTAAGCCTATGTCACTGTTCCGGAGTGTTTGTCGCGTTATACTGACTGCGTTCACGCACCAGTTTGCGTATAACCTTCCAGAAAGCGATTTAAAGCTTGAAATCGGAGTTGAATCAAATTGTGAAATTACCAAACACAATTACACATATAATAACACCAAAACACATATAATAACACCAAAGCACATTGTTTTATTAATAATCAACATTGTTTTTACATTGTACAACGATTATAGAACACAGTTGTCACAACCACCAAACACGTTGATATCAGACATCACTTTGTGAGGGATTGCTATTAAAAAGGTTTGATTTCTCCGCACCATGTTCCAACTAAAGATCAGCTGGCAGATGTGCTAATCAAAGCATTAGACACATCCACCTTTGAAAGCTTGATCTCTAGGATTGGCATGCTAAACATGGAATAACAGGCAAAATCCTGTTTTTCTATGTATAAAAGCATTAAAATGTTTTCAGAAAATAAAAAATCCATCCTTAAAAATAGTTAAAAATGACTTTTTCATTAAATCCTTAAAAGTCTGCCATAACCACTGACTAGTTCAAACAACTGTCCTGCTTAAAAGTCTGTCCACTGTTGAAAGTCAACCCCTGTTCTCTCATTTCCTTGATAAGCACTGTTGTTCAAAATTAGTGTTTTATCCACTGATATGCTATCCACTGATAGTAAAAATCACCCACTGCCTTCATTATTACCGTTATAACCATTGATCTTGTTCCATCAGTGGTTTTCATAAAACACTTGTCCTTCATTTCATCAGAGGTTGGCACGTGGACAGTACATAGCGGTCAGATCTTTTTGTAACCGTTGCCACGTCAGCATTCACTTTTTCCTTTATAAAACCCTTCTCAAAACCCCCAAACAGGGTTTTACTGTCGAATCGAATTCACAAAAATTCCTTTCTCAAAGGAGTTTCCATCTCTTTCTCTCAAATCCTTCATCGATCTTCTTCTCCAAAATGACAAAATCAAAGTCATCTGCAAAATCCACTTCAAAATCATCTTCAAAAAAGGTCACTTAAATGGCTACCACATTCATTGAAATTCCATACAAGGCTCCTCACAACTATTTGGGTCTCCTCACAAAACCCAGCACCATGGATATCTACGATTCCATCATCGACATCATGTCAGCTTCAAAGTACAAAACTTTGTTGACGACAGATGCTCCGATTTTCTTGAAAACCCAGAGAGAATTTTGGAAAAATGCTACTCTTGAAAAACAAGGTGAGGACATCATAGCCATAAATTCCTCACTGATGGATAAAACAGTCAAAATCACACCACAATCCATTTCAGAGGTATTCGGACTAGATGATCAACAAGGTAAAACCTTTTTCCCTAAAAACGAATATCAAACTGATTTTCTTGAAAGAGGGTATGCAGAAGAAATGAAGAGGGATACCTTACAAAAAGGTAACTTCCCTCCTGCAACAAGATTTTTATTTCATACCCTTTTGATGTGTGTTTCAAACAAAACAGCTGCTTTTAATGAGATACCATTGAAGATTCAATACCTGGGATATGCCATTTTACAAGATGAAAATTTTAACTATTCCCAGGAAATCTTTGATGAGATGGTCAAAAATGTTTCAACAAAATCATTTTTGTTATTTTCGAGGTTCTTAAGCTATTAATTTCAACAAAAATTTGGAAAGGATGATGCCCATGTGCTCACCTTTAAAATAAACAGCTTAACTGCTGAAACTTTTACAAGACTTTCAACACCTTGCAAAACACAAGCAGAGGTGCCTGAGCAGAATTTAGCAGCTACCACTGCTCCTCAGGTATCTGCTGCTGAGCCCACTGCTCGAGGTGATCACAGCAGCAAAACAACTGCTGTGAAACCCACACCTAAAATCACCAAAAAGCCAAGACAAATGAAAACACAAAAGCCCCCCAAACCCAAATCAAAGGCAACTCTAGAAGATGAGATCCCAGAGCAACTGCCAGTGACAACATAAAAGTCACGAGAAACCACTGTTGCTACTTCCTCACAGCAGATGGTAGAAAGATCTCAACCCATGCCTGAAACTCCTCCTGCTTCTTCTAAAAAAGAACAGGTTGTACATATAGGGACACCACAATATGATGCTCTGGAATCACTTGCTTCCATCATCCACAGCCCAATGCTCGAGGCCAATTCTCTTTCTACACCCAACCTCACCTCCACAATTCCCCCACAAACAAAATTATTGTTGGATGCTCTTGATTTGAATCAGACACAAACCAGTCCTTCTCAATCACCTGTTAATGAGAACATACCTCAACAGGTGACTGGGTCTGATGTTCCAATCATTGCTAACCCACCAACAACACCTGAGGAGGTTACACCCCTAGAGTTACAAGTAACTCTTGGTGGTAGTCCAAGTGAAGCAGCCACTACAAGTGCTGAACCCACTGCTTTACATTTGGACAGTGGTTACATTAATAAGACTTCCTTGGAGGTAATTCCTTCTCTGGGAACACCTGTGTATCCAATGTTCACTGGTTCACTAAAAAGTGTTTATCTTTTTGAAGGAAGAAGTCCCCAGTTCCAAGACAAAGGGGCATCAGTGGATGATATTTGGAGTACACTCCCTGAATCAACCACTGTTACAACCACTGTTAGTAGAAAATCAGATGATCCCATTAAGTTGGGTGATGGTTTAATGTACCAAGAATTGACGGACAGAGTTGATAAACTGGATACCTCTATTGCAGAAATGAAAGATATGCTGCAACAGTTGTTGAAAGTTCAAAAGGTACCACCCACTGCTGCTCCAACTCAAGCACCTGCACAACTTGCACCTGCTACAAATGAGTTATGGAATTTGTTTCAACCATTGCTCCAACATCAAAGACAATTGGCAGATCAGCAGCATGAGATACATGTTCAAAAGCTGAGAAACATGATGGAGTCAAGGTTTAAAGATACCCAAGCTGACATCAAGGCTATAAAGGCCCATATTCTAAACACCACTGGCACTGCTCCTTCCATTGTTTTCTTTATTGATCACCCACCACCAGATAATGCCAAAAAGGGGGAGAAAATCAAGCAGTGGAAGAAGAAGGGAGTTGAAGATGGTCTTTACATTGAGCCACAACAAGATAGTATGCTCAAAGACATCCCTTTGCCAGATGGGTCCAAAAAGATTGATGTTACCACTAATGCTATTGCTGATGCATTAGCAGAGGAAAAAAGGGATAGAAAGGCTAAGGATAATGCCAGGTGGGAACAAGAAAAAAGAGCATTTATGGAGATAAATGAGCAGGGTACTTCTGAGCCTAAGGATGACCAAAATCCTGAGCCAAAAAGAAAGAATCCCACTAGAAAAGTGAGGGAATCCAAACACAAATCATCCAGACCCACAAAGCAAACTCCTAAACCTACCAAAAACCTCACACCTCAATCTTCCACCCAAACAGCTGTTGTAACACCTGCTGTATCAACATCTGCTGATATTTCAGTGGTTTCAACAACTGCTAGCCAAACACCTGCCACCACTTCAACACACACCACAACCACTGCCTTACCACCACCACCAAAAACATCATCAACACCACCTTCATCTCCTGCCAAAAAGCAGAAGACAACATATGTTACAACATCTGCTGTAATGGCAACAATGGTTGACACACCAGTTGTCTCAACAACTGTTAGTCAGCAACCTCCCACTTCAATCACTTCCACTTCAATAACCACCACTCAAATTACCACCACGGATCCGCCCAAAACATCATCAGCCTCTCCTCAACCTAAAAGGAGGAGGTTAATTCTGAAAGATGATGATACTTCACCATCACCAACATCTTCACAACCTTTATCAATTATTACCATAGCAAACCCTATTCCTCTCTCATCAGCTCAGGTTTAAAAGCCAATCCCTAACATTGCTCCTGCAGGTGTCCAATATCCTCTAGAACTTGCAGCAGTCAGAGAAGAGATCAAATCCTTCTATTTTGAGGATGACCCTGCTAAAAGGAGTTTTCCATCAGTTGGAGGATATCACAGGCCTAACAATATTGAAGAATATTTGAAAATTAAGGCTCTACAAGTAGAGGATATCTCTAAAAGAAGTACACAAGGGAAATCTGACAAAGAAATTCAACACCATTATCAATTCCTGCTCACACAAGTCAGATATTTGGAACAATTTGCAAAGAATGTGTGTCAACAGATATCAGAAAGAGCAGATGAATCCCTGAGAAAAGATTATATTGATAACATCATGTCTTATAAGAAATACAAGGGAGAAAAACACATGTATAAAGAATGGACCATTCCTGGGCTGGAAAGTGAAGCAGCCAGGATACAAGACATGATCAAAAACAAAGTCAAACATACTCCTCCTGATTGGGCAAAATACAAGAAAAATGTACCTGATAAGGCATTGGAGCTAAGGAGAATGAAAGAGGAATTGATCACTGCTGAATTTGGGTCAAAGAACCAAGTGATGAGGTTGAAAGAAGACAAAGTCATGGTCACTTACAAAAAGTTGGAGGATCTAAGGAAGAAAAATCCAAAGATTCCTCAAAAACGTCACTACCCTGAACAGAGGTTTCAAAAAGACCCCCAAAACTGCAAATCAAGAGAGCCACTGCTCCACCTGGTGCTGTTCTCTATCAAAGAAGAAGGCAAAAACAGATGGATGCAGAAACAACAGAAGAAATAGTTGCTGGTAATGAAGTGATAAATATGGTTTACAAACAAATGATGGCTGATATTCCTGAACTTGCTCAAGCTCAAAGCACTGCTCAGTCAGTCATCAGAAGGCCAGCATATCCAAACTCCTCATCCAATAAAAATCTCCCAAGAAACCCACCAGACTCAAAAGTACTAAAGTGGAAAACTGATAAACAGACCCATGTACTGACTGTGATCAAGACTAGTGGAGAAGTGAAAAAGATTTCAAGGGAACAAGCACTTGGCCTAAGTGTTGAAGATCTGCAGGATCTACTTGATATACCACTGTGCAGGGATGAAGATGACACAGATGCCTTAGACTTTGAGTTACAACTCAAAGGGCAAATAAGGGAACTGTTGATGAGGCAATAAAGATCTACAAATAATAAAGGGTTTTGGCATTATCTGTTCCAAGGGGAGATTGTTGGGATTGAACCCTATCAAAGGAACAGATAATTAAATCCAAAACTGGATCAGAGCAGTGGATCCAATATAAGCAGATGTTATGTATACAAGTCTCTCCCCTTGAAAGTGGTTTCAACATCTGATGACCTCCAATCCACTGATCTTTAAAACTACTGACCTACAACTGCTGATCAAGTCAAAGACTGATGAAGACTAAAGCTCTGCTGATCAATCTACTGCTATCGGTCAAGCACTGATGGATATATCAAGTACTGCTGGGTTCACAGCAGTGGAAGGATAAAGCAGTAGTTTAGCTTGTTTTATGTAATGTATTGTAATCAGTAGTTAGCATAGCAGTGTTTGTATCAGATCAGTTGTTAGAGTTTGTTAGGAGGTTAGATGTCACTTTCATAGTGACATCAGCAAAGATGCCACAGTGGTTTGGGCGTGCCTATAAATAGAACAGTACCCTATACTGTTCTATCAGCTCTCTTCATCACTTTCATTCTTGTACGAACAAATCACTGTGAGCTCAGGCTGAGGGGGAGTTTGTTACATACTTGCATATTGTAATTGAATCTTGTAATAAATTCAAGCATTCGGTTCAATGTTAAACTTGTATGTTGAAAGCAATTATCCTGTTTGATTGTGTGCAAAGTTTGTTTCCATTTATATTCCGCTGCATTACTTATTCATCTTTCATCTTATTTCAAACGTAAAACACAATCAATCCAAACTCAGATCCTAACAGTAGTCTTTTGATGCCTGGGGTTGATTAAAACTCTGTTCTGGATATAGCAAGCAGTGTTTACTGCCTCAGCCCAGAAAGTTAATGGCAAACCTGAATCAGCAAGCATGGTTCTGGCAGCCTCAATCAGTGTCCTGTTCTTTCTCTCAACAACCCCATTTTGCTCTGGTGTCCTTGGAAAGCTCTACTGCCTTACAATTCCTTTTGACACACAAAACTCATCCAACTCCCTATTTCTGAACTCTGTGCCATTGTCACTCCTGAAGACTTTTACTGTCAAGTCAAACTGCTTTTCAACCTATTTGACAAAGTCTTGCAGAATGCCTGCAGTCTCATCTTTGGAATGTAAGAAATAAGTCCATGTAAACCTAGAAAAGTCATCTACAATTACCAAACAATATCTTTTCTTTTTAAGACTCATGACTTTTACTGGGCCAAACAGATCCATGTGCAGCATTTGCAAGCACTTGGTTATTTTGGACTCTTCAATGGACTTAAATGAGCTTTTATGTTGTTTTCCTTTTAAACAGGAAACACAATGCTCAGGATAGGTGAACAGTTTTTGAGGTAGACCTCTTACTAACCCCTGTTTTGAGAAAGCAGTGATTGTCTTGAGATTTGTGTGCCCCAATCTCCTGTGCCAAAGCTCTGTCTCTTTGTTAGAGGCAACTGAGAACAAACAGGCACCAGTCCTGGGCTCTCTTTTGACAAATCAACTACATAAACATTGCCACTCCTTTGAGCAACAAGTTGGGTTTTTCCATTTTTTTATTATTTCTTCAATCTTTTTAACCATTTCTGGTCCAACAATCCTACAACACTCCTTAGTAAAGAATGACCCATACCCTTTGTCACTCATTTGTGAGACACTAAGAAGGTTGAATTTTAGATTGTCTATTAGATTGACATTTTCAAACTTAACATTACCAGACTGAACTGTACCAGATCCCATCACCTTCCCTTTACTATTATTACCAAAAGATATATCACCCCCTCCATGAGTTTTGAATTCCTTGAGTAGGGCTCTACATCCAGTCATGTGCCTGGAGCCTCCACTATCTACATACCAAAGACTATCTAAGCATGCAGAAGCTCCCTGCACATCAAGTAAATAATTAGTGCAGGAGGGTCTCCAAAGCCAATAAGGCTTTAGATGGGGACTCAACAGTGTCTGTGTTAAGTTCAGGTGGATGGACAGTGGTTAGCCCAGGGGTTTGGACAGTTTTAGAACTGTTTTTCTCTAACCACTGTTGGGGGTCCTGTCCTATCAGTTGTTGATACCCAAAGGGATGCCTGTTCACTCTTAGTTTAGAAGGCTTTTTGTACACCTCATAAACATGTGGGACCCTTGGGTATAGTGGTTGACCTTTACCTCTTCGGTATTGGTTAGCAGGGGGTGCATCAGTCACCTGAACCTCTCTTTTAACAGAGGTTTGGTTCAGCTGTTTTGTGACAGTTGTTTGAACTGGCACAAACAGTGGTTGTTTCTTGAATTATGGTTTTGATGGACTCATTGGTGTTTTTGAAATGTACTCTTCCTTTTTGACCTCAAAGGATTTCAGGTACACACACTGCTGAGTAGAATGGATTGTTTTACCACAGATGGTGCAACTCTGTGAAGGCACAATAGTACTTGTTTTGTTAAGTGTCGCACCCTGACTTTTGTGAAAGCGTGGTTTATTTGGTGTGACTTCTTAATACCATAGCAATCAATCATAACAATTCTATATGCTAAAAACATGAGATGTTCATCCATTAATAAAGTTTAGAAAATACCATAACATACTTGTCTTGAAAACATCGACACCAAATTAAGTTACAAACCATAACATGCGTGAATGAGTTCATAAAGACTCCACAAAAGACTTTAATTAAAACCTGAGTTTAGAAACATGTATCCCATCCAGGCATAGGATACACCCCCTAAACTCAACAACCATGGATGACATCTCTTATTCAAACGCAGCTTGAAGACACATGCATACCCTGCCAGATCCACTAGTTCCCTGAAATACATGTAGTTTGAAAAGCATCAACAAAAGTTGAGCGAGTTCATGTGTATGTGAGTATGTATAAACCTTTGAAATACGTCTGTATGTATGAAAGTCCCTGGTATGTAGCAATAAGGAAAAAGAGATCACCAATGGGTTGCAAAGCCACTTATATGTGTGAAAATGGTGCAGGAAGACTCAAACCTAGCAAATTTGTCTCCGGGATGAAGACATAGTCACCACATGGGCCGCCCTGGTCCGCATGGGTATGGGCTTGCTACACCCAAATAGATATATCACTTATGTCCCTCGGTCCTAGAATGAGGATTAATGGCCTTAAGTGTTGTACCCACCACTCACATGATCTAAGTAGTAACTCTCCTTAAGCTAACCATACCATGTATAAAACATTTGTATATAATCGTAACATGCATTTCACCCCCGAAGTATAAAACTGAAAACAGTTAAAAGAAAAGGGGGAAATGAACTCACAGTTTTGCGTCCTCAGCTCGTAACTCAAACTCTGTCAGCTACACGACAACCTACAACATACTAATGTCTATTAGACGAATGGGTCGTGCCTTATCTTGGTATTAACGTTCTTGAGTTACGTTTCTTTGATATTATTCCATGTTATAACTTCTTGTTAAAATAATAATTATTTTAACTTAAATTATATTTTATTTTTGGAATAACCGTTAAACAATATTTCTGTAATAATACTTCTGAAGTATTTATTTCCGTATTTCCTTCCCAAGGATGGGGGTATTTCATACATGTATATTCGTATTCTCGAAATAATATATTTTCAATTCTCACTTTAGAAAATATATATAACCTTATTTTGTCCAAAATAATGTATTGTCCAGAAAATATATATTTTTCCCAAAAACCTATATGTCTTCTAAATATACTAGGAAAATATATATTTTGGTCTCCCAAAAATAATATATTTTCTTTTTGTCGAAAATATGATATACTTGGTAATATGTTCAAAAATCATATTTTCACCTCTTGTATCCAAATATATTTGTAAGAGTATTTCCCGGAATATTTTGTAAGTTACGTTTTATCGTTCGGTTCCACAACATCAAGTGTGTAACTTAAATATTTATTCCTTGTGATTTTTGGTATTATTTTAGAGTTGTAATTTACATGGTATTTGTTAAGTTATATTATTTTACCCTAAAATAACATAACTATTCCACAAAGTATACAAATATTCACACAAGTGTCATAATATAAAATATATATTCTAAATATATATTTATCCATTTTTATTTACAAAAACCAACCTCCAATACTTGTATTTTTGTATCAAAATTTATGGCAAAGCTTATATTGAAAAACATGGTTTAAAACATACTTGTAAACACTTGTTTAGAAAATATTTTCTAAGTGTTTGTATTTTTAGAAAATTTCGTCATAGTTTCCTTTGAAAATGGAGGTGTCCATGCTATTTAGCTATCATTTTCTTTTCAAAAATCATCCAAACAATCAACAACAAATCACTAATCATCTTACACTTACCAAGTGCAAAGACTACTCAATTTACATAATCACATGAACTTGATCTTTCACAAAAATGCGTAGTAACTTGGTAAAGTGTTTAGTGGGTTTAGTTACCCTCCAAAATATATTTACTTCTTAATAAGCCTCGTTCTTGAAAGTTTTAGATGTTCACAACTTGCAAACACATTTTACAAATGTGTTTATTCATAACAGCTTCTTGTTTCATAGGTATTTCTACACTTGTTTTTCCACTAAAAATGGTGTAAGTTTAGTAAAAACCATGATCTTTCAAAAATCATATTTTGAACTTGGTTTTCTTGGAAAATCATTCACAAGTCTTGAATCTATAAGTTTACTAGGTCACTTTGATCATTGTTTTACAAGAAATTATTTTTATTTATCAAGTTCATGTGTTCACTAGAAGATGATCATCATATGTTGTTACATGATCATCCTCCCACTTGCTAGATTAAGTGTTTAAACATCATCTAGCAAGCTTCATGTGATGATTAACATCATCATCTCAAGAAATCAACAATCAAACATTATACATATACTAAACAACATCATTCCAACAAGATTTCATCATATTTCATCTTATGTTTCAAGATTCAAGTTCAAGTCTTTTAGTGTTCTTGTTACTTCAACATAATATATCTTTTATCCACTAAAAATATGAAGTAACAAGAGTTACAAGAAGCTTACTACTAGCTTCAAGCTAGGGAAGAAACAATGAAGAATATGGAGTGGATAAAAGCAAACGGATGAGGTCCTTGATGATCCAAGTGTTCCACACTTCCTTAGACACCTTGTAACACCTTGAAATAACCTTAGAATGGATGAAGCTTGAATGAAAAATGGTGGTGTGTGAGGGACTACTTTCGGCCGAGACTTGAGGAGAAGGGAGGAAGAGAAGTGGTGAAGATGGTGATGGTTATGAGCCATTATATAATCTCTAGTTTCTTTTGTCCATTGGTTATCATGTCCCTCCAAGTACAAACAATATCTTCCAAGATTTAATCAAGATCAAGGTAAGATTTAGTGAATATTTGAGGTGATCTTGAGTGTGGGGCCATACTTGGGGCCGTAAATATCAAGGGGGAGGGGGTTTAGTGTAAGTTTTGATGGTAAGTAGGTAAATAGTTGGAGGTTAAGTGTTAAGTCTAGTGTTTTATGTGTAGGATGCATTATGTAGTATGTTAGGGTGTTTGGGAACCATAACTAGCTCAGAAAAAGTAAAACAATGCTTCTAGCAATATTTTGGTGTTCCGGGTAATGTCCGGTTGTTCGGTTAGATACTGGTTCGTTAAAGTGTCAAGCTTTACCGTTTAGTGTTCATTAAGTCCCCTTTTGTGAAACTTTTTATTCCCGACACTTAGGAAAGCATACAGGACCATTTTGCCATATTTTTACACATTACTAGCTTGTTAAAAAGCTGAATTTTGCTTATTAATGCAGAATTCTGCACTTTTAGTGAGTTTTAGGCACTTTCCGGCACTTAAACTATCACATAGTGACGCAGTTTTAAGGTCCTTACTTCCCTACACTCCACACTAGTGTAGTACCTTGTCACTGGCCCTTACGGGGCCTCAAAACATTATCTGTCTATGTACAGGCACTGTCAGTATATTTCTGAGTTATCCGCTAACTGTGCTAACTGTGCTTTGTGCATCATGTATGTCACTAAAGTTTGTATGTAATAAATGGTGTGACAGTATGAAATGTGATGCACATGTATCTATGATACAGAAATCATAAAGCAGTTTATATCATCAGTTGTAATTAAGCACAGTCATTAAGCATAAATCAATATTAATTAATTGTACGGATACCTGTAATTATGAGAGTTGTCACATTCTCCCCCTGTTAAGAAAATTTCTTCCCGAAATTTTAGTTCTGCTACTAGATGCAGGGGTCTTGGGGAATAAATGTGGGTATTTTTCTTTCATACGATCTTCACGCTCCCACGTGAATTCTTGGCCATGACGTGCATTCCAACGAACCTTGACGAGTTTGACACTACTCCTGTGTGTCTTGTTAACCTTCCAGTCAGTAACCTCAATGGGTTCTTCAGTAAAGTGGAGTGTGTCGTTAATATGAACTTCGTCGGCAGGAATGACAACTGTTTCTTGAGTTGGACTCTTTTTCAGATTTGATACATGAAATGTATCATGAACGCCATTTAGCTCTGCTGGTAGATCCAACTTGTATGCTACGAGACCAATCCTTTCCAGGATTTTAAATGGTCCAATGTATCGCGGGTTCAACTTCTCACGCTTCCCGAAGCGTGCCACACCCTTCCAGGGTGAAACCTTTAGCAAAACCATATCTCCTACCTCAAACTCCAGAGGTTTCCTTCTCAGGTCCGCATAACTCTTTTGACGGTCGTGAGCCGCTTTGACGCGCTCTCAGATCTGTATGATCTTGTCTGTTGTCTCTTGAACCAATTCCGGGCCAACAAGCTGTCTATTACCCGCATCAGCCCAGCATAAGGGTGATCAACACTTACACCCATAGAGAGCTTCGAACGGTGCGGCTTGAATGCTTGCATGGTAACTATTATTGTATGAAAATTCGACCAAGGGTAAGTGAGTGTCCCAACTACCACCCAAATCCATTACGCAAGCTCGCAACATATCTTCCAACGTTTGAATCGTTCGTTCACTTTGTCCGTCTGTCTGGGGATGAAAGGCAGTACTCAGATTCAACTGAGAGCCAAATGCTTCTTGAAAGGATTGCCAAATCCTTGACACGAATCTTCCGTCTCTATCAGAAATAATTGAGAGAGGCACTCCATGTCATGCAACAATCTCTCTCAGGTATAGCTCAGCTAGCTTGCTAGTGTTGTCTTTCTACTTGATTGCCAAAAAGTGTGCTGATTTGGTCAGACGGTCTACGATTACCCAGATCGTATCATGACCTCTGGGCGTCCTTGGCAACTTTGTTATAAAATCCATAGAAATCTGTTCCCATTTCCACTTGGGTATTTCGGGCTGTTGCAAGAGACCTGAAGGCTTCTGGTATTCGGCCTTTACCTTGGCGCAAGTTAAACATTTGCTAACATATATCGCAACATCGCCTTTCATTCTCAGCCACCAATAGAAATCCTTTAGAACTTGGTACATTTTATCCGATCCTGGATGGACCGAGTACTGTGATTTGTGAGCTTCGTCAAAAACAACATTTCTCAAACCACCAAACAAGGGAACCCAAATTCGTTTCATGAAGCACAACGTTCCTTCCTTGTTTGGTACCAACTGCTTCTCCATCCCACGGAGATATTCATTTTCAAGATTCCTTTCCTTGAGAGCTTCTCTCTGCGCGACACGAATACGCAATGAGAGGTCCGTTTGAATAATCATTTCCAATGCTCAAACCCTTATGGGCTTGATTCTTTCCTTTCGAGTTAGGGCATCGGCGACCACATTCACCTTCCCTGGGTGGTACTTAATCTCACAATCATAATCATTTAACAGCTTGACCCATCGTCTCTGTCTCATGTTAAGCTCTTTTTGATCAAATATGTGCTGCAGGCTCTTGTGAACAGTAAAAATTGTGCATCGTGTGCCATATAAGTAATGTCGCCATATTTTTAACGCAAACACCACCGCGCCTAATTCCAAATCATGTGTGGTGTAATTTTTCTCGTGAACCTTCAATTGACGCGAAGCATAAGCTATAACCTTCTGACGCTGCATCAACACGCAGCCTAAACCTTGTCGTGAGGCGTCGCAATATACCACGAAGTCGTCGGTACCTTCGGGTAGAGATAAGATTGGTGCGTCACAAAGCTTGTTTTTCAACAGCTGAAAAGCTTCTTCTTGCTTGTCTCCCCATTCGTACTTCTTATCTTTCTGAGTGAGGGAGGTCAATGGTTGAGCGATTTTTGAAAAATCCTCAATAAACCTGTGATAGTAACCAGCCAAACCTAGAAACTGTTGAATCTCGGTTGGTGTCTTAGGAGTCTCCCAGTTCTTGATTGTCTCGATCTTTGTGGGATCCACATGAATTCCATTTCCATTAATCACGTGACCAAGAAACTGAACTTCACGTAACCAGAACTCGCACTTCGAGAACTTAGCGTACAACTTCTCTTTCTTAAGCAGCTTTAGAATAGCCCTTAGATGTTGCTCGTGTTCTTCTTTCGTCTTTGAATAAATCAAAATGTCATCAATAAACACGATCACAAACTTATCGAGATAGGGCTTGCAGACTCTGTTCATCAAATCCATGAATACGGCTGGCGCGTTTGTCAAACCAAATGGCATAACCAGGAACTCGTAATGTCCATAGTGAGTCCTAAAGGCCGTCTTTGGAATGCTTTCCTCTTGTATTCTCAACTGGTGATATCCCGATCGTAGATCGATCTTTGAGTAAAAACTTGAACCTTCTAGTTGATCGAACAGGTCGTCAATCCTTGGCAAAGGATATCTGTTCTTGATAGTCAACTTGTTCAGCTCGCGGTAGTCGATACACATGCGGAAACTACCATCCTTCTTCTTAACGAACAAAACAGGAGCTCCCCAAGGCGAGAAGCTTGGTCTGATAAATCCCTTATCCAATAGCTCCTGAAGTTGTGTTGACAGCTCTTGCATTTCTGAAGGTGCAAGTCGATAAGGTGCCTTAGCCACAGGCGCGGCGCCTGGAACTAAGTCAATATGAAACTCGACTTGTCTTTGTGGCGGAAATCCTGGTAAGTCTTCTGGAAAGACTTCAGGCTACTCCTTCACGACTGGAATATCTTCTATCTTCGGCTCAGCGGCTTCTTTATCCATGACGTGTGCCAAGAAGGCAACACATCCCTTCTTCAAACATTTTAGAGCCTTCAAGAAACTAATGATCCTTAGAGGCGTATCGCGCTTTTCTCCATGAACCACAATTGTTTCATCATCCGCCAATGGGATGCGTATGATCTTCTCATGACATACAATCTCGGCTTTGTTGCTTGACAACCAATCCATCCCTACTACCACGTCGAAGCTTCCCAACTTGACTGGCAGTAGATCCAGTGAAAACTCGTGCTCTCCCAGTTCTATCCCGCATCCTCTGATTACTTCATTCGTTTCTACTAGCTTCCCATTAGCTAGTTCTATTGAGTACGGAATGTCTAATTTACTAGCAGTTAACCCAAGCATTTTCTTAAACTCTAGCTATACAAAACTATAGTCGGCGCCAGTGTCAAATAGCACAGATGCAAAGCGTTGGTTTATAGGGAACGTACCAGTAACTACATTTGGATCTTGGCGAGCTTCCCTCGCTCCGATATTGAAAACTCGTCCTTGTGCCTGATTGAGCTTTGGGCATTCTCTCTTGAAATGCCCCATGTCTCCACAACTAAAACATCCTGGTCCTCGACCATTACCATTTCCATTACCCTGATTATTGTTTTGGTTGCGGTTTCCACTCCCAGCTTGATTACCACGGTTTCCATTACCTCCATTATTTCCTTGCGGGCGGTTTCCATTCCCATTACCACCACGGTTGTTGTTACCAAAACCCCTTTGGCCACCACGGCCAGTACCAACCCAGCATGTTTTTTTCGAGTGACCAACCTTCCCACAAGATTCACATTTTCTAACTCTGCACTGGCCAGCATGATGATACTGGCATACTTCACATTTGGGCAGAGCGCCCACGTATCCTTTTCCCTTGACTTCAGCACCAGACTTAGCTTCAGCTGGTGGGTTCACATCCTTCCTCTTGTTGGCACTGCCGGTACTCTTTTTAAAGTTTGAGAACTTCCTCTTGTTTTCTCCTGAGGATTCAACGTGAGTCTCCTTTTTCTTTGGTTCAGAAATTGAAAACTTGTTTAATCTGATAGCTTCTTCAGTTAGTGACACGTTCAGGTCGATAGCCTCAGTAATCGTTGCCGGGTTTGACGATGTTACCATACTCATAATCTGAGGTGCCAACCCCCAAATGAAACGATCCATGCGTTTGAATTCCGGACTGACCATGTATGGTACCACATGAGATAGATCGTGAAATCTCTGCACATATTCGGCGATCTTCAGGCCGTCCATCTTGAGGTTCCAGAATTCAGTTTCCAGCTTTTGAATCTCGGCCCTGGAGCAATACTTTTTACGCATTAGTTCCTTTAACTCATTCCAAGTCAAAGCGTATGCTACTGCCTCTCCCATAGTTTGGACTTGGAGATTCCACCATGAAAGTGCTCCATCTATGAACAATCCAAAGATGTAGGTGATTTGCTGTTCTGGTGCGCATTTTCTCATTCTTATCACTGAGTCGGTCTTCTCCGTCCATCGAACATAAGCCACAGCACCTCCGGTGCCGTCAAAATTCAGTGGTTTACAGTCTAAAAACTGTTTAAAGGTACAGCCTGTATAGTAATGCCATTCACAGGAAGCATTAGCAAATGCACACAGAATATCCAAAGGTAACGTAATGTGTCCCAAGCGACTTAAACATTACCATTTGGTGGGTTGTTCCTCGAGGTATTCCCGCTAGTTTCGGCGCATGAGGCCTCGTAATCTGCTATTGCTCGGGAGATCCTTTCTTGTAATTCGGTCTCAGTAGTGGGCAAACGATTTTCCCTTCGTGGAGGCATCTTCTATAAGGAGATCATATTGGTCAGGTCATAATAAGTATAGTTTACAAGTTTCATCAACACAAGTATACACATAACATCCCATGTCATAACGTAAACAAGTAATCAACAATGTATGTAATGAGAATGTTGCGATTAAGCTATCATATATCAAGACCACAAGTACAGTTTACAAGTTTCACAATCGTATCATACATCAAAAGAGACTAAGGGTCACATCACCCTTGTCCGAATCGTCTAACAATCTACAACAACCAAAAGTCAAAAGTCAAAATGTGGTCTTCAAAAGCTGTGCAATTCTGGCTCAATAGCTGCACTCTCATCAAAAGTAATGCTACCTGCATCAAACCAAAAACCTCTAAGCTAATGGGGGAGGAGGAGGAGGTGGAGGAACGAAAAGCAATCTGCGCAAATGCGCCAAATCCTCCTCAAGTGCATGAACAAGCTGCAACAAACAGCTAATCTACTGCTCCATAGTAAGGAATCGGATGTCGAAATCCGGGTAAGGAAATAGTGGAGCAGGTGGAGCAACAAACTGTGACGGACCAGCACCAGGTGGAGGACGCGTGATCCTCTCTAGCTCAGTGACTCTATGACTCAACATATCCTGCTTGCAAGGATAAAAGCAGACCATCCCTCGAGTATCCAATGTGGAAGGGATGGTACGGATCAGATATGGGCATCACGTTGGGCGGAAACCAAACAGGTGGCTCGCCCGTGGGTGCAGACGCAAAAGGAGCAGCGTGCGTGAACTGAGGTATGAAATGATCGGCTGCTGACACAAAAGGTACGTGACCGGCCTGCTGACTCGAAGGTCCTTCCCCTAGACAGGGAGGAGGAATGTCCTGAAGAAATGTGACAGGTAAATCAGTGCGGTGAATGTCTGACACGTGTGGCTGAAATGGAGCGATATCAATTGGTGCATGAACAGGTGCAGGTGGGGGAGTAACTGGTCTGACAAAAGGAGGAAAGTCGTCGTCAACCTCAATCCACCCATTGCAGGTGTGAGCATATCTGGGGTCTACATGGGTAGCAAAAGGTGCATGATCAATAAGTATAGGTAGAGGGTCAGGCAGAGGTGGTGCAACAACTGGAATGTCAACAGGGATGGGGTCATGCACAGGCAAAGGGACGTGTGCCGGTATAGGCTCAGGTGCAATCTCAGGCTCTGGGTCAGCTGGAGCAAGCTCATGATCAGCGGGTACATCAAGGAGCTGATCATCAGGAAAAACAGGTGCCTCAAAAGGCTGCTCGTCAGGTACAAACTCAATCTCATGGTCGAGATCAAAATCGTGTGGAAAGTCAGGGTCGAACTCATCGTCGAACTCGAAATCCTGCGGCGAAACAGGCGCTGCAGACATAGCAGTGTCGGAATCAGTGTCTGTGGGATAACGCTGTAATCCCAGTGCATGAAGAGTAGAAGATGACACAGACTCAAACGAATCGGAACCAGACGGGTCAGATAAAATCTCCACAACAGGAACCTCGACAAGTGGAATAGCAATGGCATCTGATATGTGGTCGAAAACCGGTGCTTGTAATTGTTTAATTTGATGTTTTTACGCAAGTTTTAATTTCGAATAGCCTACTTTTGATTAGATACTTGTTTTGCAGGTCTAGTAGAGTTTAAGGAGCTTTTCTGGAGCTTTACGGGTCACCGGAGTGAAAACGGGACCACCGGGATGCGAAACGAGTCAACCGGGAGCAAGGAATGTGAAAAACGAGGAATAGGACTTGGGGGCACCGTCACTGACGCCCATATGGGCCGTCGCCGACGGCCGGTGTAAGTGTGTGCGCCAGAAATGTCCATAGACAGCAAGATTAGCCGTCGGCTATAATTCAACATCCACACACCGTCGCCGACGGGGCTTCAGGCCGTCGGCGACGGCTCCTAAATCTTGCCGACGCGAATTTTAGTCCCTTTTGGTCAAGTAAACGATTTTTAAAAGATCTTTACCAATCAATACGGGAGTTACACTTTAGTTGGAGTTTTGAATTCACCTTGGGAGCCTAATTATCATTACCTATCATCTACCAATCCATGATCCATCATATCACTCCCGAATCAACACCGAAATCATCATCATTTTCCAATCAAGAACCCTAATTCACCATCATATCATTCATTCCAATCCATCATCACCAACCTTCCATAACCCTAACCATTCATCCATTCATCCACCTTCAAGCTTCAAGATGATCCAATTCAAGCTTCCATCATCCGGTGATCAAGTTCTTTCGATCATGCACGGCTAATTCCTTGGAGGCTTCACCCCGGTGTAGGTTATTGTAAGTCTAGGGTTTGAACAATGTTTTAGTTTGGTTTTGTGACAACTTGATTTGTATTTGAATTGATTGACAATTGTCTTGCATTTGAACTATATTTGTGAATTGTCGAGTGAGTTATGAAATTTGACTTTGCAAAACAAGTTTGTGCAATTATGCCTTGTCTTCAATAGGTTTTACTTGTCCGAAGTAACGAAGTGCATTGTGGTCCATCTTTCACGGCGTTGATAGCAATTGGCACCTAAGCTTTGATGATAGAATTCCGTTAATAACATATTCAAGTGAATCAAATTTAAAACGTGTAAGAACCCTAGGATTGCAATTACCGAACCGGGTGTGAGCCTTGTTTTCTCTATATTGTTTAAACTCTTAATTACATTTTTGCAATTGTTAATTGTTAGTAATCAATCAAACCAATCACTTAGTAATTTTATTAAACATCTCTTCATTAAACGAAAAATCATAAAAACAAGTAGCAAGCTTCATATTAGTGACAACTTCTACAATCCATTCAAAGTCCATTCGCAAACCACAGACTCTTCGTGGTTCGACCGCTTGCTACCACTAACTATTTGTTAAGGGTAATTTGGGACTATAAATATTATCTTTGATCGGAGCGCGACACTCCGATCAGCATCGACAACTGGAATCTCATCAAGAGGAATAGCAATATCACAATCAACCGGAGCCCCGCCATCCTGGGCATCCTCAGGGGGACCCTCGATAAAGAGATCGACGTCATCGTCAGACATCGCGTCAAGAGGCAGATCCTCAACAAGAAATGCATCGAGAGGAAAAGGAGCAGGGATCTGAATAAGAGGTAGATCCCCATCAAGAAAACCATCAGCTATGGGTATGTCATCTCCAAAATCTGGTAAGGCGAAGGGCTGAAAGTCATCGTCGTCGCTGCTCGTGGTGTCAGATGTAAAAACCTCGTCCTCTGGGATGATCTCGTCATCCAATACTATGGCTATAGGGTCTAACGTGTCTGATACTCCACTCTTGGAGGAAGATGACATGGTGTCTGTGACAAAACAATCACACATATGCACATACATCAACAATTGTCAAATAAGCATGTAAGTAATGACAGTGTAAACATGTAATCATCCTAGTCTTCCCCAGACTATCCCACCCAGCCTCTCAGACTGAACTCCCTAGTCTCTCAGACTAAAACTCCCCAGTCTCTAAGACTAACTCCCTGGTCTCTAAGACCAAACTTCCCCAGTCTCTAAGACTAAATTTTCCCAGTCTCTAAGACTAAACCTCCCTCAGTCTCTAAGACTGAACCTCCCTCAGTCTCTAAGACTGAATTATAAACATAAATTTTGAAATGTGTGTTTGTGCCTTTTGTTTGTAAAAATGTTTTTGTTCCCTGGAACTGGACATTTTGTGTATGCAATGTAAAACATGTTTAAAACAGTTTTCGTGAGAGCCCTGATGGTCGTAGTCTAGACTCGGGAAAGAATCCTAGTTCGCTACGATCGAAGCTCTGATACCAAGCTGTCACACCCTGACTTTTGCGGAAGCGTGGTTTATTTGGTGTGACTTCTTAATACCATAGCAATCAATCATAACAATGATATATGCTAAAAACATGAGATGTTCATCCATTAATAAAGTTTAGAAAATACCATAACATACTTGTCTTGAAAACATCGACACCAAATTAAGTTACAAACCATAACATGCTTGAATGAGTTCATAAAGAATCCACAAAACACTTTAATTAAAACCTGAGTTTAGAAACATGTATCCCGTCCAGGCATAGGATACACCCCCTAAACTCAACAACCATGGATGACATCTCTTATTCAAACGCAGCTTGAAGACACATGCATACCCTGCCAGATCCACTAGTTCCCTGAAATACATGTAGTTTGAAAAACATCAACAAAAGTTGAGCGAGTTCATGTGTATGTGAGTATGTATAAACCTTTGAAATATGTATGTATGTATGTATGTATGTATGAAAGTCCCTGGTATGTAGCAATAAGAAAAAAGAGATCACCAATGGGTTGCAAAGCCACTGATATCTGTGAAAATGCTGTAGGAAGACTCAAACCTAGAAAATTTGTCTCCGAGATGAAGACATAGTCACCACATGGGCCACCCTGGTCTGCATGGGTGTGGGCTTGCTACACCCAAATAGATCTATCACTCATGTCCCCCGGTCCTACAATGAGGATTAATGGCCTTAAGTGTTGTACCCACCACTCACATGATCTAAGTAGTAACCCTCCTTAAGCTAACCATACCATGTATAAAACATTTGTGTATAATCATAACATGTATTTCACCCCTGAAGTATAAGACTGAAAACAGTTAAAAGAAAAGGGGGACATGAACTCACAGTTTTGCGTCCTCAGCTCGTAACTCAAACTCTGTCAGCTACACGACAACCTACAACGTACTAATGTCTATTAGACGAATGGGTCGTGCCTTATCTTGGTATTAACGTTCTTGAGTTACGTTTCTTTGATATTATTCCATGTTATAACTTCTTGTTAAAATAATAATTATTTTAACTTAAATTATATTTTATTTTTGGAATAATCGTTAAACAATATTTCTGTAATAATACTTCTCAAGTATTTATTTCCGTATTTTCTTCCCAAGGATGGGGGTATTTCATACATGTATATTCGTATTCTCGAAATAATGTATTGTCCAGAAAATATATATTTTTCCCAAAAACTTATATGTCTTCTAAATATACTAGGAAAATATATATTTTTGTCTCCTAAAAATAATATATTTTCTTTTTGTCGAAAATATGATATACTTGGTAATATGTTCAAAAATCATATTTTCACCTCTTGTATCCAAATATATTTGTAAGAGTATTTCCCGGAATATTTTGTAAGTTACGTTTTATCGTTCGGTTTCACAACATCAAGTGTGTAACTTAAATATTTATTCCTCATGATTTTTGGTATTATTTTGGAGTTGTAATTTCCATGGTATTTGTTAAGTTATATTATTTTACCCTAAAATAACATAACTATTCCACAAAGTATACAAATATTCACACAAGTGTCATAATATAAAATATATATTTATCCATTTTTATTTACAAAAACCAACCTCCAATACTTGTATTTTTGTTTCAAAATTTATGGCAAAGCTTATATTGAAAAACATGGTTTAAAACATACTTGTAAACACTTGTTTAGAAAATATTTTCTAAGTGTTTGTATTTTTAGAAAATTTCGCCATAGTTTCCTTTGAAAATGGAGGTGTCCATGCTATTTAGCATATCATTTTCTTTTCAAAAATCATCCAAACAATCAACAACAAATCACTAATCATCTTACACTTACCAAGTGCAAAGACTACTCAAATTACATAATAACATGAACTTGATCTTTCACAAAAATGTGTAGTAACTTGGTAAAGTGTTTAGTGCGTTTAGTTACCCTCCAAAATATATTTACTTCTTAATAAGCCTCGTTCTTGAAAGTTTTAGATGTTCACAACTTGCAAACACATTTTACAAAAGTGTTTATTCATAACATCTTCTTGTTTCATAGGTATTTCTACACTTGTTTTTCCACTAAAAATGGTGTAAGTTTAGTAAAAACCATGATCTTTCAAAAATCATATTTTGAACTTGGTTTTCTTGGAAAAGTGAGGGAACCCAAACACAAATCATCCAGACCCACAAAGCAAACTCCTAAACCTACCAAAAAGCTCACCCCTCAATCTTCCACCCAAACAGCTATTGTAACACCTGCTGTATCAACATCTGCTGATATTTCAGTGGTTTCAACAACTGCTAGCCAAACACCTGCCACCACTTCAACACACACCACAACCACTGCCTTACCACCACCACCAAAGATCACCTCACCACCAAAAACATCATCAACACCACCTTCATCTCCTGCCAAAAAGCAGAAGACAACAGATGTTACAACATCTGCTGTAATGGCAACAATGGTTGAAACACCAGTTGTCTCAACAACTGTTAGTCAGCAACCTCCCACTTCAATCACTTCCACTTCAATAACCACCACTCTAATTACCACCACGGATCCGCCCAAAACATCATCAGCCTCTCCTCAACCTAAAAGGAGGAGGTTAATTCTGAAAGATGATGATACTTCACCACCACCAACATCTTCACAACCTCTATCACTTATTACCATAGCAAACCTTATTCCTCTCTCATCAGCTCAATTTCAAAAGCCAATCCCTAACATTGCTCCTGCAGGTGTCCAATATCCTCTTGAACTTGCAACAGTCAGAGAATAGATCAAATCCTTTTATTTTGAGGATGACCCTGCTAAAAGGAGTTTGCCATCAGTTGGAGGATATCCCAGGCCTAACAATATTGAAGAATATTTGAAAATTAAGGCTCTACAAGTAGAGGATATCTCTAAAAGAAGTACACAAGGGAAATCTGACAAAGAAATTCAACCTCATTATCAATTCCTGCTCACATAAGTCAGATATTTGGAACAATTTGCAAAGAATGTGTGTCAGCAAATATCAGAAAGAGTTGATGAATCCCTGAGAAAATATTATATTGATAACATCATGTCTTATAAGAAATACAAGGGAGAAAAACACATGTATAAAGAATGGACCATTCCTGAGCTGGAAAGTGAAGCATCCAGGATACAAGACATGATCAAAAACAAAGTCAAACATACTCCTCCTGATTGGGCAAAATACAAGAAAAATGTACCTGATAAGGCATTGGAGCTAAGGAGAATGAAAGAGGAATTGATCAGTGCTGAATTTGGGTCAAAGAACCAAGTGATGAGGTGGAAAGAAGACAAAGTCAGGGTCACTTACGAAAAGTTGGAGGATCTAAGGAAGAAAAATCCAAAGATTCCTGTTGGTGCACTTGTGTCTGTACTTTGTCTGTATTTTGTTATGATATAAAACGATGTCTCTTGTTAGTCCTGTTACGTCTTAGATGTGTTTATATGTGTGCTTAATGTAAGTTTGACCAGTCAACCATCCTCCTGGTTTGACTTGGTCAAACAGTTAGTTCAAGTTTGTAAGTTGTGTGGGTCGAAGGATGAGTCATCGAAGGATTGTTTATATCCTTCGATGAGCTCGAAAGATAACCTTCGATGGATATAGATGGACCTCGAAGGATATCATCCTTCGAGGTATATGTGGATCCTTCGATAGGTTGTATCTCGATAGATGATCTTTCGATCAGTCTAATTGATCCTTCGACCAGACGACCTGTGATGGATATATATACTGATGTAATGTGTTCACTTCATGGTGTGAGTGAACTTAGTCTTGTAGAGAGCGTATTTTCAGTTTGGTCAAGGGCTGTAACCGTGTCCACTGAAATACAAGAGAAAACTTTGATATGTTGTGTGTCTACCTTTCTCTTTGTAGCTTGTGTTCTCATATAAACTACCGGTTTGCATTCTAGCTTGGATTCCGCACTTGCTAGTGTGTTAAACATAACAAGGATAAGGTTTAACCTCAACCTCCGAGGGACCTACAAGTGGTATCAGAGCCGTGGCTCTTTTCCTTGTTAAAAACCGAGTTTATACAAGACTTTGGAGTGTTTTGGACAAAAACTCACTTGGTTTAGCACCCGTTTTTCTGTTGTTTCTCGCTTTTCTGGTCATAAAAACGTGTTCTAAACTAACCGGGTGTCTTAAAGGACGGGTTGGGTAACTTAAAAACTTGTTTTAAAAAAAAAAGTTTGGTAATTTCCGGCCAAATTCCGGCTTACTCCGGTAACCGGTTTCTGGATAAGAACCTTCTTTTTAGGCAATATTTTATTGGTCAAATCTGGGTTGGCAGAAAGTATGGTCTGAACATACCTTCTGCCGAAAGCTTTCTACCAACCAATCACCTTTTCACCAACCTGTCAACTTTTGTCAACTGTGTCAGTGCAGATCGAAGGATATCCTTCGAAGTCGAAAGATCATCTTTCGATCAAAGGAGGTTCGATAGATAATCATCTTTCGAATATCCTTCGAAGTTTGTGACTTATCTTTCGATCCAAGGAATCTTTTCGAAGGATATATCTGTCGATCTACAGGTCTTTTTCGAAAGACAAGGATCCTTCGATTGGAGAGTCTTTCGAAGTCATTGTTCGAAACTCAACAGTGATCTTTCGAACACTGTTGATCTTTCGAACAGTTCTGTTCCTTCGAGCCTAATCTGTTTAAGTTTAACAAGTTTGTGTTTTTCAGGTCTTTCGATCAAAGATCCTTCGGCTGTTTGTTATCCTTCGAGATTTTAACATAGTTTGTGAAAATTATATTTTAAAAAAAAAGGAAAACTTGTTTTTCAAATTTTAAATAAATTTTCACTTAATATATTAATTGTCTTTACAAAATGGGAACAAACGGTCAGTGGGATCCAACTGCGTGGACTCAAACAACTTTGACTCCACAATCATCAGCTACGCAATCATCAGCTACGCAATCTACGTCAGATTTCAACAAAACTGCATGGATGCAGGCTATTGCTCCACCCCAAGCTGCAATGATAACTGCAAATCAATGGGCATTGGTCACAAATCAAAGCAACAACATTCAAGCTATGATGCAGAACGACAGTGAAACTGGTACAAGCACAAAACCGCCAAAGCTAAATCACATCAATGATTGGGGATGGTGGAAAGAAAGGCTGAGAACTTATGTTCAGGGGCAAGGTCAAGATCTATGGATGTGCTTCTTCACCGCATTTGACAATGATTTGGAAGTTGCAGGATCTAATCCAGAAACTTACAGCACTATGTCTGACGATGATAAGGATGATGATGCAGCAAATCCTGATCAACCATCTGCCACAGGTTCCGGTGCAACTGCATCTGGTGCTGCAGGTGGGTCTGGTACATCTCAAGATGCTCCTTCTGCTCCTCCAACAGCTACTGGTCCTTCTGAGCAAACTGAAACATTGGAAGCTTCAGCAGTTTTTGAACATATTAGTCTTGAGCCGGAAGCGTTCGCCGATCTCCCTGAATCCTCAACTGTTCAACAGTATCATCCAGTCACGGGTGAACTATTAGAAGAGGGAGAACATGTTACTGAGATGTCTGATGAATGTGTGTTAGCTCTAACAGCAATGGATGAAGTTGATGTGACCACGATCGATGCTACTCCGTTGGTTCCGGACGAAACCGATTTCTCTACGATTGAAGAAATCTTCATCGGTTCGGATCCGGAACGTCCCGTTTATGTTAGTCAAGATAATGTGGAGCTTAATTCGCTTGATGATGATTTTGTGGAAGCAAAGACAGCAGAATCTTCTAATCCTTCTTCAGATTCTCCTTCAGTCCAAGAAAACCGTGAGAAGACCGTGAACGAATGGCGAGCGGATTTCCTAGCTAGGAATCCTCCTCCGCTCCCTCCGTTGGATCAGGCCAACTACATGATTCTGGAAAGGAATCAGGCTAGGGGTCGTATTATCAGCTGGATGTTCATCAAGGAGCTTCATTGCATGGTTGTGAAGCGAGAATGCGGCCTTCAGTACTTCAGGTCTCTTCTCAGCATTCTTTCACTTCCTTATTATGATGTTGCGGTTTTGGCTCAGCTGGAGGTAATTAATCGAGTCAAAGACAAGATGGTGGATTTGTTTGCGAAGAAGATCAGATTGGAACGAAGAAGAGGTTGGAAGGATCCGCTATACAAGCCGCAGTTTCCTCGATACGAGCAAATCAGGTTCACGCTCGATCCAGAGACAAATACTGCTCGTTATCGATTGGTTTATGATCCTCCAAAGTTGATGAAGAAGATACCGTTGTTGAAGATGAAGACAGACTTTCTGGGAAACTTTCGTTGCTGGGTTTATGATGCAGATACTGGAGAAGCGGTGATCTTATTCCGAGACAGTCAGGAGAACTTTCGAATGATAGATCCGATGTGGATTTCTAACATGTCCAGGTCGGATATTATTGTTCTTAAGGATCACGAGATCAATTACTTGGTTAGAGATCGTGAACAAGCAATGAAGTTTCAGAAGATGGCCCGGTATTGCTTCAACCTACTTGTGAATGCGGGAAGTGCATGGTCTACGCATCACTTAACGGTTGAAAGGACGTCAGAGACTTGAAGACACGAAGATCGAGACAAAGCTACAGCCAAGGGGGAGTTTGTTGGTGCACTTGTGTCTGTACTTTGTCTGTATTTTGTTATGATATAAAACGATGTCTCTTGTTAGTCCTGTTACGTCTTAGATGTGTTTATATGTGTGCTTAATGTAAGTTTGACCAGTCAACCATCCTCCTGGTTTGACTTGGTCAAACAGTTAGTTCAAGTTTGTAAGTTGTGTGGGTCGAAGGATGAGTCATCGAAGGATTGTTTATATCCTTCGATGAGCTCGAAAGATAACCTTCGATGGATATAGATGGACCTCGAAGGATATCATCCTTCGAGGTATATGTGGATCCTTCGATAGGTTGTATCTCGATAGATGATCTTTCGATCAGTCTAATTGATCCTTCGACCAGACGACCTGTGATGGATATATATACTGATGTATTGTGTTCACTTCATGGTGTGAGTGAACTTAGTCTTGTAGAGAGCGTATTTTCAGTTTGGTCAAGGGCTGTAACCGTGTCCACTGAAATACAAGAGAAAACTTTGATATCTTGTGTGTCTACCTTTCTCTTTGTAGCTTGTGTTCTCATATAAACTACCGGTTTGCATTCTAGCTTGGATTCCGCACTTGCTAGTGTGTTAAACATAACAAGGATAAGGTTTAACCTCAACCTCCGAGGGACCTACAATTCCTCAAAAACCTGACTACCCTGAAGTAGAGGTTTCAAAAAGACCCCTAAAACTTCAAATCAAGAGAGCCACTACTCCACCTGGTGCTGTTCTCTATCAAAGAACAAGGTAAAAACAGATGGATGCAGAAACAGCAGAAGAAATAGTTGCTGGTAATGAAGTGATAAAGATGGTTTACAAACAAATGATGGCTGATATTCCTGAACTTGCTCAAGCTCAAAGCACTGCTCAGTCAGTCATCACAAGGCCAACATCTCCAAACTCCTCATCCAATAAAAATCTCCCAAGAAACCCACCAGACTCAAATGTACTAAAGTGGAAAACTGATAAACAAACCCATGTACTGACTGTGACCAAGTCTAGTGGAGAAGTGAAAAAGATTTCAAGGGAACAAGCACTTGGCCTAAGTGTTGAAGATCTGCAGGATCTACTTGATCTACCACTGTGCAGGGATGAAGATGACACAGATGCCTTAGACTTTGAGTTACAACTCAAAGGGTAAATAAGGGAACTGTTGATGAGGCAATAAAGATCTACAAATAATGAAGGGTTTTCGCATTATCTGTTCCAGGGGGACATTGTTGGGATTGAACCCTATCAGAGGAATAGATAATTAAAGCCAACACTGGATCAGAGCAGTGGATCCAAAACAAGCAGATGTTATGTATACAAGTCTCTCCCCTTGAAAGTGGTTTCAACATCTGATGACCTCTAATCCACTGATCTTTAAAACTGCTGACCTACAACTGCTGATCAAGTCAAAGACTGATGAAGACTAAAGCTCTGCTGATCAATCTACTACTATGGGTCAAGCACTGATGGATATATCAAGTACTACTAGGTTCACAGCAGTGGAAGGATAAAGCAGTAGTTTAGCTTGTTTTATGTAATGTATTGTAATCAATAGTTAGCATAGCAGTGTTTGTATCAGATCAATTGTTAGAGTTTGTTAGGAGGTTAAATGTCACTTTCATAGTGACGTCAGCAAAGATGCCACAGTGGTTTGGGCGTGCCTATAAATAGAACAGTACCCTGTACTGTTCTATCAGCTCTCTTCATCTTGTACGAACAAATCACTGTGAGCTCAGGCTGAGGGGGAGTTTGTTACATACTTGCATATTGTAATTGAATCTTGTAATAAATTCAAGCATTCGGTTCAATGTTAAACTTGTATATTGAAAGCAATTCTCCTGTTGGATTGTGTGCAATGTTTGTTTCCATTTATATTCTGTTGCATTACTTATTCATCTTTCATCTTGTTTCAAACGTAAAACACAATCAATCCAAACTCAGATCCTAACAGTAGTCTTTTGATGCCCGGGGTTGATTAAAACTCTGTTCTGGACATAGCAAGCAGTGTTTACTGCCTCAGCCCAGAAAGTTAATGGCAAACCTGAATCAACAAGCATGGTTCTGGCAGCCTCAATCAGTGTCTTGTTCTTTCTCTCAACAACCCCATTTTGCTCTGGTGTCCTTGGAATGCTGTACTGCCTTACAATTCCTTTTGACACACAAAACTCATCCAACTCCCTATGTCTGAACTTTGTGCCATTGTCACTCTTGAAGACTTTTACTGGCAAGTCAAACTGCTTTTCAACCTATTTGACAAAGTCTTGCAGAATGCCTGCAGTCTCATCTTTGGAATGTAAGAAATAAGTCCATGTAAACCTAGAAAAGTCATCTACAATTACCAAACAATATCTTTTCTTTTTAAGACTCATGACTTTTACTGGGCCAAACAGATCCATGTGCAGCATTTGCAAGCACTTGGTTGTTTTGGACTCTTCAATGGACTTAAATGAGCTTTTATGTTGTTTTCCTTTTAAACAGGAAACACAATGCTCAGGATAGGTGAACAGTTTTGGAGGTAGACCTCTTACTAACCCCTGTTTTGACAAAGCAGTGATTGTCTTGAGATTTGTGTGCCCCAATCTCCTGTGCCAAAGCACTGTCTCTTTGTTAGAGGCAGCTGAGAACAGACAGGCATCAGTCCTGGGGCTCTCTTTTGACAAATCAACTACATAAACATTGCCACTCCTTTGAGCAACAAGTTGGGTTTTTCCATTTTTTATTATTTCTTCAATCTTTTTAACCATTTCTAGTCCAACAATCTTACAACACTCCTTAGTAAAGAATGACCCATACCCTTTGTCACTCATTTGTGAGACACTAAGAAGGTTGAATTTTAGATTGTCTATTAGATTGACATTTTCAAACTTAACATTACCAGACTGAACTGTACCAGATCCCATCACCTTCCCTTTACTATTATTACCAAAAGATATATCACCCCCTCCATGAGTTTTGAATTCCTTGAGTAGGGCTCTACATCCAGTCATGTACCTGGAGCGTCCACTATCAACATACCAAAGACTATCTAAGCATGCAGAAGCTCCCTGCACATCAAGTAAATAATTAGTTCAGGAGGGTCTCCAAAGCCAAAAAGGCTTTAGATGGGGTCTCAACAGTGTCCGTGTTAAGTTCAGGTGGATGGACAGTGGTTAGCTCAGGGGTTTGGATAGTTTTAAAACTGTTTTTCTCTAACCACTATTGGGGGTCCTGTCCTATCAGCTGTTGATACCCAAAGGGATGCCTGTTCACTCTTGGTTTAGAAGGCTTTTTGTACACCTCATAAACATGTGGGACCCTTGGGTATAGTGGTTGACCTTTACCTCTTCGGTATTGGTTAGCAGGGGGTGCATCAGTCACCTGAACCTCTTTTTTACAGAGGTTTGGTTCAACTGTTTTGTGACAGCTGTTTGAACTGGCACTAACAGTGGTTGTTTCTTAACTTGTGGTTTTGATGGACTCATTGGTGTTTTTGAAATGTACTCTTCCTTTTTTACCTCAAAGGATTTCAGGTACACACACTGCTGAGTAGAATGGTTTGTTTTACCACAGATGGTGCAACTCTGTGAAGGCACAATAGTACTTGTTTTGTTAAGTGTCACACCCTGACTTTTGCGGAAGCGTGGTTTATTTGGTGTGATTTCTTAATACCATAGCAATCAATCATAACAATGATATATGCTAAAAACATGAGATGTTCATCCATTAATAAAGTTTAGAAAATACCATAACGTACTTGTCTTGAAAACATCGACACCAAATTAAGTTACAAACCATAACATGCTTGAATGAGTTCATAAAGACTCCACAAAAGACTTTAATTAAAACCTGAGTTTAGAAACATGTATCCCGTCCAGGCATTGGATACACCCCCTAAACTCAACAACCATGGATGACATCTCTTATTCAAACGCAGCTTGAAGACACATGCATACCCTGCCAGATCCACTAGTTCCCTGAAATACATGTAGTTTGAAAAACATCAACAAAAGTTGAGCGAGTTCATGTGTATTTGAGTATGTATAAACCTTTGAAATATGTCTGTATGTATGAAAGTCCCTGGTATGTAGCAATAAGGAAAAAGAGATCACCAATGGGTTGCAAAGCCACTGATATGTGTGAAAATGGTGCAGGAAGACTCAAACCTAGCAAATTTGTCTCCGGGATAAAGACATAGTCACCACATGGGCCACCCTGGTCCGCATGGTTGTGGGCTTGCTACACCCAAATAGATCTATCACTCATGTCCCTCAGTCCTACAATGAGGATTAATGGCCTTAAGTGTTGTACCCACCACTCACATGATCTAAGTAGTAACCCTCCTTAAGCTAACCATACCATGTATAAAACATTTGTATATAATCGTAACATGTATTTCACCCCCGAAGTATAAAACTGAAAATAGTTAAAAGAAAAGGGGGACATGAACTCACAGTTTTGCATCCTCAGCACGTAACTCAAACTCTGTCAGCTACATGACAACCTACAACGTACTAATGTCTATTAGACGAATGGGTCGTGCCTTATCTTGGTATTAACGTTCTTGAGTTACGTTTCTCTGATATTATTCCATGTTATAACTTCTTGTTAAAATAATAATTATTTTAACTTAAATTATATTTTATTTTTGGAATAATCGTTAAACAATATTTCTTTAATAATACTTCTCAAGTATTTATTTCCATATTTCCTTCCCAATGATGGGGGTATTTCATACATGTATATTCGTATTCTCGAAATAATATATTCTCAATTCTTACTTTAGAAAATATATATAACCTTATTTTGTCCAAAATAATGTATTGTCCAGAAAATATATATTTTTCCCAAAAACTTATATGTCTTCTAAATATACTAGGAAAATATATATTTTTGTCTCCCAAAAATAATATATTTTCTTTTTGTCGAAAATATGATATACTTGGTAATATGTTCAAAAATCATATTTTCACCTCTTGTATCCAAATATATTTGTAAGAGTATTTCCCGGAATATTTTGTAAGTTACGTTTTATCGTTCGGTTTCACAACATCAAGTGTGTAACTTAAATATTTATTCCTTGTAATTTTTTGTATTATTTTGGAGTTGTAATTTCCATGGTATTTGTTAAGTTATATTATTTTACCCTAAAATAACATAACTATTCCACAAAGTATACAAATATTCACACAAGTGTATAAAATATATATTCTAAATATATATTTATCCATTTTTATTTACAAAAACCAACCTCCAATACTTGTATTTTGTATCAAAATTTATGGCAGAGCGTATATTGAAAAACATGGTTTAAAACATACTTGTAAACACTTGTTTAGAAAATATTTTCTAAGTGTTTGTATTTTTAGAAAATTTCGCCATAGTTTCCTTTGAAAATGGAGGTGTCCATGCTATTTAGCATATCATTTTCATTTCAAAAATCATCCAAACAATCAACAATAAATCACTAATCATCTTACACTTACCAAGTGCAAAGACTACTCAATTTACATAATAACATGAACTTGATCTTTCACAAAAATGCGTAGTAACTTGGTAAAGTGTTTAGTGGGTTTAGTTACCCTCCAAAATATATTTACTTCTTAATAAGCCTCGTTCTTGAAAGTTTTAGATGTTCACAACTTGCAAACACATTTTACAAAAGTGTTTATTCATAACATCTTCTTGTTTCATAGGTATTTCTACACTTGTTTTTCCACTAAAAATGGTGTAAGTTTAGTAAAAACCATGATCTTTCAAAAATCATATTTTGAACTTGGTTTTCTTGGAAAATCATTCACAAGTCTTGAATCTATAAGTTTACTAGGTCACTTTGATCATTGTTTTACAAGAAATCATTTTTATTTATCAAGTTCATGTGTTCACTAGAAGATGATCATCATATGTTGTTACATGATCATCCTCCCACTTGCTAGATTAAGTGTTTAAACATCATCTAGCAAGCTTCATGTGATGATTAACATCATCATCTCAAGAAATCAACAATCAAACATTATACATATACTAAACAACATCATTCTAACAAGATTTCATCATATTTCATCTTATGTTTCAAGATTCAAGTTCAAGTCTTTTAGTGTTCTTGTTACTTCAACATAATATATCTTTTATCCACTAAAAATATGAAGTAACAAGAGTTACAAGAAGCTTACTACTAGCTACAAGCTAGGGAAGAAACAATGAAGAATATGGAGTGGATAAAAGCAAACGGATGAGGTCCTTGATGATACGAGTGTTCCACACTTCCTTAGACACCTTGTAACACCTTGAAATAACCTTGGAATGGATGAAGCTTGAAATAACCTAGAGGAGAAGGGAGGAAGAGAAGTGGTGAAGATGGTGATGGTTATGAGCCATTATATAATCTCTAGTTTCTTTTGTCCATTGGTTATCATGTCCCTCCAATTACAAACAATATCTTCCAAGATTTAATCAAGATCAAGGTAAGATTTAGTGAATATTTGAGGTGATCTTGAGTGTGGGGCCATAGTTGGGGCCGTAAATATCAAGGGGGAGGGGGGTTTAGTGTAAGTTTTGATGGTAAGTAGGTAAATAGTTGGAGGTTAAGTGTTAAATCTAGTGTTTTATGTGTAGGATGCATTATGTAGTATGTTAGGGTGTTCGGGAACCATAACTAGCTCAGAAAAAGTAAAACAATGCTTCTACCAATATTTTGCTATTCCGGGTAATGTCCGGTTGTTTGGTTAGATACCGGTTCGTTAAAGTGTCAAGCTTTACCATTTAGTGTTCATTAAGTACCCTTTTGTGACACTTTTAATTCCCGACACTTAGGAAAGCATACAGGACCATTTTTCCATATTTTTACACATTACTAGCTTGTTAAAAAGCTGAATTTTACTGATTAATGCTGAATTCTACACTTTTAGTGAGTTTTAGGCACTTTCCGGCACTTAAACTATCACCTAGTGACGCAGTTTTAAGGTCCTTACTTCCCTACACTCCACACTAGTGTAGTACCTTGTCTCTGGCCCTTACGGGGCCTCAAAACATTATCTGTCTATGTACAGGCACTGTCAGTATATTTCTGAGTTATCCGCTAACTGTGCTAACTGTGCTTTGTGCATCATGTATCTCACTAAAGTTTGTATGTAATAAATGGTGTGACAGTATGAAATGTGATGCACATGTATGTATGATACAGAAATCATAAAGCAGTTTATATCATCAGTTGTAATTAAGCACAGCCATTAAGCATAAATCAATATTAATTAATTGTATGGATACCTGTAATTATGAGGGTTGTCACATTAAGATCATAAGCTTTTAAGTGAAAACAATCTTTGGTTAGCTGAATTTTCTTTTCACAAAAGTCACAAAATAGTTTTTTAATCTTTTCTCTTTTCAGACTCCTTTGCAACAGAGTTTTGAACTGCTGTTGGGATGTCCTTAAGAGGAATCACCTTGGCCTTTGGAGCTTTGACACCATCTATAGTTGTGAAGTCCATGGGTTTGAAGTTTTCAAGGATGTCACACTCATTAGACCATGTGGGTTTGAATTGGTATTTCTCAATTTTCTCAAAAGTTGAGGACCCCACAGATCTTTCCAGAGTGATATTGTTAGCAAGTTTATCAGAGTTTTTAACCTCTTGGCCATCCTTGTTGGTGGTTATGATTTCAACAGTACCAGTTTGATTTGCAGTAGTGTTTTCAACTTGGTCCATTTTTCTAAACCCTATGCCAAATTTTACATTGCTTTCAAGCTGTTTTTCAAGCATAATCTCATAACCTTTGCAGGATTCCACCCATTTTTCACAAGTGATTTGGGTGGTTTCCAACTCCTTTTTACAAACTTGATATTTTTCTATCATAGTCTGGAGTTGGTCCTTGGTTATGCTATGCTCTTGTTTGCGACTGCAGATTTCATTATCTTTTTCAGCCAATTTGTTTTTTAATTCTTTTAAAGACTTCTCAAATTGAACTTCATCATTTAACACTCTATCCCTAAGGTTTTCATTCACCTCTTTGATGTTTGCAAATGCTATGATACATTTGTCTAAACAAAGGTTTTTAAGAACCTGAGATGATACCTTAGCTGCAGCCATCATGGCACAGTCATAGACATGTTCTTTTTCATCTGGCACTTTCTCTTCTTTTTCACCTTGTTTCTTTTCTTCTTCTTCAGACCAGGGGTTAGACAATGGTTCCAACAGGGGTTCTGAATTTTCTCCCAACAGTATTTCACCAGCAACAGCAGTAACCACTCCTTCAGTAATTTCATCCACTGTTTCTTCAGTTGACTGTCCTTCTTCAGCTTCCAGCCCTTCTGGTATAGACTCTAATGCTACAAAATAGTAATCATCATGAGAAGCATCATTGGTAGCATAGAGTGCAAAATTTTCATCTCCTAGCTCATCAGGTAAGCTACTCCAGTCAACAAAGCCTTGGCTGAAAAAGCTTTGCTGATCTGGTTGAATCACTGTTGGTGTAGCTTGTTGAAGTGCAACTGGTTGCACTTGAACCTGAGGGATAGGGCCTTGGACATACTGAATTTGAGGAACAGTGGCTTGGACATACTGCACAGGAACATGGGTTACAGGATTTGCATAATAAGCAGTGTTTACATGGGCACTAGGGGCATATTGGGAATATTGCACAGTGTTTTGGTTATTTTGTGGTCTTGGGCTAGGGTGTGTGATAATTGGTCCACTGTTTTGACTCTTACACTCTCTAGCAAAGTGACCTAACATGTTGCACTTGTAGCATTTGATTTTTGATTTATCCAACCCTACTTTTAAACTCCCATGCAACCCTGGGAATTTTCTCCCTGTCCTTTTGTAAAACTTGCTGGTTCTAACAATCAGCAGTGCAAGTTGGTGTAATATGTCCATTTCCTCTAAATCAGTTGGATCAAAATGTTGAAGATCATTGAGTTCAAAGCATAGATTGTCAGAATTCTGGTTTTCTCCATTAGCTGTGAAAGCATAATTGGATGAGTAGGAATCAGAGTTATTAAAAGCTCCACCAGCTGTTATGTCAATGTAATGATCATAACTCTGATCCTTACTACTACCAGATTCTTCCTGACCCAAAAGAGCTGTGTTGCCAAATGAATAGTCATCTGCAACATTTCCAGACTCTTGTAACTTCTTTTTCTGGTTCAACTCCCTTTCATAGGTTAGGAGTCTACCATGAAGTTGGGTTAGGGTCAGATCTTTGAACCCAACAGAATTCCTGGTTACAAAAGCAATTGTGTCCCATTTATCAGGAAGTGACCTAAGAAACCTATTGTTTTCTGTTGCATTAGCAAATTCAACTTTAACAAGTTTTAGTTCACTAATGAGACAGCTGAATCGCTCAAACTGTTGTGTTAATGATTCGCCCTTAATGTGACAAAAGGTTTCATACTGTTGGTTTAAAATTTCCCTGTTATTTTCAATCACTTCTTCAGTCCCCCCAAATTATTCCTTCAATGCATCCCACAATTCCTTGGCACTGTTACAATGTAACAGCCCAGCATAGATCTCATTTGGTAGTGCAGATGCAACGATGCTAAATGCCTTGGCATCTAGTTCAATTTTCTGAAAATCCTGTTCAGTATAGTTCTCTATTTTCTTAGGAACCATGACCTTTAGATCCTCAGCACTTGGCACCGTTGGAACAGGTGGTCCAAAGATAACCGACTTCCAACATCCGGTGTTCTGTTGAGCTAGGATGTGACCCATCCTTCGCTCCCAGATGTTGTATTCAGATCTCTTCAACATAGGTGGTTTGAAGAGTGAACCGATGTTATTGTTAACACCATGTGATTGTGACGTCATCCTGGTTGTTTTACAGGTACTGATTAATCAACTTTGCTCGTGATTAAACCTTACTCTGTTTTTCAACAAAACAAACAATTAAAAGTATCAACGATTTTGAGCTGAAGTTTTACGTCAAAAAAGATTGTTAGATCAAATTTGACTATCCTAGGTCTGATACCAATTGTTAGGATCTGAGTTTCTTATGATTATGCTCATTTGATAGTAATGAAGATGAACAAGAACAATTACAGCGGAATTAAATGAAACAAACTTTCAACACACAATCAAATGGGAGAATTGTTTTCAACAAACATGTTTAACAGAGAATCGAATGATTATATTTATTACAATCTTCAATTACACTTGCATGAATGCATACAATCTCCCCCTCAGCCTGAGCTCATAGTGAATGTTCGTACATAATGACTTGTGATGAAGAGAGCTAATAGAACAGTACAGGGTACTGTTCTATTTATAGTACAGAACAAACCACTATGGCATCTTTGCTGACGTCACCATGAAAGTGACATCTAACCTCCTAACAACCTGTAACCACTGACCTATACAACTACTGCTATTACAAACTACTCATTAACAATACATACGAAGACAAGCTAAACTACTGCTTCTCATTCCACTGTTATACTCCTAGCAGTGCTTTGTGTCTTCAGCAGTACTTGAACCATGACAGTAGATTGAGCATCAATGCTTGGACTTCAACAGTCTTTAGACTTGATCAGTTGTTGAAGATCAGCAGTTGTTGTAGAAGGGCAGTAGATAGAAGTCATCAGATGTTAGGCCACATTCAAGGAGGAAGACTGATGCAAACAACTACTTATTCTGAATCCACTGATCTAATCCAGTTTTGGCTTTATCAACTGTTCCTTTGGTAGGTTCAATCCCAACAGAGATCTACTGTATTATTACTATCATGTTTAAGGATTAAATATTCAATGTTTGTCATAAAGAAAATTCTTCGATAGGAATTGCACCATATAGGAAAATTATATGTTAAGGATTAGATATTCAATGTTTATTGTAAATAATAGTCTTCGATATGAATTGTAATATATCGGGAAATTATTAACACTGGTGATGCAGGTCCAGATGCAAACTTGCAAGTTTTTCGGAATTCGATCGTTGGCGCTTTTAGGAGCTTTTAGGAGCTTTTAGGAGCTTTTAGGAGCTTCTAGCTTTAAACTTTTAAGAAAAAGTTCCTAGTCAATAAAAAGCCTTGTTTGGTTGAAGGAGCTTGAAGCTTTTAGGCTAGAAGCTTGAAGCTTTTCGTTGAACGCTCCTACTAGTAGCGTTTAGAAGGAGCTACAAGCTTTTAAGGAAAAAATGACTATTTTAACCTTTAAAGATAATGAACTTTTTAAATTTTTAGTTATGTCCATTTCGGACATTTTAAACATTTTATTAAAAGCTCCAGCTACTCTGCCAAACACCAAATATATCTAAAAAGCTACAACTACCAGCTACAGCTACCAGCTATCAGCTTCCAGCCACCAGCTTTCAGCCACTAGCCACCAGCTACTTTTGCCAAACATACCCATAGGGTATGTTTGGCATGGAGCTTCTAGCTTTAATCTTTTAGGAAAAAGCTCATACTTAATAAAAAAAACCTTGTTTGGTTGAAGGAGCTTGAAGCTTTTAGGTTAGGAGCTTGAAGTTTTTGGTTGAACGCTCCTACTAGTAGCGTTTAGAAGGAGCTACAAGCTTTTAGGAAAAAAATGACTATTTTAACCTCTAAAGATAATGAACTTTTTAGTTATGTTTTTTTAGTTATGTCTATTTTGGTCATTTTATTTATTTTTTAAAAGCTCTAGCTACTCTGCCAAACACCAAATATATCTAAAAAGCTATAGCTACTAGCTACCAGCTACAACTACCAGCTTCCAGCCACAAGCTACCTGCATCTAGCCATCAGCTACTTTTGCCAAACATTCCCATATAGTGACAAACTTTTGAGTAGAGTTACTTATGTCAATTCTTTAGTTTTCTATTATAATATTAAATTCTTCATGTGGTGTATTGAAAACAACTCTTAAGTATAGTTTCTTTTATGACAATTCATTATAGATTTTCTAGCTAAAATTATGTCTTTAGTTATGTTGGACTTTTCACCACTCATGGTTCTTGCATACTCAGTAGGCTATTTGTCTCTTTTGATGTGGTTAGAAAAAAAAACAAGTAAAAAGATACAAGAAAGATAGATGTATGCATTAAGAGTCCTTGAAGAAGAAGCAATTGAAGACTCGTACATTGGGAACTGTAACACCCCAAAAATCTTAAATCAATATATATATACATATGTTGGTTATAACCTTATGAAAAATAACTAGGAACATTTAACCTAGTTAATAATAAGTTGCTAAATAATAAAATCATGAATTATGGCCCTTTTTATAACAAAATGAACATTAGGGACTAAAATGGTCAAGTGGGGAAACTAGTTTTAATAAAAACAAAAAAATTAAAAACACATCACACATGTGTGTGTATGCGCGCGACCAGACAAGGGGGAGAACAAAAAATCCTCCAAAAACCCTTATTCATCAATTTCTTCAAATTGTAGGGTGGATTGGGTCCAAAATATATGCATAAACTCGAAATCTTGATCATCTAAACTTGATACTCAAAAGGTATGTTGAAATTTCATCTTTGCTTAAGATTTCAAGTTGTGAGGAAACTCATGTAGAGATGCATTAGTGATTGAAATGTATCAATTAGAATGTTTTGATGATTGTAGAGGTGTTCTTGGGTATCTTGATTGTTAATTTCATGAAGTTAAAGATACATGTGAATCATAGGTGTTTATTCAAGTAGTTAACCAAGTGGGTTTTGGTTTTAGTATGAAAAGCCCCATGTTCTTGTGTAAATGATAAAAGTAATGACTTGAGTTTGTTGAAATTGCATGTTAATATGAAATATGATGAGTAATTAAACTTGTTATGTTGAGATTCTTAGTTAGCCAAGGTTTAATTGAACTAAAATGGCTAGCTAAAATATATGCACACAAGGTGCTTGACAAAATGCCTAAACGAATTGCCAATTTTAAATAATGAACGAAAATGGTTGATGAGAACATAAAAAAGTGTGATTGACAAATTTACATGCCTTAGTTATGGGCCGAAAGGTTTCTAATGGCATTTGGCTTGTACACTTAAGGCAACACAAGTGAAGCATCGAGAAGTCAAACCGGAGCAAACGCACGGTTAAAGGAAAAGCTATAAGGTACGTGGCTTTATGCTTCGTAGAAGTTTCATTAATATTTTTTATTGATATATGTTGAATAATAATGGTATATTCATGAAGTTCGGTTTGTTCTTAAGCGGTGGATTCCGTATAAATAAACCCAATGGATAGATAACGAACTAACAGTAAGTTTGAATGTTTGAAAGTGATGGATTTCACTAAAACATTTAAACGGGTCAAAATAACGAATTTATGAAAGGTTTGTTTATTTGAAGGTGATGGACTTCACTTAAACATTCAAACGGCTCAAACTAAAGAAATGATAAACGTTTGGTTGTATAAAAGCGATTGATTTCGCTAAGAGAAAGCCAAACGGGTCAATTAAGGGTAGGTGCAAACTGGGTAACGGGAGCACTTATTCCGTAAATATTAAGCCTGGGTGATGGGTAATGATTCAATTAACACGCAAACTAGTAATGGAAGCGTGAATGTTGAAAGTAACGAACCCAGGAAAGGGTATAATGGATGTGTGTAATCCCAAGTAATATTTTCGTAAGTGGTCTAAGTCTATGCACTTAGATCACTAAAGAGTCAAATGTTTATGTAACACCCCGTTTTTCGTAACTTTTCGTTTTTAGAAAGTTCATCTTGTATTTCTATTTTTGGAAACTCGTTCCCTTTGTAATCATATCTCGTTCAAATCATTGTAATCGTGAGGCTTCGATCGTAATAAAGTTTGTTATTTAATGGGAATTATACATTATTTACTCTTGTGTACTTATACGTCTTATACATGATTCATATTCGTGAAAACTCGTAAACGTGTGATTAACTTGCAAACAACGTGGATACATAACTTTCATCGTTCTTTATGTGCAAGTACTTCACGTTATTCTCACAATACATAATAATATACTTGTTTTAATACTTAAATGAGATTATTATACATATACTCATTACTTGATCGATTCATTTAAACATACTAGCAACCATGTTATACACACTTATTAATCACATATTTTGTTTAACTAAAACATGTTTATTATACATATTAGACCTTAAACATGTTAGATTATACATTAATCATCTTAAATACATAACAAACACTACAATTATACAACTTATTATTTCAAAAAAAGAAAAGAAAAAAAAAAAGGAAAACAGCTTGCGGCCGCAAGCTGTTGTGAGGTGTTTGGTTTGTGTTTTTAGTTGTTATCTTCCAACTAATCCTATTTAATACTCACCTAACTAAACCCTAATAACCCCAACTATAAATAAAACACTTCTCCCCATTCATTTTTCCATTTTACCAACACTCTAAACACTCCCTAATCTCATCATATTTCCAGCAGAATTGAGCAAAAAGTTTCTGAGTTTCTAAGTGAGTTCTAACTCACTTCTTCTTCTATTTCTTTCTTGTTTATTCTTCTAAAACACTTGGATAACCTCTAGGAAGGTTTTCACAAGTTTTCTTGGGCAAAATAAGGTGAAACTTCACCATATTTGAGGGCCAAAGTGCATCTTATTTTTTACTTGTTTTTATCTTCTTATATCTTCATGATCTTGATAGAAACATGGTGGAATCTTGTACCCACCAAGCTCACAACTTAGTCTATGGTTGTGGGTTTGTGTTGAGGTGATTTCCATCAAAGTATTGAGTTTAAACACTCATTTTAATTCTGTTTATACATGGTAATCGAATGATGAAAGCAAGCACAAGTCATCATCTTTCATATGATGAACTTGTGACTTGTGAAGTGTGAACAAATGGAAGCTTTGGCTTTCCAAACTAAGTTCCATTCCTTCATTTGAACCTTGTGTATGAACACTCTTGTAACTTACTAGAATCAAAGTACCTTAGCCCCGTCTAGCCTCCGACACTTAGGATTACATTTCCATGTCGTGTTGGCACACCCGGGTTTTAGAGTACTTGGTCACTTGAGCTTATGTTAGATAGGTTTATTTCTTGTTATTCATGACCCTCCGAACCATCCTTGTGATGCTTTGTGTAGTGGTGAATCATATAATGAGGTTTTAACCTCCTTGCTTGACATACATGATGCTACATGATAATCTATGATTGGACTTAGCTTTAGGATGTTATTATTACTATATAAACTATACGTATCTATATAAAACATGGTTGCATTTGTGATGATAATCAAGTCGTGATTGTTCATCATAAACCTAGGCTAATATATCTAAGATTTTAAGTTACTTGTTATGATTCTAATGGGTAATTTGGGACCCATGAAACCACTTAATATAGTGTCATAAACGAGCTCTTAGAACTAGATATTATTTTCGTATACATACTTTTGATACTTTAAATTCCAAGTCCGAAACTTCCATTCCAATTCCATAAACTTACACACCTTCGTTCCCCATGTAGGGTGACTTGGTGATTTCAACCTCAAACATATTATCAAGTTTGAAGCTTGCAAAACCGTGAGTACACTTGACCCATTTCCGTTTTACACATTTTTTGCTTCTACTCCACCGAAATAACAAACAACATTCAACTCTGTGTTCAACAAATGACAGCATCATTTTGCTTCTACTCCACCGAAATAAATCAAATGATCTCTCCGCCTGCTTGTAATGGCACTCTCAAGGTCTCGATTTCATTTCCCCTTTTTTGCCCTAACTCTGTTGCTTAATTAGTGTTTCTATTGTTTATTTTTTTTTATTTTATTGTGATTACAAGTGGATATAGTTTCAATTCTAAGTTCACCGAGTCAATTTGTTGTTTGAAATTAGGGATTTGAAACTTACATTCTGTTGATGGTTAATTTAGGGTTGATTAATTTTCGTTTGTGATGTATAGGGATTGGAAACTCTATGGAATTGTTACAATCAGAAGCATCAAGCCCAAGGTCCTCAGCGAAAATTACATCAGATTTGTTAAATCAACATACTTGGTGTCGTCGCTGACCCTAATTTTGAAACGGTTTCATGGGTTTTTGTTTGTAAAGGTATAGATATTTAGTATTGCACCATTTACCATGATTCTGACTAATTTGGGTTTTGATTTGAAGCCCATTATTTACGAGTTTGCATTTTGATTTTGGATCTACTTGCTTGTTTTTCTCGAATTTGTCATGACTGAAAGGAAAACCCTAAGTTACTGATTTCAAAACTTGAAGTTTATTGTTTTAATTTGATGGGTTGGTGTTAAGCTTGCAATATTGTAAAATGAACATGCCCCTTAATATGCAAAAAGAAATACAATTGACAAATCTGTAAGAACTAGAGCCCGGTGTAATGGTTTTTGAGGTGGTGGTTTACAGATGTGGTATTGTTATTCCTTACTCGTTGTTATTATGAATGCGTTAAGTTGGCTAATGGTTGTTTTGTGATTTGCTAGGCATTAGATGAAGTTATTGAAGAATTGGATACCCTAGAAGAGGGTTCTTACAAGGATAGCACCCTAATGCAACTTCTTCATGACAACCTCACCTTTTGATAAAGAAGTTTGTAGGGCACCTGTCTTTAGAGTTGAAGGAAAACAGAAATTGGTAGTTTATACCAGCCAAATTGATAGTTGCCAGGCCACCATTAGTACGTGGTTCCACCCGCCAAATTGGAGACCTTAGTCAGTAAGAAAGATTATGATTCTCTAATTAATTTATACTATATATATGTAGTTACTGTGTTAAGGTGTTTTATTATTTGCTTGTTTTTTGGTCTTCTCATACACTTAGGTTTGTGAAAGTTGTACTCAATTTTATATTCTTTCCGAACTTGATAATAAAGATAGCTAAGTGATACGTTGAGACTACACTGGAATATGGCAAAAAAAATGAATATTGGCAATGGGCCTCATTGCCTCACAGTCCCTTTGATCACATATTTAAGCTATAAAGCAAAAGTTTTAAGGAGGCTACACTCGTTTAATCCCGGTGATCTCTTCGTATATGCAATCACAGATTAAATGGTAATCAAAATCGTTCATGGGTTTTATTGATTTTGTTCAACTGATAGAGCCACAACCATTTGGTTAAATACAATGAAGAAAACCAAATAAAAGAAAAGGATAAGATTAAGGAGCCGTGAATGATGGAGAAAGGGAAGGCAATCAATTAGAGGAAAATAAGGAATAAGATCAATTCCAATACTCCCCCTCAAGTTGGAACGTGTAGGTCTCGAGTTCCCAACTTGCCTAGTAAGAACCGAAGTTGTTGAGCGCCTAATCCTTTGGTGAGAAGATCAGCAATTTGCATTTTGGTGTCGATGGAAAAGGTTTGAACTTCTTTGGAATCAATTCTTTCGCGAACGAAGTAGCAATACATTTCAACATGCTTAGTTCGTTTGTGAAAAACCGGATTATTTGCAATGTGTCGAGCAGCTTGGTTGTCACAGAATAATGGAGTTGGGCTAGCGGAAGCGACATCGAGCTCTTGTAAAAGCCACCGAACCCATAAGACTTCACTAATAGTGGATGCCATAGATCTATATTCTGCCTCTGCCGAGGAGCAGGATACAACAGATTGCTTCTTTGTTTTCCATGAAATTGGTGCTCCACCTAAAAGAAGCACATAACCGGTTCTCGATCTTCGAGTGTATGGACACCCAAGCCAGTCTGAATCACAGTACGCGGTGAGGTTGTAACCTCCTGCTCGTGGAAATAGCACACCTTGGCCAGGAGTGGCCTTCAAATAACGGAGTATCCTATGTACCGCATCCATGTGAGACTATCGTGGGTCTGCAACGAACTGAGATAAGATGTTTACCATGTAGGCAATGTCTGGCCTTGTGGCTTGTAGATAAAGAAGTCGTCCAACAATGCGACGATATCGAGTAGCATCAACTTTTGGTTCACTTTCACTTCTATCCAGCTTATGATTTTGTTCCATAGGGATAGAGCTTGGTCTACACCCTTGCATCCCGCAATCATTGAGAATATCCAAGGTTTACTTTTGTTGGCTTAACACTAACCCTTCAGGAGTACGGGGCAACTTCTATTCCAAGGAAATACTTTAGATTCCAGAGATCTTTGATGCTAAACCTTTTGTCAAGTTCACTTTTAGTGTGTTCTATTTTGGACGCGCCGTTACCAACGAGAATAACATCATCGACATAAATGAGGGCTGCCACGAAGCTATTGCCTTGTCGGTAAGTAAACAGAGAATGGCCAGCCTTAGATTGCTTGAAAGTAAGCTCCAGCAAAGCGTTGGTGAACTTCTGGTACCAGTTTCTTGAGGCTAGTTTTAACCCATAAATCGACTTCCTTAATCGGCACACCTTCGTTTCTCCTGCTTTGACAAAGCCTTGGGGAACTTTCATATATACTTCTTCATCCAAGTCACCATGTAAAAATGCGTTGTTAACATCGAGTTGCTGAATTAACCATTTCTTTTGGCTGTTACGGCTAAGAGAGTACGGACTGTGACAAGTTTGGCAACTGGAGCAAAGGTGTCATGATAATCCACACCCTCCATTTGGGTAAAGCCCTTTGCCACTAGGCGTGCCTTGTACCTTTCAACATCTCCATTGGGCTTGTACTTGATTTTATAAACCCATTTCGAGTCAATGGCGTGTTTCCCATCAGGTAAATATTCCAAAGTCCAAGTTGCATTTTCTTCTAGAGCTCGTATTTCTTTCTTCATAGCTTCAATCCACCGCTTATCTTTGACAGCCTGATGGAAAATTTTCGGCTCATCGGTCGAATCGATTTCCGCTAAAAAGGCTTTGTGAGAAGCAGAAAAGTTATTATACGATACAAAATTAGATAAGGAGTGTACCATTGAGGAGGCCTGAGTTGGTACGGTTTGTGCATTGTCAACCGATGGGGGTAGCTTAACGATGTAGTCGTCAAGATGCTTTGGTTGTGAACGGTTTTGTTGTGGTCGACCTAATTGGTCCTGTTCATCTGATAACTGTTCCTGGGCCCGAATTGATTGGTCTGATGATTCTTCTTGGACTTCATTGTTTTGATTTTCTACTTGTGGTTGTGGACCTTCAACTGTTGGGCTTTGGTTGATATCCACATTGTCACTAGCTTCATGGGTTCCGAGAGAGTCGTTAGGGTCCATAGTTTCATGTGAATTCTCATCTTGAGCCATATGAAAGTAAGGATCGAACGGGTCTGTTAAATTTCCTATTTCACAAGGTAAATTTTCTGTTTCACAAACCTTGTCAAAAGGAAATTTGTCTTCATGAAATCTCACATCCCTGGATATTATAATTTTCTTATTAACTATATCATAAATTTTGTAACCTTTTGTTCATGGTGGGTGTTTTGGTCAAAAATCAGGATAAGGTAATGTAACCAAATCTTTGTTGTGAGGAATGATGCTTGAATCAATGAACACTGTTAAGGATAACTCAGAAATGTAATGAACAAATGACACAAGGATTTATACGAGGAAAAAGCCCTTGATCAAGAGTTGATCTCCGGCATAAAAAACCTCGGGTGATGGAAACTACCGATCACCAACTAAGATTAATCAAAAGAAGTTTACAACTCGGGATGATAACAAGCTTGTTACAAGGGTCACTAGTGCGCAATGTGGAAAAATGTATGAAATCACCAAGTAGTGTTTGAGAGCTGTTACGAGAGTGTGTGTATTTGCTAAAATTAGCCAAGTGTTCTAACTCAAGCTTGTTATCCCCATTTTAAATTAGAAATAACTAAACTAACTAACTATCCGCAAATTGTGCAAGCTCCCCATGATCTCCATAACGTCCATAAGAACCAAGCACGTGCGGAATATTGAGGGAATATGCTCCAGGAATTTCGGTGAGACTTGGTCCATGCCTTTGCTCCTGCAAAACAAGCTTACGTACAATGAAGACAATCGTCAGTATAAGGATAACAATAAGGATCCTGAATCCTGATCCTGCAATACCTACTGAGGATCCTTAATTCAAACAAAATCAAGGATCCATGATCCTGGCAGCACTTGAGGATCCGTGATCCTTAGGATTGGAAAATCCTCCCCTAACAATTGCCCCCAAAATATAAGGAGTAAAGTGTAAATTAGCGAGTTATATTTTCTTGATCTTATCTGCAACAAACTAACGGATATATAGCCGTTAGGATCTAACTATCCGTTGCAGATCCTACGTCATTGAAGCGACATCCCTGCAGAATCATCATTATAAATTCAAGTTAGAGATAAGGATTAGGAAGCATTTAAATTCGTGCGTTACACCCTTTAAATCCTCATTCGAAGATCAAGCAGGTACTTCTCTCCCCTTTCTCTCTTCTCCTTCTTACTCTGTTCTTCTTTGAAACCCTTGAATCACGATGAAGTTAAGATCATCCCCTGCCAAGGATCACCAGAAAGATAGTCCTTTGAAAAGCCAAGGGATCATCAAAGATTCTCCGAAGGAACATTGCTGCTTTACTGATCCTGATATCGACAGGATTCGTCATTGTTTTCCGGCAGACTATGTCTTTAAACCTTTTGACCCTACCGCCTTGAGTGACTTCGTTTTTGCAACATGGGTTGCTTTTCTGGCTACCCCATTTTTGATAGGATACTCCTATCCTTTCCCTGCTTTTACCCAGTCTCTCTTCTCCCTTACCGGCATATCCTATATCCATGCCATGCCAATGATGTGGAGGGTTTTATATACCCTCGAGAGAATCATTGAGCAGGAGGATATAGAGTTGGGAATGTCTGAACTTGCTGAACTGTAAAACCTTGTGAGCCATGGTTCACACCGCTTTTTATTCAAACACAAACCCGATGAACCTCATCCAATCCTGAAAACCACCAAGAATGACACCAACTGGAAGAAACGTTTCTTCTTCGTTAGGAGGGATTCTATCCCGGATGGGAAGGATCTCCCCTTAAAGTGGACCACTCATGGTAGGGTAGAGGATCCTTATAGAAGGATCATAGGATACACTGTTTCTGCTGAGGATCACTAACCCCTTTGTTTCTATTTTGCAGTTATTTCTGTTTCACATATCATTCCATCACCTGCAACCAAAGACAGGATCACCGCTTTCCGGAATCTTGATCCTGCAGTAAGGTCATTTCAAGCAAACACCAAGGATTCTCAAGAAGTATCCTCAGGCTACGTTACAATGTCAAGTAAGTATCCAAGTTTATATATGGTTAAATGTTGAAATGCAAATAAAACAAGAATACTTATCTGTTGTTTTGGATTGATAGGTGCTGGAAAATCCTCAAGGTCGGCCACCCGCTTCAGTGTCAGTGATCTTAGCACTGTGGCTCCCTGTTCCAGAAAAAAGAAAACTGTTGCTAGCCCAAGTACCATAGTCCCCAAGCCTGTCACCTCCAAGGGGGAAAATAAGAGGAAGGCCTCTGAAGGTGACAATCTTGAAGGCTTGCCTCTTATCCGCCACCAGTTCCAAGAATACTTTGCTGATGTAAGGATCACTGATTCTGCTTGATTATCCTGCCCACTTGAGGATCACGGATCCTGAACTTTACCTTGTCTTTTTGCAGAAATTCGCCGAGATCGAAATGCTGTTTGATGCTTATGTTGAGGAGGCGGAGCAAAAGCATCTAGAGTATCAAAAATTCTTCCTGGCTAAGGATCAAACCATCTCCTCCCTCGAGAAAGACCTCAATCAGGCAAAGAAGCAGGTGGTACTGGCCCAGATAAATGCTGATCATGAGAAGCATGATCTGCTGGAGGATGCTAAAGTCTCTGCTGCCATCACCATGTACAAAATCAAGCTGCAAATGGCCCAGGAGGCTGAGGATCCTGACTTCGACAGGACCAAGGAGGGCTGGAAGGCAAAGCTGGCTGAGCTAGAGGATGAGGAGGAGGCTACCGAGGACTTGGCGATTGAGGCAAGTGGCAGCGGGAAGGATCAAGCTGGTGGTGATGATGCTGGTGGTGATGCAGCCAAGGTGTGAGCTGCAGAAATGGGCGATGATGGACATTTCTAGACGCGGCCGGAGCCCATTTTTTTAGGATTTGGTAGTGGTTTTTTGGTTATGATGTTTTGAACAATTGTTGGTCTGTAATAACTAAACAATAGCTATTAGGGTTGAGGATCATGGATCCTTTGAACAATAGGTAGGATAATATGTGGTGGAGGGATCCTCTGCTTGGGGGATGAAACCACTTGTTATCCTGCCATCTTTTATTTCCTGCACTTTTAAGACCTGTGAACAATGGACACCCTTTGCCAACCCAAGTGGACGGGCCACGTATTGCTGGTAGAAACTTGGGTTAGCAATTTTGACAACCTTTAAGGGTTTAACTCTTGGTGAATAAATAAAACTTTAATCTTTTGGCTATTTTTTTTTTTTTTTTTTTTTTTGTTATCCTTGTGAATTCTTTATTTTTCTACTGTTGTTATTGACTTTCTTTGAATTTGTAAGTAAAGAATAAAGGTTTAATAAATCATGTTTAAAAGTTTTAGGATATGATCAAGGATCAAATATCCTATAGTCGATAAGTTCAGAAAAGTTATGTAACTTAAGGGTCATTAGTTCTGTTGTCAAAGGATAAGGGTCACTTATATGAATAATGAATAAAATCAAAGTGATTAAGGATCATACCTGAGAATCCAAGTTAGGATCCTAACCCTTTAACATTTATAATCAGGATAACCAAAAGACAAACCTTAGTAGAAGGTAAGGATCAAGGATCCTTGGTTGTTTGACTTCAAAAACCTGAAATGGAACATAACTTGGGACTAAGCCAATATAAGTGAAGAGTTAGCAACTGGGGACAAGCCCAACAATTCTGGGGACAAGCCCAATATACTGGGGACAAGCCCAAAAAACTGGGGACAAGCCCAAAAAAATGGGGACAAGCCCAAAAAACTGGGGACAAGCCCAAAGGATCTTGTGTAAACTGGAGTATGGCCCTCACTGACGACTATCCAAACTTAGTGACATGAAAATGCCAAAACCTTAGCTAACGTGAAAACGTTAGAAACCTTAGGAACGGATGTATGGTATGTCTACCATTATACGTAGGATCCCGGATACAGCCAGTACAATGAAATTGTCAGCCCCTAAAGCGAGTACTGGTCCCATTGCCATGAACTGTACCAGGATCATCGTGCGCTACTGGCGATACTGGGGACATGCCCAAATAACTGGGGTCAAGCCCACATAACTGAAGACTTCTGTGGATACTCAATCCTTCGTTAAGGATACATGAACCTTCAAAATGAGGATCATCCATTCTCTAAGGATCCTTTGAGGATGTGGATCATGAATATTGCTAAGGATCACAAATCCTTATCACATGAAGTATTTCTTCAGGTGGACAGCATTCCAAGCTCTTGGTAGCAAATCACCTTCCATTGTTAGCAATCTATATGCCCCCTTTCCTGCCTCAGCTTCAATCAGGTAGGGGCCTTCCCACTTTGGTTCCAACTTTCCATCAGCAGGATTTGTGGTATTCTGAATTGCTTTCCTTAATACCATGTCACCAACTTGGAATTTCCTGATCCTGACATTTTTGTTGTAGGCTCCAGCCATCCTTTGTTGATAACTAGCCATCCTTATCCTTGCCAAATCCCTGAGTTCTTCTATAGTATCCAAGTCTTGAACCAAGTTTTCAGCATTTCCTTCAGGATCACGGATGCTTGTTCTTGTAGTAGGAACCACCATCTCTGTAGGGATCACTGATTCTGCTCCAAATACCAAAGAAAATGGAGTTTGACCAGTGGCATTCTTGGGAGTTGTCCTATCAGCCCATAGTACATAAGGTAGTTCTTCTGCCCACTTTCCTTTCTTGGATCCAAGCTTCTTTTTCAAGTTGTTGATGATGATCTTGTTGGATGATTCTGCCTGACCATTAGCTTGTGGGTGGACTGGTGTTGATGTTATCATCTTAATCCCCCAGCTGTCACAAAAGTTAGTAGTTCTACTCCCAATAAATTGGGATCCATTATCACAAACAATTTCAGAAGGGATACCAAATCTAGTAATAATATTTCTTTTGATAAAGGATATCACTTCTTTTTCTCTGACTTGAGCAAAGGCTTCAGCCTCTATCCACTTGGAGAAGTAATCAGTCATAACAAGCATGAATACTTTTCCACCAGGTGCCTTGGGAAGTTTACCAACTATATCCATTCCCCATCTCATAAATGGCCAAGAAGAGGATATAGGATGCAAAAGCTCTGCTGGTTGATGAAGGATATTACTATGTCTCTGACAAGGATCACACTTCTTGGCATATTCCACAGCATCCTTCTTCATAGTAGGCCAATAGTATCCTGCCCTCAGGATCCTTGAGAATAATGCCCTGCCCCCAGTGTGGTTTCCACAATCTCCTTCATGAAAATCCTTTAGGACTTCTTGGATTTTGGGATCCTCAATGCATCTTAGATATGGTCCTGCAAGAGATCGTTTATATAACATGTTATTCAATATTGTAAACTGAGATACCTTAATTTTGAAAGCCCTGGGGTTTCTCCTGTAGGAATCTCTCCATGTTGGATATATCTTTTGATTGGAAGGATCCATGATCCTGAATGAGATTGTGTATCATCACTAGGGATGATTACAGAACCCTCTCCTATCTCCATAGCTACATGATCCTCAATAGCGGGGGTTAGGATGTGGATAATAGGGATCCTGATATCCTCTGGAATCTTCAAGGATGATCCTAGATTGGCCAATGCATCAGCCTCTGCATTCTCTTCTCTGGGTACCTGTGTCAAACTAAAGGAAACAAAAGAGAGTGCCAATTCTTTGACTATCTCTAAATATTTAATTAGCTTTTCACCTTTAACAGCATAGGATCCATTAAAGTGATTAGTAATTAACAATGAATCTACATGTACCTCAAGATACCTGATCCTCATATGCTTGGCAATTTGCAAACCAGCTATCAAGGCTTCATATTCAGCATCATTATTAGTAGTTTGAAACTCACAAGCTATGGAGTGGGGTATTATGTCCCCCTGTGGCGATTTTAGTAGTATTCCAAGTCCTGTTCCTTTGACATTAGAGGCTCCATCAGTGAAAAGTATCCAAGGATCCTTAGTTTCTTCCAGCCGTTGGACTTCTAACTCAGCTTCCTTTTGCAAGTCACTACTAAAATATGCCACAAAGTTCACTGCCCATTTTGCCATTGGGATTTGATGGCAGTCCTTGGTTCATATCTTATATCATAAGCACTAAGCTTCACTGCCCATTTTGCCATCATTCCTGACATTTCAGGTTTCCTGAGAACATTCTTAATTGGAAAATTAGTCTTGACAATAATAGCATGAGTTTCAAAATAATGTCTTAATTTAGTAGATGCCATAATTAAAGCAAGGATAAGTTTCTCTAAATGTGAATACCTGGATTCAGCATCAAGCAAACTCTTACTAACATAATAGACAGGATGTTGTGTACCTTCGTGATCCTTAACAAGGACCGCACTTACTGCTTTAGAGGATACCGCTAGATATAAGGATAATATATCCCCTTTCTCTGGTTTCATCAAGGCAGGAGCTGAGGAAAGGTAATCCTTAAGGGCTTTGAGAGCATTTTCATGCTTTTCAGTCCATTCAAATTTCTTGTTCTTTCTCAAAATGTCATAGAATTTCTTGCATTTTTCTGATGACTTAGATATGAACCTGTTCAAGGCTGCGATCCTGCCTGTCAATCTTTGCACATCCTTGGCATTGGCAGGAGATTTGATATTCACAATAGCCTTAATTTGCTCTGGACTTGCCTCAATGCCTCTTTTTGTCACCATATAGCCTAGGAATTTACCTGCTTTAACACCAAAGTGACACTTGGAAGGATTTAGTTTCATACTAAATTTATCAATGATATTGAATGCTTCCTCCAAGTCTCTGAGGTGATCCTCAGCCTTCTTAGACAATTTAAAGTGATATCTTGCTGAATTCAACTCATTATGTCTGTGCTGAATACAACTCATTATGTCTGTTTCCGCCTTTCATTTTGAGTAGAACGCCTCTGAACGACTCATTTCGGGTACGAACACGATCCTACAAGTGGTATCAGAGCTCAGGAGGAGGAGTTCTGCAGTTTTCAGCTTGATTACATCTCATTTTCTTACTTCTACACCTTCTTTTCTAAATTGGACAACTTTTCACGGATAAAATGGCCTGAATTTTTCACAACATAAACGAAATTGTGTTTTAATAAACCCTTGAGAAAATCAGATCAAAATCCGGACTAATTCTGATAAAAATGAACTAAAAACCTTATTTCGCTTGAACGATACATTTGATTCCGCTTGAAAAGTTGAAGTAGTTTCAAGCGAAATAAGTGATTTCGCTTGAAAGTGATGATTAAGCTTGAAATCAGTAATTTCGCTTCAAACGGTGATTCCGCTTGAGTTGACATTCCGTTTGAAACTTCTAATTTCGCTTGAAGCTGGTGTGCAGGTGATCTCGCTTAAAAGGGTGATTTCGCTTGGAGTTATTTCGTTTGAAACCTAATCTCGCTTGAACGTGTCTGTTTTGTAAAAACGTGTTACCGAATCATGAGTGAAGAATTTTACAACGCATTTGCAACATCCCCGACTACTCCGGCTATCATTGCTCAAAACATGAATTTGGAAAATGAGACTGGAACTACGCAAAAACCCCCGAAGCTAATGAGCATTGAGGAGTATTATGGTTGGAAAGATCATTTGAAAACTGGGTTCAAGCAAATCACTTGAGATCTTGGGAGTGTATCTTGAAAAAATATGTACTACCACGTACTGATTTGCAAGTTGAGAAAGAAATCTCTGAATTCAATGATAAAGAACGAGACTTGTACAGGGCTGAAAAGATGATGATTAGTCTATTTCAGCAAGCTATTAAAGAAGACATCTTTGTATTGCTTCAACATGACAAAACTTCAAAATCAATTTGGGATGCTCTTAAGATTAAATTTGAGGGAAGTGAGAAGATGATCAAAAGTAAAAAGGCGTTGCTTAAGAAAGAATTTGATCTATTCACAAGTCTACCAGGGGAAGATACAAAGAAGTTGATTGAAAGATACTGCCACTTAGTGCGTTCTATGTCGTTGCTAAGTATAACCAAAGAACGAGAGGAATGGGTTGACAAATTAGCTGATGCATTACCTCAGAAAGAGTGGGGTACATTTTTGATGATTTTAAAGAACACCAGAGTATATGATGGTTTGACGATTTCTCAGTTCATCGAGAAGATTGAGGGTCAAGATCTTGAACAGCAAAAGATTGCAAGGATGAATAATCCGAGTAATCAACAAGATGTGAAAATGTATTACAAAGGAAATGTTCAAGAAGTTGAAAAGAGTCCGAAAATTCAAACTGCTTTTAGTGCTGGAAACTCATCTGGAACTGTTGAACAAAGTCCAAGTAGCAGCAGTGGATTTTCTTCATATCCAAGTGTTGATCCAAAGAATTTAACTTCAAGCTTTCATTCTCAAAGCTCAAAAAGTGGAAATGGTTGTGTGATATAGTGCAACATTGCATTGAATCTTCCAGATGGTCAAAGTTTTTCTGAAGAAATTGCAAAAGATCACATGGCGTTACTTGCAACTGTGCTACAATCCTATGAAGGTTTGGTTGCAGGGAGGATCGGAAATCCTATGCTGACGAAAGAGGATTACGATCAGATAGACGCTGAAGAGATGGAGCTTATGGACATCAAATGGTGTCTAGCTAGTGTCTTGAGGAGAGCAGAAAAGTTTAAAATGATAACAGGGAGAAATGATTTTCTGGATGCACATGTGTCTACTTTGGGTTTTGACAAATCTAAAGTTACTTGTTTTCGATGCAGGGAGAAAGGTCATTTCAAAAGAGAATGCAAAAATCAGGAAGCGAGTAGAACAAAGAATCCTTTTGGAAAAGATGATTACTATCGGAAAGCCATATATCAACAAGTTGCTCATCAACCATATCAACAAAAAGAAACACAAACTGCTCATGGGAAGATGACTGAAGATGCAAATAAGAAAGCTTATTATGGTATCATTAATCAAGACGATGAGAAAATGGCTCCAGGTTTCAGTTGGGACAAATATATCAGCTGATAGTAAAGCATGTTTAATAAACCAAGAAGATGAAAAATTACCTGAAGGTTTTAGCTGGGATATGTTTGCGGATGAGAATGGGAATTTTAAAGCTTTCATTGCAAAAATAGTTCAAGAACCTGATTTGTTCACAGAATGGATGAAAGCAATTGGTGTTCATGAGAAGAATCGAGAAGAAGAATCTGTTTCATCCGATGAAAGCTCAGAAGAAGAAACTGTTGTTGATCAAACATCATCTGATTCTGGTTTTTCAGATGATAGTTCTGAAAAGACATTAAATTTTGATCAAACATCATCTGATTCTAGTTCTTCAGATGAGAGTTCTGAGAAGAAAATAGATTTTGATCAATCACCAACTGATGACAGTGGTGATGATGAGGAAGAAAGACATATTAATATTGCAAAAACTCATCTATCTCCTGAAAGTTTTAAATTCTACTTTGCAGATCGCTTGGAGAAGCTGAAGGAGAGACGTGCTGCAAAAGAACAAAAGAAAATGAAGAGTGAAAATGTTGATAAAAAAGAAGAGACTGTTCAAAATGAAGAAGTTAAAGCTGAGAAGGTGACTGAATCTGAAACAGTGATTGAAGTTGAGAAAGTCATCGAAGTTGAAAAGATTGTGGAAGTTATCAAGCCTTGTTCAAACTGTTTAGAATCTTGCAAGCAATGTGCAGCAAAAGATGAGAAACTGAGTGAGCAAGAAAAGATGAAAGAACAATTATTGTACAATCTCAATTATGTGAAAGAGTCGTATGACGTGTTAAACAGAACAGTCACTGGTCTACAAAAGACTAATTCAGAAAGAGAAGATGCTTTAACCATGATGAATGCTGTGATGATGACAAAGCAGAAGGTAATTAATCATTACATTGAAGAATGTGCAAAGTTGCAGCATGAGTTGGAGACAGAAAAGATTGAGAATGAGAGAATTAGACGTTTATTACAGAGTTATTCTAGTTCTGATTATCTTGTTGATCGAATTTATCCAACTGTTGCAGGTTTTGAAGCATTTAAAGATGAGAAGCCAAAGAAGAAGGATACTGGTAAGAAGCAGAGTGTTAGTTATAACAAGTGTCCACCTCCAATTTGGGAAGGGTATTCTCCTAGAAAACCGAATGAGGAGCAAGTCGAAAAAGCAGTCAATATAAAGTTAAAGTCCGATATAACCAATGAATTACCAGAAAACATTGACGTCGTTTTTACATCGTCTGACACTGATCATGAGTCCGTGTTAATAAAAAAGTTGGTCGGTCAGGTGTTGGATACAGATGAGGAGTCGGAGTTAAAGTCTAAGTCAAAGTCCGAGTCTGGGTGTTCAAGTCCGTCCGTCAAAAGTTCTAGTTCGTCGGTCAACAGTTCAAAGTCGTCGGTTAAAGGGGTTTACAATAAAGAATTCTTGTTATCAAAATCTAATTTGAATGACGAAGCAATCAAAGTGGCATATACATTGATTGATTCAGACAAATTATATTCTGATGAGGAATTTCCAATAAGAAGTGTTAATTTTGAAAATATCAAAAAGGTTTTCAAACTAACAGAAATTAATATTTCTGAAATAAAAGATGTAAATCTTACTGAAAACCCTAAAAAATACACTTCAAGAGTTCAACAACATTTAAACAAGAAAAAAGGTTACGGTTCTGGTTCTGGTTCTGGTTTTCAAAAGAAACCAAACCATAACGGTAATTTCAAAAAGAAAGGGTTAGGATTTATTCCACCTAAAAATTATAAAAATAAAAAATATGTTCGAGATTTTAAATCAAAAATGATATTTGTTTCAGGGACAAGCTCGGAAGAAGAAGCAAAAAGCCCATTCTGGAAGCAATCAAATAAAGAATTTCTTGCCAAAAAGCAAAAGAATGTGAAGAATGGAGCTAATCAAATAAAGGAGACAAGAACCTGTTACAAGTGCAATGAAGCTGGTCACATTGCATGGAATTGTTCTCGAGCATCAAAAACAAAACAGGAAGTCTCTAAGAAACTCAAAGAAAAAGTTGTTGAGAAAAATGAACCACCAACTGAAAAATTCAATTTTTTTGAAAATTCAACTTATGAAGTTGGTGAGTGTTCAAAGACACATTTTTATCAAAAGAGAGATAAACATGACAATCAAGTGTGGGTTGTTAAGAAGTTTTATGAAAAACTTGGCAATGAATCTGATTCCACAAAATCAGAGGAGCCACAAATTGAGATAAAACTGGAAACATCAGTACCGCCAATGGATGAAGTCAACTTTCCACCATTGAGGGCTGAAAATTTTAAATCAAAAGTTGGAAAAGTTGAGATCTCGAATCAGTTTTATTCTGAGAAGAAAGAATTTGAAAAGAGTCCGAAAATTCAAACTGCTTTTAGTGCTGGAAACTCATCTGGAACTGTTGAACAAAGTCCAAATAGCAGCAGTGGATTTTCTTCATATCCAAGTGTTGATCCAAAGAATTTAACTTCAAGCTTTCATTCTCAAAGCTCAAAAAGTGGAAATGGTTGTGTGATACAGTGCAACATTGCATTGAATCTTCCAGATGGTCAAAGTTTTTCTGAAGAAATTGCAAAAGATCACATGGCGTTACTTGCAACTGTGCTACAATCCTATGAAGGTTTGGTTGCAGGGAGGATCGGAAATCCTATGCTGACGAAAGAGGATTACGATCAGATAGACGCTGAAGAGATGGAGCTTATGGACATCAAATGGTGTCTAGCTAGTGTCTTGAGGAGAGCAGAAAAGTTTAAAATGATAACAGGGAGAAATGATTTTCTGGATGCACATGTGTCTACTTTGGGTTTTGACAAATCTAAAGTTACTTGTTTTCGATGCAGGGAGAAAGGTCATTTCAAAAGAGAATGCAAAAATCAGGAAGCGAGTGGAGCAAAGAATCCTTTTGGAAAAGATGATTACTATCGGAAAGCCATATATCAACAAGTTGCTCATCAACCATATCAACAAAAAGAAACACAAACTGCTCATGGGAAGATGACTGAAGATGCAAATAAGAAAGCTTATTATGGTATCATTAATCAAGACGATGAGAAAATGGCTCAAGGTTTCAGTTGGGACAAATATATTTCAGCTGATAGTAAAGCATGTTTAATAAACCAAGAAGATGAAAAATTACCTGAAGGTTTTAGCTGGGATATGTTTACGGATGAGAATGGGAATTTTAAAGCTTTCATTGCAAAAATAGTTCAAGAACCTGATTTGTTCACAGAATGGATGAAAGCAATTGGTGTTCATGAGAAGAATCGAGAAGAAGAATCGGTTTCATCCGATGAAAGCTCAGAAGAAGAAACTGTTGTTGATCAAACATCATCTGATTCTGGTTTTTCAGATGATAGTTCTGAAAAGACATTAAATTTTGATCAAACATCATCTGATTCTAGTTCTTCAGATGAGAGTTCTGAGAAGAAAATAGATTTTGATCAATCACCAACTGATGACAGTAGTGATGATGAGGAAGAAAGACATATTAATATTGCAAAAACTCATCTATCTCCTGAAAGTTTTAAATTCTACTTTGCAGATCGCTTGGAGAAGCTGAAGGAGAGACGTGCTGCAAAAGAACAAAAGAAAATGAAGAGTGAAAATGTTGATAAAAAAGAAGAGACTGTTCAAAATGAAGAAGTTAAAGCTGAGAAGGTGACTGAATCTGAAACAGTGATTGAAGTTGAGAAAGTCATCGAAGTTGAAAAGATTGTGGAAGTTATCAAGCCTTGTTCAAACTGTTTAGAATCTTGCAAGCAATGTGCAGCAAAAGATGAGAAACTGAGTGAGCAAGAAAAGATGAAAGAACAATTATTGTACAATCTCAATTATGTGAAAGAGTCGTATGACGTGTTAAACAGAACAGTCACTGGTCTACAAAAGACTAATTCAGAAGGAGAAGATGCTTTAACCATGATGAATGCTGTGATGATGACAAAGCAGAAGGTAATTAATCATTACATTGAAGAATGTGCAAAGTTGCAGCAAGAGTTGGAGACAGAAAAGATTGAGAATGAGAGAATCAGACGTTTATTACAGAGTTATTCTAGTTCTGATTATCTTATTGATCGAATTTATCCAACTGTTGCAGGTTTTGAAGCATTTAAAGATGAGAAGCCAAAGAAGAAGGATACTGGTAAGAAGCAGAGTGTTAGTTATAACAAGTGTCCACCTCCAATTTGGGAAGGGTATTCTCCTAGAAAACCGAATGAGGAGCAAGTCGAAAAAGCAGTCAATATAAAGTTAAAGTCCGATATAACCAATGAATTACCAGAAAACATTGACGTCGTTTTTACATCGTCTGACACTGATCATGAGTCCGTGTTAATAAAAAAGTTGGTCGATCAGGTGTTGGATACAGATGAGGAGTCGGAGTTAAAGTCTAAGTCAAAGTCCGAGTCTGGGTGTTCAAGTCCGTCCGTCAAAAGTTCTAGTTCGTCGGTCAACAGTTCAAAGTCGTCGGTTAAAGGGGTTTACAATAAAGAATTCTTGTTATCAAAATCTAATTTGAATGGCGAAGCAATCAAAGTGGCATATACATTGATTGATTCAGACAAATTATATTCTGATGAGGAATTTCCAATAAGAAGTGTTAATTTTGAAAATATCAAAAAGGTTTTCAAACTAACAGAAATTAATATTTCTGAAATAAAAGATGTAAATCTTACTGAAAACCCTAAAAAATACACTTCAAGAGTTCAACAACATTTAAACAAGAAAAAAGGTTACGGTTCTGGTTCTGGTTTTCAAAAGAAACCAAACCATAACGGTAATTTCAAAAAGAAAGGGTTAGGATTTATTCCACCTAAAAATTATAAAAATAAAAAATATGTTCGAGATTTTAAATCAAAAATGATATTTGTTTCAGGGACAAGCTCGGAAGAAGAAGCAAAAAGCCCATTCTGGAAGCAATCAAATAAAGAATTTCTTGCCAAAAAGCAAAAGAATGTGAAGAATGGAGCTAATCAAATAAAGGAGACAAGAACCTGTTACAAGTGCAATGAAGCTGGTCACATTGCATGGAATTGTTCTCGAGCATCAAAAACAAAACAGGAAGTCTCTAAGAAACTCAAAGAAAAAGTTGTTGAGAAAAATGAACCACCAACTGAAAAATTCAATTTTTTTGAAAATTCAACTTATGAAGTTGGTGAGTGTTCAAAGACACATTTTTATCAAAAGAGAGATAAACATGACAATCAAGTGTGGGTTGTTAAGAAGTTTTATGAAAAACTTGGCAATGAATCTGATTCCACAAAATCAGAGGAGCCACAAATTGAGATAAAACTGGAAACATCAGTACCGCCAATGGATGAAGTCAACTTTCCACCATTGAGGGCTGAAAATTTTAAATCAAAAGTTGGAAAAGTTGAGATCTCGAATCAGTTTTATTCTGAGAAGAAAGAATTTGAAAAGAGTCCGAAAATTCAAACTGCTTTTAGTGCTGGAAACTCATCTGGAACTGTTGAACAAAGTCCAAATAGCAGCAGTGGATTTTCTTCATATCCAAGTGTTGATCCAAAGAATTTAACTTCAAGCTTTCATTCTCAAAGCTCAAAAAGTGGAAATGGTTGTGTGATACAGTGCAACATTGCATTGAATCTTCCAGATGGTCAAAGTTTTTCTGAAGAAATTGCAAAAGATCACATGGCGTTACTTGCAACTGTGCTACAATCCTATGAAGGTTTGGTTGCAGGGAGGATCGGAAATCCTATGCTGACGAAAGAGGATTACGATCAGATAGACGCTGAAGAGATGGAGCTTATGGACATCAAATGGTGTCTAGCTAGTGTCTTGAGGAGAGCAGAAAAGTTTAAAATGATAACAGGGAGAAATGATTTTCTGGATGCACATGTGTCTACTTTGGGTTTTGACAAATCTAAAGTTACTTGTTTTCGATGCAGGGAGAAAGGTCATTTCAAAAGAGAATGCAAAAATCAGGAAGCGAGTGGAGCAAAGAATCCTTTTGGAAAAGATGATTACTATCGGAAAGCCATATATCAACAAGTTGCTCATCAACCATATCAACAAAAAGAAACACAAACTGCTCATGGGAAGATGACTGAAGATGCAAATAAGAAAGCTTATTATGGTATCATTAATCAAGACGATGAGAAAATGGCTCAAGGTTTCAGTTGGGACAAATATATTTCAGCTGATAGTAAAGCATGTTTAATAAACCAAGAAGATGAAAAATTACCTGAAGGTTTTAGCTGGGATATGTTTACGGATGAGAATGGGAATTTTAAAGCTTTCATTGCAAAAATAGTTCAAGAACCTGATTTGTTCACAGAATGGATGAAAGCAATTGGTGTTCATGAGAAGAATCGAGAAGAAGAATCGGTTTCATCCGATGAAAGCTCAGAAGAAGAAACTGTTGTTGATCAAACATCATCTGATTCTGGTTTTTCAGATGATAGTTCTGAAAAGACATTAAATTTTGATCAAACATCATCTGATTCTAGTTCTTCAGATGAGAGTTCTGAGAAGAAAATAGATTTTGATCAATCACCAACTGATGACAGTAGTGATGATGAGGAAGAAAGACATATTAATATTGCAAAAACTCATCTATCTCCTGAAAGTTTTAAATTCTACTTTGCAGATCGCTTGGAGAAGCTGAAGGAGAGACGTGCTGCAAAAGAACAAAAGAAAATGAAGAGTGAAAATGTTGATAAAAAAGAAGAGACTGTTCAAAATGAAGAAGTTAAAGCTGAGAAGGTGACTGAATCTGAAACAGTGATTGAAGTTGAGAAAGTCATCGAAGTTGAAAAGATTGTGGAAGTTATCAAGCCTTGTTCAAACTGTTTAGAATCTTGCAAGCAATGTGCAGCAAAAGATGAGAAACTGAGTGAGCAAGAAAAGATGAAAGAACAATTATTGTACAATCTCAATTATGTGAAAGAGTCGTATGACGTGTTAAACAGAACAGTCACTGGTCTACAAAAGACTAATTCAGAAGGAGAAGATGCTTTAACCATGATGAATGCTGTGATGATGACAAAGCAGAAGGTAATTAATCATTACATTGAAGAATGTGCAAAGTTGCAGCAAGAGTTGGAGACAGAAAAGATTGAGAATGAGAGAATCAGACGTTTATTACAGAGTTATTCTAGTTCTGATTATCTTATTGATCGAACTTATCCAACTGTTGCAGGTTTTGAAGCATTTAAAGATGAGAAGCCAAAGAAGAAGGATACTGGTAAGAAGCAGAGTGTTAGTTATAACAAGTTTCCACCTCCAATTTGGGAAGGGTATTCTCCTAGAAAACCGAATGAGGAGCAAGTCGAAAAAGCAGTCAATATAAAGTTAAAGTCCGATATAACCAATGAATTACCAGAAAACATTGACGTCGTTTTTACATCGTCTGACACTGATCATGAGTCCGTGTTAATAAAAAAGTTGGTCGATCAGGTGTTGGATACAGATGAGGAGTCGGAGTTAAAGTCTAAGTCAAAGTCCGAGTCTGGGTGTTCAAGTCCGTCCGTCAAAAGTTCTAGTTCGTCGGTCAACAGTTCAAAGTCGTCGGTTAAAGGGGTTTACAATAAAGAATTCTTGTTATCAAAATCTAATTTGAATGGCGAAGCAATCAAAGTGGCATATACATTGATTGATTCAGACAAATTATATTCTGATGAGGAATTTCCAATAAGAAGTGTTAATTTTGAAAATATCAAAAAGGTTTTCAAACTAACAGAAATTAATATTTCTGAAATAAAAGATGTAAATCTTACTGAAAACCCTAAAAAATACACTTCAAGAGTTCAACAACATTTAAACAAGAAAAAAGGTTACGGTTCTGGTTCTGGTTTTCAAAAGAAACCAAACCATAACGGTAATTTCAAAAAGAAAGGGTTAGGATTTATTCCACCTAAAAATTATAAAAATAAAAAATATGTTCGAGATTTTAAATCAAAAATGATATTTGTTTCAGGGACAAGCTCGGAAGAAGAAGCAAAAAGCCCATTCTGGAAGCAATCAAATAAAGAATTTCTTGCCAAAAAGCAAAAGAATGTGAAGAATGGAGCTAATCAAATAAAGGAGACAAGAACCTGTTACAAGTGCAATGAAGCTGGTCACATTGCATGGAATTGTTCTCGAGCATCAAAAACAAAACAGGAAGTCTCTAAGAAACTCAAAGAAAAAGTTGTTGAGAAAAATGAACCACCAACTGAAAAATTCAATTTTTTTGAAAATTCAACTTATGAAGTTGGTGAGTGTTCAAAGACACATTTTTATCAAAAGAGAGATAAACATGACAATCAAGTGTGGGTTGTTAAGAAGTTTTATGAAAAACTTGGCAATGAATCTGATTCCACAAAATCAGAGGAGCCACAAATTGAGATAAAACTGGAAACATCAGTACCGCCAATGGATGAAGTCAACTTTCCACCATTGAGGGCTGAAAATTTTAAATCAAAAGTTGGAAAAGTTGAGATCTCGAATCAGTTTTATTCTGAGAAGAAAGAATTTGAAAAGAGTCCGAAAATTCAAACTGCTTTTAGTGCTGGAAACTCATCTGGAACTGTTGAACAAAGTCCAAATAGCAGCAGTGGATTTTCTTCATATCCAAGTGTTGATCCAAAGAATTTAACTTCAAGCTTTCATTCTCAAAGCTCAAAAAGTGGAAATGGTTGTGTGATACAGTGCAACATTGCATTGAATCTTCCAGATGGTCAAAGTTTTTCTGAAGAAATTGCAAAAGATCACATGGCGTTACTTGCAACTGTGCTACAATCCAATGAAGGTTTGGTTGCAGGGAGGATCGGAAATCCTATGCTGACGAAAGAGGATTACGATCAGATAGACGCTGAAGAGATGGAGCTTATGGACATCAAATGGTGTCTAGCTAGTGTCTTGAGGAGAGCAGAAAAGTTTAAAATGATAACAGGGAGAAATGATTTTCTGGATGCACATGTGTCTACTTTGGGTTTTGACAAATCTAAAGTTACTTGTTTTCGATGCAGGGAGAAAGGTCATTTCAAAAGAGAATGCAAAAATCAGGAAGCGAGTGGAGCAAAGAATCCTTTTGGAAAAGATGATTACTATCGGAAAGCCATATATCAACAAGTTGCTCATCAACCATATCAACAAAAAGAAACACAAACTGCTCATGGGAAGATGACTGAAGATGCAAATAAGAAAGCTTATTATGGTATCATTAATCAAGACGATGAGAAAATGGCTCCAGGTTTCAGTTGGGACAAATATATTTCAGCTGATAGTAAAGCATGTTTAATAAACCAAGAAGATGAAAAATTACCTGAAGGTTTTAGCTGGGATATGTTTGCGGATGAGAATGGGAATTTTAAAGCTTTCATTGCAAAAATAGTTCAAGAACCTGATTTGTTCACAGAATGGATGAAAGCAATTGGTGTTCATGAGAAGAATCGAGAAGAAGAATCTGTTTCATCCGATGAAAGCTCAGAAGAAGAAACTGTTGTTGATCAAACATCATCTGATTCTGGTTTTTCAGATGATAGTTCTGAAAAGACATTAAATTTTGATCAAACATCATCTGATTCTAGTTCTTCAGATGAGAGTTCTGAGAAGAAAATAGATTTTGATCAATCACCAACTGATGACAGTGGTGATGATGAGGAAGAAAGACATATTAATATTGCAAAAACTCATCTATCTCCTGAAAGTTTTAAATTCTACTTTGCAGATCGCTTGGAGAAGCTGAAGGAGAGACGTGCTGCAAAAGAACAAAAGAAAATGAAGAGTGAAAATGTTGATAAAAAATAAGAGACTGTTCAAAATGAAGAAGTTAAAGCTGAGAAGGTGACTGAATCTGAAACAGTGATTGAAGTTGAGAAAGTCATCGAAGTTGAAAAGATTGTGGAAGTTATCAAGCCTTGTTCAAACTGTTTAGAATCTTGCAAGCAATGTGCAGCAAAAGATGAGAAACTGAGTGAGCAAGAAAAGATGAAAGAACAATTATTGTACAATCTCAATTATGTGAAAGAGTCGTATGACGTGTTAAACAGAACAGTCACTGGTCTACAAAAGACTAATTCAGAAGGAGAAGATGCTTTAACCATGATGAATGCTGTGATGATGACAAAGCAGAAGGTAATTAATCATTACATTGAAGAATGTGCAAAGTTGCAGCAAGAGTTGGAGACAGAAAAGATTGAGAATGAGAGAATCAGACGTTTATTACAGAGTTATTCTAGTTCTGATTATCTTATTGATCGAATTTATCCAACTGTTGCAGGTTTTGAAGCATTTAAAGATGAGAAGCCAAAGAAGAAGGATACTGGTAAGAAGCAGAGTGTTAGTTATAACAAGTGTCCACCTCCAATTTGGGAAGGGTATTCTCCTAGAAAACCGAATGAGGAGCAAGTCGAAAAAGCAGTCAATATAAAGTTAAAGTCCGATATAACCAATGAATTACCAGAAAACATTGACGTCGTTTTTACATCGTCTGACACTGATCATGAGTCCGTGTTAATAAAAAAGTTGGTCGATCAGGTGTTGGATACAGATGAGGAGTCGGAGTTAAAGTCTAAGTCAAAGTCCGAGTCTGGGTGTTCAAGTCCGTCCGTCAAAAGTTCTAGTTCGTCGGTCAACAGTTCAAAGTCGTCGGTTAAAGGGGTTTACAATAAAGAATTCTTGTTATCAAAATCTAATTTGAATGGCGAAGCAATCAAAGTGGCATATACATTGATTGATTCAGACAAATTATATTCTGATGAGGAATTTCCAATAAGAAGTGTTAATTTTGAAAATATCAAAAAGGTTTTCAAACTAACAGAAATTAATATTTCTGAAATAAAAGATGTAAATCTTACTGAAAACCCTAAAAAATACACTTCAAGAGTTCAACAACATTTAAACAAGAAAAAAGGTTACGGTTCTGGTTCTGGTTTTCAAAAGAAACCAAACCATAACGGTAATTTCAAAAAGAAAGGGTTAGGATTTATTCCACCTAAAAATTATAAAAATAAAAAATATGTTCGAGATTTTAAATCAAAAATGATATTTGTTTCAGGGACAAGCTCGGAAGAAGAAGCAAAAAGCCCATTCTGGAAGCAATCAAATAAAGAATTTCTTGCCAAAAAGCAAAAGAATGTGAAGAATGGAGCTAATCAAATAAAGGAGACAAGAACCTGTTACAAGTGCAATGAAGCTGGTCACATTGCATGGAATTGTTCTCGAGCATCAAAAACAAAACAGGAAGTCTCTAAGAAACTCAAAGAAAAAGTTGTTGAGAAAAATGAACCACCAACTGAAAAATTCAATTTTTTTGAAAATTCAACTTATGAAGTTGGTGAGTGTTCAAAGACACATTTTTATCAAAAGAGAGATAAACATGACAATCAAGTGTGGGTTGTTAAGAAGTTTTATGAAAAACTTGGCAATGAATCTGATTCCACAAAATCAGAGGAGCCACAAATTGAGATAAAACTGGAAACATCAGTACCGCCAATGGATGAAGTCAACTTTCCACCATTGAGGGCTGAAAATTTTAAATCAAAAGTTGGAAAAGTTGAGATCTCGAATCAGTTTTATTCTGAGAAGAAAGAATTTGAAAAGAGTCCGAAAATTCAAACTGCTTTTAGTGCTGGAAACTCATCTGGAACTGTTGAACAAAGTCCAAATAGCAGCAGTGGATTTTCTTCATATCCAAGTGTTGATCCAAAGAATTTAACTTCAAGCTTTCATTCTCAAAGCTCAAAAAGTGGAAATGGTTGTGTGATACAGTGCAACATTGCATTGAATCTTCCAGATGGTCAAAGTTTTTCTGAAGAAATTGCAAAAGATCACATGGCGTTACTTGCAACTGTGCTACAATCCTATGAAGGTTTGGTTGCAGGGAGGATCGGAAATCCTATGCTGACGAAAGAGGATTACGATCAGATAGACGCTGAAGAGATGGAGCTTATGGACATCAAATGGTGTCTAGCTAGTGTCTTGAGGAGAGCAGAAAAGTTTAAAATGATAACAGGGAGAAATGATTTTCTGGATGCACATGTGTCTACTTTGGGTTTTGACAAATCTAAAGTTACTTGTTTTCGATGCAGGGAGAAAGGTCATTTCAAAAGAGAATGCAAAAATCAGGAAGCGAGTGGAGCAAAGAATCCTTTTGGAAAAGATGATTACTATCGGAAAGCCATATATCAACAAGTTGCTCATCAACCATATCAACAAAAAGAAACACAAACTGCTCATGGGAAGATGACTGAAGATGCAAATAAGAAAGCTTATTATGGTATCATTAATCAAGACGATGAGAAAATGGCTCAAGGTTTCAGTTGGGACAAATATATTTCAGCTGATAGTAAAGCATGTTTAATAAACCAAGAAGATGAAAAATTACCTGAAGGTTTTAGCTGGGATATGTTTACGGATGAGAATGGGAATTTTAAAGCTTTCATTGCAAAAATAGTTCAAGAACCTGATTTGTTCACAGAATGGATGAAAGCAATTGGTGTTCATGAGAAGAATCGAGAAGAAGAATCGGTTTCATCCGATGAAAGCTCAGAAGAAGAAACTGTTGTTGATCAAACATCATCTGATTCTGGTTTTTCAGATGATAGTTCTGAAAAGACATTAAATTTTGATCAAACATCATCTGATTCTAGTTCTTCAGATGAGAGTTCTGAGAAGAAAATAGATTTTGATCAATCACCAACTGATGACAGTGGTGATGATGAGGAAGAAAGACATATTAATATTGCAAAAACTCATCTATCTCCTGAAAGTTTTAAATTCTACTTTGCAGATCGCTTGGAGAAGCTGAAGGAGAGACGTGCTGCAAAAGAACAAAAGAAAATGAAGAGTGAAAATGTTGATAAAAAAGAAGAGACTGTTCAAAATGAAGAAGTTAAAGCTGAGAAGGTGACTGAATCTGAAACAGTGATTGAAGTTGAGAAAGTCATCGAAGTTGAAAAGATTGTGGAAGTTATCAAGCCTTGTTCAAACTGTTTAGAATCTTGCAAGCAATGTGCAGCAAAAGATGAGAAACTGAGTGAGCAAGAAAAGATGAAAGAACAATTATTGTACAATCTCAATTATGTGAAAGAGTCGTATGACGTGTTAAACAGAACAGTCACTGGTCTACAAAAGACTAATTCAGAAGGAGAAGATGCTTTAACCATGATGAATGCTGTGATGATGACAAAGCAGAAGGTAATTAATCATTACATTGAAGAATGTGCAAAGTTGCAGCAAGAGTTGGAGACAGAAAAGATTGAGAATGAGAGAATCAGACGTTTATTACAGAGTTATTCTAGTTCTGATTATCTTATTGATCGAATTTATCCAACTGTTGCAGGTTTTGAAGCATTTAAAGATGAGAAGCCAAAGAAGAAGGATACTGGTAAGAAGCAGAGTGTTAGTTATAACAAGTGTCCACCTCCAATTTGGGAAGGGTATTCTCCTAGAAAACCGAATGAGGAGCAAGTCGAAAAAGCAGTCAATATAAAGTTAAAGTCCGATATAACCAATGAATTACCAGAAAACATTGACGTCGTTTTTACATCGTCTGACACTGATCATGAGTCCGTGTTAATAAAAAAGTTGGTCGATCAGGTGTTGGATACAGATGAGGAGTCGGAGTTAAAGTCTAAGTCAAAGTCCGAGTCTGGGTGTTCAAGTCCGTCCGTCAAAAGTTCTAGTTCGTCGGTCAACAGTTCAAAGTCGTCGGTTAAAGGGGTTTACAATAAAGAATTCTTGTTATCAAAATCTAATTTGAATGGCGAAGCAATCAAAGTGGCATATACATTGATTGATTCAGACAAATTATATTCTGATGAGGAATTTCCAATAAGAAGTGTTAATTTTGAAAATATCAAAAAGGTTTTCAAACTAACAGAAATTAATATTTCTGAAATAAAAGATGTAAATCTTACTGAAAACCCTAAAAAATACACTTCAAGAGTTCAACAACATTTAAACAAGAAAAAAGGTTACGGTTCTGGTTCTGGTTTTCAAAAGAAACCAAACCATAACGGTAATTTCAAAAAGAAAGGGTTAGGATTTATTCCACCTAAAAATTATAAAAATAAAAAATATGTTCGAGATTTTAAATCAAAAATGATATTTGTTTCAGGGACAAGCTCGGAAGAAGAAGCAAAAAGCCCATTCTGGAAGCAATCAAATAAAGAATTTCTTGCCAAAAAGCAAAAGAATGTGAAGAATGGAGCTAATCAAATAAAGGAGACAAGAACCTGTTACAAGTGCAATGAAGCTGGTCACATTGCATGGAATTGTTCTCGAGCATCAAAAACAAAACAGGAAGTCTCTAAGAAACTCAAAGAAAAAGTTGTTGAGAAAAATGAACCACCAACTGAAAAATTCAATTTTTTTGAAAATTCAACTTATGAAGTTGGTGAGTGTTCAAAGACACATTTTTATCAAAAGAGAGATAAACATGACAATCAAGTGTGGGTTGTTAAGAAGTTTTATGAAAAACTTGGCAATGAATCTGATTCCACAAAATCAGAGGAGCCACAAATTGAGATAAAACTGGAAACATCAGTACCGCCAATGGATGAAGTCAACTTTCCACCATTGAGGGCTGAAAATTTTAAATCAAAAGTTGGAAAAGTTGAGATCTCGAATCAGTTTTATTCTGAGAAGAAAGAATTTGAAAAGAGTCCGAAAATTCAAACTGCTTTTAGTGCTGGAAACTCATCTGGAACTGTTGAACAAAGTCCAAATAGCAGCAGTGGATTTTCTTCATATCCAAGTGTTGATCCAAAGAATTTAACTTCAAGCTTTCATTCTCAAAGCTCAAAAAGTGGAAATGGTTGTGTGATACAGTGCAACATTGCATTGAATCTTCCAGATGGTCAAAGTTTTTCTGAAGAAATTGCAAAAGATCACATGGCGTTACTTGCAACTGTGCTACAATCCTATGAAGGTTTGGTTGCAGGGAGGATCGGAAATCCTATGCTGACGAAAGAGGATTACGATCAGATAGACGCTGAAGAGATGGAGCTTATGGACATCAAATGGTGTCTAGCTAGTGTCTTGAGGAGAGCAGAAAAGTTTAAAATGATAACAGGGAGAAATGATTTTCTGGATGCACATGTGTCTACTTTGGGTTTTGACAAATCTAAAGTTACTTGTTTTCGATGCAGGGAGAAAGGTCATTTCAAAAGAGAATGCAAAAATCAGGAAGCGAGTGGAGCAAAGAATCCTTTTGGAAAAGATGATTACTATCGGAAAGCCATATATCAACAAGTTGCTCATCAACCATATCAACAAAAAGAAACACAAACTGCTCATGGGAAGATGACTGAAGATGCAAATAAGAAAGCTTATTATGGTATCATTAATCAAGACGATGAGAAAATGGCTCAAGGTTTCAGTTGGGACAAATATATTTCAGCTGATAGTAAAGCATGTTTAATAAACCAAGAAGATGAAAAATTACCTGAAGGTTTTAGCTGGGATATGTTTACGGATGAGAATGGGAATTTTAAAGCTTTCATTGCAAAAATAGTTCAAGAACCTGATTTGTTCACAGAATGGATGAAAGCAATTGGTGTTCATGAGAAGAATCGAGAAGAAGAATCGGTTTCATCCGATGAAAGCTCAGAAGAAGAAACTGTTGTTGATCAAACATCATCTGATTCTGGTTTTTCAGATGATAGTTCTGAAAAGACATTAAATTTTGATCAAACATCATCTGATTCTAGTTCTTCAGATGAGAGTTCTGAGAAGAAAATAGATTTTGATCAATCACCAACTGATGACAGTGGTGATGATGAGGAAGAAAGACATATTAATATTGCAAAAACTCATCTATCTCCTGAAAGTTTTAAATTCTACTTTGCAGATCGCTTGGAGAAGCTGAAGGAGAGACGTGCTGCAAAAGAACAAAAGAAAATGAAGAGTGAAAATGTTGATAAAAAAGAAGAGACTGTTCAAAATGAAGAAGTTAAAGCTGAGAAGGTGACTGAATCTGAAACAGTGATTGAAGTTGAGAAAGTCATCGAAGTTGAAAAGATTGTGGAAGTTATCAAGCCTTGTTCAAACTGTTTAGAATCTTGCAAGCAATGTGCAGCAAAAGATGAGAAACTGAGTGAGCAAGAAAAGATGAAAGAACAATTATTGTACAATCTCAATTATGTGAAAGAGTCGTATGACGTGTTAAACAGAACAGTCACTGGTCTACAAAAGACTAATTCAGAAGGAGAAGATGCTTTAACCATGATGAATGCTGTGATGATGACAAAGCAGAAGGTAATTAATCATTACATTGAAGAATGTGCAAAGTTGCAGCAAGAGTTGGAGACAGAAAAGATTGAGAATGAGAGAATCAGACGTTTATTACAGAGTTATTCTAGTTCTGATTATCTTATTGATCGAATTTATCCAACTGTTGCAGGTTTTGAAGCATTTAAAGATGAGAAGCCAAAGAAGAAGGATACTGGTAAGAAGCAGAGTGTTAGTTATAACAAGTGTCCACCTCCAATTTGGGAAGGGTATTCTCCTAGAAAACCGAATGAGGAGCAAGTCGAAAAAGCAGTCAATATAAAGTTAAAGTCCGATATAACCAATGAATTACCAGAAAACATTGACGTCGTTTTTACATCGTCTGACACTGATCATGAGTCCGTGTTAATAAAAAAGTTGGTCGATCAGGTGTTGGATACAGATGAGGAGTCGGAGTTAAAGTCTAAGTCAAAGTCCGAGTCTGGGTGTTCAAGTCCGTCCGTCAAAAGTTCTAGTTCGTCGGTCAACAGTTCAAAGTCGTCGGTTAAAGGGGTTTACAATAAAGAATTCTTGTTATCAAAATCTAATTTGAATGGCGAAGCAATCAAAGTGGCATATACATTGATTGATTCAGACAAATTATATTCTGATGAGGAATTTCCAATAAGAAGTGTTAATTTTGAAAATATCAAAAAGGTTTTCAAACTAACAGAAATTAATATTTCTGAAATAAAAGATGTAAATCTTACTGAAAACCCTAAAAAATACACTTCAAGAGTTCAACAACATTTAAACAAGAAAAAAGGTTACGGTTCTGGTTCTGGTTTTCAAAAGAAACCAAACCATAACGGTAATTTCAAAAAGAAAGGGTTAGGATTTATTCCACCTAAAAATTATAAAAATAAAAAATATGTTCGAGATTTTAAATCAAAAATGATATTTGTTTCAGGGACAAGCTCGGAAGAAGAAGCAAAAAGCCCATTCTGGAAGCAATCAAATAAAGAATTTCTTGCCAAAAAGCAAAAGAATGTGAAGAATGGAGCTAATCAAATAAAGGCGACAAGAACCTGTTACAAGTGCAATGAAGCTGGTCACATTGCATGGAATTGTTCTCGAGCATCAAAAACAAAACAGGAAGTCTCTAAGAAACTCAAAGAAAAAGTTGTTGAGAAAAATGAACCACCAACTGAAAAATTCAATTTTTTTGAAAATTCAACTTATGAAGTTGGTGAGTGTTCAAAGACACATTTTTATCAAAAGAGAGATAAACATGACAATCAAGTGTGGGTTGTTAAGAAGTTTTATGAAAAACTTGGCAATGAATCTGATTCCACAAAATCAGAGGAGCCACAAATTGAGATAAAACTGGAAACATCAGTACCGCCAATGGATGAAGTCAACTTTCCACCATTGAGGGCTGAAAATTTTAAATCAAAAGTTGGAAAAGTTGAGATCTCGAATCAGTTTTATTCTGAGAAGAAAGAATTTGAAAAGAGTCCGAAAATTCAAACTGCTTTTAGTGCTGGAAACTCATCTGGAACTGTTGAACAAAGTCCAAATAGCAGCAGTGGATTTTCTTCATATCCAAGTGTTGATCCAAAGAATTTAACTTCAAGCTTTCATTCTCAAAGCTCAAAAAGTGGAAATGGTTGTGTGATACAGTGCAACATTGCATTGAATCTTCCAGATGGTCAAAGTTTTTCTGAAGAAATTGCAAAAGATCACATGGCGTTACTTGCAACTGTGCTACAATCCTATGAAGGTTTGGTTGCAGGGAGGATCGGAAATCCTATGCTGACGAAAGAGGATTACGATCAGATAGACGCTGAAGAGATCGGAGCTTATGGACATCAAATGGTGTCTAGCTAGTGTCTTGAGGAGAGCAGAAAAGTTTAAAATGATAACAGGGAGAAATGATTTTCTGGATGCACATGTGTCTACTTTGGGTTTTGGACAAATCTAAAGTTACTTGTTTTCGAGTGCAGGGAGAAAGGTCATTTCAAAAGAGAATGCAAAAAATCAGGAAGCGAGTGAGCAAAGAATCCTTTTGGAAAAGATGATTACTATCGGAAAGCCATATATCAACAAGTTGCTCATCAACCATATCAACAAAAAGAAACACAAACTGCTCATGGGAAGATGACTGAAGATGCAAATAAGAAAGCTTATTATGGTATCATTAATCAAGACGATGAGAATAATGGCTCCAGGTTTCAGTTGGACAAATATATTTCAGCTGATAGTAAAGCATGTTTAATAAACCAAGAAGATGAAAAATTACCTGAAGGTTTTAGCTGGGATATGTTTGCGGATGAGAATGGGAATTTTAAAGCTTTCATTGCAAAAATAGTTCAAGAACCTGATTTGTTCACAGAATGGATGAAAGCAATTGGTGTTCATGAGAAGATCGAGAAGAAGAATCTGTTTCATCCGATGAAAGCTCAGAAGAAGAAACTGTTGTTGATCAAACATCATCTAGATTCTGGTTTTTTCAGATGATAGTTCTGAAAAGACATTAAATTTTGATCAAACATCATCTGATTCTAGTTCTTCAGATGAGAGTTCTGAGAAGAAAATAGATTTTGATCAATCACCAACTGATGACAGTGGTGATGATGAGGAAGAAAGACATATTAATATTGCAAAAACTCATCTATCTCCTGAAAGTTTTAAATTCTACTTTGCAGATCGCTTGGAGAAGCTGAAGGAGAGACGTGCTGCAAAAGAACAAAAGAAAATGAAGAGTGAAAATGTTGATAAAAATAAGAGACTGTTCAAAATGAAGAAGTTAAAGCTGAGAAGGTGACTGAATCTGAAACAGTGATTTGAAGTTGAGAAAAGTCATCGAAGTTGAAAAGATTGTGGAAGTTATCAAGCCTTGTTCAAACTTGTTAGAATCTTGCAAGCAATGTGCAGCAAAAGATGAGAAACTGAGTGAGCAAGAAAAGATGAAAGAACAATTATTGTACAATCTCAATTATGTGAAAGAGTCGTATGACGTGTTAAACAGAACAGTCACTGGTCTACAAAAAGACTAATTCAGAAGGAGAAGATGCTTTAACCATGATGAATGCTGTGATGATGACAAAGCAGAAGGTAATTAATCATTACATTGAAGAATGTGCAAAGTTGCAGCAAGAGTTGGAGACAGAAAAGATTGAGAATGAGAGAATCAGACGTTTATTACAGAGTTATTCTAGTTCTGATTATCTTATTGATCGAATTTATCCAACTGTTGCAGGTTTTGAAGCATTTAAAGATGAGAAGCCAAAGAAGAAGGATACTGGTAAGAAGCAGAGTGTTAGTTATAACAAGTGTCCACCTCCAATTTGGGAAGGGTATTCTCCTAGAAAAACCGAATGAGGAGCAAGTCGAAAAAGCAGTCAATATAAAGTTAAAGTCCGATATAACCAATGAATTACCAGAGAAACATTGACGTCGTTTTTACATCGTCTGACACTGATCATGAGTCCGTGTTAATAAAAAAGTTGGTCGATCAGGTGTTGGATACAGATGAGGAGTCGGAGTTAAAGTCTAAGTCAAAGTCCGAGTCTGGGTGTTCAAGTCCGTCCGTCAAAAGTTCTAGTTCGTCGGTCAACAGTTCAAAGTCGTCGGTTAAGGGGTTTACAATAAAGAATTCTTGTTATCAAAATCTAATTTGAATGGCGAAGCAATCAAAGTGGCATATACATTGATTGAGTTCAGACAAATTATATTCTGATGAGGAATTTCCAATAAGAAGTGTTTAATTTTGAAAATATCAAAAAGGTTTTCAAACTAACAGAAATTAACTATTTCTTGAAATAAAAGATGTAAATCTTACTGAAAACCCTAAAAAATACACTTCAAGAGTTCAACAACATTTAAACAAGAAAAAAGTTACGGTTCT